>CM059446.1:32388843-32988843 GCA_030390025.1 Squalus acanthias | reverse complement strand
CATACTTGTGCCTTGTAGATGGTGGAAAGGCTTTGGTGAGTCAGGAGGTGAGACACTCGCCGCAGAATACCTAGTCTCTGACCTGCTCTTGTTGCCACAGTATTTATGTGGCTGGTCCAGTTAAGTTTCTGGTCAATGGTGACCCCCCAGGATGTTGATGGTGAGGGATTCGGCGATGGTAATGCCGTTGAATGTCAAGGGGAAGTGGTTAGACTCTCACTTGTTGGAGATAGTCATTGCCTGGCACTTCTGTGGCGCGAATGTTACCTGCCACTTATCAGCCCAAGCCTGAACGTCGTCCAGGTCTTGTTGCATGTGGGCATGGACTGCTTCATTATCTGAGGAGATGTGAATGGCGCTGAACACTGTGCAGTCATCAGCGAACATCCCCATTTCTGACCTTATGTTGGAGGGAAGGTCATTGATGAAGCAGCTGAAGATGGTTGGGCCTCGGACACTGCCCTGAGTAACTCCTGCAGCGATGTCCTGGGGCTGTGATGCAGCTTCTTTTGTTCCTCAGAATATTTACAATCCCTCCTACTTTAGTATATTCTGCAAATTTGGACACCATTCTCTCTAGCTCTATATCCAAATCAATGATGTACACAGTGAACAGTAGTGGTCTCAGAACAGAACCATGTGGGATACCACTGCCTACCTCTGAGACACTACCCTTAGGGGTGAAAACACCGACAGCTGCAGGAGGCGTGCATCGGGTGGCCGGCCGCTTCAGGGGCGATGATTAAAGGCGAGGTGGCCGAGGTAAGTAAAAAAATAAGTACCTTTCTTGTTCTGCTTTTTTTCGAGGGTTTCTGCCCGCGATCGATCAGCCCGGCACTCTGCTTGAGCGCCGGGCTGTTCGCGCAGGATCGTGGCTGCCTTGGTGGTCCCGGTAGGTAAGTTTTCTATTGCAGAGCCTGCAGCGATGGCCCTTCCCTTTAAGGGAGGGACGGAGCCTTTGAACGCGGCAGCGCTGCACGGCCCAGTGTGCAGCGCTGCTGAAGTCTCTGCTCCGCTGCTGCCGATTGCGCGCTGAGAAGGAAGTGGAGCTTGATTCAGTGCTCCACTTTCTTCCTGGAGCGCAAAACGAATTTTTTTAAAGTTTCGAAACATTAGCGTCTGGCGATAATTTTCCAAACTTTTAAGATTTAGCGCCCCAAACGGGGCTATAATGGATTTCTCCCCCGTAGCACCTACTGTGTTTCCCCCATTCTAACCATTGAGTATAAGGATGAGGGCTGAAGCTCAGGTTAGTGGTGCTCTTTAGATGTGCTTCGGCAACCACTAGGCTCTCCTCGCTCTGTGAAGAGAGCAGTTGAGATATTATGGGGCTGATAATATGGTCGTGGCACAGAGGCTGCATGAACATTGAGGATTGTCAGCTGACTTTGCCATGTGCTGTGAAGTCTGCTTATTTGCATATTTAGACAGTGCTCCCAGGGTAGACTGCTTGATGTCCTCGGAGCACAATGAGGTCAAGGGAACAAAGAAAGGGAGAGAGAAAGAATGATTTCATTTATACAACACCTTTCACAACTTCAGGACATCCCAAAGAGCTTCACAGCCAATGAAGTATTTTTTGGAGTGCAGTCACTGTTGTAATGTAGGAAACACGGCAGCCAATTTGTGCACAGCAAGGTCCCACAAACAGCAATGAGATAATGACCAGATAATCTGTTTTGGTGATGTTGATTGAGGGATAAATATTGGCCAGAACACCGGGGAGAACTCCCCTGCTCTTCTTCAAATTAGTGCCATGGGATCCTTTATGTCCAGCTGAGAGAGCCTCGGTTTAACGTTTCATCCGAAAGACGGCACCTCTGACAGTGCAGCACTCCCTCAGTAATGTACTGAGGTGTCAACCTAGATTATGTGCGTAAGTGTCTCTGGAGTGGGACTTGAACCCACAACCTTCTGACTCAGAGGCGAGGGTGCTGCCAACTGAGCCACAGCTGACAGCAACTAAACTAGCTCCTTTTGATGAACCTTGTACACTCTGGGCATTACCTCTTTTCTTTTATATTCTATACCTCCTGTGATAAAACCTAGAATTCCATTAGCTTTCTTTAATATCCCTGTGACCCTGTGCCCCCCAAGTCCTCTGCTCTTCCACAGCACCGAGACTACTCCCATTCACAGGAGAATACCTGCTGTTATTCTTATTACAGAAATGCATTACCTCACAGTTAATGAGACTAATTCCATCTGCCAGTTTTTAACCCATTGGCCCATCTTATCAATATCCCTTTTCAGCCTCTTTTGGTCTTCTAAAGAATGAACTCTACCTTCTATTTTGATATTATTTGCAAATTTCAATACCACTCCCGCTCGGCCTATATCAAAACAAAGTAAATACTGACATCACAGTGTCAGCCAATGAGTTGGAGGTGGGGTGGGACTTGCAGCAAACAGACCTCATGACCGAAACTGCAGCAAAGCCTCCCAATAAAAGCAGGGTGATTTCTCCAGAAAAATGTAGTGAGTGGAGGATAATTACAATAATGTAAATAATGTGCGTAAAAACAATCTCAACCAATGTTCTGGTTATTATCACATTTCTGTTTGTGGGATCTTGCTGTGTACAAATTGGCTGCCGCCTTTCCCACAGTACAACAGTGGCCACACTTCAAAAATACTTCATTGGCTGTAAAGCGCTTTGGGACGTCCTGAGGTCATGAAAGCCGCTATATAAATGCAAGTTGTTTTACGCCATATTATAAAAAGGATACAGAGGCACAGGAGAGGGTGCAAAAAAAATTTACAAGGATGATACCAGAAATGTGAGGTTATACCTATCAGGAAAGGATGAACAGGCTGGGTCCCTTTTCTCTTGAAAAGAAAAGGCTGAGGGTGACCGAATAAACGTCTTTAAAATTTTGAAAGGTTTTGATAGAGTGGATAGAGAGAGAATGGGGGAAAAATTGGGTTGCTTTGCGCCTCCCGTTAGCGTCCTAAGTGGGCGCTAAGCAACTAGCGCCCGGGCGTGGCGCCGCCCACACCTCCCGCGAAATTCAGTGGGTGGTTAGCGGTGGCGCTAACCGGTAGCGCCCCCTGACATACCGCCGGATGCTATGTCCGACGGGGTCAGGGGTACCTACCTGCGGCCGGGGAGGCGCAATTTAAAGGCGAGGTGCGGAGCGGCCATTTTTATTGCTGGCCGCCTGCCAGCACCTGCCTGCGCTCCCGTCCCCTGCTTCCTGAACGCCCCCCTCCTCCCCCTGCAGAGTGCCGGCTGCGCTCCAAGAGCCCGGCACTTCTCTTGAGTGCCGGGCTCTTTTGCCGGCACTCCCGATTGTTGGGGGCCCAGCTGGGCGCCGGGTCACGCTGTGCAAGGCCCCTCCCCTTTAAGAAGGGGAGGAAAGCCTGCAATACCGCGGCACATAGCGCCGTGATATTGACTTGCAGCGCCCCAAGAGGGATGCGGGGCGCTTCCAGTAGCACCTCGCTTCCCTCTTGGGGCACAACCACTGAAGTTCCGGCGCGGGGGCGCTAATTTTTCCGGGGCGCTAAAAGTAGCACCCCGGCGAAGTTAGCACCCCGAATGGGGCGCTACTCAACTTTTAGCCCAATGTTTCCACTTGTGGGGAAGAGCAAAACTAGAGGCCATCAATATAAGATAGTCACCAAGAAATCAAATAGGAAATTCAGAAGAAACTTCTTTACCCAAAGAGTGGTGAGAATGTGGAACTCGCTACCACAGGGAGTGGTTGAAGCGAATAGTATAGATGCATTTAAGGGGAGGCTAGACAAGCATATGAGGGAGAAGGGAATAGAGGGTTATTCTGACAGAGTGAGATGAGGAAAGACGGGAGGAGGCTCGAGTGGAGCATAAACGCCGGCATGGACTGGTTGGGCCGAATGGCCTGTTTCTGTGCCGTATATCCTGTGTAATTCTGTGTAATCCCAGTCACTTACAGCAGTGTGGTCTCCAGGGGATGATTACCCAATCATCTCCATTCTGGCCGGGAATACTGGTGTCATTAAACATAGCCATATTAAAATGCTCTCCATTAGGAATTCTGGATCACGGAATCACCCCGGATTTGCAAAGCTCTGCACTAAATGCACTAAAGCATAAAATTTGCCCCCATATTTCTTTTCTATTTTAATTCTTTTCAATATTTCTTCGGTCTTAAAAAAAGTCAATACACTTTAAATAGAACATAAAATTGCCAACAGAAAATCGATGAGGAGCTATTTTGTTAATGAATGTATACAAATCATTTAAAATAAACGAAGGTTTGACTGTCACGATTAATAACATGGAGATTTCCTCTCATTTTAAATCCACGTTCTCCTTCCTTTTTTTCTGCATTTTTACCCTCGTGTGATTCTTGAAATTAAAAGAATTTCAGGAACGGGAGAAGAGCACGCAAATAAACAAGCAGAGAGCAAGGGAGACGATTGTATCTGATTTTAAGAGAGATGCTGACCATATCACCTGTTTATTGGGTTCCTTAAATCTAACAATATATTCAGATCTGACTATTTCAAATAAAGATGGAAAATTCAGAACAGAGCATTGGAAAAGCCACTCACTGCATCATTCCTTACACTGTGATTGTTTTGGGTGATTCACTGGTGGGCTAGAAATTTGGTGTCTTAGTGCTTCGCGCTAGTGCCTCCAGGGGGCGATAACGGGGAGCTAAAGACTTACCGCCCGGGTGCAGTGATGTTACCGCCGCCCGCGAAATTCACCTGGCGGTTTGCGGCGGCAGGTAACCCCTAGTGCCACGATCTCCTGCGCCCGGAGATTGTGACGTCATCCGGCTGCGCATCACCCCGGTAGCGCCCCGGACCCGAACTTCGGTTTCGCCCCCTGCAGCATCGCCAGGCGATGACACCGCCTGCTGCAGGAGGCATTGATCGGGAGGCTGGGCGCTTCGGGGGCGATACTTAAAGGGGAGGTGGCCGAGGTAGATTAAAAAAAAATCTGAAATGCTCTTTGCATTTTTTTTTGTTTCGTCGCCACCCATCGATCAGCCCGGCACTCTGCTGTAGCGCATCGGGTTGATCGAACCAGATCGCGGTTGCCGTTGGGGACCAGGTAAGTATTGCCCTTGCAGAGCCTGCAGCGATGGCCCTTCCCTTTAAGGGAGGGAAGGAGCCTTCCACCGCTGTAAGGGGTTTCAAACGGTGCTCAGACGGTGCCGGTGCGAGGTTAGGCCTTCGTTGCCTATACTATTGCTTGCTCTGGTCTCCGGCCAGCCCTTTTGCAATAAGCACCTGTGAGTGGTTCGACCCACTCGCCCTTACGGTTCTAACACCTGGACTTAGATGCAAGGAGCAGTAATGCAGAGAAAACTCAAACAGACCCGGTTGAATAGTACGAAATGGAAATCTTTATTGCATGGCATCTAAAATCATGAAATACATGTCATAGGTGCAAATCAAAGATAGTACAAGTATACATACATTCATAAAGCTTGGTCTATGGAAATGGAGAACACACGGCACATCGTAAAAAGGGGAACACATTATACCTTAACCTTATAAAACCACCCTCCCTTAACAATACCTACACTACGTCTGGATTTGTAGGATCGGAAATCATGCTCACCACTCGTTTTACTTCGGAGATATTTAAAGTGAGGCACTCAGCTCGTTTCGCTGCAGCACCTGACTGTCACGTGTTTGGATGGGTTTCTGCACCCCACTTGTTTACTTTCGCTGCTGCGAAAAGCAGGCCAGACTCCCTGTTGTCCTGAAGAAATCGACAGAACTCAGAACGTTTGTAAAATTCAAAGAAGAGTCTTCCTGTGTGTGGTACAGGTTGTAGTCTGTAGAACTCAAAGAAGAGTCCTGTATTTATATTTTTGGGCGCAGTCGGGGTTTACTGACCATGGCGGCACGTGGAATTTCTTCTCGTCTTCTTCTCGTCTCGTCTCCTCGGGCCTCCGGGTCCAGACACCATTTACCGACACTCGGGATGGTGTACCCTGTTACTTGCCCTTGTCGGGGCGGCTCGTACCGATTGAGCTCCACCCAACACTCGAATAATCGACCAGTACGGCTAAGAGTCAAGAGTCAACAAAGTCCAGAGAAACACAAAGTCCAGCCCCAAGGAAAAGGCTTCAGCAAGTGTCCGCCGAGAGATAAGAGGAATAAGAGACCGATGGACATTTGTTCTCTATAGTTATAGTGATGTGTCCTCCTTATCTCCCGCTCAAATCTTAATGTTTATCCTTTGTGTAATATTGGCGCTCAAAACTCCCAGCATGGGGCGATTATCTTCTTTAACGGATTTCGGTGGCACCTGAAACTGGCCAACTATCCGTTAATGTTTTCCCCATTGTTGAAGCCAGCCAGGATGTGTATGAATCGTCTCCCTGACTGGTTTTGGGGCCCCCCGAATACTGGCTTAATCACCCGTCAATGTCTCTCTCATTGTAGAGCCGGGGGTGTATTTGTGTATTGATGTGTCTGGATGGGCCCTCGATTGCCCAGTTCAATGATCCTTACTGTGCATAGGAAAACGATTCCAGCACTTATATCATTGCTATTGTTCACAATGCAAACTGGTTGCATCCTGTCTTTATCAATGTTTACCGAGTATGATCCAATCTCATACTGAATGTATATTCGACACCATCTTGTCTGCCCACTGTGTTTCTGGAAGCTTCTGCCATGATGCGCGGCGGCCATTTTACAGGCTTCTGTGTCCTTTATTATCAGGACAGCATTTCGTTTAATAAAACCGATCAAATGAATCTGCTTCTCTCATGTTATTTTGAACCGCGATAATTGCGAACTCTACACCGCGGCAGCACTGCACGGCCCAGTGTGGAGCGCCGTTCCTCTACCGCTGCCTGTTGGGCTCCAGGAATGAAGTGGAGCATTTGATTTAGCGTTCCACTTCCTTCCTGGCGCAAAAAGCAAAACTGAATTTTTTTAAAGTTGAGCAACATTAGCGCCTGGCACTAATTTCCTCAACTTTTAAAAGTTAGCGCCCCCAAATGGGGCTATAATGAATATGAAGGGTTTTGATAGAGTAAATAATGTGAAACGGTTTCCACTGGCAAGAGGGCCGGTAACCAAATGACAAAGATTTAAGATAATTGCCAAAAGAACCAGAGGCGAGATGAGGAGAATTTTGTTTTACGCAGCGAGTTGTTGTGATCTGGAACTCACTGCCTGAAAGGGCGGTGGAAGCAGATTCAATAGTAACTTGCAAAAGGGAATTGGATAAATAAAAAAAAAGAAAGAAAATACTTGAAGAGGAAAAATTTTCAGGGCTATGGGGAAAGAGCAGGGGGAGTGGGAATAATTGGATAGCTTTGTCAAAGAGCTGGCACAGGCACGATGGGCCGAATGGCCTCCTTCTGTGCTGCATGATTCTAAGATGCAACTAACAAAGATAAAAGCTCTGAAAGACGGAATACTGACTTGTGTTGTCGTTGTACCAATTTCAAGCCGGGATGTTTGAAAACGACCAACTTCAGCACTCTTCAAAAAAGATATCAGCTTTCCACAGGTCATATTTCTGTCTTAAAGAACTATGATCAATTGTGAAAAGAGGGGTGCATCAGGTCAATGAATTCATCAGCCCTGGCATAAAGATACTAAAATGAGAGTACACTCAACAGAAAGGATGTTTCCATTATCTCTGATGTCTGGCTACAAACTCTCCATTTAACCCAACCTTAAGTGACCATTATAAATCATTGTGTCGCTCTTGATCAATTGAGACCATCTGTTTCTTGCTCAAAAAGCTTCTTAATGAACATCCCACAACTGGTTCCATTCAAAATGATGTTTATGGTAAAATCTGTCCTCTGCTAATGTTCCTACTGTATAAGACTACAGCTGCACCCAGACCCTCTCACCAGGCAGTCTCTATTCGCATCCATTTTCTTCCTTGCATTTGATGTCCTGGAGTTTTGAATTCAACACAATCTTTATCCCACCCTGCCCTCACACAAAAGCAGAGCATCGCATTCAAATACTGCACAGGTTCATACTCCATGTTGGAAAATCCGTCGAAGCAAATCAAATTTAAACTCCAATTATTATATGATAACATTGGAGATGACACAATTTGCAGACTATAAGAGTAGAGTGGTGTGATAGGTTGAGTTTGCTTTATTCAAAGTGGCCCAGAAATTGATCTCGCTCTGTTCCCGCGGGGGTAAGCCTTCCTCGCGATGTCTCACCTCGCTTGTGCTTTTTCAGATCCAGCTCGCACGAACTTGATGTTCCAGACATCAGCTGTGCTGGGCTTGCGTATCCCAGCGGCGTAGTGAATTCGTGCGAGCTGTGGGATCACGTGACTCAGTTAGAGCCAATGGCAGCACACCATCTTCCATTCATAAGTCTCACAGCATGGCTGTGAAATCTATGAATCTTACACCCCCCCAAAATAACAGCTAAACCTCAATTAAATTTAAAAAAAAAACCATCACATTAATAAAATAAGTAAAGTTAATTAAATTAACCATTTTAAATAAAAAATTAAATTTTTGAAAAAATTTAAAATCTTTTAAAAAGTTTTAAAAATAAACTTACCTGTCTTTAAAGTCTCTAAAAAAGATATACCTGTAAAAAAAAATTCAAAAAAATACTTAATTCACTACTTACCTTCTTAAAAGCGGGTCTTACTCCTCCTTTTTACATTTCCAAAATCTTCAGTACTTACCTGCGCGTCCAAAGCATGAAGTGCACAGCGTGCGCGCAGCCTGTAGCGCGCACGCGATGCACCCAGGACCCGCCCCTTTTTCTGAAGAGCAATTGCCAGTTTTCAGCGCATGCGCAGGGCATGCAGAAAACCGGCAATTGGAGTGGGAATACGCGAGAGTACGCAGCTGCGTACTCTCGCGTCGCGGGATCAATTTTCGGCCCATTGTGTTGCAAATAAAGGTTTTTCAATAATGCATAACATTCACAGCGACAGGAAAGATGCTGTGACTGCTTTGTGATACGAAATGTAAATATTAAAGGATGTGCACACAATTCAGTACTAACCATGCCTGAACAAGATCTTCGAATACCGTGAGTGGAAAAACATAATAAATGTATTATATTTTAATACAATGCAATTATAGTGTAATTATTATATTTTGGTTTTTCCTAATGTCCTTTAGCAGCCTCATTAAAATATTTAAATGAGCGACCTGCCTCCTGGGAGCGGGTTGGTCGCCCGCCCCCGTCCCGCCTCCATTAAAACTGGAAATGGGCTGGTTATTGTTGTTGTTGTTGTTGATATTGAAGTATTCATTAAAGCAAAACTGATACAGCAAATCGGAACCCAAGCCTCCCTCAGCGGCTGGGAGGCGTGGGGTGCCCCAGCTCCTCCTACTGGACCACCAGAGATTAGACACATACCTCATGACCAGGGAGCGGTAGTGTAGTGGTTATGTTACTGGACTAGTAATGCTGAGGCCTAGACTAATGATCTAGTGTGACTTGAGTTCAAATCCCACCATGTGGTGAAGTTAAATAACTCTGGAATTTAAAAAAAAAAAGCTAGTATCAGTAATGTTGGCCAGATTGTCGTAAAAACCCATCTGGTTCACTAATGTCCTTTAGGAAAGGAAATCTGTCATCCTTACCCAGTCTGACCTATATGTGACTCTAGACCCACAGCAATGTAGTTGCCTCTGAAATGGCCTAGCAAGCCACTCAGTTGTTCAAGGGCAATTTAGGGATGGGCAATAAATGCTGGCTTTGCCAGCGATACCCACATCCTGTGAATGAATTAAAAAAAAACTAGTGACCGCGCCCCCCCCCACCCCAGCAGGTAATGACTAACAAAGCACAGGTGTAAAATTACTGGGTAATGTGACTGTATAGTGTGCAAGCAGGCTGCCGTGTTTCTTCCATTACAAAAGTGACTGCGCTTGAAAACATACCTCATTGGCTGTAAAGCACTTTGGGGGGCAACCTGAGGTTGTGAAAGGCGCTATATAAATGCAAGTTCTTTCTTTAAATATTGAAATAAAGCTTAGTGTTATGATTCAGCTGGGAGCTCGCTTCTCCTGCTTGGGACGGGCAGAAGGGAAGTTCATGAGCGATGAAGGGCCTGAATCTTTTAGCCTTAATATTTTGTATTCATTTTTGTTGACCTATTTAAAAAAAAATTGAGTGGGGATTTTTTTTCCCCTTTCTCCTGGGAGTATGTTACATGGAACCTAAACTAACTGACTGTTGCCTGCTAATTTACCAGAAATCCACCAACAATTGAAGCATTTACAAGCTTTCAGCAGAATAGGAAGAGCTGATAAAAAGAGGGCACATGAAAGAGGAACTGTTACAGTACAAACTTTACTGGGAACGTGGGACCTACAAGGCATCTAAGTGAAGTGCCCCTGACAGTCAGCAAGTCAAGTTCAACTTAGTGATGGGAATTGGTTTTGAAGGGGGCAAGTTTGCCAGCCCTGGGGAGGCGGGTATGGAGGCGGGACTGCAGGGAAAATGGCAGAAACTGGGAGTGGGTACCGACCCCGCCCCCCCAACCCGCCTCCGTGTCATCTTCCCGGGAGCCGGGTTCCCGACTCGCGCAGGGGCCCGTCTCCTTGAGGTGGGAAGGGGATTAGAGCCAATTAACTGTCTGTTAACTGGGCGGGCTTAACAAGGTCAATCAAGGGAAAATAGCGTGGGTTGGCCGGACGTCGTTGGGGGCGGGACTGAAAACTGACAACCAGCAGTCCCGCCCCCAACGCGCCCCCATTGATAAAATCCAGCCCAAAGTGTCCCAATCGCAGTTTTTCAAAGTTGACGCGATGCAAGATGAAACCAGATTGTCCACGCCCGCCATTGTGTCCCCAACCATTGCTACAAACTCTGGAGACTCCATCTGGTTGTGTCTTTTGGATGAGATGTTAAACCGAGGCCCCGTCTGCTGTCTCAGTTGGACGTAAAAGATTCCTTGGCACTATTCGAAGAAGAGCAGGGGAGTTCTCCCCAGTGTCCTAGAAAATACTTACACCTCAACCAATGCATAAAAGCAGATGAACTAGTCATTTATCTCGTTGCTGTTTGTGGGACCTTGCTGTGTGCAAATTGGCTGTCGCGGTTCCTACATTACAACAGTGATTCCAAAGTACTTCACTGGTTGTAAAGCGCTTTGGGATGGCCTGAGGTTGTGAAAGGCGCGGTATATATGTGAGTTCTTTCTATCTTTTTTCTTTAAGTGCTAAAAGGTGGGTAATGTTTAGAAGCAAGTTAAAGCATAAGATATGAAGGAAGACACTCCCAGAATCACCAGTAGACACACTGGCATTGACATCAATCGCTCACACTGGACATTCCCATCCAGATCGTTCCATAACAGTTTCTTCAATTGTTGCCACCATTTTGATCTCCTGTGGCCACCTCCATCCTCCCTCCATCTTGCATTTCCGCAATTAAGAGCAGGTTTTGTTTGTTCACTTTTTCCCTTTACACCCTTTCCTGATCCCTGCCAGGATCTTTGGACGATGTGTCGACCCAGTTGGTGATTCCCCTCCCTGACATAGCTTCTTCGCTGTGGATTGGCAGGGGGCAGGAGCAGGAGAGTTGAGGACTTCTGCCTTCTTGGCCAGTACCTCTCCCCCAATCAAACTGATTTCTGAGTTATTGGTGCCCTCCAGAGCTGTGTTGGGAGAAGAGTTCAGTCTTTTCTGATGCCAGGCTCAACCGCGGGTCTCCTGTGTTTTTTTAAATTCGTTTTTATGGGATGTGGGCGTCGCTGGCAAAGCCCAGCATTTATTGCCCATCCCTAATTGCCCTTGAGAAGGTGGTGGTGAGCCGCTGCAGTCTGTGTGGTGAAGGTACTTCCACAGTGCTGTTAGGGAGGGAGTTCCAGGATTTTGACCCAGCGACGATGAAGGATCGGCGATATACTTCTAAATCAGGATGGTGTGTGACTTGGAGGGGAACTTGGAGGTGGAGGTGTTCCCATGTGCCTGCTGCCCTTGTCCTCCTAGGTGGAAGAGGTCGCGGGTTTGGGAGGTTCGGTTGAATGATGTTCACTCTTCAGCTCAGACAGTGGATGCTGCTGCTGAGAGGAAATGTCAGCAAGTGCACATGTCTTGTACATTGTTCGCATTGTTGGAGATTACAACTGTGCCGGAGGCTGGAACAAGTGCTTTTAAAATTACACAGCAAATTCAACATAGCCAATTTTAAAATTGGAAGAATGGGAGTGGGACAAGAGAGCTAAACTGGGAATAAAACGGCAGTGAGGGGAAAACGTGAAACAAACATGGATGTTTTTGATGAGAATGTACTGCAGGTGTGTGCAATGAGATTATCATGGAAGACAGCTGATGTTTTGGTAAGAGTTCAAAGAAGGACGTGAAGAATGGAAAACATTGTCAAATTCATGAAGAAAGGCAATCTGTTCTCAGCGGAAAGACAAAAATGACAAGGAGGGGGAGGGGGAGGGGGAGCATCACAGTCCAAGTTTTAAAACCATTTGTGGGTGGATTCAGAAATTTGTGCTGAATCCTATGAAGGGAATGAATGAGGGGATCTTATTACAGAAATGCAATATAAGGAGATACTTTTTTCACGTTCAGAGTAGTTAACTTATTGAGGCAGTTGCCTAGTACAGTGAATGGTCAACTTGTTGAAGCATTCGAAGGAAGAATCTACCAGAACGCTTGGTATTTTTGATTGATTTGGCGCCCAGACATCGGGCGATGAAGATTGTCTGAGTGGATCCTTTACGTGAACTAAAATGATGGGATAGATCGTTTAAATGAATGTTTTTTTTTTGCTTTTCCTACATCCTATTTAGGGCCCTGACTGCTGATCAGATGGGAAGAATTTATTTTCAGCTTGGACCTGCATTCAAAGTCAGGTCCCATTATGAAAGGATGGCGCACTGCGCACTCTCCCACTGAGGAGCTTTGCCGGCCGAGAGCACGCACCAGGAATTGGGGCTCAAAGGTGAGATTGACAGGGTGGATGCTGAGAGGATGTTTCCCCTCGTGGGGGTATCTAGAACTAGGGGGCATAGTTTCAGAATAAGGGGTCGCCCATTTCAGATGGAGATGAGGAGGAATTTCTTCTCAGAGGGTTGTGAATCTTTGGAATTTTCTACCCCAGAGAGCTGTGGAGGCGGAGTCACTGAATATATTCAAGGTGGAGATTGACAGACATTTGAACTACAAGGAAGTCAAGGGGTATGGGGGGAGAGCGGGAAAGTGGTGTTGAGGCCAAGATCAGATCAGCCATGATCTTATTGAATGGCGGAGCAGGCTCGAGGGGCTGATTGGCCGACTCCTGCTCCTGTTTCTTATGTTCTTATGTGAGCAGGCCCCACAGGATTTTCTGTTGAGTAATAATATACCGTCTAGTCTCCTGCATGCACTTGGGCCCAGAATCCCACATATGTATTGTTCTGTCAGGTTCTTTCACAGAGGAGATACCTTAAAATTCATTACTGGGATCTCTTAAATTTGAAACAACAAGTAAGGATCACATTAGCATGGATATAACACCTTATCAAGTCCTCAGGACATCCCAAAGTACTTTATAACCAATGAATGACTTTTGGAAATGCAGTCACTGTTGAGAAATGTGTGTACAACAAGTTCCTACAAAGAGAAAATCAGTGACCTGGTAATCTGTTGCTGGTGGTGTTGGTTGAGGGAGGAATGTTGGCAAATAAATTCCCCGCTCTTCTTCAAAATGTTTCCACGGCTCCTTTTATATACACCTGAGTAAGCAGACAGTGCCTCGGTGTAATTGTCTTATCCAGAAGGTGCAGCATTTCCTCACTACTGCACTGGGGTGTCAGCCTAGATCATGTTCAAGTCCATAGCGGGGATTAAACCCACAACCATCTGACTCATAGGCACAGCTGAGCCAAGCCTGGCACACTGGGGGCGAAACTGGGCATTGGCGGGTTCGGGGGGCAAATCAGGCGGAATCGCTTTTGCCGCCTGTTATACAAGAGGCAATGGAACTGAATATGGGGCGGGATGTATAATGGGCGACCAATGAAATACCTCCTGTGTTTGCGTCCCCACCATGTCCACTTTCACCCCCCATTGGCTTTGTTCTGATGGTTAGATATTAGACGGAGATACACCATTAGCAAGAGGTCTCACTGGGCAGGAGTGCAGTCGGAGTTCGGGCTGTGACACCACTGGGCTGATCCTGTGAGCCGCGTTCAGCCGAAGCGAAGCTCCATGCGAGGGTGGCGGTCTCACAAAATGATAGCCTTGCATCCAGCCATGTGTCAGGTGACAACACCGACAAATGCAACTGTGTACGCAAGTACTTACTTTCGCTGATAATGGGCTTGAGGAAGTCACCTGTAATATTGTGTAAGATAATTGTGTAAGATAAAAAATGTAAGACCATTTAACCAATTTGCTTGTTAACTAGATTCCCCTGCCGGGTGCCAGCTGCACATTTATTGACAATAACCCGATTGAACTAAAAAGGAAATGTTGGCAATGCCCCAGAATGCCTCGGGTTCATTATCTGCTCTGTGCTAACATCTGCTCTGGCACATGCCCAGGACCATAGTTTGCCAGGAGACCTGGACACAAGCACTTTCTGTATGTGACACAGGATAAAGTCACCTCAGTGCTGCCTGCACAGGAAGCGTCATCCAGTCTGATTGGTGGGATTGGATTTATTTTGCTCGGGGGCGTGGCCTAGCTGAAACTTTGAGGGCGCTTCGGTGACTCAGACAATCTTTCCGTGGACACAAGTTCCGTGATGTCCTATCAGGAGCCCAGCCGACAGAGAATCCTCTGCACGCACACACATGAATGCACATGCTCCCGGCCCTCTGGCTGCAGAGCTAGGGAAGGCAGCTTAACACCTTGATATTTCTCACCCAGCCGCTACCTGCCAAGTTCAAATTTATTGAACAGCCCCTGCTTAAAACAACACTCTTTCTGTGGCCAGCGCAACTCCTATTTCAAAAGCAGTTTGATTGATTTCGAGCTTCAGTTCTAGTTATTTTAGTTGCTAATTAGCACTTGACTAAGCGGAAGCCCGGCTGCGAGACAGAAAGCAGAGAATAGTAGTGAACGCTTGTTTTTCAGACGGGAGGGAAGTCACCCAGCGTCTGCATTAGGACCACTGCTCCTTTCGATATATATTAATGGCCCGGACTTGGATAATTTCAAAGTTTGTGGATGGCACAAGGCTTGGAAATGTAGCAAAGAGTGAGGAGGATAGCAACAGATTTCAGGAGGATGTAGACAGACTGGGGAAATGGGCAGACACATGGCAGATGAAACTTCATGCAGGTAAGTGTAGAGCAATGCATTTTTGTAGGAAGAATGAGAAGAGGCAATATAAACTAAATGGTACAATTCTAAAGGGGGTGGAGGAACAAAGAGACCTGGGGGCAGGGGGGCGGGGGGGGGGAGGTATGTAAACAAATCTTTGAAGGTGGCAGGACAAGTTGAGAGGCTGTTCAGAAAGCATGTGGGATCCTTGGCTTTATAAACAGTGGTATAGAGTACAAAAGCAAGGGAGTTATGCGAAACCTTTATAAAGGTTCGGCCTCAGCTAGAGAATGGTGTCCAATTCTGGGCACCACACTTTAGGGAAATGTCAAGGCCTGGGAGATGGTGCGGAGGAGGTTGACCAGAATGGTTCCTGGGATGAGGGACTTCAGTTACATGGAGAGACTGGAGAGGCTGGGGTTGTTCTCCTTAGAGCACAGAAGCTGAAGGGGAGATTTTATATAGAGGGGTTCAAAATCGTGAAGGGGTTTTGATAGAGTAAATAAGGAGAAACTGTTTCTACTGGCAAGAGGGTCGGTAATCAGAGGATAAAGAGTTAAGATAAGTGGCAAAAGATCAAGGAGTGAAATGAGGAGAGTTGTTGTGATCTGGAATGAACTACCGGAAGGGCTGGTGGAAGCAGATTCTATAGTAACTTTCAAAAGGAAAGTGGATATATGCAACAACAACAACAACAACAACACGCATTTATATAGTGCCTTTAATGTAGTAAAACGTCCCAAGGCCTTTCATAAGAACATTGTCAAACAAGATTTGAGACTGAGCTACATAATTAGATATTAGGCGGAGAGGTTTAGGGAGGGAATTCCAGAGCTTGGGGCCCAGGCAGCTGAAGGCACGGCCACCAATGGTGGAGCGATGAAAATTGGGGATGCTCAAGAGGCCAGAATTGGAGGAGCGCAGAGATCTCAGAGAGTTGTGGGGCTGGAGGAGGTTACAGAGATAGGGAGGGGCGAGGCCGTTTGGGATTTGAAAACAAGGATCAGATTTTTAAAATCGAGGTGATACCAGACGGGAAGGTCAGCGAGCACCGGGGTGATTGGTGAACGGTACGGTGAGAGGTAGGACACGGGCAGCCAAGTGTTGGATGAGCTCAAATTCATGGAGGGTGGAAGATGGTAACAAATGCATGGATGATGGTTTCAGAATCAGATGGGCTGGGGCAGGGTCAGAGACAGGCGATGTTACAATGATTAACTGAGTCCGAGGGAGGGGGATGTTGGAGGAGGGAGATTGGGTGGAGGGGCTGTGGGGGCAGGGAGATCGGAGGTTAGGGCCAGGGCGGGGGGGGATGGGTTGGAGAACGGGGTTGGGGGCCGGGGGTGGGGAGGGAGATCGGGGATCGGAAGCGGCTGCGATCGGGATGGTGATTGTGGTGAGTAACTTACTTTTTTTTATTTATGCAATGGTAAGGGGTGGTTTCCCTGCAATGACGGTCTTAAGACAAAGCAGTGTTGCAGTGGGGACCTGAAGCAAGTGTTTGATCCCTAATTTGGATATCTAAAGGGCCTAACGCCTGCTTCAGGCATGGGTAAAGGACGCCTCTTGTTTGTCCTTATCCAATATGCGGAGATGCCGGTGTTGGACTGGGGTGGACAAAAATGAGAAGCCGCACAACACCAGGTTATAGTCCAACAGTTTTATTTAAAATTACGACCATGCCGCGGTGCATTCTTTCCTGCAACGTATGAACGTATGCAACGTATGAACCTCATACGTTGCAGGAAAGAATGCACCGCGGCATGGTACATCGGCGAGACCATGCAGACACTGAGACAACGTATGAACGGACACCGCGCAACAATCGCCAGGCAGGATTGTTACCTCCCAGTCGGGGAACACTTCAGCAGTCAAGGACATTCAGCCTCGGATCTGCGGGTTAGCGTTCTCCAAGGCGGCCTTCGAGACACACGACAACGCAAAATCATCGAGCAGAAACTGATAGCCAAGTTCCGCACCCATGAGGACGGCCTCAACAGGGATCTCGGGTTCATGTCACGCTACAGAACGTGACTCGACATCGTTGTCTGTTTTTCCAGTTTTTAAAAAAAAAGTTAAGAGCTTAACTGCAGACGGCAGCATTTGACACGTTGGTCCCCCTGTGACCCACCTCATTGTCTTAGCTGTACTCTGATGTGACTTTGATGTAATGCCTCCCTGACGGATTGTATCTCTGCAGACACATTGTTCTGTGTGTTTATATACGGTGTAATCGATTTGTGTTCCCTCACTGTACCTGAAGAAGGAGCGGAGCTCCGAAAGCTCGTAATTTTAAATAAAACTGTTGGACTATAACCTGGTGTTGTGCGACTTCTCATTCTTATCCAATATGGCGGGGATGGGGGGGGGTGCACGTCCGGCTGAGTGAGCACTTCCTGCCCGCCATTTTGGAGCCTTAGGCGGCACTTGAAAAGCGGGCACTGCACGGCCCAGTTTAACCCCGACATGTCCGTGTTGAACAGGTAGGGCCAAGTGAATCAGCGATCCTTGGGCTCATTTAACCTCCAGACAGCCCACACACAGTTTACCAGGCCAGTTCGAGATTCCCAACTGACGTAGGTGGAAGCATTTCAAGGAGAAACACGCTTCAATTCGGGTGATTGAGTGTAGCTCTGAGACTTTGGTGCAACAGAGGCTATATCCTGAAGCTACAGTGGGATTCACTGTGAACGGTACCCAGTGTCCCCCCTTTTCTACCCCCTCCCCACACACACACACATAGCTCCAAATATTTCGTAATTTAAAATAATATGATTGCAACGAGTTTCTTCCTTCATAATATCAAACAAAATCTTAACCTGTCATGTCCAGCGACTTCATTTCAGATCTTTCAGTCTGATTTAGGTACGTATCGTCTTGGAGAGCAAATTGTTCCCTTTGAAGCCTAACATTAAATATATAATGCTCTCAGCTGTCTTATCGAGCTGCACTGCCTGTCTGCTGTGTATTACGAGGAGTTTATCACCATTTTCCAGATGCTTCTGCAATGGCCGATAGGAAAATGAAAACATATGGATATAAGAAAGAGTAGCTTCAGGTACTAATGTACAGCCTGCAGGGATGAAGCTGATTACGCCATTTAGAAAAAAAATGGCAATTATTTTCTACAGGAATGGGATTTACATTCTAGTTATTCTAAAGCTGGTTAACAAGAAAATCTGTTATATTTTGTATGCCTTTGTCTCATGTAGATCTGCACAAAATACATCTCAGTGTTGTCATTCACAATACTGAGGAATCGTTGGGAAGGAACTTTTATCCCCAGCTTTACTTTACAAACTTAGGGTGTGGCGCCGCTAACGCCTCCCGCAAAATTCAGCGGGAGGTTAGTGGCGGCGGTAGCCGGTAACATTCCACCCCGCTGCGCCTCCGGCGATGACATCACTGCAGTGCGCAGCGCCCCGCTCACGCCCCGGCTGCAAACTTGGCTAGCGCCCCCTGACCTACCGCTGGACGCTATGTCTGACAGGGTCAGGGGGGTGTTTTTGCAGCCGCGGCGGCGCAAATTAAAGGGCAGGTGCTGGGCGGCCATTTTTTTTGGGCTGCCTGCCAGCACCTGCCCCCTCTGGCCTCCTCCTGAGGGGTGCCGGCCGCGATCGGTCAGCCCGGCACTCCTCTTGAGTGCTGGGCTGTTTTCCCGGCATCCCGCTCCCCGGTGGTCCAGCAGGGCCCCGGTGCGCGCTGCGCTAGGCCCCTCCCCTTTAATCAGGGGGGTAGGCCTGTAATACGCATGGCGCTGTTGCACGTAGCGGTGTGATATTGAATGATAGCACCCCAAGAGAGAGGGGGAGTGCTTTCAGTAGCACCCCGCCTCCTGCTTGGGGCGCTACCACTCAATTAGTGAAGTTAGTGTCCCAAAGGGTGCGCGACCACATTTTTCCCCCTTAATGTTCTGGAATGTTACAATAATACTGCACTAAAGAAAGAACTTGCATTCATATAGTGCCTTTCACAACCTCAGGGTGTCCCAAAGCGCTTTACAGCCAATGAAGCACTTTTGCAGTCTAGTCACTGTTGGAATGTAGGAAACACAGCAGCCAATCTGCGCACAGTAAGCTCCCATAAACAGCAATGAGATAAATGACCAGATAATCTGTTTTTTGTGGTGTTGATTGAGGAATAAATATTGGCCAGGACATCGGGGAGAACTCCTCTGCTCTTCTTCGAATACTGCCACGGGATCTTTTGCGTTCACCTGAGAAGGCAGACTTGGTTTAACGTCTCATCCGAAAAATGTTATCAGATAAGGAAATATCTGGTATTTCACGAGTCAGCTGAAACCTCAACTTCACAAGTTGTCAGTTACCTCACCACGCTCTCAGTCATAGGCAATAAAGGAGCGTTTTTATGAAATAATCACATTGAATAAAATCCCTCAAATTCCTACAACCTTCCACCCTGATCACATCAGGCACACATTTATAAAGGATATTGCTGAAAGCAACAAAAAAAGTACATGCAAAGAAAGTATTTCCAGGATATTTTATAAAGATTGCCAGAACAGTAAAATCTAATTGAGAAAGTATGCTGTGGTACTCATGTTACTGTTGTTTATTTGCTAGTTATCTGTGAGACCTCAGGCAGACAGCAAGCGTTCCCTAATGATAACGATTTTGTATTCGACTGCAGAATATCAGGTTGCAGGTTCTGAGGTAATGGGGGAAAAATTCGGTTGGTTTGCGCTTCCCGTTAGTGCCCTAAGAGGGCGCCAAGCAACTAGCGCCCTGGGTGCGACGATGTTTGCGCCGCTCGCAAAATTGACTAGAGTTTTTGCGGCAGCGCAAAAGTTTACCGCCCCGATCTCCTGCGCCCGCAGATCTTGGCGTCAATCGAGCGTGCAACACCCTGGTGGCGCCCCAGACCGGATATTGAGTGGCGCCCCCCTCTTTTCCGCCTGCCGCAAGCAACGACAGGGAGACTGGAACGTTTCCCAGTCGGTGAGGGGCTGGGGGGGGCACTATTTAAAGGCGCCCTCTTCCTGCCTTTTTCTGTGGTAGACATTTTTGCACCACTCATTCTGACAGAGAGAGAGATTCTGAAAGAGAGAAAGAGAGACTTCTGCAGAGAGTCAACGCTGTGTGAAGTAGTTTTGGCTACTGAGCATCACTTTGCAGATACTTTTGGATTTGACCTTCCTTACTTCGATTGTCAAGAGACTGCGGGGGCTGCACTGATTCGAGGCGTCGTCCTGCGCTTGCAGAATCAGAGGCAACAGAGACGCAGAGAGAGAGTGGCAATCATGGCCAGACGGAGGAGGGCCAACAGGTCTATGCACAGGAGAACTTACCCTCCCAGGGTATTCCGGGAACAATTCTTCTACATTAATTTGTCTGAGGAGCAGTGTTTGCACAGGCTGCGCTTCAGCAAGGAGGTGGTCACTGAGCTCTGCCATCTGCTGCAGCCAGATCTGCAGCCTCTACTGAGGACCAGGACGTCTCTGTCGGTGGCAGTGAAGGTCACAGTGGCTCTGAATTTTTATGCCACCGGCTCCTTTCAAGCAGCTACTGGGGACGTCACCAATATCTCCCAGTTCGCAGTCCATTGCTGTATTCATCAGGTCACAAATGCCCTTTATAAAAGGAGACACCAGTACATCTCTTTCCCGATGACCCGGGCCAAACAGCATGAATGCACATTGGGCTTTGTGAGGATAGCGGGCTTCCCCATGGTGCAGGGCGCCATTGACTGCACGCATGTGGCATTGCAAGAGGTTCCACTCCTTAAACGCCCAGTTGGTCTGTGACCACAGACAGCTGATACTCGCAGTCAATGCCTGCTATCCTGGCAGCAGCCACGATGCTTTCATCCTGCGCCAGACTGCTGTGCCAGAACTTTTCCAGGCAGCGCATCAGCCAAGTGGTTGGCTTCTCGGGGACAAGGGATATCCACTCTGCACCTGACTGATGACACCGCTTCGTACCCCCAACACCCCTGCTGAGCTGCGGTACAACGAGAGCCATTTCGCCACCAGGAACATCATTGAGTAGACGATCGGCGTGCTCAAGCAACGGTTCCGCTGTCTGGACCACTCAGGAGAAGCCCTGCAGTACTCGCCTGAGCGAGTCTCCCTCTTCATAGTTGTGTGCTGCATGCTGCATAACCTGGCACTCCTCAGGACCCAGCCAATGCCAGCAGCCCTTGGAGCATCACCGGAGGAAGAGGAGGAAGAGGAGGAGGATGATCAGCAGCAGCACCAAAGCGGGAGGGAGGCCCACAATGTTGAAACTGCAAGGGTCGTCCGTCAACGGCTGATAACAAGCCGCTTCTAGGCCCCTACTGAGGAAATGGCTTCTGCCATGGAGAACAGCATGAATGAAAGCAACCTGCAACCCCAAAGCTGGCCAAGGCAGCAATGATTCCAAAGGCCAAACCTGTACATTTTGAATACAAAAACTTTTTAATTTTACAAACACTGTGTGTGTCATTTCTTCATGACAAACTAATAGAAACAAACACAAAAAATCATTCATGAACATAACTGGTTCTCACAACCTGGAGATAATGTCCAAAACACTAAACAAAAGTTTAAACACGAACCTCGGCCTTTAATAAAAAAATTCCCAATATTTTGTCACACCTCCTACTTTTTGCCCTTCGAGGGTGATCTCCTTCCCTTGCGCACTTCCCCCCTTCCCACCCTACTGCTCCTCCGTAATGGGGCCCCAGTGGCTGCAGCAAGGCTGGTGGAAGGCTGCTGAATGTCAGAACCTGAAACTGCAGATGCCCTTGAAGGACGGCCTCGACCAGCTCTGGGCCTGGAGGGCTTGGCTGCAGACTGCACCAATTCTGCATGGGCGGCAGCAGTTTGGGCCACAGGCGGTGGCAAGTGCAATGGGGAAGTGACAGTGGTGGCTGCAGGAATGCTGTCATCTTGAGAGAGGACAGCAACTCCCTGCTCGACCGACACACTGGCACTCCCATGGGGCAGCACCTCAGCATCCGGAGCAATCTGCTGGAGCACAGATTGCTGGCCTGCTGCGGCGCGGTGAGAGCCCCGGGGAAATGTGTCCAAACCAGCGACAATGGCAGCAGTCAGTGCTCGCGTGGCCTCGATCTGATTCTGCATGAGAGCAGTCTGAGATTGGATCACGGCAGCCAGTGACTGAATTTCAGCACTTAAGCATTTGTGTGGCATCCGCCTGTGCTACAGCGAAGTGCTCCACACTCCTTGCCAGTGCATCAATGCTTTCGGGCACCCTTCCCACTGCACCCATGAGCTGAGTGTTCATGTCCACCACCTGGGTGTTCATTTCAGTGATGAGCCGCTCCTCCTCTGCGTCCAGTGCAGCAGGACTCGCTGGCCTACTCTCCCTCCGGGGAGAAGGCCCCCGAGCTTCCCTAGCCACATCGCGTTGCTGCAGCCTGCTGAGTCCTGGAGCTTCACCCTCATCAGACCCTTCCCCCCTGCTCCCCTCCAGGGAAGACATGGTCCCAGTGTGGGCATAGGCTCCCTCGGGAGAGGGTGGAGCTGAGGCTCCGGCTTCCTCTTCCTCCTCTCCTGCGGCTTCGCTCCCACTGGCAGCTTGAGGGCCCGTTTCCTCAGCTGGTGAATCACCATCTGAAAGCAGGGAGGTACAAGAGTGGCTTTAGCGTGAGGACAGGGGGGCAGTAAGGGAGCAAGGACTGGAGCGATTTAGTAAGTTGGATTAAAAGTGTCAAAGGCTGGTGTTGTGAGGAGCAAGTGGAATGAGAGAGGAGAGAAAGCTGATGACCTTACCATTGCTGTCCAGAACAGCGTCGACCTCTCCAGGGGCGATGGGACCGATCACCTGGCTTGCCACAATCCTGTGGACGCGCACCTCAAGATCGCTGAGGGGTTGCAGCTGAGGCCGCCCTCCACCCGTCCGTTGCTGCTGTCTCCTGTTATGAGATAGCTTGGCCTGCAAGAAAAAGGACGGTGTCTTAGTAAATATACAGCCATGGTCTTGCCTGATGTGCCTCCCATAGTTGAATAGCCCTTACAATATACAGCCATGGTCTTGCCTGATGTGCCTCCCATAGTTGAATAGCCCTTACTGTATGCAAAGTGTGGAATGTGCATGTGTGTTTCATGAGAGGGCCATAGGTGTTGGATGAGTGTTGGGCATTGGGGTTTTAAGACCCCCTGGCCATAGAGTGAGGTTGAAATGGAAGGATGGAGAGGTATTGAAAAAAAGCCACTCACCCTGACAACCTGAGTGAGGTCGTTGAACTTTTTGCGACATTGAGTATGGGTCCTGGGCACCATGCTCCTGGAGGAGACGCTCTGAGCCACCTCCCTCCACACTCTTCTGCAGTCGCGCGGCAAAGGCCTCCTGCCACTCTCAGGGTAGAGTATAGATCTTCTGCGCTCCACCGCACCAACCAGAGCCTCCAAGGCCCGCTCGCTGAAGCGCTGAGCTCGTTCTCTCACCGTCTCCATAGTCCTTGGCTGGAAAATGTAGGCACAGGTCTCTCCAGGCCGAGATTCAAGGCTCCAATGAGCAGGGTGTGGATGGAGAGCAAGATCGACCCTCCCCTTTAAGAACTGTCCGGCGCCAGTGTGTCTGTGTTCCATCGCTAACTGACATCACCTGCGCTGCGCCCGCGCTCTGAGGTAGCACCTCGCTCCTTGGCCTTTGCGCCTTAAGAGAGGTGTGTAGCACCTGATTTAGCGCTCCAATCACCTCCAGGGGTGATAGAAGCCAAGTTTGCAGTCGGAGGCGATAATTAGTGCCAGGCGCTAAACTTTGCACCCGGCCGATAATTGCGCCCCAAACGGAGCGATACCGAATTTCTCCCCCAATGAGTCTGGGATCCTCTGTGATAGAAATGGAAAACTGCCACAAGCACTGGAATACACCCGGTCAACTGAGTTCTTAACCTGTACGTCGGTCATGGCTCAGTTGGTCGCACTCTTCCCTCTGAGTCACAAGGGCCTGGGTTCATAGTCTCCCTCCAGAAGCTTGAGCACAAGATCTAGGCTAGCACTCCAGTGCAGCACTGAGGGAGCTCTGCACTGTTGTAGGTGCCGCCTCTTGGATGAAATGTTAAACCGAGGCCCCGTTTGGTGGATGTCAAAGACCGCATGCACCTATTTGAAGAAGAGCAGGGGTGTTCTCCCTGCTGTCCTCGCCAATATATATCCCTCAGCCAACGTCACCAGAAAAAAAGATTGGCCCTGAATTTCCGACCTCCACGGGTGCGTACGAGGTGTGTACACGCCCGCAGGGGCCGCGCAAGTTCTGGGTTTAGGCGCGCAAAGTGCATGCGCTGAAACCCGGCACTTGCGATATGTCAAGAATTCTCTTGACAGATAATCCGCCTGCCCAAGAAAAGTGCCTCTGCGGGGGGAGAATTCCGCTTTTTGCTCAACTTCCGCCCGCTGAAAGGCCATAGAATTCTTACACCTGGTACAAACAGGCATAAGGCCCGCTTTTACCAGCATAAGAGTTAAAAAAATAGAAAAATAAGATTTTATCACTCACTTATAAATTAAAAACCCTGTCCAATAAGGTATGGTTATATTAAGCCCCGTTAAAACATATATAAAAAATATTCAAAAAATTACATTTTTATTTAACATATTAAATGCCATTTTATATATATAATGGTTTTTATTTATTTATTTCAGTGTGTTGGTGCATTTTTGCAGTCATCCCCGTTCATACTTTTGACAGTTCTGTACGTACGGACCGGTCAAAAGTATGAAGGGGGATTCCCTTCTTCCATTGGTTGAGCTGGCCCACATGATTCCGGGGTGCTTGCGAACTGCCTGCGCCCCTGGGATACCTGGGCCTCTGCGCATTTCGAAGAGGAGAGGCCCAGGAGCGGAAACCTCTGTATCTACGGAACCAGCAGCTAGGTTCGTAGAATTTTTTCTGATCGGAAGGGATTTGCCTGCAGGAAGCCTCCGATCGGAAATTCTGGGCCAATACCTGCTTGAGGGAGCTTGCTGTGCCCAATTTGCCTGCTGCATTTCCTACATTACAACAGTGACTACACTTCAAAAGTACTTAATTGGCAGTAAAGTGCTTTGGGACATTGTGAAAGGCGCTATATAAATGCAAGTCTTTAATTTTTCTTACATAAAATCGCCGTCTATTTGTCTTTTTGAATGTTCCCTAAAAAAGTGACAGATTGGTTTCACCATCATTTAGTGCGAAACGCCATAGGCAGCCGATCTTTTGCTGATGTTACGGTGGCAGATTGGGAGATGTCACCCTCTTGAGTGTTAATTATGTCCTCGCACTAAATGTTACAAGCAGTCCAAATGGCTGTGAATTACTATTAAAGCAATGGGACCAGCTTGAATATTCCCTCCCTAACAGCACTGTGGGAGTACCTTCACCACACGGACTGCAGCGGTTCAAGAAGGCGGCTCACCACCACCTTCTCAAGGGCAATTAGGGATGGGCAATAAGTGCCGGCCTTGCCAGGGACACCCACATCCCGAGAATGAATAAAAGAAAAAGCTCCTATTGGAACATAGGAACAGGAGGAGGCCATTCAGCCTCTCGAGCCTGTTCCGCCATTTATTTAGATCATGGCTGATCTGTACCTCAACTCCATTTACCCACCTTTTCTCCATCTCCCTTGATACCCTTAATAAAAATCTATCCACCTTAGTTTTGAAAGCTCAAGTTGTCCCAGCATCCATGCGGTTTAGGGGGAGAGAATTCCACGTTTCCATTACCCTTTGTGTGAAAAAGTGTCTCTTGATTTCACTCCTGAATGGCCTGCCTCTAATTTTAAGATTGTGCCCCCTTGTTATGAATTCCCCCACCAGAGGAAATAGCTTCTCTGCATCTACTCTAATGAATCCTTTCATCATTTTTAAACACCTCAATTAGATCGCTCCTCAACCTTCTAAGCCCAAGCGAACACAAGCCAAGTTTATGCAACCTGTCCTCATAATTTAACCCTTTAAGCCCCAGTCGCATTTTGGTAAATCTACGCTGCACCCCCAATATATTTTTCCTGAGGTACGGTGCCCTGAACTGAACACAGTACGCAGGATGGAGTTTGACCAAGGCTCTGTACAACAGAAGCATGTACTCCAACCCTCTTGAGATAAAGGCCAACATTCCGATTAGCATTTTTGATTATTTTTTGTAAAGTGGTGAAAGACGAGGAACTGTGGAGGAGCACAGGGATTTGGGTGCCCAGGTATACAAATCACTAAAAACTAATGCACAGATTGTACAGTACGGTAGCATAGTGGTTATGTAACTGGACTAGTAATCCATGTAGGTCCTAGACTAATGATCCAGAGACATGAGTTCAAATCCCACCACTGGCAGCTGGGGCATTTAAATTCAGTTAATTAAATAAATCTGGAATAAAAAACTAGTCTCAGTAATGGTGACCATGAACCTACCGGATTGTGGTAATAAACCCATCTGGTTCACTAATGTCGTTTAGGGAAGGAAATCTGCTGCCCTTACCCGGACTGGCCTATATGTGACTCTAGACCCACAGCAATGTGGTTGATTCTTAACTACCCTCTGAAATGGTGGCTCGCCACCACCCTTTCAAGGGCAATTAGGGATGAGCAATAAATGCTGGCCTTGCTAGCGACACCCACATCCTGTGAATAAGTTTTAAAAAATGAGACCAGGTTGAATATTCCTTACCTTACACCACAAGGACATCAGCGGTTCAAGAAGAAGGCTGAGGCCCCAATATAGATCCCTGGGGAACACCACTTGTCACATTCCACCAATCAGAGTACATTCCCTTTATCCCTACTCTCTGTCTCCTACCTACCAACCAATTAGCAAACAGTGTCCTACAGTTACCTCCAATTCCATATGCTCCCAATTTTATTAATAATCTCTTGTGCAGATCCTTATCAAATACTTTAGATTAGTCTTCTCTAACAGTAAGTGCAGCTTCTCAGTGAACGCTCCAAGAGGACTACAAGCTGCGAGTGTAATAGGCAATTACATCATTGCAGCCATCATATACAATACGGGATGTGGAATTGGAGGAGCCCGAACTCATTCAAATTGAGCCATTTGTGTAAAGGTTAAATGATCAAAATGGTACAACAACAACAATAACAACTTGTATTTATATAGCACCTTTAACGTCGTCAAATATCGCACATATCACATTCATTCTAATAACTAAAGACCCTTGTGCCTGCCATAGTAGAATAGCTGTCATTGTGTGCAAGGTGTGAGATGTGGGTGTGAGAGTTGGTAGGTAGAGATTGTTGGTGGGTGAGCGCTGGGGGTCTGGTCCTATGGGCAGTGTGTGAAGCTTATGGTACAGCTGGTGGTATGTAGCATTTGTTGAAGCATTCAGTCACCCTGACCACCCAACTGAGGTGGATCTGCTATGAGCACACCTGCTTCAGTCCTCCGGCTCCTTCTCCTTGCTGAGGCAGCTGCACAGCCAGCAATGCTGAGCATGAGGTGCTGCAGCATCAATGAACCTCCCCTTTAAGTACTGGGGAAAAGCCTGTGGTAATGATGAGTTGAGATTAGACTGCACCCGATATTAGTCCACCCTTTGAGTGTAACGCCACTGAGCTAGGCCTTTAAGACTTGATTTAGCGCCCCAATCATTTCTTTGAGCAGTGAGAATGAATTTTGCGTGCAGTCTAAAGCATCAGCACCTGGCGCTAATTCTCAAACTTTTCTAAAGTTATCGCCCATTCCTGGGCTATAATGAATTTCGAGCCCAATATAGTCCTGCTCATCTCCCCATGAAAACAGAAAATAGAGAGGATGTCTGACAGATCTTGTATTGTAAACGTTCTTCTGTGAGCCTTTCAGTAACTTGTTAGAAGATCTTCATTCTGAAAGAAACTATTGATGATCATGAATTTTTGGGAGATAAAATATCTCTTGTGTATAAAATGGCAGTGTGCCATTTTCATGGTGAAATATGGAAGCAGTCCTTTAATTAGATCCATTCTGCCCACATATCGATAGAGAGAAAGTTCTTTAACATAAGGCTTTTGCGATTTAATCTATCACTGTTCCTAAATCAATTCTAGAGGTCAGGTGGGTAGTAATTACTGAGGTAGTTTATATTTTTATTGACCCAGTTAAAGGAGACCTCACACAGTTTCTGTTAGCACGGTCGAGCTGGGATTTCTGCTCGGGCTACACCAGTTCCCCAGTGTACCTCCTGCGGGTGGGGGCAGAGAATTGCTTGGGGGCCTGTCCCGCCAAGTCTCTGCTCATTTCTACCCCCGTAATGATCTGGAAAGACTCAATAGGCTGGGGTTTTGCTGCTTCTGCTGTTTCGCATGCATGTAGTCCTGTGTTGCAGCTTCCCCAGGTTGGCACCTCATTTTTAGGTACGCCTGGTGCTGCTCCTGGCATGCTCTTCTGCACTCCTCATTGAACCAGGGTTGGTCGCCTGGCTTGATGGTAATGGTAGAGTGAGGGATATGCCGGGCCATGAGTTTACAGATTTGTGGCTGGTCCATTTAAGTTTCTGGTCAATGTAACCCCAGGATGTTGATGGTGGGATTTGGCGATGGTAATGCCGTTGAATGTCAAGGGCCGGTGGTTAGACTCTTGCTTGTCAACCCAAGCACCCCATCCACCCGCCCCTTCAACCACCGTCTGCCCCACCTGTGACAGAGACTGCAGGTCCCGCATTGGACTCATCAGTCACCTGCGAACTCATTTTTAATGTGGAAGCAAGTCATCCTCGGTTCTGAGGGACTGCCTAAGAAGAAGTTGGAGATAGTCATTGCCTGGCACTTCTGTGGCGCAAATGTTACTTGCCACTTATCAGTCCAAGCCTGAATGTCGTCCAGGTCTTGCTGCATGTGGGTATGGACTGCTTCATTATCTGAGGAGTTGTGAATGGAACTGAATACTGTGCAATCATCAGCGAACATCTCCACTTCTGACCTTTTGATGGAGGGAAGGTCATTGATGAAGTAGCTGAAGATGGTTGGGCCTAGGACACTGCTCTGAGGAACTCCTGCAGCGATGTCCTGGGGCTGTGATGGACGAATTCCAACAACTACAACCATCTTCCTTTGTGCTATGTATGACTCCAGCCAATGGAGAGTTTTCCCCCTGATTCCCATTGACTTCAATTTTACTAGGGCTCCTTGATGCCACACTCGGACAAATGCTGCCTTGATGTCAAGGGCAGTCACTCTCACCTCACCTCTGGAATTCAGCTCCTTTGTCCATGTTTGGACCAAGGCTGCTGTAATGAGGTCGGGAGCCGAGTGGTCCTGGCAGAACCCAAACTGGGCATCAGTGAGCAGGTTATTGGTGAGTAAGTGCTGCTTGATAGCACTGTCGATGACACCTTGCATCACTTTGCTGATGATTGAGAGTAGACTGCAGGGGCGGCAATTGGCCGGATTGGATTTGTCCTGCTTTTTTTGGACAGGACATACCTGGGCAGTTTTCCACATTGTCGGATGGATGCCAGTGTTATAGCTGTACTGGAAGAGCTTGGCTAGGTCGGGAGCGCAAGTCTTCAGCATGACAGCCGGAATGTTGTTGGGGCCCATAGCCTTTGCTTTATCCAGTGCGCTCAGCCATTTCTTGATATCACGTGGAGTGAATCGAATTGGCTGAAGACTGGCTTCTGTGATGGTGGCGACCTCGGGAGTAGGCCGATATGGATCATCCACTCGGCACTTCTGGCTGAAGATGGTTGTGAACGCTTCAGCCTTGTCTTTTGCACTCGCGTGCTGGGCTCCACCATCATTGAGGATGGGGATATTCATGGAGCCTCCTCCTCCCATTAGTTGTTTAATTGTCCACCACCATTCATGACTGGGTGTGGCAGGACTGCAGAGCTTTGATCTGATCTGTTGATTGTGGGATCGCTTAGCCCTGTCTATAGCATGCTGCTTCCGCTGTTTAGCATGCATGTAGTCCTATGTTGCAGCTTCCCCAGGTTGGCATCTCATTTTTAGGTACGCCTGGTGCTGCTCCTGGTATGCTCTTCTACACTCCTTATTGAACCAGTGTTGGTCCCCTGGTTTGATGTTAGTGGTAGAGTGAGGGATATGCCTGGCCATGAGTTTACAGATTGTGGTGGAATACAATCATGCTGCTGATGGCCCACAGTGCCTCATGGATGCCCAGTTTTTAGTGGCTAGATCTGTTCTGAATCTATCCCATTTAGCACGGTGGTAGTGCCACACAACACGATTGAGGGTGTCCTCATTGTGAAGATGGGACTTTGTCTCCACAAAGACTGTGCAGTGGTCACTGCTACCAATATTGTCATGGACAGATGCATCTGCGACAGGTAGATTGGTGAGGATGAGGCCAAGTAGGTTTTTCCCTCGTGTTGGTTCTCTCACCACCTGCCGCAGGCCCTGTCTAGCAACTATGTCTTTCAGGACTCGACCAGCTCGGTCAGTAGTGGTGTTACCGAGCCACTCTTGGTGATGGACATTGAAGTCCCCCACCCAGAGTACATTCTGTGCCCTTGCTACCCTCAGTGCTTCTTCCAAGTGATGTTCAACATGGAGAAGTACTGATTCATCAGCTGAGGTTGTGCGGTAGGTAGTAATCAGCAGGAGGTTTCCTTGCCTATCCTTGACCTGAAGCCATGAGACCCGATGTCAATGTTGAGGATTCCCAGGGCTACTCCTTCCCAACTGTATACCACTGTGCCGCCACCCCTGGTGGGTCTGGAGGAGTCTGGGACATTGACTGAAAGGTATGATTCTCTGATTATGACTATGTCAGGCTGTTGCTTGACTAGTCTCCCAATTTTGACACAAGTCCCCAGATGTTAGTGTGGATGACTTTGCAGGTTCGACTGGGCTGGGTGTGCTGTTGTCCTGTCGTGTCCGCAGCCGGTGCCGGGTGGTCCGTCCAGTTTTATTCTTATTATTGTTTCTCGTAGCGTTTTTTTTTAAACAACTGAATGGCTTGCTTGGCCATTTCAGAGGGCAGTTAAGAGTCAACCACATTGCTGTGTGTCTGGAGTCACATATAGGCCAGACCAGGTAAGGACGGGGCAGCAGGCGCATGGGAACTCCACCACCTCCAAGTTCCCCTCCAAGTCACACACCATCCTGACTTGGAAGTATATCGTCGATCCTTCATCGTCGCTGGGTCAAAATCCTGGAACTCCCTCCCTCACAGCACTGTGGGAGTATCTTCACCACACGGACTGCAGCGGTTCAAGAAGGTGGCCCACCACCACCTTCTCAAGGGCAATTAGGGATGGGCAATAAATGCTGGCCTTGCCAGCGATGCCCACATCCTATAAAAATGAATTTTTAAAAAAGGTCAGCAACAACTTGCATTTATACAGCATCTTTAGCGTCGTAAAATGTCCCAAGGCGCTTCACAGAAACACAATCAGACAAAAATTTACACATAGCCGAAGAAGGCAATATTAGGACAGGTGACCAAAAGCTTGGTCAAGGAGGTAGCGTCTTATAGGAGGAGGGAGAGGAGGAGAGAATTTGCTTGGCGGGCAAGGGGAATGGAGGATGCAGCAGAAGCAGCTGAATGGATCATCATAGTGCAGCAGAGAGGGGTTTAAGGAGATCATTGGTCATGGAGAAAAGAAGCAGGGATTATTGTTGCTGTCCAGGATGATCCTAAAGTAGTGAACGCTTTTGACCAAGGAGAGTGAGGCCCAATAGTGCTTGATGTAGTCCAACCAGAGTTGGCAATGGATGGCTAAACCAATTGCGTGCCAGATACACTCAAGTCTGCATCCCTAAGACTTGAGGGAGCAAAGATGGGGGCTATACCAGGGGGAACACCAGGATGGGAGAGAGTAAAAGTTTTACTGGGGGCAAGGGCATCACAATGGAGGAGAGGGAGTAGTTGAGCGGATTGACGGCCGCAGAAGTATCGTGGCAAATGGAGAGCTAAAGGCTAGGCCTGTTGGGAGTTTGATAATGTAGTGGTAAGTGACTTGGGGCAGAGCTTATCCCAAGGGCGGACGCAGAAAGAAGTGCGGTTGGGGGTAATGGGATGTGGGTGGTAAGGGACACAAGGAAGCGGTCAGAGACGGACTTGCCTGTGATCTAGACCTTGGGAGCAGAGAAGCCATGTGAGATGGGGTGGCTGAGGAGGTGGCCATGAATATGGGTAGGAGAGTTTTTATGGAGGTAGAAAAGAAGGCAGTACAGGAGGGCAATGAAACCAGAGGAGAAAGGGCAAGGTGAGTTGAGACGGAGGTTGAAATGACCGAGGATGAGTGGCCAGTGTCGAGCCTGAGGGAGGAAAGGAAGGATATCTTGGTGAGAAACTCAGGGTCAGGGCTTGAACTCTTTAATATCTCACTTACACTGCTTGCTTCTGTGATTAACTCTCTTTTTGAATAAACCTGAATCAATGAATTTGTTACGATGAGTGTCTTGTGTGGCTGAGGCCATCAATCTTCCAGAAGTGACGTAGGAGATGTTGGAATCCCATGTACAATCCAGTAGCAAACTGACTAGCAAACTAAAAGAGAGGATTTTTTTTTTGCATCGAGAACGTGTATTGCAACCCAGTCTGAATCATAGCAGTCTATCCAATTGGTGCAGTTTAAAAAGTACATCAGCATTGTTCAACACAATATAATGATTATGTTTACATTATAAGCTTTTTCATAATTGGAATGTGATTAAAATGGAAAGCTCTGCTGTAGGTAGAGAGCAGATACAAATTTGTCTTAGTGGCAGAATTGCCGTGTGATCTGTGATAATTTGCCTTGAGCAACAGCATTTAGGATTCATCTCACACGCGGCATTCAACTTGTAGATATTCTTTCTCATAGTTGGCGACCAGATGAAAACCTTTTCATTGTCTCTTAATAGCATAGGACCGACTTTAAAGGAAATATTCCCATTTAGTGCACGGAGGCTTCATTTAAAGATCATTTTCAGTAACGACAAACACCAGCTGTGATAGCTAATTGTTTTGAACTCATTTCATGTGCAGTCTAAACTTCCGCATCTCTCTCTCTTTTGAACTACACAAAGAAACCGATATAATCTTATTCCACAGGCAGCTCTTGTGAAGTACGGGTGTTGTGTCGTTGAAGTTGGGGAAAAAATAATTTCCATGCCTTTTCTCCAGGTCTAGAGGCAGGCACAGTGGAATCAGTTGCAGGGCTGACCATCTGTAAACCTGCAATTCCCTATAAATACTGACTGATTGTCATCTGGCGCTTGAGTCGTTGAGGGTGGGGTCCAGTGCGGCAGATCCCCAACTACTTTAGCGCCCGCCCGATTTTCTTCTGTTGCCATTTCTGGCGGACGGTGAAAGCCGCCTCACAGAAGCAGGCGGGAATATTTAAATGAGGCGAAAGCGATGACCTGCTTTTCGATCGGTACAATCGCTTAGTGATTACGGTACTGGACTAGCAACCCAGAGGTCAAGAGTTCAAACCCACCACGGCCAGTTGTGAAATTGAATTGAATAAATCTGGTTATATATCGGCTATGCCAGGAAAACAAAACATGAAAGCTGCCGGATTGTCATCAACTGGTTCACTAATGTCCTTCAGGGAAGGGACCTGTCACCCTTACCTGGTCTGGGCCTACACAGGACTCCAGTGCCGTATGGTTGACTCAATGCCCTCAGGGCAACCAGGGATGGACAATAAGTGCTGCCTTGCTGGTGTCACCCACACCTTAAAAACATTTTTTTTTTGTTTGTAGTGTACATTAATGATTTAGATATGAATGTAGGAGGTATGATCAGTAAGTTCGCAGATGACAGGAAAATTGGTGGAGTGGTAAATAGCGAGGAGGGAAGCCTCAGGCTACAGGACGATATAGACGGGTTGGTCAGATGGGCAGAACAGTGGCAAATGGAATTTAACCCTGAACAGTGTGAGGTGATGCATTTTGGGAGGACTAACAAGGCAAGGAAATACACAATGAATGATAGGACCCTAGGAAGGACAGAGGATCAGAGGGACCTTGGTGTGCATGTACATAGATCCCTGAAGGCAGCAGGAAAGGTAGATAAGGTGGTTAAAAAGGCATATGGGATACTTGCCTTCATTAGCCGAGGCATAGAATATAAGAGCAGGGAGGTTATGATGGAGCTGTACAAAACGCTAGTTTGGCCACAGCTGGAATACTGTGTGCAGTTCTGGTCGCCACACTATAGGAAGGATGTAATTGCATTGGAGAGGGTGCAGAGGAGATTCACCAGGATGTTACCTGGGCTGCAGCGCTTCAGCTATGAAGAGAGACTGGACAGGCTGGGGTTGTATTCTTTAGAGCAGAGAAGGCTGAGGGGGGACCTGATTGAGGTGTACAAAATTATGAGGGGCATAGATAGGGTAGATAGAAAGGAACTTTTCTCCTTAGTAGAGCGGTCAATAACCAGGGGGCATAGTTTCAAGGTAAGGGGCAGGAGGTTTAGAGGGGATTTGAGGAAAAACTTTTTCACCCAGAGGGTGGTTGGAACCTGGAACTCACTGCCTGAAAGGGTGGTAGAGGCAGGAACCCTCACAACATTCAAGAAGCATTTAGATGAGCACTTGAAACGCCATAGCATACAAGGCTATGGACCAAGTGCTGGAAAATCGGATTAGAATAGACAGGGCTTGATGGCCGGCGTGGACAAGATGGGCCGAAGGGCCTCTTTCTGTGCTGTATAACTCTATGGGGGAGAAATTCAGTATCGCCCCATTTGGGGCGCAATTATCGGCCGGTAACAAAGATTAGCGCCTGGTGCTAATTATCGCCACCGACTGCAAACTTAACTTTTATCGCCCCTGGAGGTGATTGGAGCGCTAAATCAGGTGCTACACATCTGTCTTAAGGTGCAAAGGCCGAGGAGCGAGGCGCTAACTCAGAGCGCTGGCGAAGCTCATGTGATGTCAGTCAGCAATGGAACACAGACACAATGGCACGGGCCAGTTCTTAAAAGGGAGGGTTGATCTTGCTTTCCATCCACATCCTGCTCATTGCAGCCTTGAATCTCGGCCTGGAGAGACCTGTACATCAAATCTGCTGGAAAGAACAATGGAGAGAACCAGGGAAAGAGTGCAGAGTGCAGCCCCCACAGTCTCTTCTAAATCGATACAAGGAAGGGCAAATCAAAATGAACCTGCAAAGTGCTGCTCAGTACCCAAAACTCCTTCACACAGCGTTGAATCTCTCCAGAAGTCTCTCGCTCTCTCTCTCAGAATGCGTGGTTCAAAAATGTCACCAACAAAAAAAGGCAGGAAGCGGTCGCCTTTAAATAGCATTCCCCCAGTCCCTTCCTGACTGCTAAACGCTCCCCCCAACCTGTCGTTGCTAGCGGCAGGCGGTAAGGCAGGGGGCGCCACTCAATATCCGCTCCGGGGCGCTACGCACTCGAATGATGTCACGATCTGCCGGCGCAGGAGATCGTGGCGGTAGTGTTTAGCGGTGCCGCAAAATGTCTAGTTAATTTCGCGAGCAGCACAAACATCACCGCGCCCAGGCGCTAGTTGCTTTGCGCCCCATTAGCACCCTCTTAAGGCGCTAACGGGAGGCGCAACCAACTGAATGTTTCCCCCTATGATTCTAATTACACTCAGTAGCAATCCTGCCTGTATAAAATGGATGTCTAGTATTGCCGAATGCTACGGTAAAGGAGGAAGTGGATTTAAGGGGCCCAGAAGGTGCTTTCCATGGACAGAAAGCTTATTTCTCAGTCAATTTTTGGTAGCGATTTCCTGAATTTCAATTTTTTGCCTTATATGGTAGTATTTCAATTGTAATAACCTTGTGTCAATTTAAAACCGTATGTACCTTCAGCCTGAAACATCTGTCCCAGCTACAGAATTTCTCATTCTGTATTACCTTTCCTGATCGATCTGTGCTCTCCCTCTCCTACCTTTCCTGATCTATCTGTGCTCTCCCTCTCCTACCTTTCCTGACACACCTGTACTCTCCCTCTCCTACCTTTCCTGATCTATCTGTGCTCTCCCTCTCCTACCTTTCCTGACACACCTGTACACTCCCTCTCCTACCTTTCCTGATCTATCTGTACTCTCCCTCTCCTTCCTTTCCTGATCTACCTGTACTCTCCCTCTCCTACCTTTCCTGATCTACCTGTACTCTCCCTCTCCTACCTTTCCTGATCTACCTGTACTCTCCCTCTCCTACCTTTCCTGACACACCTGTACACTCCCTCTCCTACCTTTCCTGATCTACCTGTACTCTCCCTCTCCTACCTTTCCTGATCTACCTGTACTCTCCCTCTCCTACCTTTCCTGATCTACCTGTACTCTCCCTCTCCTACCTTTCCTGATCTATCTGTACTCTCCCTCTCCTACCTTTCCTGATCTACCTGTACTCTCCCTCTCCTACCTTTCTTGATCTACCTGTACTCTCCCTCTTCACAGTGATTTGAGTGACCTTTCCTGCTGGATCTGATAGACCAAAGGGGCTTTTCCATTTCAGTCACAGGGAACCATTCTTAAGGGTTCACAGACTCACTTTTTATTTATTGCACGAAAATCTCAGGTACAGAAGCAGCATTGCCATTGTGTTAATATTTAACCTTTGACATACAGCCCACACACACAGGGGAAAAAAGAATAATACGCTTTTCTACTAGATCTGTACTAATAATGTCATGTTACATTCCTCGGTCTCCTAATTAACTCCTTCCCTGTAAACTGCTGGCCTGATTATTGTTAATTTTGCAGAGTGTTTGAAATAGCAATAACCGGCACTGCCTAGCCCTGTAGATCGTTAGGTATAATAAGGAGCGAGCACGCAAAAAAATGCATTGTGCAGGCCAGAATCTAAGGCTGCTGGAAAATCCCCATCTCACAGTGACTGCAACTTCCACTCGTTATACCTGGACATTACAGAGTAAATTCCGAGATCCCACTATTGGAGACTGGCTGATGGGCAGCGCAGGCCCGAGAATCCAGGGTCAGCCCTATCCCAGACCCGCATCCTGCGTGAATTAGCCCTACGGATCTCCCTAATTAACACCAACTATTTAACTGTTGCAGGTCTCGGCAATTATTTAGGGATAATGCCAGGCTCTTTAGAATTAATCCACAGGACACACCTTTAAATGAATCATTTTTGATCATTTCATTTGCACAATCCCGAGGACGCCACCATCACAGAAGCCAGTCTTCAGCCAATTCGATTCACTCCCGTGATATCAAGAAACGACTGAGCGCACTGGATACAGCAAAGGCTATGGGCCCCGACAACATCCTGGCTATCGTGCTGAAGACTTGTGTTCCAGAACTAGCTGCGCCTCTAGCCAAGCTGTTCCAGTACAGCTACAACACTGGCATCTATCCGACAATGTGGAAAACTGCCCAGGTATGTCCTGCCCACAAAAAGCAGGACAAATCCAACCCGGCCAATTACCGCCCCATCAGTCCACTCTCAATCATCAGCAAAGTGATGGAAGGTGTCATCGACAGTGCTATCAAGCGGCACTTATTCACCAATAACCTGCTCACTGTTGCCCAGTTTGGGTTCTGCCAAGACCACTCGGCTCCTGCCCTCATTACAGCCTTGGTCCAAACATGGACAAAGGAGCTGAATTCCAGAAGTGAGGTGAGAGTGACTGCCCTTGACATCAAGGCAGCATTTGACCGAGTCTGGCATCAAGGAGCCCTAGTAAAACTGAAGTCAATGGGAATCGGGGGGAAAACGCTCCACTGGCTGGAGTCATACCTAGCACAAAGGAAGATGGTTGTGGTAGTTGAAGGTCAATCATCACAGCCCCAGGACATCGCTGCAGGAGTTCCTCAGGGCAGTATCCTAGGTCCAACCATCTTCAGCTGCATCATCAATGACCTTCCCTCCAGCATAAGGTCAGAAATGGGGATGTTCGCTGATGACTGCACAGTGTTCAGCGCCATTCACAACTCCACAGATAATGAAGTAGTCCATGCCCACATGCAACAAGACCTGGATGACGTTCAGGCTTGGGCTGATAAGTGGCAGGTAACATTCGCGCCACAGAAGTGCCAGGCAATGACTATCTCCAACAAGCGAGAGTCTAACCACCTTCCCTTGACATTCAACGGCATTACCATCATCGAATCCCCCACTATCGACATCCTGGGGGGTCACCATTAACCAGAAACTTAACTGGACCAGCCACATAAATATTGTGGCAACAAGAGCAGGTCAGAGGCAAGGTATTCTGCGGTGAGTGTCTCACCTCCTGACTCCCCAAAGCCTTTCCACCATCTACAAGGCACAAGTAAGGAGTGTGATGGAATACTCTCCACTTGCCTGGATGAGTGCAGCTCCAACAACACTCAAGAAGCTCGACACCATCCAGGACAAAGCAGCCTGCTTGATTGGCACCCCATCCACCACCTTAAACATTCACTCCCTCCACCACCAGCGTACCGTGGCTGCAGTGTGTACCATCTACAAAATGCACAGCAGCAACTCGCCAAGGCTTCTTCGGCAGCACCTCCCAAACCCGCGACCTCTTCCACCTAGAAGGACAAGGGCAGCAGGCGCATGGGAACACCACCACCTCCAAGTTCCCCTCCAAGTCACACACCATCCTGACTTAGAAGTATATCGCCGATCCTTCATCGTCGCTGGGTCAAAATCCTGGAACTCCCTCCCTAACAGCACTGTGGGAGTATCTTCACCACACGGACTGCAGCGGTTCAAGAAGGCGGCTCACCACCACCTTCTCAAGGGCAATTAGGGATGGGCAATAAATGCTGGCCTTGCCAGCGACGCCCTGATCCCATAAACGAATAAAAAAAAAACAATCAAATCTAATTAAAGCTCCATTTCCAATTACCTGGTAGCAGTCACTAGCAACCTGGGAGAGATTCTCGGAATCTTTAGTTACCAGATTGTAATCCGAGGCTGCATTTACACCACAAGTGTAAACAAGTTGTGATCGTATTAAAATGGCGGAGCAGGCTCGACGGGCCGAATGGCCTACTCCTGCTCCTAGATTCTATGTTTCTATGTTTCTATGTGTCAAACTTGTATCGGACCCTGGTCAGGCCGCACTTAGAGTACTGTGCACGCTTCCGGTCTCCATACTATGGAAAGGATGTCGGAACACTGGAGAAAGTGCAAAAAAGATTTACAAGGATGGTACCAGAACTGAGAGATTACAGTAATTGGGAAACATTGAACAGCTTGGGCTTTATTTCTTTAGAAAAGAGAAGACTTAGAGGTTACCTGATAGAGGCCTTTAAAATTATGAATGGGTTGGACAGGGTAGATGTGGAGAGAATGTTTCTACTTGTGGGAGAATCCTAAACTAGGGGCCATAAATACAAAATAGTTACTAATAAATTAAATCGGGAAATAAGGAGAAATTTCTTTGCCCAGAGAGTGGTTAGAATGTGGAGCTCGCTACCACAGGAAGTGGTTGAGGCAAATAGCAGAGATGCTTGCAAAAGGAAACTAGCCGAGTACATGAGAGAAAAGGGAGTAGAAAGAGATGCTGAGAGGCTGAGATGAGGCAGATGGAATGGGAGGAGGCTCATGTGGCGTATAAACACCAGCACAGACTGGTTGGGCCGAATGGCCTGTTTCTGTGCTGTATATTCTATGTCATTCTATGTCAAGTGTAGCATCGGTGTAAAGTGGTTTCAATAATGCTGCAGATTTCATGTAACTGAAGCCTGAATCCAGAGTCAAGGCTCAAGCTGGAGTAAAGTAAAATGAGACCCCCCCACCCCCTACCCCAAAGGAGGGAGTCTCACTCCATTTCAATTCAGAGTCACTTTGGTCTTTCCACTTGATTTATATTCCACTGGGCCAACTTTCTTCCCATCTCCCACACCTGGACTCTTCATCGCACCTGAACGGAACACGCTCGTATTTGTCGGTTCACATCATTCCTTTCCCTTCCTCCGATTCTCTCCCCTCACCCCTTGCTCTTCTGAAGCCTGGATTCAATCTGGAGTGGGCCCTCACCTTAGTATGTGAGCTTGGACAATGCAGGCATAACGGTATTCCACCCTGGGAACCTTCATCGCTGAGCACCGTCCTGCCCGTTCCTGATGCCCATGCATGCTCACTCCCACCAGAGGTCACTGAATGGGCTCGGGAGCAGAAACCCTGGCTGAATTTCCCTCTCTCTGTACTACTGGTACTGAGGCCAATTATAGGACTTGTACTGCCACTCTGGTTGAGATGATCTGAATCCATACAAAGCAGGAAATGAAAGTTGGGACCTTCTTGATCTGTTTGTCTGAATTCCACACCAGACTTCCCATTGACCCAAGTGCACTTACCCCTTAAACTACTGGAGCTCTGATGAATTTTCAGCCTTTGCAAAGATTCATTTCTGATGAGGAATGCACTGAGGGTGAATTTCCTCGGGTCTTCTCTCGCTCCACCACTGTGACTTCAGTGGACGTTCGGCAGAAACCCCCTTCCCTTCCGCCAAAGCTACAGCGATAAAGCAGGAGGTTCACCCTCATTACCACAGGCACCTCAGTGATAATTAACCTAACAGGTTTAAAGCAGCGCTGAACTTTATGCAGCTGTTACCTTCCAGGGACCGAGATGCATTGGGAGTCAGCAATACGGCATCAACTGTTGTGTTCATGATTTCAGAGAAACCCTCCATCATCATATCCACAACTATCCAGCAACGACCAGGAGCAGCAAACACAGCTGACTACTTACTATGTTCCTCAAAGTAGGGACAGGATTGATTTCCCACTTGTAGGAACTTACAGGGATCGTGCAGGAGTCACAGATAAATTGCTGGATTCTTACGTTTGGCTGCTGCTTGAGTTCTAGGTGTTTTTTTGCTGAGTTATAGAGCTGTTGAAAGTTTCAGTAATTTACAGAGAGAGCTGGCTGTTATCTACTGCACAAATTATGTGCCTCCAGGCATGGAATAGAACATGACTGGGAGCATGAGGGAGGACACCACAGAGCAGGACAAGCTGCCAGAAGAGGGAGGAGGAGGAGGGCGCTCAGCAGGAGGCCATATCCACAGAGGGTCTTCTCCTACCTCAACTTCAGTGAGGAGCAGTGCATGAGGGGCCTTCGTTTCACCAAGAAGGTTGTTACTGAGATATGTCAGTTGCTGCAGCCACAACTGCGGCCTCAAAGCAAGGCAAAGACAGCACTGCCTGGGGCTGTCAAGGTGACCGCTGCTCTAAACTTCGATGCAACAGGCTCATTTCAGGCTTCATCAGGAGATATTGGTAACATCTCCCAGTTTGCATTGCACTGCTGTATCAGAGAGGTCACTGAGGCTCTCCATGCCAAGAGAACTATGTACATCTCCTTCCCAATTGCCGGAGAGAAGCAGGAAGAGCGAGCATGAGGATTTGCACGCATTGCAGGCTTCCCCATGGAGTAGGGTGCAATAGACTGCAAGCACATTGCCTTGCATGCTCCCAGTGAGAACTCTGCAATCTTCATCAATAGAAAGGGATTCTACTCTCTCAATATGCAGCTGGTTTGTGACCACAGGCAGCACATCATGTAGGTCTGTGCTGGCTAAATTGGCAGCAGTCGCGACTCCTTCATTCTGCGACAGTCCTCTGTGCCCCCTCTATTCCAATCAGTCCTCCAAATTAGAGGCTGGTGATTGGGCGATTGGGCGACAAGGGTTCTCCCCTCCTGACATGGCTCATGACTCCGGCCAGAAACCTGTGCACACGGCACAGCCATGTGAGCCACGCTGCCACAAGGAACATCACTGAGCAAACAACAGCGTCCTCAAACAATGCTTCCGCTGCCTGGACAGTTCAGGAGGAGCCCTGCAGCTAACTTCCAGCTAACAAGCTGAGGAGGAGGAGGAGGAGGAAGAGAGGCGACAACCTAGACATCTCCTTTCTACGAGATCAGCTCACTATTTTCTTTCCATTTAAGTAATAGTCCCTTCCTGGATTATATGTCCCCATGTGAAGCACTTTGCATTTCTCTACATTGAATTTCATCTGCCACCTGTCTGTGCAATTCTCAAGTATATTCAAATCCTCCTGTAGCTTATCCTGTTCAGATTAACACCTTTATTAGCTTTGTATTATCTGCAAGTTTAGCCACTGTGCTGCTGGCTCCTAGCTCCAAATCATTTATGAGGATATTAAGCAAAAGAGTTCTCGAACCAGACCCCTGTAACATTGGTAACATTCTCCCAGGCTGATGACAATTCCTGTACCATCACCCTTTGGGTTCTGTCAATCAACCAATTGCATTTGCATTGTAAAATATTTCCACTGATTCTCACTTTCTTTATTTTCATTACCAGCCTTTCCAGAGGAACTGTACCAAAGGCTTTACTGAAATCCAAGTATACCACATCCACTGCCTTACCCTATCAAGCTTCTTTGTCACACCCTCAAAGAAAGTCAATGGTTAGATTGGCAAGACCTCCCCTTCATGAACCCATATTAGCTAACTTTTATGATTTTATTTTGTATCCAGATGCTTCATGATCTTATCTTTAATAAAATAACTTTACCCACGATGGATGCCCTTTCCTCTCCAAAGTCCTTGAATGTGTTGTCGCCCATCTTTCACGGAACTCCATGGTTGAATCCCTCCAATCAGGTTTCTGCCCATGCCACTGTACCGAGATGGCTCTTATCAAAGTCACAAATGACATCCTATGTGACTGTGACAAAGATAAACTATCCCTCCTCGTCCTTCTCGACCTGTCTGCAGCCTTTGACACGGTTGACCACAACATACTTCTCCAAAGCCTCTCCACCATCGTCCAGCTGGGTGGGACTGCTCTCGCCTTGTTCCATTCTTATCTATCTAATCATAGCCAGAGAATAACCTGCAATGGCTTCTTTCCCACTCTCTCACCGTTACCTCTGGTGTCCCCCAAGGATCTATCCTTGACCCCCTCCTATTTCTCATCTACATGCTGCCCCTCGACAACATCATCCGAAAACACAGCATCAGTTTCCACATGTACGCTGATGACACTCAGCTCTACCTCACCACCGCTTCTCTTGACCCCTCCACAGTCTCTAAATCATCAGACTGCTTGTCCGACATCCAGTACTGGATGAGCAGAAATTTCCTCCAACTAAATATTGGGAAGACCGAAGACGTTGTCTTCGGTCCCCGCCACAAACTCCGTTGCCTAGCCAACAACTCCATCCCTCTCCGTGGCAACTGTCTGAGGCTGAACCAGACTGTTCGCAACCTTGGCGACATATTTGCCCCCTTAATGAACTTCTGACTACATATCCACACCATCACTAAGCAACGCCTCGATTTTAAGATTCTCATGCTTGTTTTCAAATCCCTCCATATCTCTGTAATCTCCTCCAGCCCCACAACCCTTCAAGATATCTGCGCTCCTCCAATTCTGGCCTCTTGAGCATCCCTGATTATAATCGCTCAACCAATGGTGGCCGTGCCTTCAGCTGCCTGGGCCCCAAGCTCTGGAATTCCCTCCCTAAACCTCTCCGCCTCTCTATCTCTCTTTCTTCCATTAAGGCGCTCCTTAAAACCTAGCTCTTTTGGTCACCTGCCCTAACATCTCCTGTGTCTGATAACGCTCCTGTGAAGCCCCTTGGGACGTTTGACTATGTTAAAGGCGCTATATAAATGCAAGTTGTTGTTGTCTGTCGTTTCCTGGGTCACTTTCTCCACCTTTTAAAAAAATAAGAGTAACATCTGCCTTTCTCCAGTCCCCAGACACCTTGCCAGAATTCAGTGATTTCTGGCAGATTTATGCCCGAGTTCCTGCAATTTCCTCCCTTATTTCCTTACGGTTCCGCGGATGCATCTTATCCGGCCCTGAGATTTATTCACCTTAAGTTTGCACAGCTGTTCGGCAACCATGCTGGTAGTGATGTGAATAGAGTGACAATTTCCCTCTGAAACACTTTATAGTTCCCTTTCCAGATCAGATAAGTTACCTGTCTCCTCCTTGGTAAAAAGTGAGGCAAAAAACGTAGTGAGCATTGTTGCAGCCTGTGTTAGCATCAGTTGTGATGCCCTCACCCTATCCCACTTCCAGTGGCTCCCCGCCATCCCTCATTTTTATTTTTCTCTTAATATAACTGAAACATTTTTATCGTTATGCTTCCCTTCTCCTACCTTAATCCCCCTAGGTGCTCATACGAGGAAATGACTCGGGTATGGGCACGTGATGACAGAAGGTAGTGGAATAATCCAAGGCGGCAAAATGAGAATGCTTGCAATGCACAACAGGTCGATCAGTCTCCAAAAGACGGGTTAATGCTTTGGGTGTAACTCTTCATCAGAATTGATGAAGCATTTTCTCTCACCAAGTTAATATTCTTTTCTTTAGTTAATATACAATCTGGTTTACAAAGATCAATCTTGTCTAATTAGCGGCACATTGGTCAACAAATGTATTAAATGAAACAAATGGAGAATTCTTATTTGGCACGTTGAAGGAACTTGACCTCCTGCCAAATCCATTCGTGATTTCAAATAAAACTGTTGGACTATAACCTGGTGTTGTGCGACCTCTCAATTTTATCCATTCGTAGCCAGGGTTCTGCCGGTGGCCGACAAGGGAACTGCAGCACTGAACATCGTCATAAGTCATAGGGGGAAAAATTTGGTTGCTTTGCGCCTCCTGTTAGCGCCCTAAATGGGCGCTAATGGGGCGCAAAGCAACTAGCGCCCGGGCGCGGTGCCGCCAACGACTCCCGCGAAATTCAGCGGGAGGTTAGCGGTGGCGGTAACCGTTAGCGCCCTACGGCGCTGCGCTGTCAGTGATGACATCATCGCTATGCGCAGCGCCCCGCTCACGCCCCGGCTGCGATCTTCGGTAGCGCCCCCTGACTTACCGCCGGATGCTATGTCCGGCGGGGTCAGGGGGGCCTACCTGCGGCCGGGGCGGCGCAAATTAAAGGCGAATGCCGGGCTGCCATTTTTGTTGCTGGCCGCCTGTCAGCACATGCCTCCGCTCCCATCCCCGGCCTCCTCTGCAGCTCCACCGCAGAGTGCCGGCTGCGCTCCGTGAGCCCGGCACTTCTCTTGAGTGCCTGGCTCTTTTGCTGGCACTCCGATCCCTGGTGGCCCAGCTGGACCCTGGGTCACGCTGTGAAAGGCCCCTCCCCTTTAAGAAGGGGAGGAAGGCCTGCAGTACCGCGGTGTGACGTGCCGCAGCGTGTGGCACTGCGGCACGTAGCGCTGCGATATTCCCTCACAGCGCCCCAGAGAGGGCGGCGGGGCGCTTCTAGTAACGCCCCACTTGCCTCTTGGGGCGCTACCGATGAATTTCGGCCGCAGGGGCGCTACTTTTTTCGGGGCACTAAAAGTAGCGCCCCGACGAAGTAAGCGCCCCAAAGGAGGCACGACTTAATTTTTCCCCCATAAAGTCATAACGGCACAGAAGGAGGCCATTCGGCCCATATCTGCCTCAGGCTCATTTCAGGGTGCCCAGAGGGGGCAGACAGACAAGCAGAAGTGAAGGAGGTTAGAGAACGGGAGAAAGAGAGAGAGCGAGTGAGAAAGAGAGGGAGTGAGAGAGAAGTGCAAGAAAGTGCATTTCTATAGCGCCTTTCACAATTTCAGGACATCCCAAAGCGTTTCACAGCCAATGAAGCACTTTTTGAACTAGAAGTCACTGTTGTAATGTAGGAAACGTGGCAGCCAATTTGCGCACAGCAAGCTCCCACAAACAGCAATGTGATAATGACCAGATAATCTGTTTTAGTGTTGTTGGTTGAGGGATAAATATTGGCCCAGGACACCGGGGATAACTCCCCTGCTCTACTTCACAATGGTGCCACGGGATCTTTTACATCCACCAAAGAGGATTCACGCATCATCCGAAAGACGGCACCTCCGACAGTGCAACACGGAGGGAGTGTAATGTCACGCCTACTTTCAAAAGTGCTTGGGGCAGGAATCAGTTGCACAATTTATTACTGAAGCACGGCTTATTTAAATGGAACCGAGGGTCAGATTTGCAGCCGGGATGTTTTCTCATGCTGCTGCTGGCTGCAAATTCAGCATTTCGCTACCAACATCAATTCAGTACTTGCCATATAACAGCCACAGCACATCTCCTGTTCGAAAGATTTTGGACCAAGGTATGACTTTGTTTGTTGAAACTGTTTTAAATAAATCTGTAGATTTTTGCACACATGGAAATGTTAGTCACAATTCACAGGTGCCCCTCTATAATGAAGTTGCTCGTATACAGAGCCTTCTCATGCAATGCCGTCTTTCGCTTGCTCGTAGAAACTGAAAGCTGCTAACAGGTATGTGAGTGTCTCTGGGCCTAATCCCAAAGTTATTGGGGTGTCTGTCAGCACTATGAGAAATCTGGAAGGTAAGAATTTAAATATGCTTGGAAGTGTTAAAGAAGCAATTATGATTACCTTTTTTAAAATTTCGTTCCTAGGATGTGGGCATCGCTGGCAAGGCCAGCATTTATTGCCCATCCCTAGTTGCCCTTGAGAAGGTGGCGGTGAGCCGCCTTCTTGAACCGCTGCAATCCGTGTGGTGAAGGTACTCCCACAGTGCTGTTAGGGAGAGTGTTCCCAGATTTTGACCCAGCGACAATGAAGGAATGGTGATATATTTCCAAGTCGGGATGGTGTGTGACTTGGAGGGGAACTTGGAGGTGGTGGTGTTCCCATGCGCCTGCTTCTCTTGTCCTTCTAGGTGGAAGAGGTCATGGGTTTGGGAGGTGCGGTCGAAGAAGCCTTGGCGAGTTGCTGCAGTGCATCTTGTAGATGGTACACACTGCAGCCACGGTGCACCGGTGGTGGAGGGAGTGAATGTTTAAGGTGGTGGATGGGGTGCCAATCAAGCGGGCTGCTTTGTCCTGGGTGGTGTCGAGCTTCTTGAGTGTTGTTGGAGCTGCAATCATCCAGGCAAGTGGAGAGTATTCCATCACACTCCTTACTTGTGCCTTGGAAAGGCTTTGGGGAGTCAGGAGGTGAGACACTCACCGCAGAATACCCAGCCTCTGACCTGCTCTTGTAGCCACAGTATTTATGTGGCTGGTCCAGTTAAGTTTCTGGTCAATGGTGACCCCCAGGATGTTGATGTTGGGGGATTCGGCGATGGTAATGCCATTGAATGTCAAGGGGCAGTGGTTAGACTCTCGCTTGTTGGAGATAGTCATTGCCTGGCACTTATGTGGTGCGAATGTCACTTGTCACTTATTAGCCCAAGCCTGAATGTCGTCCAGGTCTTGCTGCATACAGGCATAGACAGCTTCATTATCTGAGGAGTTGCAAATGGAACTGAACACTGTGCAATCATCGGCAAGCATCCCCACTTCTGACCTTATGATGGAGGAAGATCATTGATGATGCAGCTGAAGATGGTTGGGCCTAGGACACTGCCCCGAGGAACTCCTGCAGCGATGTCCTGGGGCTGAGATGATTGGCCTCCAACAACCACAACCATCTTCCTTTGTGCATGGTATGACTCCAGCCACTGGAGCGTCATTCCCCCGATTCCCATTAACTTCAGTTTTACTGGGGCTCCTTGATGCCATACTCAGTCAAATGCTGCCTTGATGTCAAAGGCAGTCACTCTCACCTCACCTAATAACAAGGGATGAGGGACTTCAGTTATTGGAGAGACTAGAGAAGCTGCGAGTGTTCTCCTTAGAACTGAGAAGGTGAAGAAGAGATTTAATGGAGGTGTTCAAATTTATGAGGGTTTGTTAATGGAGTAGATAGGGAGAAACTGTTTCCACTGGTAGGAAGGTTGTTAAACAGAGGACACAAATTCACAATAATTGGCGAAGGGACCAGAGGGGAGATTTTCTATGCAGCAAGTTGTTGTGATCTGGAATGCACTGCGTGAAAGGGTGGTGGAAGCAAATTCAGTAATAACATTCAAAGGGGAATTGGATAAATACATGAAAAGGAAAATTTTGCAGGGCTATGGGGAAAGAGCAGGGGAGTGGGATTCATTTTCAAAGAGGCAGTACAGGCATGACGGGCCAAATGGCCTCCTCCTGTGCTGAATGATTCTATGATTCTATGAACTCACCTACTATCTAACCCTTATTTTATTTGAAGTGTGTCAATGGAAACGTCTGGATATTAACAACGTTGCACAGTTAGGCTTTTGACTGGTTGACCTGAGTTTGTATCCGTTTCTCAACTGTGATATGCACATCGGGGGATTCCCCTAGATTGCAAGCTTTGCTTATCTCAGCTAGGTCATTTGTCTAGTCCTACATCGATCAAATCCCCTGTCAGTGTCTCGACCAAGGATCGATGTTGATTTCCTTTCGGATGTTCTCCTCCATCTCCTCACCACAGGGCAGATCAACAGGGGCAGAAAATGAAAGAGGAAATCACAAAATCAAAGAGCAATAAAGAAATAAATCCTTCTGTTGACTTTCAGTGAAAACATATTTCAAGCGTGTCCTGCATTAATGAATCATTTCATTCCATGTTCTTTGCAGTGTTTATTTTATGTGAGAGGGTACATTCACTATTTCCAATAAGATGTAACTATGACTGTAGCCTCAGCACTTCAATTATTCAAAATTGGAGTTATTGGTTGCTAAATTAATTTAAATACGCACGGATAGTTTATCCCAGGCAAACATTAATATTTCAACATTGTTAGATTTCAAACCAATATAGAGTACGACCACAGTAGAGGATGAGGATAAAGTACCAGAGATATGAGGAAAACTAAAAATAAATCAAGGGTTGGAATTTATTAGATTTAATATAAGTAAAAAAAATGTACTGGAGAAAATAATGAGACTGAAGATAGACAAATCTTCAGGACCTGATAGTTTCCACCCCAGGGTACTAAAAGAAGGTGAAGAAATTGTAGATAATCTAGTCATGATCTTCCAAAACTGTCTTGATTCAGGAATTGTCCCCTTGGATTGAAAAATTGCCAACATTACTTCATGTTTTGAGAAGGGTAGGAGAGTTAAATTGGGAAATTCTTGGCCTATTAGTCTTAACGTCTGTTGTAGTTACTAGAATCTGTTATTAGGGACAGAGTGACTGAGCATTTGGACAAATATAAACTGATCAGAGAGAGCCAGCATGGATTTGTAAAGGGCCAGTCATGTCAAATGGACCGAGTTCAATTTTTTGTATCATAGAATCATAGAATAGTACAGCACAGAAGGAGGCCATTCGGCCCATCGAGTCTGTGCCGGCTCTTTCATAGAGCAATCCAGTTAGTCCCACTCCCCCGCTCTTTCCCCCTACCCCTACAATTTTTTTTCCTTCAAGTATTTACCCAATTCCCTTTTGTAAGTGACTATTGAATCTACAACCACCGCCCTATCAGGCAGTGCATTCCAAATCCTAACCAGTCGTTTCGTAAAAAAGTTTTTCCTTATTTACTCTAACTAAATCCTTCATGATTTTAAACTAACAAATCTCCTCTTAGCCTTCGTTGCCCGAAGGAGAACAACCCCAGCTTCTCCAGTCTATCCACGTAACTGTAATCCCTCATCCCTGGAACCATTCTAGTAAATCTCTGCTGTACCCTCTCCAAAGCCTTCACGTTCTTCCTAAAGTGCGATGCCCAGAATTGGACACAATACTCCAGCTGGGGCCGGACTAGTGTTTTATAAAGGTTTAGAATAACTTCCTGGCTTTTGTACTCTATGGGGGTGAAATTGGATAAAGCTCAAAAACTGGCGCGATCTGCCCGTGCCCATTCAAAGTGGTGCAGGCAGCACACAAAATTCAGGCTGGCTGCTCATTATCATGATTGCAGCGCTGATCACAGCGCTAAACGCGCTGCTGGTTGGCTTAGCGCTCAACAGGGGTGCCAATATCGGGTGCAGTCTACTGGCCAATAAAATTTGGCCGAGGCTCTATGCACTACTTCAAGGGGAGGTGCTTTGTTGCCGAAGCAGCTCATCGTCACTCTGAAGCCATGGCCCAACAGGGAAGAGAACGGGTAAGGAGGTTCTCAGATGCGGCACTGGAGGCCTTGGTCCTGGGCTGCACTGAAGATGTCAGGTCCTCTACCCGTGGTGGGGGGGGGGAGCAGGCAGGAGGCCGTCCAGGCAGCACACCAGAAAGCTGTGGGAGGAAATAGCACAAGCCATCAGTGCCACGAGTGTTGTCCCCAGGACCTGGATCCAGGGCCGCAAGAAGTGTAATGACCTCACACGAACGGTCAAGGTGAGTGAATGCATCTTCAAATGCCATATCCCACCACTAGCCTCACACGATGCCGAATGCACTACACCCCCATCACTCACCTACCAACAATCTCTAGCAATCATGACTCATACCTTACAATCATAGCTTCACCCCACCCGCACACACTTACCACTGCTGCAAAACTCACACCCACATCTCACATCTTGCACACACTGCCAGTTATTCAACCATGGTTGGCACAAACCCAAACACATTGCACCACACTCACTGACACACTTCCCTTTCTCTTGCAGGCAAAGGTGGCATGCAACCGCCGTGAGCAGCAACAGACGGGCGGAGGGGAAGCCCAACTTCAGAACCTGTCTGAGCTGGAGGACACAGTGCTGGAGATCATTGGAGGGGCTGTCACTGAGGCCGTGGCGAGTGCTGAGTTTGAAAGCATTGATGATGACGGTATGCTCATACCTAATCCTTCTCCCCTCATCCCACAATCTCTTCTCACTTACAAGCTGCTGATGGTGTAAGCATGCACATCTTGCTTTTCCCCCCTCCCCACACCACAACCTTGTGCCTTTCTCCTTTCGGATACCCAAGAACTGCCACCAGCCCAGCCTGTCCACGATGTTATGAAGGAGGAGAGTGAAGGAGAAGAAGAGGCACCGTCACTCGATCTGACAGTCCCAGGCATCAGCTCAGAAACTGGCACTACGTGGACTTTAGAGGGTAGTATAGAGGCGGGATCGGTGGTAGTGAGTCACTGGGCACGAATGGGATGCAGCCGGGCCAGGGGGAAAGGTAGCTTAAGTGCCAGCTCCCCGGAGGGTGAGTTCATGCACAAGTTCTGTTGCACAGGAATCACTGATGATGAGCTCGATGGGGCGGCCTTCAGAAGAAGGGTGATGGACATGCGCACAGAAATGCTTGGTGCAATGGCAAGCCTGCCAGAGAGCCTCTTGTTAGTGTCAAGGAGCATGGAAGAGTCTGGCTCCAACATTGCACAGGACTTTACACGGAGCTTGGAGCACATGATTTCCAGGATGGAAATGATGGGCAACTCCATTAGGACACTTATGGACCCAACCATGTTGCTGGGTGGGATGGGCGATGTCGCAGCCTCCATTGCAGAACAAGCGGAAGCGACCCAACATCTGAGTGCTGCAGTGGAAGCTTAGACTTCTGTCATGCAGGTTCAGCTTGCTGCCACGAAAGCTCAGAATGATGCCATCGTGGCTGGGTTTACGAATGTGGAAAGGGGCTTGCAGGGTCTCACAGCAGTCCAGCAATTTGTGCTCCAACAGATGACTAGGAATGCTGAGGTGCAGCCCTGGGGAGTGGCAGTGGCTCCGTGGAGCAAGAACCTTCTGACCTCTCTCAGGATGATAGCATTCCTACTCCCACTCCTGCTACTCCTCCAGTGCCCTTGCTGCTGCCTGTCAGCCAGCCAGCCCAGACTGCTGCCACGCATGCCGAGGTGGTGCAGTCTACAGCCGTGCCTTCTAGGCTCAGAACTGCTCAAAGTCATCCTGCAAAGCCATCTGCAGTCTCCCCCATGGAAAGTCAGCAGCCTTCCACCAGCCATGCAGCGGCCACTGGGGTAGCACTGCGTAGAAGCACTAGAGTAGGCAAAGGAACACGAAAGACAGACACTAAGGGAATGCACAACAGTGATTAGTTGACGTTGTGTAGTTTGGCATTGATTAATTTATAAATGATGTTTGGAATGTTTGTTTTGTAATGGCTCACATTTCAGCTTTGTGTCCAGGAGGATGCTGTGATGTTCCGTGACAGAGGGATGGTAAGGTGGGGAAGTGGTGAGCAACAGGGATCTGGGGTTTCATTCAGGGGAGCCGTATTCTGATAAGGTGCTCACTGACAGCCCGTCCGGAATGGGAATCTGCTGCCTGCCTCCTCCCTTCCTCCTCCTCCTCCTCCTGATGGTCGCGGAAGCTGTAGTGCAAGGGCTGCACCCTCATGATGGCCATGTTGTGGAGGATGCAGCAGACCACCACTAAATGGGACACCCACTCCGGCATGTGCTGGAGAGCTCCTCCCGAGCGTTCAAGGCTGTGGAACCTTTGCTTGAGCACTCCGATGGTCTGCTCGATGATGTTCCTGGAAGGTAGCATGGCTCTCATTCTATGAGTGCTGGCCACGAGTGGTGGGGTTGCGGAGGGGAGTCATCAGCCAGAGCAGATAGCCCTTGTCTCCAAGTAGCCAACCTCAGGCTTGACGTGGTGGCTGGAAGATTGCTGGCACACTAGACTGGCGCAGGATGAAGACATCATGGCTGCTGCCAGGATGCCAGGCACGCGCCATCATGATGTGCTGGCGTGGTCGCACACCAGCTGCACATTAAGCGAGTGGTAGCCTTTGCGGTTGTGGTACATCTCAGGATTGATATGTGGTGCCCGCAAAGCCACATGTGTGCAGTTGATGGCACCCTGCACCATGGGGAAGCCCGATATCCTGGCAAAGCCACATGCGCGCTCTTCCTGTTCCTCTCTGTTCAGAGAGAAGACAATGAAGTCCCTTCTACTGGAGTAGAGAGCCTCTGTGACCTCCTGGATGCAGTAATGGTCGGCGAACTGGGAGATGTTAGCTATGTCTCCTGCTCCAGTCTGGAACAATCCGGTGGCGAAAAAATTGAGGGCCCCGGTGACCTTGAGGGCCACTGGCAGTGCTGTCGTCGCCCTGCTCTGAGGCTGCAGGTCTGGTTCCAAGAGGTGGCAGAGTTCTGTGACCACCTCCTTGGTGAAGCAGAGCCTCCTAATACACTGCTCCTGGCTTAAGTGCAGGTAGGAGAAGTGCTCTCGGAAGGCTGTAGGTGGATAAGGCTTCCTGCTGAGAGCCCTCCTGCTCCTCCTTCTCCTCCCTCTGCGAGCAGCTTGTCCTCTTCTTCGCTGCCTCTGCTCCATCCCTCTGTCATACTCCCGCGCGAGGGGAACTGCAAGTAGACCTCCCATGACTTGCAGCAAGTTGTCTGAGCAGAACCCTTTAAATGAGAAGCAAGGCATTCCCCACTTGCAGCAACACTCCCTGTCACCTCACCAACTTTAAATAACTGTAGAAAGCTCAAAATAGTTGCACAAACTTACACAGAGCCGGTACAAATCAAAAATCAAGTCAGCTGCAAGTTGTTGCTGATTCCTTTAAATCCCACTGGTGGGGGGTCTGTCCTGCTGCTGAACGCACGTTCAGCTATTCATGATTTGGAGCGGCAACGTCCAAAATGGCAGATCATGCGTCAAATCAGCGTTGCACGCTCGTTGACGTCACGATCTGCCTCATTACCATTTCCCTAGCGAGCGCAGGCAACGGCCACGCTACCAACCTGCCTAAAATGGCGGCCGCCACGGGACCCACCGGAAGTTGGCGGAAGTGAGGCAGCCGCCATTTTTTCTCCGAAACCAGCCTTATCAAGCGGCGCTAAGGTGCCGAATTTCAAGGCCAATGCCTCTATTTATAAAGCCCAGGATCCCATATGTTTTGTTAACTGCTTTGCTAACCTGTCCTGCCACCTTCAAAGATTTGTTCACAAACACCCCCAGGTCTCTCTGTTCTTGCACCCCCTTTAAAATTGTACCATTTAGTGTGTATTGTCTCTCCCCATTCTTCCTACCAAAATGTATCACCTCACACTTTTCTGCTTTGAATTTAATCTGCCATGTGTCTGCCCATTCCACCAGCCTGCCTAGGTCCTCTTGCAGTCTATTACTATCTTCCTCAGTGTTTTGTGTCATCTGCAAATTTCGAAATTGTGTCCTGTATACCCAAGTCCAAGTCATTAATGTATATCAAAAACAGCAGTGGTCCTGATACTGAACCCTGGGGAACAGCACTGTACACCTCCCTCCAGTCTGAAAAAACAGCCATTCAGCACAACTCTCTGTTTTCTATCCCTTAGCCAATTTTGTATCCATGCTGCTACTGCCCCTTTTATCCCATGGGTTTCAATTTTGCTAACAAGTTCATTATGTGGTACTTTATCAAACGCCTTTTGAAAGTCCATATTCACAACATCAACTGCACTGCCCTCATCCACCCTCTCTGTTAAATGATCAAAATACTCAAATCAAATTAGTCAAACACGATTTGCCCTTAACAAATCCGTGCTGGCTCTCCATTATTAGTCCATGCTTGTCCAATTGGCTGTTAATTTTCTCCCGAATTATTGTTTCTGAAAGCTTCCCCACCACCGACGTTAAATTGACTGGCCTGCAATTGCCAGGTTTGTCCTTCTCCCTTTTTGAACAAGGATGTAACATTTGCAATCCTCCAGTCCTCTGGCACCACCCCTGTATCTAAGGAGGATTGTGGCCAGCACCTCCACAATTTCTACTCCTACTTCCCTCAGCAACCTGGGATGCATTCCGTACAGACCGGGTGACTTATCTACTTGAAGTACTGCCAGCCTTCCTAGTACCTCCTTTTTATCTATTTTTATCTCATCCTTACATTAGGTTTGGGCCGAGGAGCTGCCCCTTCTCCCTCCTCCTGCCCCTCACTAACCTTTCTCATCCAGTATCCCGACAACCTCCCCGTTTGAAACTGCAGGGAAGGTTCGAACAGGAGGTGAAAAAGAGCCGGAGGCTGCAGGAGAAAGCAACAGCTGCCCGAAAAGTTGGGAAGGAGCATGAGAGGAGGGAAGGGCCGGAGATTAAATGATGGGGTGTTATCAGGCACACTTCCCTTATTCGGAGCCATGATTACTGATCAATTTTTAAAGTATAATAGATTAGTATATGTCATGGGAGACAAATTAAACTTTAGGTTTTGATGTTAATATGTGGTGGAGGAATGGCTGTGCAGAGCGGCGGAATGGATTTGTATGATACAATGGAATGATCACGATGTTGTAAATGTTTTTAATGTTTAATAAATATTTTTTTTAAAGTGGGTAGCACTCTCGCCTCTGAGTTGGAAGGTTGTGGGTTCAAGTCCCACTCCAGAGCCTTGAGCACATAAATCTAGGCTGACACTCCAGTGCAGTGCTGAGGGAGTGCCGCACTGTCGGAGGTGCCGTCTTTTGGATGAGACTTTAAACCGAGGCCCCGTCTGCTCCCTCAGTTGGGCATAAAAGATCCCATGGCACTATTTCCAAGAAAAGCAGGGGAGTTCTCCCCGGTGTCCTGGCCAATATTTATTCCTCAATCAACATAACAAAACAGATTATCTGGTCATTGTCACATTGCTGTTTGTGCACAATTTGGCTGCCGCGTTTCCCACATTACAACAGTGACTACACTCCAAAAGTACTTTGTTGGCTGTAAAGCCCTTTGAGATGTCTGGTGGTCGTGAAAGGCGCTATATAAATGCAAGTTTTTCTTTCATTTTGGTCCCTAATCGGCCCTTCCTCTCTGACAACCCTTTTAACATAGAAACATAGAAGATAGGAGCAGGAGTAGGCCATTCGGCCCCTCAAGCCTGTTCCGCCATTCGATGAGATCATGGCTGATCATCCAAACTCAGTACCCTGTCCCTGCTTTCTCCCCATATTCCTTGATCCCTTTAGTCTTAAGAAATATATCTAACTCCTTCTTGAATATATTTAATGAATTGGCCTCAACTGCCTTCTGTGGTAGAGAATTCCACAGGTTCACCACTCTCTGGGTGAAGAAATTCCTCCTCATCTCAGTCCTAAATGGCTTACCCCTTATCCTTAGATTGTTACGGTTAATATGCCTATAGAAGGCCTATGGATTCGTTTTCATGTTAGCCCCAATCTATTCTCGTACTGTTTCTTTGCCCCTCTTATTTCCTTTTTCACTTCTCCTCTGTACTTTTTATATTCAGCCTTATTCTCCCTTGTATTATCAAGCTGACATCTGTCATCCTACTCTATAACTGTGCCTTACTGCTTCTTTTTTAAAACACTTCCATGACTTACTTTGTGGCCAAATTGGAAAAGAAGAATTGAACTTCCATATGCTCCTAGTTTTGCAATGAATTGACACTTCCTTGTTAAGTGTGTCTAATTTTCTCACATCCAGCATATATGTTTCAGAGTAGTCTGGAAATAGTTGTTATTGGCTGGTGGCCACGCTGAAAATGAGAGCACGAACATCAAATAATGAGCGTTATTTAATGGAGTGAAACAGGAGGTGGACTAGTTTATGTGTAATGAGACCAAAGCTAGTGTTGGGCCTGCTTAATCCTTTCAAAAAGCCCGCATCCTGCATCACCAGGGTCGCTAACTCTCCAGGGTTGTCCTGGAGTCTCCAGGAATTAAAGATTAATCTCCAGGACACGGCAGCGAGCAAACACCCAGGAGAAAATTCAATGGGGCTTAAAAAAGTGTTTCTTTTCCCATTTGGCTCAGTGGGTAGCACTCTCGCCTCTGAGTCAGAGGTTGTGGGTTCAAGTCCCACTCCAGAGACTTGAGCACATAAAGCTAGGCTGACACTCCAGTGCAGTGCTGAGGGAGTGCTGCACTGTCGAAGGAGCCGTCTTTCAGATGAGACATTAAACGGAGGCCCCATCTGCTCTCGGGTGGATGTAAAAGATCCCACTGCACTATTTCGAAGAAGAGTAGGGGAGTTATCCCCGGTGTCCTGACCAATATTTATCCCTCAACCAACATAACAAAAACAGATTATCTGGTCATTATTATATTGCTGTTTGTGGGACCTTGCTGTGCGCAAATTGGATGCCGCGTTTCCTACATTTCAACAGTGACTACACTCCAAAAAGTACTTCATTGTCTGTAAAGCACTTTGGGATGTCCTGAGTTTGTGAAAGGCGCTATAAAAATGCAAGTCTTTCTTTTTCTTTGTTTCTCACTTTCTTTGAACACTTTTGTTCATTAGTCATAAAAAATATTGGGGATTGGCTAAAAAAAAAAAAGGCTGTTTGACTAACGGTCAAGAATGATCCAATTGAGTCATGAAGCCTGTTCGCTTTCTAATTGGCACAGGAAGGCAGTGGCCCGTGTGGAGCGACCAATGGCAGCAGCGTGGGGGTAGGGCGGCTGGAGATCATGTGATGAAAGCTCCAGGAACATGTCCAACCTGAGCTGCCAACCTTCTCCATCACGCGTACAAAATCAGACAGGAGCGCCTGCAAATGACTCATTCTTCCACGGAGCAGACTTAACTTAAACCGCAACTCGCAATTAATTCCTGGGGTTTTGCACGACTGGTCGTCTATCTGCTGGATGGGAGTGTGTAAATTTCATCTGTAATCCATCGGCGTGTCAGGAATGTAACATGTCAAACGTAGCCGCTCTTTAAGATGTCTATCTGAGCCTGTTGTAGCGTTTCTTCCCTGATTCCAGTCGACTGATGTTGCTCTGAGACATTGAAGTCTCTGTTCAATGATGATTGGCTTTAGTCATGCTTCAAATTTATTGATGGGTTATTTCCGGTAACTTAAGGGTAAATCTTGTGCTTTTGCCTTCATGTCATGATGCCTCGCCCGCCCAAGCTTGGAAATTGAGAAATCATTGGCGCAGAGCTCCTGATTTTCTGTCCACTGATTTTAATGGAAGGAAGGTTGGGGTCAGTCTGCCTGTAATTTCACGATCTGCTCTCCCGCTGGGTGAGATTTCGCGCTGGGAGCTTAAAGACACAATCCTTTCCCTGTAGTGAGTTCCAACCTGATAGTATGTCAATCTTATTCGGGGGGTGGGGGGGGGGGGTTTACTCAGTTTGGGTCGGATTTTATAACTGGGTGTGTCAGTGCTAATCGTGAATCTCAGTGCTAAACTGATATATTAATAAGCTTTTTTTAGCTGGACGTGACAGGAATATATATCGCTGGCTGCATTAATTTTAATTTTTAAAAGCTGTTTTGCTATTCTCTCCCATTTTCCAGAAGCTCCATAACACCTCCAAGAGAAAAATGAGAAGTCGCACAACACTAGGTTATAGTCCAACAGTTTTATTTGAAATTACGAGCTTTCGGAGCGCTGCTCCTTCGTCAGGTAAAGGGACGAAGGAGCAGTGCTCCGAAAGCTCGTAATTTCAAATAAAACTGTTGGACTATAACCTGGTGTTGTGCGACTTCTCATTTTTGTCCACCCCAGTCCAACACCGGCATCTCCGCATCATGACCTCCAAGAGAATAGGTGGTTAACCTGTTCCCAGCTTTCACCAGTGTTGCTGTTAACTAACCACAAGGAGTTGTGTAAAGGCAACTTGGGGGTGACTGGCCTTCTGACTTTAGCTCCTCTTTCTGTCTCCTGCAGGAAGCCTGGCCAAGGCTGTAAACTCATCACTCGGAGACAGAGGCCTGCAGGCTATTGATAAAAAATACAAAGTGCCCCGACTTTCCTCGGGAACCACTGCATGTCCGAGCCCCGGGGTGGAAACCCCATCGTAAATCCTGGGGACTGTGTCGTTTCAACAGCCGGGCGAACCACGGGTGCCTGCAGGGGCCCATCAGCAGCGCCATCCTTCGGCGTGGCTCACTCCGCGCCCAACCCGTGCTGTCCCTTTAAGGCAGAGAAGTGCCACCTGGGTCGAGGAATTAAACATTGCTTCGGTCTTCTACCGCTAGAGAAGGTAATTGATCCCTTATTTGATTACCTTACTGATTGATTACCTTATTCTAGTGAAGGGTTTGGGGTCTTGGAGATTCATGCCATGTCTCGACTGGGCATAAAGGGAATCATTTCCCAGCAAAGCCCAGGAATTCCCCCCCGGAATGCCCCCTGTATGGGTGGAAGATCCACCAAGGCCCCCCTGACTGGAACTTAAAAGTATGGTCTGAATGGGTTGGAATCCCAGTGGAACCAGGTTCCAACCATTACTCTGGCCCCGCCCCCTCTCCTACCACCCACAACCTGGCAGAAATTGACTTTAGTCCTCTCCCAACCCAGGAATTTAGGGGCCAAAATGCTAAGCTTACTGAAGCTTCACTGTGAAATCAGTCAAATTCTGGGCACCACACTTTAGGAAGGATGTCAAGGCCTCAGAGAGGGTGCAGAGGAGATTTACTAGAATGGTGCCAGGGATGAGGGACTTCAGTTGCGTGGAGAGACTGGAGAAGCTGGGATTGTTCTCCTTAGAGCAGAGAAGGTTAAAGGGAGATTTGATAGAGGTGTTCAAAATCTTGAAGGGTTTTGATAGAGTAAATAAGGAGAAACTGTTTCCAGTGGCAGAAGGGTCGGGAACCAGAGGAGACAGATTTAAGGAAATTGGCAAAAGAGCCAGAGGCGAGATGAGGAGAATTTTTTTTACACAGCGAGTTGTTGCGATCTGAAATGTGCTGCCTGACAGGGAGCTGGATACAGATTCAATAGTAACTTTGAAAAGGTAATTGGATAAACACTTGAAGTGGAAAAATTTGCAGGGCTATGGGGAAAGGGCAGCTGAATAGGAATAATTGGATAGCTCTTTCAAAGAACCATCACAGGCACGATAGGTGTTTTTGTTATTTTCATGGAACAAGAGGCAGTAGGAACTTAGAATCATAGAATCATAGAATGATACAGCACAGAATTGGGCCATTCGGCCTATCCTTTAGGGCTACCCCGGATCAGGCGTATTTCTCAGACGTTCACTTTCAACTAAAGTTTGAGGTAGCCGAATCCTAAAGATGCTTAACTGGGTCTAAAGGTCTGGGCTATCTCTCCCTAAAGGAAAGGAACAACCCGAGAATGTTACCGTCCTCCAGATAGCGCTTTTAATAAGTTTAGCTAGACTGTAACATCCCGGATATTATGAGGGTCCGGAAAACTCCCTCAGAATTCTGTAACTCTTCACCAAAGAGTGTACAGAAATTGAGTTTGTGAGTTTTTGATACAGAAGACTTATCTGAGACAATTCTAAAAATATATAGGGATTTATTAAAAGAACCGACATGCAATTTACAGTTGGTGAATCAGTCAATCGCAACATTAACAGTTCTAAAAAGAGAAAAAATACTATCTTATTATTAAGAGAATCTTACTTTTAAATCTTAACTTCGCTACAGTATTACAGTTCTTAAAGTTTTCTATACAGGATATCCATCAATATCAAATACCTTTGATCCCCAAGGTACAAAGAGTTGGAGACTACAGAGCTGCCTCTGCAGCCGAGAATCGCTTTGCCCGATTAAAGCAAATCTGATATCCCATTTGAGGACTTCAATATTTATACCCTTTTTCAGTGGTATTTCCTTTAAAGTTTCTGCTGATGCAAGTTAATTATCCCTATTCATCTTTCTGCCGACCTCTGCAATTCTTACTGCTACATCAGCTTGTAATATTCCAGAATCTTGTCTCATCTCCAGGTGTTCTGGGTTAACCATATAAAAACGGGGTGAAGGACAGGTGTTCCTTATTTTATGTCATCTTTACAAGGGCAGATGTTCCTTATCTTATGTGCCATCTTTATGAAGTTTAAATTAGAACACCTTATCCAGGGTGAACCATTGTTTTTGTTCCCAAAGGTCAGCCTGTCGGAGCCATGCACCTTCTGTTTCAATAAGGTTATTTATTCAGGGTCAACAACTGTCTCATCTCAATAGCCAGAATTCTTTCATAGCTATTTCATAGTTAGGTTTCTAAATTTCCAAACCCAGTTTGTCATGTTTTAATAAGGCCAGAATTCTTTCATAAGATAGTGTATTTTTCTGAATAGGTTATATGGCTTATTCCTTCACAGTTCCTGAGGGTGGGTTCAATTTGAAGCCCTGGTGATTGACAGCTTGGCAGCTCAAACCCCTGAACACACAAAGTTAAGGGAGGGCTCAGAGGACACACTCTCTCTCTCTCTCCATCTTTCTCTGGCTCTCATCGATACCAGACTGGGAACATAAACCCAAGTCATTTCTAACAGAGAAGGACAGGGCTAATTGGTTTAGGAGTAGTTAGCTTGGAAGTGGGCTTTCACCTACAGCATCAGCAAAACACTTTTGCTGATAGTCCAGCTTACAGCAGACTGATCCCTGGGGTTTCTAATTGTCTTAAAGCAACGTGCAGTCTGACGGGCAGTCCGTCTCTCTTTGGGTATCGAATTAACATGTCCAAGAACAAAGTCACCAGCTTAGTTTCATGTTGAGTCTGAAATATTGCATTTCCTCGGGAGCTAACCCCTTAAAAGCTCAACATAATCATTACAGCAATATCATAAATTACAAAAATGATATATATGACAGTACGGTGCCCACCACTTACACCGTTCATGTTTGTCATGGGTAGCCACGTATATCGGGCAAATGGCGCTAACCATTTGCCATCACCATAGGCGTCAATTACAAAGGCGCCGCTTATAATGGCCCAAAAATTCGGCTGAATACGGGAGAGTACTCAGTCCGTACTCACCCGTATTCATTCCCGAAGTGCCGGTTTCCTGCATGCACTGCGCATGTGCGGGAAACCGGCACTTCCGGTATGGCGAAGGGGGCGGTTCCTAAGTGAACCGCGTGTGCACTAGAGGCTGCGTGCACGCAGCACACTTAGGTTTTTTTTCAGGTTTCAACGCGAGGGTAAGTATGGAAGATTCTACGCAAGTAAAAAGTAGGCGTAAGACCCCTTTTGAACAAGGTAAGGAGTTAATTAAGTATAATTTTAATTTTTTTTCAACAGGTTTATCTTTTTTAGAGACTTTAAAGAAAGGTAAGTTTATTTTTATAACTTTTAAAAAGTATTTTAATTTTTTCAAAAATTTAAATTTTTGTTTAAAGTGGTTAATTTATTTAACTATAGTTATTTTATTAATGTGATGGGTTTTAAAAAAAAATTATTTGAGGTTTAGCTGTTCTTTTGGGGCCGATTTCAATTCATAGATTTGACAGATCTTCCTGTCAAATCTATGAATGAAAGATGGTCTGCTGCCATTGGCTCTCCATGGCCCACGTGATCCCAGGGGTCGCATCGCATTAACTGCGCCCCTGGAACACGCAAGCACTGCGCGCCGGCTCTAGGGAGAGGCCCGGGACCCGAAGTTCCTGCGGGGGCAAACAAGAACGGCAGACGCGGTACGTGATATCGCGCACGATCCTTACCCCCACGGCAAGCCTCCGAATCAAATTTCTAGGCCAATGTATTAAGCGCGCCAACTATTTCAGGCAGTTCGATAAGTACTTGCCTTGCACTTACCCGTTTAAAAGGCTCTGCTGATTTCAGGCAAAGTCGAGTCTTCAAAGAGTTTCAATCAGCTGTTCGTACCTTGTTAAAGTGCCGAGATTCTGGGGCAACTGCTAACAATTAGAAGAGGCAATTGCTAAGTGAGATCTTCTGGTCTTTTTTAGATATGTTGGTTACTTACCTGTTGGTTTTACCGTCCACCGCCTATAGCGGGAAAGTCACGTTAACACCAACATGTATATGTAAATCCCAGAACTCTATACTCAGGTTCACTGTGCGCCTGTGTGACAGTCACTCAGGAAAATAGCATTAGCTGACATGAAGATTATGGCACTAATCATGAGAAGGCCACGGCTTCACCATCCCACACTCTCCCTTGATGCTCTCCAAAACCTACGACTTCCAGTTTGGCCCCCCTTGCACGAGGTCAAGGGCTTAAATTGTTTGGGACAACTTCCCGTTTGGGTGGTATTTTGTCTTGCAGGCGGAGGAGTAGCACAGAAGTAAGTACATCGAGCAGAGGCAATGTTGGACAGCTGCCCAGCTTCAGGGGAACACTACATATTGAGAACCGAGGATGCCTTGTGTAAAGCCTCTGTAAGAATTATTGCTGTCTATACAAGTTCCCACGTCCATTTCCTAATTGTAACCGTATCTTATATGCTAAGTCTCGCCATTCATACAAAGCATTCCTGGCCCAGGTCCTGTTATAGAACCAGAGGTGTTTACAGCAAAGAAAGAGGCCATTCAGCCCGTTATGTCTGTGCCAACTCTTTGCTCGAGGAATTTAAAACTAATCTCACTGCCCCACTCTCTCCCCATCGCCCTGTACCTCCCTTTGCTTCAATAGACTGAACTGGCTGGGGCTCTTTTCTCTAGAAAAGAGAAGGCGGAGATGTGACCTGATAGATGTCTTTAAAATTATGAATGGGTTTGATAGGATAGATGTAGAGAAGATGTTTCCACTTGTGAGGGAGTCCAAAACAGGGGGGGGGGGGCATAAATATAAGATAGTCACTAATAAATCCTATTCAGAAATTCAAGAGAAAACTTCTCTATCCAGAGAGTGGTGAGAATGTGGAACTCGTTACCACAGGGAGTGGTTGAGGCAAATAGCATAGATACATTTAAGGGAAAGCTAGATAAGCACAAGGGAGAAAGGAATAGAAGGATATACTGATAGGGTGAGATGAAGTAGGGTGGGAGGAGGCTCGTGTGGGGCATGTTGGGCTGTATGGCCTGTTTTTCTGCTGTAAATACTATGTAATACTATGTAACTGATCCATTTTTCCCTTAACAGATGCAATGGCTTCTGCTTCAGCTAATCCCTGTGGCAAAGTACTTCACGCTCCAATAGATAGACTATAGTATTCCATTAGCCCAGAAGTTGCTGGGCTATAAATTTCAAATGTGAGAACTTGAGTTGACTGCCCATCTGGAACTGCTCACCGTGCCACTGAATGTCCACGTAAATGTGCACATGAAAAAATATACTTTAATAGATTTTATTCCCACCATATGGAGGTCGGATCAGGATTTTGTGATCACCACAATGAAAGTTATAAATCTCTACCCGGTAAGATGTACTGAAATAAATCCCATTCCTACCACATGGAGATCATTACTGGCCTTAGAAGTAGAGCCAGAAAGACCAAAGAACTGAATGGGCTTGATTATTATCATGTAACATGGACTGCATACATTTTTGGCAGGCTACCAAGTTTGATGAATAGGTAGCCTCACTGGCTACTTAATGAAAAGAAGGAATTTCAGCCCCAACAGATATTCACAGAGTTAGATATAGTTTTAAATGGTGGAATTCTAGCAGTTTCCCCTCCAAGTAAAACTTTCCTTTTTGCTCCCTGGGTCCGAACTAAGAAATGTTTAATCGTCATCAAACATGAACTGTTGAAGAAGTGAACACTCCTTTAAGTGACAAGTCGTTTGAGGTCATTTTCTTCCTTTGTATTTTTTCTCTTGCTCGATCTATGGATTCTTTATGCCATTTGCATCTTAAACTTTGCTCCTTTCAATGAAGGTAAAGAAAGAAAGACTTGCATTTATATAGCACCTTTCACCACCTCAGGACGTTGCAAAGCACTTTACAGACAACGAAGTACTATTGAAGTGTAGTCACTGTTGTAATGTGGGAAACGCGGCAGCCAATCTGCGCCCAGCAAGCTCCCACAAACAGCAATGTGCTAATGACCAGATAATCGTTTTTTAGTGATGTTGGTTGAGGGATAAATATTTGCCAGGGATAGTGCCATGGGATCTTTCACGATCACCTCATTTGAAGATACACATCTGGTATCAGCGTACAGCTTGGTTTTCCATTTTTGTTAATGGGGCAAAGAGAGGAAACAATCAAAGGAATGGCATCAAATGGTCTTCTGCTGAGAGGGGCGAAACAAATCAGAACTAGTTCTCTCCCCCCCACCCCACCCCACCCAGCCGCTGACCTGGAGAGAATCTTTCCAGGTCCCAAAGGTTATCGTGAGTGATGCGACGTCACTCTGTAACTTAGCCTGTGTTGATGGGCAGAGGCTGCGGGCTCCAACGCTGGCAGGTGTAAATGGTTACTATAACCAGCATGTTTAATTCCGGAATCCCATAAATCCCTCTTGCTTGCTATGCATCAAGAGCTGACGTTAAGTAGATATACAGTGCTAGCCATGCCGACCTGAGCACAAGAGCTTTGCCACCCACCATCTCCTGGCAAGGCGCCAGTTGAGCGGCAATCAAATGATGAGTGACATCATACCTTTGGCTATATGCCAGCAGTTGGACTTTGATCTAAGATAATTAACACTGACTTTTTGTGTATATGAACGAGTGTTTTTTTTCAAATGTGTTCAATGAGTGAAGTCAGGCTATGAATCATACAAGGCTGATTTAATGTGTTCCATACATCTCCTGATAGGCTCTTGCGGCATCTCTTGCAACGGTGCATCCCAATTCTGATATTTTATTCAGTTAAGTCTTCAGAGGCTTCTGATCGGAAGTGTCGCGGAGGTGCAGGGAAATGTTACAGAGCCAATATCCTGAGCTGTATGTACGGCCTTGGAAGAATGCTGTCTAAGGAACTGTTATCGTGCTGGTGCAAGTTCAGATTACTGTGTGAAGTCCCAGTGTAGTGGGCAGAGACCTGTCAGGTAATAACATGCATAGGTAGTAAAGCGACGCAGATAATTATGATGAAGTAGGGATAGATGAAGATGGGTGGGAGCAGGCTCATGTGGAGCATAAACATTGGCATAGAATCATAGAATCATACAGCACAGAAGGAGGCCATTCAGCCCATCGTGTCTGTGCCGGCTCTTTGAAAGAGCTCTCCAATTAGTCCCACTCCTCTGCTCTTTCCCCATAGCCTTGCAGTAGTTTCCACTTCAAGTATTTCTCCAATTCCCTTTTGAAAGTTATTATTGAATCTGCTTCCACCACCCTTTCAGGCAGCGCATTCCAGATCACAACAACCAGTTGGGCCGAATGACCTGTTTCTGTGTTGTAAATTCTATGTAATTCTATATGGTAAACTGTACTCATATGGAGAGAAATACAGACTTCCTGTACTAGGAACATGGATACGAGATACTTATACTGTGAGATTACTCACGCTGATTTTAATGCTAGTGAGAGGCCTTCCACAGTGCTGTATAGAGACACACATGATCCAAGTTTGTCCACCCCTGCAATCCACAGTACGAGGTGACCGATCTGTGACCTGCGCTCATGTCTGTTGAGGCTTGCTCTTCGGAGCAGAGACTCAGAATGTCAGGGCTATAGTGTTGACTGACCCATATGCAAATTGAAGTGACCTATCTGTGACCCGTGCATGGGGAACAGCCTCGAAAGGTCAACCCTAGAAGTATAAACACCAAGTTCCAAGTCTTTGAGTGTCAGCCATGTTATTGTATGTGTCTATCAGGCACTTCTAAAATTCTGACAGGGCTAGACAGACTGGATGCAGGGAGGATGTTTCCCCTGGCTGGGGGGTCTAGAACAAGGGGTCACAGTCTCAGGATACGGGGTAGGACATTTAGGACTGAGATGAGGAGAAATTTCTTCACTCAGAAAGTGGTGAACCTGTGGAATTCTCTACCACAGAAGGCTGTGGAGGCCAAGTCACTGAATATATTTAAGAAGGAGATAGATAGATTTCTAGACGCAAAAGGCATCAAGGGGTATGGGGAGAGAGCGGGAATATGATATTGAGATAGAGGATCAGCCGTGATCATATTGAATGGCGGAGCAGGCTCGAAGGGCCGAATGGCCTACTCCTGCTCCTATTTTTCTATGTTTCTGGCCCAGATGTACAAATTGTTGTTGAATGCAAAAATGTCGTCTATTTTTAAAACATTTTAACATGAACGTGGTACACTTTTAGATATTTCCATGTCTTCAAGAAAGAACTTGTGTTTGTGTTGCACTTTATCCCAGAGTGTTTCACAGTCAATGAATACCTTGTGAAGTTACTGCAGTTATGTGGGCAAATACAGGGGTCGAATTGCAAGCAACAAGCTCCAGCAGGCAGCAAGTGAGATGAATGGCAGTTTAATCTGTTTCTGGTGGTGCTGTCTGAGGGAGGAATGTTGGCCCACTCCCATATGCTGTCTGCCTTTCTTCCAGTGTGATGGCTTTTACATCGCACAGGGCTGGCAGACAGGTAGTCAGTTTGTAACACCTCACCCGAAAGACTGAAGCATCAGCCTAGGTTATGTGGTGAAGTCCGAGGGCTCGAAATTCATTATAGCCCAGGAATGGGCGGTATCTTTAGAAAAGTTTGAGAATTAGCGCCAGGTGCTAATGCTTTAGACTGCACGCAAAATTCATTCTCGCTGCTCAAAGAAATGATTGGAGCACCAAATCAAGTCTTAAAGGCCTAGCTCAGTGGTGTTACACTCAAAGGGTGGACCAATATCAGGGTGCAGTCTAATCACAACTCATCATTGCCACAGGCTTTCCCCAGTAGTTAAAGGGGAGGTTCATTGATACTGCAGCACCTCATGCTCAGCATTGCTGGCTGTGCAGCTGCCTCAGCAAAGAGAAGCACAACAAGGAGAAGGAGCCTGGAGGACTGAAGCAGGTGTACTCATGGCAGATCCACCTCAGTCGGGTGGTCAGGGTGATTGAATGCTTCAGCAAATGCTACACACCACCATCTGCATCACAGTCTTCACACACTGCCCAAAGCACCAGACCCCCAGCACTCACCCACCAGCAATCTCTACCTACCAACACTCACACCCACATCTCACGCCTTGCACACAATGTCAGCTATTCAACTATGGCAGGCACAAGGGTCCTTAGTTATTAGAATAAATGTGATATGTGTGATATATTTATGCATAAATTTATTAATGGAGTTTGCAATATTTTGTGGTCTCTCTCATTTCAGCCTTTGCTCCCAGGAGGACGCTGTGATATGGCACGACACAGGAATGGTATGATGGGGATGTGGTGAGCAAAAGGGATCGGAGTTTAAGTCATCCTTGGGAGAGCCCTGACGTCCCTCCTCATCCCTCTGCGCACATGTTCCCGTATTTCTGTCTGCCTACACTCCCTCCACCATAGATCCTGGAGGGCGAGGTGATGCCAGTACAGCCCCCATTAATGTTGCCAAGTGTAGCAGTTTGAATCTTTGAACAATAAATGTAGCCACTTTGCACTTGCCAGAACACTGCTGATGAAAAAAGAACCTTGAAATTACTCATACAAAGTGATCCACTAGCTGAAACTGACAAGAAGCCTCTGAAACTAACCTGCCCTTGACAGCTGCGAGTGATTAATGCGGATGCCTTTAAATAACGTCTCTGGAGCCAGCTTCCGTCAGCTGTGCGCTTGCTCTCCCTGTCACTGCCTGGTCGAGGCGCAAAGGTAAGTGGCGAAAATCAATTTGGCAGTTCGGGCGCCCTTCACTGACGTCACGATCTGCCTGGCGTTGAAGTCCCCGGCGGTACCTCGTACCGGCAGCGCAACAGGGGGGTCCGGATTTGCCGTGCGCCGCTGGATTCGCCTCGCCCCGGCGCTACTGCATCAGCGCCCGGTTACCGTCCTCTGCAGGCACTAACAGGAGGCACTAACCAACTGAATTTTTCCCCCAAAGAGTGGGGCTTGAACCCAAACCCTCGTGTTAGGGATGAAAATGCTCCCAACTGGGCCAAGCCGCCACTTAGAAAATGTAGCTTAAAAATATCTTCTAGCTCTTCTATTGTTTTAAGGTTTTAGAATTTGTAAGTTTGTGAATTCCCATATTTGGAAAGAATGCTGGATTTCACCCAGTTGGGTGTTCTCATGTGGAATCAATGACAAGAGCATTCCAGTGTGGGCAGCTAGCACTGAGATCCCGAATAGCAAATATTAGTGGCACAGCGGACTGACTCACAACGGCGGCATCATGAATTATTTAATTGTCCAAAGATTAAAACACAGTCCAATTAAAGGGGCACTCTCCTTCATAAAAAAACCTTCTGCTTATTAGCAGAGGGAGAAGGGCAGGTTATCGGTGGCGTTGCCCAAAGCGGATGAATTTTGAAACCTTTTACAGCGTGTGTTTGTGAACATATGAAACAGGTTCGAAAAACCCTTTTAAACCTGTGGAGTAAAGGTCCATTGCACGGAAGCAATAACCGGCTCCCAGGGACATCATCACCCGGTCACACCAAAACAGCCAATCCCACCATGCGCTGACCTCTGCCCCAGTACCGCTGAGAAGGTGGAGCAGTTGTTTTTCTAACAGGGAGTTAGTGTGTGAACATGAGCTGCACAATTTAAAGTGTGTGAGAAAAACCTAACAATAATGGTGACTCACAAAAAGGAGAAGAATTACTCTGGTTCCTATGTGAGCTGTGCATCTCCTCCTAACATGTCTCCAACCTTCGCTCGCCCTGCTTTCTCTCTCTCTCCCTGCCCTGTGCCTGTGTCTCTCTCCCTGCTGTATGTCTCTCTCCCCCCCTCTCTCTCTCTCTTCTTCCTTGCTCTCTCTCTTCCTGCTCTCTCTCTCTCCCTGCTCTCTCTCTCTCCCTGCTCTCGCTCTCCCTGCTCTCTCTCTCCCTGCACTCTCTCTCTCTCTCTCTCTCTCCCTGCTCTCTCTCTCTCCCTGCTCTCTCTCTCCCTGCTCTCTCTCTCCCTGCACTCTCTCTCTCTCTCTCTCTCTCCCTGCTCTCTCTCTCCCTGCTCTCTCTCTCCCTGCACTCTCTCTCTCTCTCCCTGCTCTCTCGCCCTGCTTTCTCTTCCTGCTCTATCTATCTCCCTGCTCTCTCTCTCCCTGCACTCTCTCTCTCTCTCTCCCTGCACTCTCTCTCTCTCTCTCTCCCTGCTCTCTCTCTCCCTGCACTCTCTCTCTCTCTCTCTCTCCCTGCTCTCTCTCTCCCTGCTCTCTCTCTCCCTGCACTCTCTCTCTCTCTCCCTGCTCTCTCGCCCTGCTTTCTCTTCCTGCTCTATCTATCTCCCTGCTCTCTCTCTCCCTGCACTCTCTCTCTCTCTCTCCCTGCACTCTCTCTCTCTCTCTCTCTCCCTGCTTTCTCTTCCTGCTCTATCTATCTCCCTGCTCTCTCTCTTCCTGCACTCTCTCTCTCGCTGCTTTCTCTTCCCTTTGCTCTCTCTTTCCCCTTCTCTCTCTCTGTCCCTGCTGTGACTCTCTCTATCCCCACTCTCTCTCTCTTTCCCTCCTGTGTTCACCCATTTCCATATACATTACATTAACCGCTTCTGCCCGTGCCTCAGCCCGTCTGCTGCTACAGCTGCCATCCATGAATTTGCTAGTTCAACCTGACCATTCTAGTTTCCTCCTGGCCTCCCAACCTCCACCCTCTGTAAACTGCAGCTCACCCAAAGCTCTGCTGCCTGTATCCTATCCCGCACCAATCAACCCAGTGCTCGCTGACCTACATCGGCTCCACGCACCCCCCCCCCCCCCACCAACAGCTCAGATTTAAAATTCTGACCCTTGTGATGAGGAGGAATTTCTTCACCCAGAGGGTGGTGAACCTGTGGAATTCTCTACCACAGAAGGCAGTTGAGGCCAATTCATTAAATATATTCAAGAAGGAGTTAGATATATTTCTTAAAGCTAAAGGGATCAAGGGATATGGGGAGAAGGCAGGGACAGGGTACTGAATTTGGATGATCAGCCATGATCTCATTGAATGGCGGAGCAGGCTCGAGGGGCTGAATGGCCTACTCCTGCTCCTATCTTCTATGTTTCTATGTTGTGTTTAAATCTCTCCATGGCCTCGATCTCCCTGTCTCCGTAACCTCCTCTCCCTTCGCTCCACCATTGGCGGCCGTGCCTTTAGCTGCCTCGGCCCAATGCACTCGAGTTCCCTCCCTAAACCTCTCAGCCTCTCTCTCCTCCTTTAAGACTCTCCTTAAAACCCACCTCACTGACCGAGCTTTTGGTCACCCCTCCTAATATCTCCTTTGGCTCCGTGCCTATTTTTAAAAATATGGCTCTGGTAAATGCCTTTGGGCTGTTGACTGGTGTCCTTCAGTGATGGGAACCTGCCACCCTAACCTGCTCCATGTGTAGCTCAATATGCTCTGAAGTGCCATATTCAGTCATTAAAATAATGAGTTGCAACTGAAGATGAAAGCAGCCTTGCTAGCATCCCAAAAGCAAATAAAAAACACTTGACCTGGCCTGTTCACTCCGCACTGCACAGTATGTTAATATAATCAGCCAGCAGCACTGTTATTTAATGGTTTTACAGCAACTTTTTTAACATCATATAAATCAAAGTTTTTTTGGCGCTACTTAAGTTGCACTTAAACTGAGGATTAGGGGTGAGATTGTTTAGTAAAGTCTTGCCTTACATTAAGGAGTATAAACTGCACTCACTCCCCTTTCAGCCAACTCACTGTCCTCTTGCACACACTATCCTTCGATTTTAACCTCCCGTGCCCAATCAGAACGGGGCTGCAGGGTATAACATATCGGCAGCGTGGTATTCATCGGAGGCACGTTATACACACACCCTGCGCTATTTTAACAGCGTGCCAGGTCCTCGCCCCAGGCTCAGGTGTCAGCCGTGGCTCAGTTGGTGACTCTCTCACCTCTGAGTCAGAAGGTCATGGGGTCAAGCACCCACTCCAGAGACTTGAGCACAAAATCCAGGCTGACACTCCAGTGCAGTACTGAGGGAGTGCTGCACTGTCGGAGGTGCCGTCTTTCGGCTGAGTTGTTAAACTGAGGCCCCGTCTGCTCTCTCAGGCAGATGTAATAGATCCCACGGCACTATTTGAGGAAGAGCAGGGGAGTTCTCCTGGTGTCCTGGGGCCAATATTTATCCATCAACCAATGTCACTAAAACAGATTATCTGGTCATTATCACATTGCTGTTTGTGGGATCTTGCTGTGTGCACATTGGCTGCCGCGTTTCCTACGTTGCAAAGTGACTAAAATGCTTCATTGGCCGTAAAGCTTTTGGGACATCCTGAGGTCGTGATAGGCGCTATATAAATGCAAGTTCTTTCTTTCTTTTCCTTAAATAGGGAAATCGAGTCACCAACCGATCAACATCATTTTTAAAGTCTTAATGAGGGGAGAGTATGAAAAGTTCGATTGTCCTCAGCTCTTAAAACACAGCCGAGCTGCACTGTGCGCACATGGGAAGGCGAGGAACAGGCCTGAGACCTGATGTGCCCCTGCCTGTCTGTTCAGTACCAGCTGTAGCGGAGCGCCCAGCCACATAATCGGCTCTTGTCCTCCTTCAGCTTTTCCCTCAGTCTCCAGCATTCTATGCGGTCCTTCCCTGACCCACACTGTCTCCTTCTTTCACATGAATGCTCTCCCGCAATAAATTACAGCCAAACATCAATCGTTGAGCCAGAAAAGCAATTCTCGACAGTCAAAAGTGGAGCTCTTGACTTTAAAGAAGTTAAGGTGCAGTCTGGACCTGCTCTCCTCCTTACAGTAATGCTCGCTTGTAAATCAAAGTTTAGTTCTTATCAGCAACCGAAATAATTTTTTTTTGCTAGAATGTGGAATGGAGTACTGTTTCTGGCGATGGCCTGTGGGAGTCGACCATCAATTTGAAACCGGTTCTTTATAAATAGGTTTTACAATTTTGTTACATGTTGCCCATTAAGGAAATGCTCCTACATAGTTTCCAAACTCAAAAGCAATGATTAACTCCTTCAAAAAAAACAGCAGGATAAATATCTGTTTGGTACAAAACTGAGAGTTATAGGACTAAGCGCTTGGCTCAGTGGTAGCATTCCAGCCTCTGACTTAGAAGGTCGTGGGATCAAACCCCACTCCAGAGACTTGAGCACAACATCCAGGCTGACACTCCAGTGCAGACTGTTGGAGGTGCCATTTTCAGACGAGATGTTAAACCACGTCTGCCTGCTCAAGTGAATGTATAAGACCCCACGGTCCTGCTCAGAGAAGAGCAGGGGGCGATGCCCTGGCCAACATTCATCCCTCAACCAATGTCACTGAAAGTGATTGAGGTAGATCTTGACTTTGTACGATAGCACAGAACAGGTCATAACGAGTCGGCAGAATTTCACCTCCTCAGTGGTTTCGCTTCTGCTCCTGGTAACACCTGCGCTTAAGGTAGAAACCTCAATGATGAGACGGCAGGGCCAATCTTCCAAGTGCACGGCATGAAGGGAGCCTCACCCGCCAGCTTCTCGTACCAAGAGATCATGTGCCCTTGATTTCCCGGTGGGCGCAGTGCCTCACTGGCAGCGCCAACGTTGAGTATCCGCCTTGGTCTTAAGGCTGGCACGCCACATCAAGGATACACCTGCTTCCTCCTCTCAACCCCAGCATTAGACCCTTCCAGGAGGTAATTAACAGACCATAATAGCAGGCTTCCTTCTCCCTGCTTCTGGGAATGAAACCAATCCCAGTTACAGGCAGCGGGAAATTCATGCCTTAAGCTACTGATTTAACTAATTTCCCCTTTTTTTCTTACTGAACATTATAATTGAAATTAATGTGCTGTGTGTATGTTGCTTTAAAAGCTGTTAATAATTATGTTTCAGTCCTAAAATGGAAGAATTGTTGGCCATGAGTAAATCTGAATTCATCCAAACCCTTATCCCATTGACATACTGAAATGCTAGCCTTGTCCAGCTGTTATTACATGCTTGTATGTCTTGATTACAGGGAAAATGGGAATGGCAAATGCATTCATTCATCAAGGACTGACAGACAAGAAACAAATTCTAAAAAGCAGAGAAAATGAGCAATGAAACTCTTCAAAGACCAAATCAAAGCAATTAGTGTTTGACACACCGTCTGAATAATCCCAGCATCGTAAACAGAGCAATCCTCTGACCCGCCAGATACACTCCCACTGAACCAACCAGTGGCCAACTGGAGGAGTTCGTTTCTACTCTTAGCCTCCCTGTCTCAGTCCATCTCCTCCCAAAGACTGCCAGCAGCTGCTCAAAGGCACTCAAATTACCACAGCAAGAGTGCAGGTTAAACTTGTGTTCATTATATCGTACTGATGCTGCAGTCAGACACTGAAAAGCAAGGCTGTGCATGATCCAATCAGGCACATTTTCCATTTTAACAACAGGTATATATTTCCCATGGGTTCAGTGTGAAGGTACTGCCAACAATAGACCCCAAACATCAAATTCATGATGATGTGAAGACATTGGGGTCAAAGCGAGAGAGAGAGAGAGAGAGAGAGAGAAAACAAGAGAGAGAGAAAGAGAGGGAGAACAAGAGAGTGAGAAAGAGAGAAATAGAGCGAGAGAGAACAACAGAGAGAAAAAGAGAGAGTTAGGGGGAGAAATTCGGTATCGCCCCGTTTGGGGTGCAATTATCGGCCGGGCGCAAAGTTTAGCGCCTGCCGCTAATTATCGCCTCCGACTGCAAATTTGGCTTCTATCACCCCGGAGGTGATTGGAGCGCTAACTCAGGCGCTACACACCTCTCTTAAGGCGCTAACGCCGAGGAGCGAGGCACTATCTCAGAGCGCTGGCGAAGCTCGTGATGTCAGTTACCAATGGAACACAGACACACTGGCGCCGGCCAGTTCTTAAAGGGGAGGGTTGATCTTGCTCTCCATCCACATCCTGCTCATTGCAGCCTTGAATCTCGGCCTGGAGAGACCTGTATATCAAATCTGCTGGAAAGAACAATGGAGATGCCCAGGGAAAGAGCTCAGAGTGCATCCCCCATAGTCTCTTCTAAACCAATGCAAGGAAGGTCAAATCAAAATGAACCTGCAAAGTGCTGTTCAGTACCCAAAACTCCTTCACACAGTGTTGAATCTTTCCAGAAGTATCTCTCTCTCTCTCTCAGAATGCGTGGTGCAAAAATGTCGCCGACAAAAAAAGGCAGGAAGCCGCCTTTAAATAACGCTCCCCCAGTCCCTTCCCGACTGCAAAACATTCCCCTCTACCTGTCGTTGCTAGCGGCAGGCGGAAAGGCAGGGGGCGCCACACAATATCCGGTCCGGGGCGCTACCGGGGCGTTGCATGCTCGACTGACGTCACGATCTGCAGGCGCAGGAGGTCATGGTGGTAGTGTTTAGCACCACCGCAAAATGTCTGGTCAATTTCGCGAGCGGCGCAAATATCGCCACGCCTGGGCGCTAGTTGCTTTGCGCCCCGTTAAAGAGGGCGCTAACGGGAGGCGCTAATCAACCGAATTTTTCCCCCTTAGTTTCTGGGTGCTGTCCACATTCAGGCCTCTAATGGATTTAAAAGGCACTTCTACTGTGGAACTTTAAACATTGGGTTAAGACATGCTAGGAGCCTAGATTTTCCAATCGGTGCTATTTTAACACCGTTGGTAACTCATTTACTTTGGTTACTGTTGCCACTAAAATAACGCAGATCAGAAAATCTGGATGCTTGGTTTGGGGAGGCAAAGTCCATGTGTCATGGTCTGGTTTTTACACTCGGTGTTGGTAGCCAACTTGCACCAACATGCTGGGCTCTGCTGTACACTACAGAACCACACAGGGTAAATGAGAGGGACAGGCTCACTGTGCTCCCTTCACTGACACGGCACCCTTAACCTGAGAGCATTGCACCCTGGCGTCTTCCCCGTCGCTGCACCCTGGTTGTGTGAAAGTGTCTATTGGTGGCACAGAGTACAAACAGGAGCGATCCATAAAGTATCTTATCAAGTGTCAGCCTTGGCTCAGTTGTAGCACTATTGTCTCTGAGTCAGCAGCATTTGGCTTCAAGCCCTACTCCAGAGACTTGAGCACATAATCCAGGCTGACACTTCAGGGAATGATGCCTGTTAGAGGGGCTGTCTTTTGGCTAAGATGTTAAACCAAGGTTCCGCCTGGTCTTTCAAGTGGACGTGAAAGCTCCAATGGCACCTGAGTGCAAAAGACAAGGCTGAAGTGTTTGGAGTCATCTTCAACCAAAAATGCCAAGTGACTGATTCTTCTTGGCCTCCTCCTGAGGTCCCCACCATCACCGATGCTAATCTTCAGCCAATTCAATTAACTCCACATGACATCAAGCAACGGCTGAGTGCACTGGAAATACTACAGGCCCGACAACATCCCAGCTGTAGTGCTGAACACTTGTGCTCCAGAACTAGCCATGCCTCCAGCCAAGCTTTTCCATTACAGCTACAATACTGGCATCTACTCGACCATGTAGAGAATTACCCAAGTATCTCCTATCGACAAAAATCTTGCTCCAAACATGAACATAAGACCTGAATTCCAGAGGTGAGGTGAGAGTGACTGCCCTTGACATCAAGGAGCCCTAGTAAAAATAAACTAAATGGGGTTCAGGGGGAAAACTCCCCAGTGTCTGGAGTCATACCTGGCACAAAGAAAGATAGTTGCGGTTGTTGGAGGCCAATCATCTCAGCCCCAGGACATCACTGCAGGTGTTACTTAGGGTAGCGCCATAGGCCCAACTACCTTTCAGCTGCTTCGTTAATGATCTTCCCTCCATCATAAGGTCAGATATGGGGGTTTTCACTGATGATTGCAGTGTTCAGTTCCATTATCGATTTCTCAGATAATGAAGCAGTCCGTGGCCGCATGCAGCAAGATCTGGACAACACCCAGGCTTGCATTGATAAGTAGCAAGTAATATTCGTGCCAAACCGGAGCCAGGCAATGACCTTCTCCAATAAGAGAGAGTCTAACCACCTCCCCTTGATGTTCATTGGCACTACCATCACCGAGGGCCCTACAATCACCATCCTGGGGATCACCATTAACCAGAAGCTCAACTGGACCAGCCACATAAATGCCTTGGCTACTACAGCAGAAGCTGAATATTCCATGGTGAGTGTCTCACCTCCTGACTCCCCAAAGCCTCTCCATCACCTACAAGGCACAAGTCAGGAGTGTGATGGAATACTCTCCACTTGTCTGCATGGGTGCAACTGTGTCAACACTCAAGAAGCGCGATATCATTCAAGACAAAGCAGTCCGCTTGATTGGCATCTCATGCACTAACCCAAACATCCACCCTCTCCACCACCGGCACACCAAGGCGGTAGTGTGTACCATCTGCAGGATGCACTGCAATAAATTGCCCCAGGCAGGCGAGGACCTCATCGAGATTCAACGGTCAGGGTCTGATAACATCATGCAGACGGCAACAACATTTTAACCGGCAGCACAGGGTCAGCGGCTGGTGCCGATCTCACCAGGGCAATCTGACCTCACCAGGGCAACCTGACCTCACCAGGGCAACCTGGCACCGAGGCTCAGCAGGCCCAGAAGAGGGCCGAAAAGGTTGGTTGTTTCAATTTTTTTAAAGGTTTCCTTAGGGGTCACGAGGGGCAACAATACTCCTCCAAGTTTTCACAAGGAATCCTTGATCTTCCCACACTCTGGGCTTCCCGAGGTGGAGTCAGCACCGCCATATTGGTAAAGGTGGATCTGCAGGCGGCCGCCAGGTGTTAGGCCCCCTGCACATGTAAACAAGAAATCTAACACCTGCTGTAGGCCCCCTTGCAGAAATTGGTTTGGATTGAGCGTAGCAGGAGCCGCTATGACACCAGCAGTGGCCCTCAGGTAGGTTCTGGGGTGGGGGCAGGTATCTTTCCCCTGGGGGAACCCATTCTGTGTGACATTTTTCATTACAACCTCGAATGTAAGCCACTTTGTTCAGTTGAATTAAAGAAAGACTTGCATTTATATAGCGCTTTTCACGACCTCGGGAGGTTCCCAAAGTGCTTCACAGCCAATGAAGCACTTTTGAACTGTAGTCACTGTTGTAACGTAGAGAAATGCAGTCTGCGCACAGCAAGATCCCACAAACAGCAATGTGATAATGACAAGATCATCTGTTTTAGCAATGTTGATTGAGGGATAAATGTTGGGCAGGACACTGGGGACGATTCTGCTGCTCTTCTTTGAAATAGTGGGGGCTCTCGGTTTAATGTCTCATCTGAAAGACGGCGCCCCTGACAGTGCGGCGACCCTCAGCACTGCACTGTACTGAGAGTGGCAGCCTAGATTTTTGTGCTCAAGCCTCTGGAGTGGGGCTTGAACCCACAACCCTCCGAACACAGAGGGCGAGAGTGCGACCAATTGAGCCACGGCTGACACCTAATTACAGATAAAACAGCCAAAGAATCCATTGCGACGCAGTCGTATGTTTCACTATTTCTGGGATACATTGCAGACGACTGTTGACCAATGAATCTGCAGCACCTCAGAATGTCGGGGAAACAGCAACAAAGCTTTAGCAATTGGACCAATCATTGAAATATTCAATTCTTTACCGAACAAAGAGCTGGCACATTTCCCATTGTCAAGATGGATGGCTGGGCAGAACAGGAAGTGTGTTTTGTTTTGTGATAAAAATCCATAGCAGTCCCAACAACGGGTTTCTGATTGGTTCGAATTGTAGACCACAATGTTCTCTGCAGGATTTAAATAATACAAAGTAAGTCGTAACAGGAGGCCTTTTGCTTTTCAATGCACAAATATGTCCGAGCAAAATATGTACTCTTGCTTCTCTGCCAAAATGTCCAGTGTTGTGTGTGGCCCCACTAAGCTGCTCTCATCGCGGCGAGCAGTTACCAGGTTTCATCCTTTAACGGAATATTTCCGACAAGTTGCACACGTTTGCACTGATGAAGCTAATCCACAGCATTAGGAAAGTACACACAGTCGTGAAGAAATCGAGATTCTTTAACACAGACGCATCCAGCGATTGACTGCTCTACGAGTTTTCTTTTTAATTAAATCCTACAAGATAGAGGAACATTGGGGCGTTTCCCATTAATGCTGGGGACACACATGACCGGGTTTGTCAGAGGTTTGTGTTGAAACAGTTATATCAAACACTGTATCGTTAGATTCGCTGAACCGTTAACAGGGTATAATTAATTACTCTTGGCACATTGAGAAGCGTTAAATGAGTGTCAACTCTTCCACCGATTTTATTTCTAAACACAATTGCTGGAAAGCATAACTTTATTCTGTGTGCTTTCCCAGAGATTGGTGTTAAGTCATGCAAAACTTTGTAGCTAATTGAAGTACACTGTAGGAACATGGGAATTCCTAGACGAGAAAAAACAAGATCCATCTCGTTCACCTTCGACCATCCTGGTAGTCACATGCTACAACGATAATGGAGTTGTTGACTAATCATAGCAATGAATCTCTATCAATGAGTCTACAGCAGAAGGCACCAAGCTCATGGTCTACAGAGCAGCAGTGATACCCGCCCTGCTGTATGCCTCAGAGACATGGACCATGTACAGCAGGCACCTCAAAGCACTGGAGCGGTACCACCAATGCTGCCTCCGCAAGATCCTGCAAATCCATTGACAGGATAGGCGCACCAACGTCAGTGTTCTCGCTCAGGCCAACATCCCCAGAATCGAAGCTTTGACCACACTCAATCAGCTCTGATGGACGGGTCACATCGTCTTCATGCCCGATACGAGACTCCCAAAACAAGCGCTCTACTCGGAGCTCCGACATGGCAAGAGAGCCCCAGGTGGGCAGAGGAAATGCTTCAAGGACACCCTCAAAGCCTCCTTGAAAAAGTGCAACATCCCCACCGACACCTGGGAATCCCTGACCCAAGACCGCACAAAGTGGAGGCGAAGCATCCGGGAAGGTGCCGAACACCTCGAGTCTCTTCACCAGGAGCAAGCGGAAGCCAAGCACAAACAGCGGAAGGAGCGCACGTCAACCCAAGCACCCCACCCACCCGCCCCTTCAACCACCGTCTGCCCCACCTGTGACAGAGACTGTAGGTCCCGCATTGGACTCATCAGTCACCTGAGAACTCATTTTTAATGTGGAAGCAAGTCATCCTCGGTTTCGAGGGACTGCCTAAGAGAAGAGCAATCTCTATCAATGAGTCTACAGCATGAGGCATAGGAACATAGGATTATAGGAACAGGAGGAGACCATTCAGCCCCTCGACCCTGTTCCACCATTCAATGAGATCATGGCTGATCTGTAGCTTAACTCCATCCACCTGCCTTGGTTCCATGTCCTTTTATACCCTTGTCCAGCAAAAATCTATCAACCTCAGATTTAAAATTATTAATTGAGCTCGGATCTACTGCTTTTTGTGGGAGAGAGTTCCACACTTCTCCCACCCTTTGCATGAAGTGTTTCCTAACTTCTCTGCTGCATGACCTGGCTCGGATTTTAAGGTTTTGTCCCCTCATCCCAGACTCCCCCACCAGTGTAAAAAGTTTCTCTCTATCTACCCTATCAATTCCTTTCAAAATCCTAAAAACCTCAATCAAATCACCCCTTAACCTTCTATATTCGAGGGACTACAAGCCTAGTTTATGTAATCTCTCCTCATAATCTAACCCTTGGAGCCCTGGTAACATTCTGGTGAATCTGTGCTGCACTCCTTCCAAAGCCAATATATCCTTTCTAAGTTGCCCAGAACTGTACACAGTATGCCAGATGTGGTCTAACCAGGGCTTTGTATAGCTGTAACAAAACTTCTTCCCGGGGCGAGGAAAACCCCAGTGGTGGAGAGCTTTGGGAACCATAGTTCCAAAGTCACTGGTTCCTCCCGAGCTCGCTACGCTCACCACATGTCATGTCTCAAATTACTCATATATTGAATCCTAAAATGTTATTTTCTGAAAGCAATCTATCGAATTTGCATTTGAATGAAACAATACTAATTGCTTCAGTTATGGTGGAGAGTTAACTTTGAACTAGGCACTTACCATACAAAGAGCACAGAGTGTGGAGTGAGCTATTCTGAGCGTTCTTGGAGTGACCACAGACACAATGAAAAAGTTTGGTTTACAGAAGTTGACCAAAGAGATTATTGCACACAGTCTGACAGCCTGTTGGTGCGTTGCCTTTGGGGTGGATGGTCAACCTACTAATAGGCAGAGGGGACAACATTTGCAGGAGGCAACCGCACGGGCTGTAAGTGCAGTATCCTGGCCGGCCTCCCACCTACCACCCTCCGTAAACTTGAGCTCATCTGTTCACCCATCACCCCTGTGCTCGCTGACCTACATTGGCTCCTGGTCCGGCAATTCCTCGATTTTAAAATTTTCATCCTTGTTTTCAAATCGCTCCATGGCCTCGCCCCTCCCTATATCTCTGTAACCTCCTCCAACCCTCCAACCCTCCAAGATCTCTGCACTCCTCCAGTTCTGTCCTCTTGCGCATCCCTGACTTTCACCGCTCCACCACTGGCGGCCGTGCCTTGAGCTGCCTAGCCCCTAAGGTCTGGAATTCCCTTCCTAAACCACTCTGCCTTTCTCTCCTCCTAAGATGCTCCTTAAAACTTACCTCTTTGACCAAGTTGCCCTAATATCACTTTTCGTGGCCCAGTGCCAATTTTTGTTTGATTACGCTCCTGTGAAGCAGCTTGGGATGTTTTACTACGTTAAAGGCGCTATATAAATGTATATTGTTGTTGTTCTGTACTCACCGTGGATGGACAATAACTCAAGAACATGTCTGACCTGAAGCAAAGTACATGGGTGAGCAAAGAGGATGAATTTTTTTCAATATTCATTCTCGGGATGTGGGCGTCACTGACAAGGACGGCTTTTATTTCCCATCCCTAGTTGCCCTTGAGAAGGTGGTGGTGGGCCTTCTTGAATATGAATAATATGAGCCTGCCAGTTATGGGTATGAGAGCTGGTTGTAGATATCAAACAATTTTCTTGACTAACCGTACAAAGGGCATCACTAATCTGAAGTTATCCAATTGTATGGAGGAAGAGTAAAAAGGAACCAAATCGAGATTGCTGACAAGTATTAGAGCAGGCTACAAAACTGAAAGACACAACACAGCTGGTGAGAAGCACTGATATTAATAATGACGATTATGCACATGCAGAACCGACAAAGCAGATTTAGTCAGGTCTTAGAAGCTGATCGTAAACAGCTCACAACAGCTGTCACTCTGTGGGTCCCACACATTTATTCACCAAGGTTACAGTGGGAGATCGGGAAAACCCCGTGGAAATTCAGGGCCTACGTGCTCTGAGGACTCTGGGGTTAATTTTGACTTTGTGCGATAGTGTCAAAGTGCTGCCGATTCGCTAGCGCCTGTTTTACACTATTACACAAAGTCAAAATGTGTGAAGAAATTTTGTCTACTTTCACCTTCGTTCTTCCAGTGATAATCTTTGTTGCCAATTCGCCAGCCAGTGGAAAGAATCTTTATCTCAAAGTACTTTAGAGGGTGAAGGGCAGACAGTGAACACCACGCAGGAGGGGGGGAAAGGGGAAACAGAAAGTTCTGAAGAGGACAAAGGAACGTTTTTTTGGAGAAAAGGAGTTTGAGGAGGTTTCTGAAAGCAGTGAGGAAAGTAAAAAGGTTTCAGGGAATTAGGGAATATACATAATGATTGAAAGAATGTTCCACTGATGGTGGAGTGGAGCCAAAAACAGATTAATGTACAGAAGAGGCATTACCATGCGCTACAACTCTATACACACATGAGCAATTTCAAGAGCCTGACCTTGAAATTCAGGATCGCCCCCGCCCAGGATGCACGAATGATCAGGTCCAAGGAGCCCCAGGTATTGGCCCTCGGACCTCATTCACATGGGAACGGAGCTGCGGGAGGAGCCCAAGAAGGAGAGTGGTGGACGATCGGGTGCTGCTAGCGCCGCAGGTAACTGCTGGCCTCGGGGGACGGGGGGGGGAATCGCGGATCTCGGGGAGGAGCAATCGGTGGCTGGGGGGTGGCAGGGGGGGTTAGCATCAACCAACAGGGACCTGGAGGATTGGGGTCTGCTCCTCCTGGCTCTACATTCCTTTTTTCTGCAGGCGTTTTGTAGGGTTGATTTCCCTGAGCACAACCCACAATGGCACTGGTTGCCTCAGGGCAAGTTAATGCTGGAGTGGGGACCTTAAAGCAGGTGTTATGCCCCTTATTTGCATATGCAAAGGGTTAAAAAGGTCACCTCTTGTTTGTTCCTATACAATATGGCGGGCAGCAAAGTGCGCACGCTTCCTGCCCACCACAAGGCGACCTAGAAGGTCATGTAGCGCCTGGAAGAAAGGACACTATACGGACCATTTCTTGGTCCAGAAGTCAACGTAAGCATGATGCATTACCATTGAGACACAAAATTATTTGTTGTTAGAGCACACTTATTGTAACTAGCTTTAACACACAGGCCAAGGCACCTAGAAGGACAAGGGCAGCAGGCGCATGGGAACACCACCAATTCTGAGTTCCCCTCCAAGTCACACACCATCCTGACTTGGAAATATATCACCAATCCTTCATCGTCGCTGGGTCATAATATTGGAACTCCCTCCCTAACAGCACTGTGGGAGTACCTTCACCACAGGGACTGCAGCGGTTTAAGAAGGCGGCTCACCACCACCTTCTCAAGGGCAATTAGGGATGGGCAATAAATGCTGGCCTTGCCAGCGACGCCCACATCCCATAAATGATTTTTTTTTTTAAATCCCCACTTTAGTATACCAGCCTGCAGTACTCTGTCCATGGCTTCTTATAAAAATACCTGAAAGATGGCGGGTAGATCCAGTAGTAAATTGTTAGACTCGCATCCACAGCAGCTGAGTTTAGATCAGAGCCTCGGCCCCTGGGGTTAGTTACAGAAGGTAAGTGCTGTAACGAGCTTGAGACGAGCAGTTCCACTTTAACTGGGCCTCAAACCAGGGTCCATTTACAGCATGTGCTGCTAGTGAGATTCTCCCATATTAAAACATTAAGAAAAGCGCTTAGTGGAACATAAGTCAAAAGATGACGACACAGAAGCTGAAAGAAAATGTAAATTGCACGAAATCCGTTCAGATAGATTAGAACAATTAGCTCAGGCAGTTCAAAAACTGCATGAACTACTTGGCCTTTCTCTTAAACTGGATTGAATTTGCACTATTCTTTCATTCCACAAGTGTGAGTCAGTGTTACTTCCCCAGGTTCCATTTAATCCTTTGGAGTTTCTATTGACTTGACACCCAGCAATGTCTCGAGATCGAGTTAAGAGTTTATGGTACAGTTTTGACTGGATGATTTATGGATTGCGATAAGTTAACACAGCTGTCGTGAAATGAGCGGGGGCTACTCCCCCTTCACTGCACATGGGTCACAAGGTCAAGTTTACAATGTGTGGACTATTTTCTGTGTCACATGAATTCCCTAGATTAATTCTATTTCTGTGAGGCCCGAGATCTTTTTGTGTTTTCACAACCGCGTTTGCTCAGTGTGACAGGACTCAGTGTAAAGCTGCCCCGAGTGCTGCTATCACTGCGTCTGCAATCGTTTCCAATGGCTTTGGGATTAGCTGGAGAATTTGCTTGAAACCTTGCTTCACTGACAGAAGCAGAGAGCAAAATAGTTGGTACTAACGGAGTATTCTTAGTCACAGTCAGCAGTTCCCGCGATGGCTCAGTGAGTTTGTCTAGTATGCAGATCATTACCCCTCCCCAGGATTTGCTACGCGATCTGTGTCTTTCTGCACCGGCTCACTTAAGGCCCTGCTCCCTGCTCCCTGCTCCATCACAGTTCCGCTGGCGGAGTGGGCTGATCAATTCATAATAAAAACATGTGAAAATGACGGGCAAGTCAAGACCAGCTGGTCCATCAAGCCTGCCATACACTCATGATGGCCGGAGCATCATGACGAGATACTTCCTTCCCCCACCACCCCCACCCACCCCCCGCATAGACATGTAATCTCCTGGGATTAAAAGAGAAAAACCCAGGGCCAACAAGGGCAAAAATACTCAAGGTACATTCCCACGAGGGGGAAAGGTAGGACAACCAAAGCCAGAGCTCCCTGGATGACGAAATAATTAGAGAGTAAGATGAAGCAGAAAAAGGGGGCATATGACAGATGTCAGGTTGAAAATACAAGTGAGAGCCAGGCTGAGTAAAGGAAGTTCAGAAGTGAAAAAGGAAATAAGAGGGGCAAAGAGAGAGTATGAGAATAGACTGAAAGCTAACGTAAAAGGGAATCCAAAAGTCTTCTATAGGCATATAAATAAAAAATGGGTAGTAAGAGGAGGGGTGGGTCGATTAGGGACCAAAAAGGAGACCTACACATGGAGGCAGAGTGCATGGCTGGAGTACTAAATGAGTACTTTGCATCTGTCTTTACCAAGGAAGAAGATGCTGCCAAAGTCAGTGAAAGAGGAGATAGTTGAGATACTGGATGGGCTAAAAATTGATTAAGAGGAGCTACTAGAAAGGCTGGCTGTACTTAAAGTAGATAAGCCACCAGGACCGGATGGGATGCATCCTAGGATGCTGAAGGAGGTAAGGGTGGAAATTGTGGAGGTACTGGCCATAATCTTCCAATCCTCCTTTGACACAGAGATGGTGCCAGAGGACTGGAGGATTGCAAATGTTACACCCTTGTTCAAAAATGGGTGTAAAGATAAACCCAGCAACTACAGACCCGTCAGTTTAACCTCGGTAGTGGAAGCTTTTAGAAACAATAATCCGGGACAAAATTAACAGTCACTTGGACAAGTGTGGATTAATTAAGGAAAGCAGCACGGATTTGTTAAAGGCAAATCGTGTTTAACTAACTTGATTGAGGTTTTTTGATGAGGTAACAGAGAGCGTTGATGAGGGCAATATGGTTGATGTGGTGTACATGGACTTCCAAAAGGCGTTTGATAAAGTGCCACATAATAGGCTTGCCAGCAAAGTTGAAGCCCCTGGAATAAAAGGGACAGTGGCAGCATGGATACGAAATTGGCTAAGTGACAGGAAACAGAGAGTAGTGGTGAACAGTTGTTTTATGGACTGGAGGAAGGTATACAGTGGTGTTCCCCAGGGGTCGGTACTAGGACCACTGCTTTTCTTGATATATATTAATGACTTGGACTTAGGTGTACAGGGCGCAATTTCAAAATTTGCAAATGACACAAAACACGGAAGTGTAGTGAACAGTGAGGAGGATAGTGATAGACTTCAAGAGGACATAGACAGGCTGGTGGAATGGGCGGACACGTGGCAGCTGAAATTTAATGCAGAAAAGTGTTAATTGATACATTTTGGTAGGAAGACTGAGGAGAGGCAAAATAAACTAAAGGGTCCAATTCTAAAGGGGGTGCATGAACAGAGAGACCTCGGGGTATATGTGCACAAATCATTGAAGGTGGCAGGGCAGGTTGAGAAAGCAGTTAAAAAATTATACGGGATCCTGGGATTCATAAATAGAGGTATAGAAAACCAAGGAAGTTTTGATGAATCTTTAGAAAACACTGCTTCAGCCTCAACTGGAGTACTGTGTCCAATTCTGTGCACCGCACTTTAGGAAGGATGTGAAGGCCTGAGAGAGGGTGCAGAAAAGATTTGCGAGAATGGTTCCAGGGATGAGGGACTTCAGTTACGTGGATAGACTGGAGAAGCTGGGGTTGTTCTCCTTAGAGCGGAGAAGGTTGAGAGGAGATTTGATAAAGGTGCTCAAAATCATGAGGGGTCTAGACAGAGTAGATAGAGAGAAACTGTTCCCATTGGCAGAAGGGTTGAGAACCAGAGGACACAGATTTTGGTGATTGGCAGAAGAACCAAAGGTGACATGAGAAAATCTTTTTTACGCAGCGAGTGGTTAAGATCTGGAATGCACTGCCTGAAATGGTGGTGGAGGCAGATTCAATCACGGCTTTCAAAAGGAAATTGGATAAGTACCTGATGGAAAAAAAATTGCGGGGCTACGGGGAAAGAGCGGGGGGAGTGGGACTAGCTGAAGTGCTCTTGCAAAGAGCCGGCACGGGCTTGACGGGCCAAATGGCCTCCTTCTGTGCTGTAACCATTCTTTCATTCTATGATTCTACTCTGGAAATTCCTCTCTGACCCCTCAGGCGATGGAAACCAGTCCAGGAGATCACATGGACCGAATGTTATCTATAAAGACACTTACCTTCTCTATGATGCGATCTCTGCCCCAGTCAGGAAGCGGTCCAGCTCCCTCTTGAAGGCAATGCAGAGAGTCAGCACCCACCACACAGAGGCTCACTACTCTCTGGGAAAAGAACCATCTCACTTCTAGTGTATTGCTGCTCTTGTGTAGTTTAAACACGTCAATCCCATTGAATGATCCGTTTTCATTGCCAACGCTCATTATATTTGCAACCAGTCTTTTGATCTTGGAAATCCAGAGACCTTTGGAAAATAAATGACAAATGCAGTATTTGCGCTGTTCTGGCCTGGAGTGCTATGGCACCTGTGGCACTCCTGCCCTCAGGTGAGTCCTTATTTCCTCAATAGTCTGATCTTGTAAACTGTCTTGTGCAGTGTGCAATTTTCATTGGTATCTTTTGTTATTGTAAGTCAGTTCCATTGTGTATGATGTTCCTCGACTACTACCTAAAAAGCCGAAAACGGCATCCCAAAAACAACAACTTGCATTAATAAAGCACCTTTAACATAGTAAAACACCCCAAGGCACTGCAGAGGATTGTTATCAGGCAATCCATAGAACTGAATACCAAGCGGGGCGTATAACAGGTGGCGGATGTGATACTGCCCATTTAGCGCGATCGTCAAAGATGAATTTCTTTCCCCATGGCTATATTCTTGAGCAACAACAACTTGCATTTATTTAACACCTTTTTAATGTAGTAAAACGTCCCCAGGCACGTCACGGGAGCGATTATCAAACAAAATTTGACACCGAGCCACATAAGGAGATATTAGGGCAGATGACCAAAAGCTTGGTCAAAGAGGTAGGTTTTAAGGAGCATCTTAAAGGAGGAGAGAGAGGTAGAGAGGCGGAGAGGTTTAGGGAGCGAATTCCAGAGTTTAGGGCCCAGGTACCTGAAGGCACGGCCGCCAATGGTGGGGTCAAGGAAATTGGGGATGCTCAAGAGGCTTTTATTGGAGGAGCGCAGAGATCTCGGAGGGATGTAGGACTGGAGGAGGTTAGAGAGATAGCTCCAGCTCTCGCTAACCTACCTGGCCTCTCGGTCCCCCAGTGCTTCAAATTTCAAGTTCTCACTCATGTATTTGAATCCCTGCATGGCCTGGACCCTCCCTACACCCCTCCCCTTCTCCCCGAACTCTCCATTCCTCTCACTCTGGGCCCTTGTGCATTCCCCCTTCCCCCACCCCACCCGTGGCAACCATCCCTTCAGCCGTATGCTCAGAAATGACCTCCCGCGACACCTCCGCCTCACTGCCTCAGAGCCCAGCTTCAGGCATGACGATGGAGACAAGTGACGGAGCATCCCACAGCACCGGGCCCACTGTTTGATGGCGTGCTGAAGTTGAGCTGGAGCTGCTTGAGATACTTGTTCCAGGAAATCTTAAACCTCTGTCAGTGTTTTGACAGCCAGGCAGGTTCCAGCCGGTGCACAGGAGAATCTCTGCTCGGTGACGATCACATTTTATCAAAATGACAGTCACATCCTTGTGAAACTGACTTATGTAACAGCCCAAATCAGAGAGCCTGATCGAGTAAATCGGTTGTCAGTTTGGTGTGACCGTAACTCTGGCCGTAATTCTGGCCATAACTCTGGCCGTAACTTTGGCCATAACTCTGGCCGTAACTCTGGCCGTAACTCTGGCCGTAACTTTGGCCATAACTCTGGCCGTAACTTTGGCCATAACTCTGGCCATAACTCTGGCCGTAACTTTGGCCGTAACTTTGGCCGTAATTCTGGCCGTAACTCTGGCCGTAACTCTGGCCGTAACTCTGGCCGTAACTCTGGCTGTAACTTTGGCCATAACTCTGGCCGTAACTCTGGCCGTAACTCTGGCTGTAACTTTGGCCGTAACTTTGGCAGGAGACCAGCAGAACCCCGAGGGAACTGAGGCAAGTGGCCGTTATCCCCAGAGATTCCGCCTCCCCTGCTGGGGTCGCGGTGAGAGACTGGAAGACCCCTGCGGAATCTCTGGGCCAACGGCAGCGACACTGAGAAGCGCACTGTTACCTGTTGCAGTCGAGAATCGTTAGTTGTCCAATGTGTGGAAGCCAGCTATACTGAGGGATGTGCGCTGAAAATAACTGCTGGTGATGTTAGCAAAGGATATCATCCAAAATCATCAGGCAGAGAGACAGCATTCAACTGCACAAAGCTGATGTCCACAACAGTGGTTTCTGAGCTCCACTAATGTTTTAGCTGCAAATTTTCATTTCTAGCCGATCTGCTGATCAGCTAACCCATTATGCGCTGTCAGCTCTTATTAGAATTGATATTCCATAACTTGCTTTTGGTGGAGAAAGTTGGAGGTCCACATGAGGCTTGAATAAAAGCCAGATTTAACCATCCCAGATAAACAGTCCATGCAAGTAATTTATTAATTGCTGACACTACAGCTGATTTGGACCTCCGTATAAATCTTGAAGGGTCGGTATTTCGGTCAGGTCATCCTGAACTGAGCTAAATATGATCATGTCGCTGCATAAAGAGAACAGAACCGTCGTTCCATTCACTGCCTCGATGGCTAATCAGCTGCATTTTACAGCTCTAGACACAGCGATAGCACAACACTCCTCTCCGCAGCCCTTTACAGCATTCGAGTTACATTTCCTCATCAACCTGATTGGCAAATGAGATCTCACGAACGTACTTTGATAATCTTTTTACTCTGGAAAATATACCCTCCAAGTATTATCAGTCTGGAGTCTCAGGCCGGAATTGTCCCATTGCCGCGTGTGTGGGTTTGGGGGCGGGTCGACAGTAAAAATCCCGGAAATAGCGAGCGCGTCAGGAACCCGCCGTCATCCCACCCCCTCACGCATTTAACTCGGGCGGTCTTGAAGCCGGGACACATACCTGATCGGCAGAGGCGGGTGACCTCATTGAAATCATTAACTGCTTGTTGAGAGACCCTTAAGTGTTAATTTAACGCCAGCTTTTGACTTTAACTGCAGGAGCACGGGATTCATGGAGGTCGGGTACCTCGCCTGTGAAGGGGAGGCGGAAGCTCAGTGGCCATTGGCGAGTTCATTCATTGACAGCTGGGAAAAGCACATAAATATTGCAACATTACACCTCATTACTTGCCTCATGGAAAGGCTCTTGCTCACTCCATTTTGCCCACAGATTTCGGTGTCTGCAGTTTCCAGGTCATTTTTGAAACCTCGGAAGCCACTCTCACCACATTGCTATTCACTGTCACAACATTGAGGGATTGGCCCTCTGATCTCCACTTTACCTGCCATCTACTACATCAGCATGGGTGTCGCTTATACTGCCTCAGAATCGGACCAAGATGAGCTCCATCACCAACAACACCAGCCACACCAGCAGCAACCTTCTCCTCAACGACCTGATGCTCCACAGAAGAGAGGGGGTCAGCACAGGGCTGCACCATGCCAGAGGCGATACCTCTAACACAGGGTATACAGGCTTCCTCAACATGACTGAGCAGCAGTGCTTCAGGAGGCTCAGGCTATCGCGCCAGGTCGTCGCAGACATTTGTAGCTTGCTGGAACAAGACCTGCAGCCCAGAGGTCCTGGTGGACACTCCTTACCAAAGTCACCACCGCCCTCATCTTCTTCACCTCAGGCTCCTTCCAGGATCTGCAGCAGACATTTGCGAGATATCGCAGTCGGCCGCCCAAAGATACATCACCCAAATGACCGATGCCGTGTTTCACAAGTCAGCCAATTATGTAAACTTTGCCACTGATGATGCTAGTGTTACTGAGCGGGTGCCCGGCTTTGCGGCTCTGGCTGACTTCCCACAGGTGCAGGGCGTCATCGACTGCACACATGTGGCCGTGAAGGCACCCCCTCATCACCCAGGAGTGTTTGTGAACCACAAAGGCTTCCATTCCCTCAATGTGCAGGTTGTCTGCAGCCATAGGAAGATCATCATGCATGTGTGCACCAGATTCCCCGGCAGCTGTCATGACTCTTTCGTGCTGCGCCAGTCCACCGTCCCTCAGCTCTTCGCACCTCCAAACAGACTTATCGGCTGGCTGCTTGGAGACAAGGGCTAGCCACTGAAGATGTGGCTCATGACACCCCTGAGGACATCAAGTACTGAGACTGAGGAGCTTTATAATGAGTCACAGCTCCACCAGATGTGTCATAGAACAAGCAATAGGCATGCTGAAGCTACGTTTCAGATGTCTTGACAGATCTGGAGGAGCCTTTCAGTACGCACCAGCCAGGGTCTCTAGAATCATCGTTGTCTGATGCGCGCTGCACAACATAGCGCAGCAGCGAGGATGGGAGCTGCAGGAGGAGCGTGGCGCACAGCACACAGCCTCTTCAGAGGAGGAGGAGGAGGAACCTGAAGTTCAGATAGCACCAGCAGCGGCACTCATCGCTGCCCAGGAGGCCTGGGATGGCCTCATCATGGCCAGATTTACTTAACTTGCTCAAATGCAGCCACATCTGTGCCATGTGCTGCACTAAGTTCCTCCACACTCACCACCCTCACCACCCTCACCCCCTCGCCACAACAACACCATAAAGTATCCCTACAGTAACCAAGCCATTTCCCTCAACCAAAGCCCCAATGCTCGAGGTTAAGTAATGTCTCACCATTCACTCCAAGTGACAAAGCCACTTCCAAGGTTTGAGGCAGAAGTGGACAACACACGGAAGTGGTGCAAATAAAAACATTTATTTGTGTCATCAAAATAATTGAAACTTATCACTAACATTTTTTGATACACCCAAGTGCATCTACTTTTGTGTCATTTTTCTTTTGCGAGTGCTTCTACAAGGTGCAACCCCTGTAGCTTCACAACACCAGGTTATAGTCTAAGGGGTAAAAATTCACTTGGTTGCGCCTCCCGTTAGCGCCTTAAGAGGGCGCTAATGGGGCGTTAAGCCACTAACGCCCGGGCGCAGCGCTGTTTGCGCCGCTCGAGAACTTAACTTGAGATTGTGCGGCGGCGCTAAAACTTACCGCTACGACCACCTGCGCGCGCAGATTGTGACGTCATTCCATGGTGCAACACCCTTGGGGCGCCCCGGAGCGGAAATTGAGTGGCGCCCCCTGCCTTACCGCCTGGCACTTCCAACGACCGGAAGACTGGAACGTTATCAATCGGTGTGGGGCTGGGGGGGGCGCTATTTAAAGGGGGCCTCTTCCTGTCTTTTTCTGTGGTCGACATTTATGCACCACTCGTTCTGAGAGAGAGAGAGAGATTCGGAGAGAGAGAGAGACTTCTACATTGACTCAACGCTTTGTGAGGTAGTTTGGCCTAGTTCATCCTAACTTTGTTGCTACTTTAGTTGCTGTACCTCATTACTTTTCTGGCAAAGAGAATATGGGGGCTGCAATGATTGGGGGCGTCGTCCTGCTCCAGCTGAATCGGAGGATAGTGAGACACAGACAGAGAGTGGCAATGATGGCCAGACGGAGGAGGGCCATCAGGCGCATGTACAGGAGAGCTTACCCTCCCAGGGTATATCGTGAACAGCTCTCCTACATCCATATGTCCGAGGAGCTGTGTTTGCGAAGGCTGCGATTCAGCAAGGAGGTGGTCACTGAGCTCTGCCACCTGCTGCAGCCAGATCTGCAGCCTCAGCTGAGGTCCAGGACGTCTCTGTCGGTGGCAGTGAAGGTCACAGTGGCTTTGAACTTCTACGCCACTGGCTCATTCCAAGCTGCTGTTGGGGACCTCGCCAATATCTCCCAGTTTGCGGTGCATCGCTGCATCCGGCAGGTCACCAATGCCCTCTTCAGAAGGAGACGAGACTTCATCTCTTTCCCTATGACCCCAGACAAGCAGCATGACCATGCTATGGGCTTTGCGAGGGTAGCGGGCTTCCCCATGGTGCAGGGCGCCATTGACTGCACGCATGTGGCTTTGCGTGCTCCGCGAGAGAATGCAGAGGAATTCAGGAACAGAAAGGGGTTCCATTCCTTGAATGTGCAGTTGGTCTGTGACCACAGACAGGTGATTCTCGCTGTCAATGCCCACTATCCGGGCAGCTGCCACGATGCTTTCATCCTGCGCCAGACTACTGTGGCAGAACTTTTCGAGGCACCGCATCAGCCAGTTGGTTGGCTTCTGGGGGACAAGGGGTACGCATTGAGCACCTGGCTGATGACACCGCTCCGTACGCCAAACACCCCTGCTGAGCTGCGGTACCAGGAAAGCCATCAAGCAACCAGGAACATTATTGAGCGCACAATCGGCGTGCTGAAACAACGGTTCCGCTGTCTGGACCATTCCGGAGGAGCCCTGCAGTACTCGCCTGAGCAAGTTTCGAACTTCGTAGTCGTGTGCTGCATGTTGCACAACATGGCAATCCTCAGGACCCAGCCAATGCCACCAGGCCTTGTAGCACCACCAGAGGAGGAGGAGGAAGAGGAGGAAGAGGACGAGGAGGATGATCATCAGCAGCACCAAGGCGGGAGGGCGGCCCACAATGGTCAAACTGCAAGGGCCGTCCGTCAACGACTAATAGCAAGCCGCTTCTAGGGCCCCTGCCATTGCTACAAACACTAATCAACCCAGCACGCAACCCCTAAGCCGGCCAAGGCACCAATAATTCCAACCACCAGCCATGTATATTTTGAATACAGAAACTTATTTATTTTACAAACTCTGTGTGTGTCAATTCCTCATGACAAACTCATAGAAATAAACACAAAAAAACAGTCAATAACATAACTGGTTCTCACAACCTGGAGATAATGTCCAAAACACTAAACAAAAGTTGGACCATGAACCTCGGCCTTTAATAAAAAAATGACCAGCATTTTGGCACACCTCCTACTTTTTGCCCTTCGAGGGTGATCTCCTTCCCTTGCGCACTTCCCCCCTTCTAACCCTACTGCTCCTCCGTAATGGGACCTCAGTGGCTGCAGCAAGGCTGGTGGAAGGCTGCTGCTCGTCAGACCCTGACACTGCAGATGCCCCTGAAGGACGGCCTCGACCACTTCTGGGCCTGGAGGGCCCGGCTGCAGACTGCACCAACTCTGCATGGGCGGCAGCAGTCTGTCCTACAGGCGGTGGCAAGTGCAGTGGAGAAGTGACAGTGTTGGCAGCAGGAATGCTGTCATCGTGAGAGAGGACAGCAACTCCCTGCTCGCCCGACACACTGGCACTCCCACGGGGCAGCACTTCAGCATCCGGAGCAATTTGCCGGAGAACATGTGCACGAACCATCGAGGATGGCAGCAGTCAGTGCTCGCGTGGCCTCAATCTGAGTCTGCATGAGAGCAGTCTCAGATGGGTTCCTGGCAGCCAGTGACTGAATTGCAGCACTAAGCTTTAGTGTGGCATCCGCCTGTGCTACAGCGAAGTGCTCCACACTCCTTGCCAGTGCCTCAATGCATTCGGGCACCCTTCCCACTGCACCCATGAGCTCAGTGTGCATGCCCACCGCCTGGCTGTTCATTTCTGCAATCAGCCGCTCCTCCTCTGCGTCCATTGCAGTAGGAGTGTCTGGCATACTCTCCCTCTGGGGAGAAGGCTCCCGTTCTTCCCTCCCCCCCCCATGGCGTTGCTGCAGCCCGCTGGGTCCTGGAGCTTCACCATCATCAGCCCCTTCCCCCCTGCTCCCCTCCGGGGAAGGCGTGTTCCCAGTGTGGGCATGGGCTTCCTCGGGAGAGGGTGGCACTGATGCTCCGGCTTCCTCTTCCTCCTCAGCTGCAGCATCACTCCCAGTGGCAGCTTCAGGGCCCGTCTCCTCAGCTGGTGAATCACCATCTGAAAGCAGGGAGGTACAAGAGTGGCTTTAGCGTGAGGACAGGGTGGCAGTAAGGGAGGAATAAGTGCAGCGAGTTAGCAAGTTGGATTGAAAGTGTCAAAGGCTGGTATTGTGAGGGACAATTGGAAGGACAGAGGACAAAAAGGTGATGACCTTACCATTGCTGTCCACAACGGGGTCGGCGTCCCCAGTGGCGACGGGACCGATCACCCGGCTTGCCACAATCCTGTGGACGCGCTCCTCCAGATCGCTGAGGGGTTGCAGCTGAAGCCGCCCTCCACCCGTCCGTTGCTGCTGTCTCCGATTATGAGCCAGCTTGGCCTGCAAGAAAAAGGACAGCATCTGAGTAAATATACAGCCATGGTCTTGCCTGATGTGCCTCCCATAGGTGAATAGCCCTTACAATATGCAGCCATGGTCTTGCCTGATGTGCCTCCCATAGGTGAATAGCCCTTACAATATGCAGCCATGGTCTTGCCTGATGTGCCTCCCATAGGTGAATAGCCCTTACTGTATGCAGCCATGGTCTTGCCTGATGTGCCTCCCATAGGTGAATAGCCCTTACTGTATGCAAAGTGTGGAATGTGTGTGTGTGTTTGATGAAAGGGCCATAGGTGTTGCATGAGTGTTGTGCATTGGGGTTTTAAGACCCTCTGGCCATAGAGTGAGGTTGAGATGGAGGGATGGAGAGGTATTGAGAAAAAGCCACTCACCCTGACGACCCGAGTGAGGTCGTTGAACTTTTTGCGGCACTGAACATGGGTCCTGGGCACCATGCTCCTGGAGGAGACGCTCTGAGCCACCTCCCTCCACACTCTTCTGAACTCGCGTGGCAAAGGCCTCCTGCCACTCTCCGGGAACAGCATGCATCGTCTGCGCTCCACTGCATCAACCAGAGCATCCAAGGCCCGCTCGGTGAAGCGATGAGCGCGTTCTCTCACCCTCTCCATGCTTGGCAGCAAAATGGATTACAGGTCTCTCCAGGCTGAGATTCAAGGCTGCAATGAGCAGGGTGTGGCTGGGGAGCAAGTGGCCCCCCCCGCTTTAAGAAGTGTCCGGCGCCAGTGTGTCTGTGTTCCCTCGCTAACTGGCAGCAGCTGCGCTGCGCTCGTGCGCTGAGGTAGCGCCTCACTCCTAGGCCTTTGCGCCTTAAGAGAGGTGTGCAGCGCCTAATTTAGCGCTCCACTCACCTCCCGGGGCGGTAAAAGTGAAGTTTCCTGTCAGTGCCGATAATTAGCGCCAGGCGCTAATATTTGCGCTCGGACGATATTTGCGCCCCAAATGGGGCGCGACCTAATTTCTACCCCTAACAGTTTTATTTGAAATCACAAGCTTTCGGAGCGCTGCTCCTTCGTCAGGTGAAGTCTCGAAGGAGCAGCGCTCCAAAAGCTTGTGATTTCAAATAAAACTGTTGGACTATAACCTGGTGTTGTGCGACTTCTCACTTTTGTCCACCCCAGTCCAACACCGGCATCTCCGCATCATGACCTGTAGCTTCAGCAGAGGCGGAGGCAGGCTGCTCACTTCCCTGCTGCGAGACGTCAGGCACTTTTGGCGGACGTCCTCTGGGTTTTGGAGCCTGTGATGGCCCCGCCAAAGTCTGCTCCTCCTGCGTATGTGCAGTGGCAGACACCGCCATCGGGATCCGAGGAAGCATGTGGGACTCTGACTGAGGGGGGAGGCAACAGGGGAGAAGTGGGAGCCCCCACTTCCATGTCCCCTCTCACCATTATCCATCCCTCTCATGGATCACCCGCACTTCCTACTAGCAAGGAGCTGGCGAGCACCTTGCTGCACAGCAGCGGGGCGATGAAGACTCAAGTTTACATTTGCTTCCCTGCATGTGGAGGTCTATGTGCGCCTGCCATCTGTTGTCCACAGCTAGCATGTGCTCATGTGAGTGGCGTATTTGCTGTTCCATGCAGGTGGCCATCCTTTCGATGGAAGAGCACATCGTCACCATCGCCTGCGACATGGTGGTGCTCAATTTGGAGATGGACTCCTCCATTCTCTGAACATTTGCAGATATCGTGGCTGCCAAAGATGTCAGAGCCTCATGCATTTGTTGCTGCACCTCCAAGATCACCCTCTTTCTGGATGGCCCCCGAGGGTCAGCATCTGCATGCAGCTCAGCAGAGCTTGGAGCATCCTGTGCCCTCCGGCGAGGAGTCTCCACTGCTGTCCCTGTCAACACCACCTGCTGTTGCTCACTTGTGAATTGTGAGACACCAGGTGACAACTCTACTCTATGGTGCAAAGGACCCACCGAGGTGTGCGTATCTGCGCTGGTGCTGGCTGCGCTTGGGTCTGCTGACACTGCACTCTCAGAGGGGGAGGTTCCTCTGAGGAGTTGTCTTCCTCCTCCGGCTGGACAGTTTGTGGGGGGGACAGTTAATGGACCTGTGGGAGAGTGAAGAGATGAATCAGAAGTGTTATAATAAGAAAGGGTAATTATGCACATGATGACATTTCACTGGCTGTTGACATCAGTCACTATATGAATGACTGTTGTATGCCATGTGGCTTTATGATATGTGATTATGTCACCAGGTTGCTGGGATGTCCCCTCTCTCCGTCTCCCACCGCCAGTGCCTCTCGAGCTCCTGAGATCTCCAGAGCCCCCTCCTCTGCTGCTGTTAGGTGTGCGAAGACTGGAGGGCCACCTCCGGTTCTCTCCCTCTCTCTGTTGTTCTGGGCTCTTTTCTCCTGCAAGGAGGGAAAGAAGAGAAGTTTGAGTGAGAGTGATGGAATGAGTGTAAGGAATGGATGGGTTACTTCGGTAGAGGGTGACTATGAGGGAGTGGGGTGCCAAGACCAAATGGCCTCCTTCTGTGGTGTTACTTGCTATGATTACATTAGGATGAGGGTGAGTGTGAGGGGTGGTTAGTCAGATGGGGATGTGAGTATGTACACAGAGACAGAGGGATGGGTGGACCTGGAAGGTATGTTAGTGTGAGGAATGATGTGCAGGAGTAGGCTTGGGAAGGCAGAGTGATGGGGATGCGGTGACAGGCACATCAGGATGAAGGTGAGCATGGCTTTGCACTCACCTTTCCTGACCTCATCAGATCACTGGATCCAGGTCCTCCTCACGACCTCCCTGCTGCTGACCTCCTCTGCTATTTCCAGCCAGATCCTTTTGGTCTCTTGGGGAGCTCTCCTGTGCCCATCTGCTGGGAAGAGGACCTCCCTACGTGCTGTTACAGCCTCGACCAGAATATGTAGCGAGGCATCTGTAAGGCGGGGTGCAGCCCTCAGCTTTTGGGTATTCATTTTTTTCACTTTGCACAATGACTCCAACCTTTCCAATGCTCCTTCCACAGTCCTTTACCAACCTTCAAATGAGTTGTGTGCAAGGCTGCTTTAAATATCAGCGCTGGAAATGAGTGATTGATGACGTCATCAGACCCGCACTCTTTAATAGGGCCAGGAAGCGCGCATGCCTGGTTTAATAGGGGTCATTACGCTAAAGTTGCTCTGAAGAGCGGCTGATCAAGACATCGCGTTCCCGACCCACTACGCAGCCCATTCACACCCGACCCGACTCAGTCTGTGAGTCACTCATGAAAATTTTTTTTTTTTAAATTCACTCTCGGGATGTGGGCATCACTGGCATCCATTTATTGCCCATCCCTAATTGCCCTTGAGAAGTTGGTGGTGAGCCACCTTCTTGAATACAACTGAATGGCAGAGGGCAGTTAAGAGTCATTGCTGTGGGTCTGGAGTCACATTTTTTTTCCGTTCGTTCATGGGATGTGGGATTCGCTGGCAAGGCCAGTATTTATTGCCCATCCCTAGTTACTCTTGAGAAGGTGGTGGTGAGCCACCTTCTTGAACTGCTGCAGTCTGTGTGGTGAAGGTACTTCCACATATAGGCCAGACTGGGTAAGGACGGTAGATTTTCTGTTTTATAGGACATTAATGAACCAGATGGGTTTTTACGACAATCTGGTAGTTTCATGGTCACCATTACTGATACTAATTTTTATTCCAGATTTAATTAATTAAATTTAAATTCCCAGAATACCATGGTAAGATTTGAACTTGTGTTACCCGGATTATTGGCCCAGGCCTCTGGATTACTAGTCCAGTAACATAACCACTATGCTACCGTACCCCATGAAAATATGGAGAAATGAACCCAATGGTGTCAATCCTTATCCTTTTTCCTATTCTTCGATGCACAGGCACTGCAGTAAGCTGCTACCAGAAGACGACAACATCTAACCAGCTTGCAGGGCAGAAGATTTCCGAAGCAGTGGAGGACTTTCTAACATACAACACTGGTCGAGTCCCCAGGGAGGTCGAGGAAGATCTACACTCAGACTGGATGGCATTGTGAATAATCTGACAAATCTAGGGAGAACACCACTAACTTGGAACCAACGCACAAGCATCCCGACAGCAGAAGCAGCGATTCAAATCATGAATAAGCAATCAGATTTTGATATGCGACAATTATTGAACCCTGTAACAGTTCTATATCCATATCACATGTACTGCCTCATTGAGAAAGAAAGAAAGACTTGCATTTCTACAGCGCTTTTCATGATTTCAGGATGTCCCAAAGTGCTTTACAGCCAATGAAATATTTTTGAAGTTTAGTCACTGTTGTAATGTAGGAAATGAGACAGCAAATTGGCGCTCAGCAAGGTCCCACTAACAACAATGTGATAATCTGTTTTAGTGATGTTGGTTGAGGGATAAATATTGGCCAGGGTGAAGAGATAATTACTAGTCCTAGCCCCTTTAGGGCTACCCCAGATCAATCGTATATCTCAAACGTTCACTTTCAACTAAAGTTTGAGGTAGCCGAATCCTAAAGACGCTTAATTGGGTCTAAAGGTCTGGGCTATCTCTCCCTAAAGGAAAGGAACAACCCGAGAATGTTACCATCCTCCAGATAGCGCTTTTAATAAGTTTAGCTAGACTGTAATGTCCCGGATATTATTAGGGTCAGGAGAACTCCCTCAGAATTCTGTAACTCTTCAGCAAAGCGTGTACAGAAATTGAGTTTGTGAGTTATTGATACAGAAGACTTATGTGAGACAATTCTAAAAATATATAGAGATTTATTAAAAGAACCGACATGCAATTTACAGTTGGTGAATCAGTCAATCGCAACATTAACAGTTCTAAAAAGAGAAAAAATACTATCTTTTTAACAGAGAATCTTACTTTTAAATCTTAACTTCGCTGCAGTATTACAGTTCTTAAGGTTTTCTATACAGCAAATCCATCAATATCAAATACCTTTGATCCCGAGGTACAAAGAGTGGTAGACCACAGAGCTGCCTCTGTAGTCAAGAATCGCTTTGCCTGATTAAAGCGAGTCTGATATCCCATTTGAAACTTCAATATTTATACCCTTTTTCAGTGGTATTTCCTTTAAAGTTTCTGCTGATGCAAGTTAATTATCCCTATTCATCTTTCTGCCGACCTCTGCAATTCTTACTGCCACATCATCCAGAATCTTGTCTCATCTCCAGGTATTCTAGGGTCACCATATAGAATGGTGTGAAAGGCAGGTGTTCCTTATTTTATGTCATCTTTACGAGGGCAGATGTTCCTTATCTTATGTGCCATCTTTACGAAGTTTAAATTAGAACACCTTATCCAGGGTGAACCATTGTTTTGTTCCCAAAAGGTCAGTTTGTCAGAGCCATGCACCTTCTGTTTCAATAAGGTTATTTATTCAGGGTCAACAACTGTCTTATCGCAATAGCCAGAATTCTTTCATAGCTATTTCATAGTTAGGTTTCTAAATTTCCAAACCCAGTTTGTTATGTTTTAATAAGGCCAGAATTCTTTCATAAGATAGTGTATTTTTCTGAATAGGTTATATGGCTTATTCCTTCACAAGGGCACCGGGGATAACTCCCCTGCTCTTCTTCGAAATAGAGCCATGGGATCTTTTACATCCACCTGAGAGGACAGACGTAAAAGATACACTTCAGCACTGCACTGGAGCATCAGCCTAGATTATGTGCTCAAGTCTCATGGAATGGGACTTGAACCCACAACTTTCTGACTCAGAGGTGAGAGTGCTGTGACTGAACCCCAGCTGACAGCTGGGTGTGCTCCTGGCATGAGTGGAAAGTGTTTTTTGCGGTTAAGCTATCACAATTAAAAATACTGGAGTGTGAACTATTAAACAGAAGTTATTCCTATATATCAATAATCCATGAATGTCATCACACATCAATGATACAGAGCATATGAGGGGCTAGCACCTACAGAACCAAAACTAAGTAAAACTAGTCCAGGCAGTTAAATGCTCTATGCTATTAGAAATAACCTATCATAGAGCGACTGCAGGCAGTAGTCTGATCCCAGGGACAATTACAAACAGGCTCAATCTTCCCTTAACTCCACAGATACATTATTGTCTTGTAATTACTTCCAGCAGCCATTATTATCTATTTAATGAACAGTCACTGGGGGGCAGTTGCTCCTTTAGCAGAATTTTATTCCTTGAATTAATTTTCCGTTGTCAGGAGGCCAGAAGGGAGAAACTTTAAACGATTGAATCCTCAAAATCCTCTGGATCTCCATCCATTTCCATTCAGAACACGCGCATATTCTCAGTTTGTTAGTTTGGGAATAGATCAGACTCCTCACTGGGCTGAAGCAGTACATTGCAGGAATATATTTACCTGTGCCGACACTGACCAACTCTCCGCAATTCCTTTGAACAACACTTGCTCCCATTTATATTGCGCCTTTAACGCAGGAAAACGTCCCAAAGCGCTTCACAGTGGTGTAATCATAAAATGGAAGGCCGAGCCGAAGAAGGAGATATTAGGAAGGGGCGACCGAAAGCTTGGAGAGAGTGTCTTAAAGGAGGAGGAAGTGGAGGGGATTCGGGACGGAATTTTAGAGTATGGAGCCTAGGTGGCTGAAGGCATGGCCACCGATGATGGGGGAAGGTAGGGGGGGATGAACAAAAATCAGATCAATGGAAGGTTTAAGGGGTGGGGGGGGGGGGTTGTAGGGTTGGAGGAGGTTACAGAAAGGAGAGGCAGTGATTAGCTTTATCACAAATGAGAAAGTTCCATTGGTTGCTCTAAGGAAACTGAGAGGTCGACTTAGCTGTCAATCGATGGCAATTTATTTTAAAGGAAGTCTTAATTTCTGATTAAACATAATCTTTTGCAAAAACAGTAAAAAGAAGGGTGTGGAAAATATACACGGAAATTAAGAACATAAGAAACAGGAGCAGGAGTAGGTCATTCAGCCCCTCGAGCCTGCTTCGCCATTCAATAAGATCATGGCTGATCTTCGACCTCAACTCCACTTCCCCACCCTATCCCCATATCCCTTGATTCCCTTAGTTCCCAAAAATTACAATGACAATATGCACTTCTGCATCACTTCTAATACAATAAAGCATCACATGGGGGGAGAAATTCCCTACCTTAGCGCCACACGCTAACATGGCGTTAAGTCAAGAAAGCGGCGGCCGCTGCTCTTCCACCAGCTGGTGGCAGGTCCTGCAGCATCCTCCATTTTGGAAATCACGGTAGCGCTGGCGTTCTTAAGTAACGCCCTGCAAAAAAAAATGGCAACGCAGTGAAACGCTGACTTAACGTCACCACTGTGAACTTCGACCCTAGCACAGAGTTCAGCGCTGGTAAACCCAGCGTGTAAGCAGACTGACAGAGGCACTGTCAGCACCTCTTAAAGGGACATACACATCTTACAGGTAAGTTGGCATTTAAACTTTTGGACTGGGTGTTTTTGATTTTATTGAAGTAGTGGCTTGCTGCAATCGATGTTAAAAGTTTTTAAGTGTGTAGGGAGTGCTGCTGGATGCTTGCAAGGCCTTGGGTGGTAAAGGAAAGCCTCTGAGAAGACAAAATTGCTGTAAATACTCAGCAGGTCAGGCAACATCCGTGGAGAGAGAAACAGAGTTTACGTCTCAGGTTGAAATGCTGCCTGACCAGCTGAATATTTCTAGCATTTTATGCTGTCTTTTCAGATTTACAGCAGCCGCTCACAGAGGGAAGAGGAAGACACAGAAGAGGAAGAAGCCGAGGAGGAGGAAGCAGAAGAGGAGGAAGCAGAAGGACGGAGGCAACCCAGACAGCCCCTTTCTGATCGGGATATCTGGGATGGAATCCTCTGCCCACGGTATCAGTGATCACAACCCCAAGTCCCCTTTCAACATTAGTCCCACATCTTAACTTCCCTCTGTTACTGACCATCACAACGTCCTCTTGGCCACAATGTTGAAATAAAAGCCACCACAAAGCAAACTTTTCAATCCAACTTTATACATATATCCATCCAATATGACATCAAGAAATCAACTCATCACCCTTATGCATTCTCTTCGTGATTGTCTTATGTATGCCTTTGCCTATTCTACTGATGTCATGCAGTGCTACCCCAGTGGCTGCAGCATGGCTGGTGGAAGTCTGCTGACTTTCAGTAGGGGACACTGCAAATGGCCTTGCTGATCAACTTTGAGGAGCTGGTGGCTGGAAGTGTCAAATCATTCTTCTTCTTCTTCTTCTTCTTCTTCTTCTTCTTCTTCTTCTTCTTCTTCTTCTTCCTAGTCTAGTTTTAACTTACTCAACCAATCTTTGCCCATGAGAGTTGGCCTGTTGTTGTAGCTCGCTACAATAATAGGCAGCTTTACTGACTGGCCATTGCGTTGAACTGTACATTCCATTTATCCACATATCTCTAGGATTTCTCCAGAGTAGGTTTTTAACTCTACGGTACTCTTTGTAAGTGGTATTTGATTAAACTTACTCTCGTATGTGTCCTTACTCATGATAGAGCAGTCCGCCGCTGTGTCGACACACATATCAATATATTGTTCGTTGATCAAAAGTTTTGTACGGAAGTCTTTCTCACGACTGCTAGTGTTGCCGCTAATGGCATAGATACTGTAGATGCCTAGTTCTTCAACATCAGGTGTGTTCACTTCTATATTGTGAATTCCTCCCTTTTGTTGTCGCTGCTTTGCATTGTCACTAGAATGGTTCTTACTTCCTGCTTTAGATCTAGCTCTGCAAGCTGTTGAAATATGGCCTTGCTTCTGGCAGTAAAAACACTTCGCATTTCTGGATTGGCAGGACTGTAGTGAGTGAGTTCCATTGCAGCGATAACAATTCACTGAACTGCTCTCACTGTTAGGCTTTTGACTCGGTCTCACTGCTTTAGGTTCGGCAGTGACTTTGTGACTGTAGATCTCAACTGCACTCGTCACTTGAGTTGGACGGAGCTCCCTAGCATTCTTAGATGCCATTTCCATAGATAGGGCAATTTTGCATGCTATGTCAAACGTTAGGTGCGGAGTGTTCAGTAACTTGGACTGTGTGCGCTCATCCACCAGTCCACACACAAACTTATCTCGCAACGCACGATCCAAAAATGTGCCGAAGCTACAATGCAAAGACAGGCTCTCAAGAGCTACAATGTACTCACTGATGGTTTCACTTTGTTTTTGGTTTCTGGTACCAAACTTATACCTCTCTGCTATTTCTAACGGCTTTGGGTTGACATGGTCCTCGAGTTTCTCGACAATGTTTTCAAACGACGCATCCTTCGCTTTCCCTGGTCGAGTAGGTTTGTCAACGTTCCGTAGACATCTGGCCCGATCTCCGTTAGAAAAATTGTTTTCTTCCGTTCACGAATTACTTTATTTTGAGCTTGAACATTCTCATCTGCGCCTTCGGTCTCAATAATGTTATTGGCCCTAAAAAACATCTCCATCCGCTCAATGTAAGAACTGAATGGTTCGCGAGCTCGGTCATACATGCCGAGGCTTCCGATGAATCCTGTAGGCGCGGCCATGATTGTCCCGATCCTGTTGAACAGTGACTCAGCACGCTAACTGTGTAGCTGTGAGAATCAACGCCGCTGTTGCTGTGTATACATACACGTGAAGGCGAAGCACAGACGATTCTGCACAAGCATTAACAGTAAAACATCACAAAAATTCAGTTTAGGTGTCACAAATTGACTTTAAGCTTGTCTACTCAAAGGTTGAACACTGTGTCCTTCCATGATCCCTAAAAATGGCTTTGGGATCCCATCCTTGTCACCAAAATGCAATATACGTGGGTAGAACAAATGAAGGACAGAGACAGGATGAGTTGCTCGTCCATGTGCTTGCTTTATTAGGCCAGAGCGAACTGAGCATGCTCATAATAAACCATGTGACAAACCATGTGCTAATACATTACCATGCCAAAGTACTGGATGAGCTGGAGTTTGTCTCCACCTCTCTACCTCTCTCTCCTCCTTTAAGATGCTCCTTGAAACCTACCAATTTGACCAAGCTTTTGGTCACCTGTCCTAATATCACCTTATGTGGCTCGGTGTCATATTTTGTTTTATAACACTCCTGTGAAGCGCCTTGGGACGTTTTACTATGTTAAAGGCGCTATATAAATGCACATTGTTGTTGTTGTATAGGTTAAGCTGGGAGGACAGCAAGTAGGGCGTTAGAAAAGCCAAGCCTGGAGCGCGGATGATGGCTTCAGTTGCGGTTGAGTTGAGAGAGGGTGTGATGGAGTTGGCACTGTTTTGGAGATAGTATTGTTGTTGAGCTGGATGTGAGGTTTGAAGCTTAGCTCAGGGTTGAGCAGGAGATTGAGGTCCTACACCACAGGGCTGAGCCCGAGCGAGCAACCGGGAAGTGGGATTCAGTCAGGGACTACGGTGCGGTGTATGTAGGGGAGAGGAACAAGGTGGATTTGGTCTTGCCAAAGTTGAGCTGGAAAAAGCTCTGGCTCATCTATGACTTAATGTTAGACAGGCTGCCAGACAGCACAGCAACAGTTGTGGAATCATAAGTGGTGGCAGAGAAATAAAGATGGATGCCATCAACAATAATTCTGAAACTTTCAGATAATGTTAGCAAGAAACAAAATGAAAATATCATCTGCACTCATCTCACAAGCCATCAACTTTTTCCAGAGGTCCACGGCACTCTATGTAAAGAAGTAACGCCTAACGTCTAACCTAATTGTATGCTTGTGTAACTTATACTCATGTTCTCTGGTCTCCCAAAGCTTGAAGCTAGTTATCCATCTAGTGACCCTCCTCTGAACCTTTTCCAAATTTGCAGACAGTTCCCCCGACCCCTTCATCCAGATCATTGATAAAGATGGTGAAGAGCAAGAATGAGAGGGGATCTCATCGAAACATATAAAATTCTGACAGGTCTGGACAAACTAGATGCAGAAGAATGTTCCCGATGGTCGGAGAGTCCAGAACCAGGGGTCATAATCTAAGGATAAGGGGTAAGCCATTTAGGACAGAAATGAGGAAGAATTTCTTCACCCAGAGAGTGGTGAACCTGTGGAATTCTCTACCACAGAAGGCAGTTGAGGCCAAGTCATTAAATATATTCAAGAAGGAGTTGGATATATTTCTTAAAGCTAAAGGTATCAAGGGATATGGGGAGAAGGCAGGTACAGGGTACTGAGTTTGGATGATCAGCCATGATCTCATTGAATGGCGGAGCAGGCTCGAGGGGCCGAATGGCCTACTCCTGCTCCTATCTTCTATGTTTCTATGTTTCTATGTCCTTAATAACGATCCCCTCAGGACCTCCCCATGCAGAACCATTACCATTAACACCTTCTGTCTATGAGAATGCAGCCAGTTCCTTATCCCAACCTCAAATCTGCCTGCTAATCCAACATCCAAATGCATCAGTGTATTATTTGTGTGTGGGCCTGCCTGAAAACTCCCGAATACAGCTGAACTGTGGAGTTGTGGGAAGCAAGGTCACGCCTGCTGCCTTTCACAAAGTGAGATCCAAGTCTTAGGTGGGCAGCGTAGGGGGCGTGTCATTGCAGAAATAGGCACTGACACAACTTGTATGAGGGCAACGAGATCTTATTCCAGATCTATAGCTTTCACATTTAGAATTGGGACTGATTTTTTGATAGATACTTCACTGTGATTGCAGAACTGATTTCTAAACGCTGCACTATGCCAGAAAGTAATTAGCAGTTGGCGATGTGCGTTTTCTCTCTCTCGTTTGGCTTACTTTTGCTCAATGCTTTACCACAGCACCATCCACTGCTTTTCTCTTGCAAAACTTACTGTGCATCTCCACTTAAAAACGAGATACAAAAGTGGCTTTCTCCCTCTGTACCAGAACTCTCTCCATCCACTGTCAATTTTCTGTTTCATCTATTGTTTAATAATGGATATTGACACAATGAATAACAGCCCATACCTACATGAAAGGAAGCACAACTTAAAAAAATACTTGGCAGATAAACTACTTCAACATCAATTATTAACTCTGAGGCTCAATTATATTTATGTATGTCTTAAAACTGCATATTATCCATTATATGTCAGGAAGGGTTTTGATAGAGTAGATAGGGAGAAACTGTTTCCACTGGCAGGAGGGTCAGTAACCAGAGGGCACAGATTTAAGTTAATTGGCAAAAGAACCAGAGGCAATATGAGATGATTTTTTTTTAATGCAGCGAGTTGTTATGATCTGGAATGCACTGCAATAGTAATTTTCAAAAGGGAATTGCATATATAATTGAATAGGAAAGAAATGCAGGGCTATGGGGAAAGAGCGGCAGACTAATTGGACAACACTTTCAAAGAGCCGGCACAGGCATGATGGGCTGAATGGCCTCCTTCTGTGCTGTAAGATTCTATGGCCGAAAAATTGGTGATCGCTAAAACCTGCCGGTGCCACCGTGGGCCGGAGTTAACGGCCGCCGAAATTGATGGCGCTGGCAGGACCGGTAAATTGCCAGTGGTTGCTAATTAACATTAGCCCAGCACTAAACTTACCGTGCAAGGCAGTTTTCATGGAGTGAGTCCCAGCAGGAGGCCCCATGTAGCGTGGCCGTAGCTTCATTTTTCTCTTAAAGCAAGGCTGTCATTTCAGAAAGCAGTTCGGTCCCTTAAAGGGGAACTGCCTTCTAAAATGAAAAAAATAAAAATCATTTAAAAGTAGGCAGTTTTTAGCCCTTACAGCTCAACTGCCTTCTGAAGAAAAAAAATCAACATTAAAAAGAATTCCCAAGTTGGAGTCTTCAGCTCTTAAAGCTAAAAAAATGGGAAAAGAGCTGCAGCACTAACACAAATGGCTCAGCAAGCCAGGAAAGGGGCACCCAGGGTCTCAGCACACAGCACTCCAGCTTTGTGTAGGGGGTCAACACTGCAAGAGATGTCCTCTACCCACAGGGGCCAGGAGGCCCTCCAGAAAGAAGGATGTGGGACCACATCACCGAGGCCGTCACTGCCAGCAGTGTCGCCCCCACCACCTGGCTCCAGTGCCCAAAGAAACTTCATGACCTCAGACCAGTGGTCAAGGTCAGTGAATGCATCTTCAAAAGCCATCTCCTACCAACTGCACCACTAACCTCAAACACAGCTCAATGCATGACTCCCCTTCCCCCCAATCACTCACCTACCAACAATCAGTACCAAACACAAGACACACCTCCCATTCTTAGCTTCATCTCACCCCCTTGTAGGAGATGGTGCAGGCCATTCTTGGCAGGAGCATTGCTGACCCCTTGGCCAGCAGCGAGGCTGAAAGGATACAAGATGCTGGTATCCTCATACGCTATCCTCCATCTTGCATGCACCTTTTGCTTTCCTACCCTCTGCTCACCACAACTCCACCCTTGTGCCTTCCTCATTTCACATACCCAAGAAATGCAGCCTGCCCAACCAGTGGCTGACTAAGAAGACGGAGAAGAGAGTGATGAAGAAGAAGAAGGAGAAGAAGAAGAAGAAACAGCATCACTCGATTTGACACTCCCAGCCACCAGCTCCTCAAGGTTGACCAGCAAGGCCATCTACAGTGTCACCCACTGAAAGTCAGCAGCCTTCCACCAGCCATGCTGCAGCCACTGGGGTAGCACAGCATGTGTGACATCAGTAGGATAGGCAAAGGCACGCACGAGACAGTCACTAAGGGAATGCATAAGGCTGATTAATTGATTTCTTGATGTCATATTGGATGGATATATGTATAAAGTTGGATTGGAAAGTTTGCTTTGTGGTGGCTTTTATTTCAGTATTATGGCCAAGAGGACGTTGTGATGGTCAGGAACAGATGGAAGGTAAGGTGTGGGACAAATGTTGAAAAGGGAATTTGGGTTGTGGTCACTGGTACCGCAGGCGGATGATTCCATCTCGGAGATCCCGGCCAGAAAGGGGCTATCTGGGGTGCATCCTTCCTTCTGCTTCCTCCTCTTCTGCTTCCTCCTCTTCTGTTTCTTCCTCTTCTGCGTCTTCCTCTTCCCTCTGCGAGCGGATGCTGTAAATCTGAAATAAAAGCATAAAATGCTGGAAATACTCAGCAAGTCAGGCAGCATCTCAACCTCAGATGTGAACTCTGTTTCTCTCTCTACAGATGCTGCCTGACCTGCAGATTATTTCCAGCTATTTTCTGTCTTCTCAGCACCATTTACCCTCTGAGGCCTCGCAAGCATCCAGCAGCACTTCCTGCACACTTTAAAATCTTTTAATATGTATTACACCAAGCCACTACATCAATAAAGTAAAAAAAAATCAAGTCCTAAAGCTTATATGCAAACTTACCTGAAAAATATGTGTGTCCCTTTAACAAGTGCTGACAGCATCTCTGTCAGTCTGCTGCACATTCGCTTTTCAGAGCGAGATGAGGACCCAGCGCTAAACTCAGTGCAAAGGTCCAAGTTCGCAGAGCATGATGTTACGCTCTCTAATGCCCTCATCAAAATGGCAGCCACCGAGTCCCGCGCCAGAGAAAGGCGTTAGAGTGGCGGTCGCCATTTTTTGCCAGGATTGCGGCGGTAACTCGTGGCGGTAAGGTAGGGAATTTCTGGGCCTATGATTCTGTAATTGTTTTGAATTACAGTAACTTTTTTCCCCCATTTTATTCACATAGAGGAAACAAACATGCTTCAACATACCAGGGTCAGTCAGTCAGTTATAGGGAGCCACAAGAGCAGGTTGGAGAATCAGTGCTACCATTATAACTCTACCGCCAACCCACGCTGCCATCAAGCAGTGCATCACCGAATTACCCCTTACATGTTCATCTGCTCTTTCATTTATTGATGCCTTATATGTGTGCATTGAATACATCAGGTAAAACTGTGAGTGCTTGGAGGCCGTGCGTGAGGGGGATCTGGCAAGTTTCTTTCTCTGTCTCAGCAAGTGGGCAAGAGGTGGTCCTGAGCTGTGGCCCGTTCCCCGTCCCCCGTCCCCCTGCCCTATGGGTTCTGGGTTAGCGAAAGGGAATAAAAGTTGCAATGTGACAGGAGAGGTTAAGCTGAGAGACAGATCCTCTATCAGCCGCAAATTCTATCCTGTTGGGGAGTGAGTGGCTAAAGAAGAGCTGTCATCGGCATTGAAACAAGACAAACTTGGGCTATAGGGAGTGAAGAATTGTCGTGTTTGGCACAAACGAGACAGCAATACTTATTGGCTGGAGCTTGAACGATGGCAATGATCCACGCAAGGTCAAAGGAGATAGTAGAAGGATGCTTTTGGATGAATTAAATGTATAATGGGAGTAAAAGATGACAGGGAAAGTTCAAAACTGGAGACATGTCTCCTGAGAATGACGGCAGTGATACCATTGGGTTCTTGTACTACAACAACAACAACTTGCATTTATATAGCACCTTTACCATAGTAAATCGTCCCAAGGTGCTTCACAGGAGTGATTAGCCAACACAATTTGACACCGAGTCGCATAAAGTGATAATAGGACAGGTGAAAGAGGTAGGTTTTAAGGAGTGATTTAAAGGAGGAAAAAGAGGTAGAGAGGCGGAGAGGTTTAGGGAGGGAATTCCAGAGCTTAGGCCCAGGCAGCTGAAGGCACGGCCACCTGTGAAGCACCACTCCGGGTGGGAAGCGTTGCTTGACGGGGGCTTGGGTTGGAGATAGCTCTACGACATGGTAATGCGCAATCTTCAATCTGAGCGGGTAAACAAGGCTCACCGCCGGGAATGCAAGATTGGTGCATTAAACACGGTCACATCCAAAGGTGCAGTTCTGCTACAATTTGTGTTAAATCCTACAATAATTTTTTTTTAATATTGTAAACATCAATACTATATCAATATTATTGTGTATAGCGTGCACTTCCTGTAAGTGTCACGCTTACAACCTGTAGCACTTCCCCCTCACATTGTTAGAGGATGGGTGTACTCCTCAAAATAATGGACTTCACAGCATTGATTGTCAGACATTCACAGAGTTATTAAGCTTACAATAAAAATTATTATTGACGATAATTAAACATACACTTAACAGTAGCACTTATGGCAAAACCTTGCGAGTCACCAAAGAATTCAAAACGCGTTACAGTTTCCAGTCCGGTTGTTTGCTAGCTTGATCAGACCTTTGAATTCTTAAGTATCTGTCCCAGCACCCACTTTTTATACTTTTTAGCAAACCTTCTGCGTGAGAGGCCTCACTTTTCTGCATTACCTAATCCCATTAGCTACTTCCCTTGTCCCTTATCAATAACTTCAGTTTTAATGAGTTTTCTTTCCTATATTACAACAGTGACTACATTTCAAAAGGACTTCATCAGCTATGAGGCACTTTGGGACGTCCTGAGGTTGCGAAAGGTGCTATATAAATGCAAGTTCTTTCTTTTTCCTTACAACTCCCTAACTTTATTATAATTTCACCCTGGTTGATCTGTCAATCAAATCATTCAGCTGAAAGACATTTACAGAGAAATTAATAAGCAAAGGGCCCCTACGGGCAGTGTTATCATTTGTCTACATTCCATACGCAGATGTGGTCTTGTAGGAATTAACGGTCCCTGGAATATATTTCCACCCCACGGTTGAATGTTAAGTTCAGGAATCAATTGGAACTATAACTTCTTGAATTGATAGGTGTGTTGTGGCTGCCGCGAAGCACGAATTGAGGCCGAGTCAAGATGTGAAAGACATGGCTTTTTATTACAACTCTTCTGCTGGTCAAAATGGCTGCTAACACATTTCTCTGCAAAAACCCAGAGGCCACGCCCACTCCTTGTTTCCTGCCTTAAAGGCAGCATGCGCCTTAAAGGCAAGGTGCCCGATTTATTGTCCACGGACGGAAAAGTAGATAGCGCCCGTTTAGGTGGTGATCCGCCACACAGCTCCCCCCAGAATCCGCTTAGAAGGTGTGGACGAGACGGTGCGGCGGTCTGATGGGCCGGCCGGAGTGGCTCTTGTAGGATGCCGGTGGACGTGGAACGGCCAGGCGTGGAGCAGCCGGGTGAACTGGCTTGAGGGCAGGTCGGCCGACACTTTTTCAGTCCTGTCGCCCACTTGCAGGGTGAAAAATTTGTCCCCAGCCTGTAGCACCTTGTAGGGCCCGTCGTACGGGGGTTGAAGGGGTCCGCGGTGGGCGTCGTGCCGGACAAAAACGAACCGTGCTTGGTGCAGGCTTAGTGGGACGTGTGAGGTGGATTCGCCGTGTTGGGCAATGGGCACCGAGGCGAACTGTAGCGCCGGTGAGGCGAAGTCGTGGCGTTGCTGGTCGGCTGACCAGGGTGTCGTGGCGGTGGGCAGGAACTCGCCGGGTACGCGCAGCGGCTGACCGTACACGAGCTCTGCTGCCGATGCGTGGAGGTCTGTGTGGAGTTTGCACATTCTCCCCGTGTCTGCGTGGGTTTCCTCCGGGTGCTCCGGTTTCCTCCCACAGTCCAAAAATGTGCGGGTTAGGTTGATTTGGCTATGATAAATTGACCCTTAGTGTTAGGGGGGGATTAAATATGTGGGGTTATGGGGATAGGATGGGATATGTGTACTGTGGGGATTAAAGCAGGGACAGGGTACTGGATTTGGATGATCAGCCATGATCGTATTGAATGGTGGAGCAGGCTCGACGGGCCGAATGGCCTACTCCTGCTCCTAGATTCTATGTTTCTATGTTTCTATGTTTAACCGCGGTGCGCAGGCCGAGGAGGACCCACGGGAGTCGGTCGGTCCAGGCGCCGTCCTGGAGGCTGGCTCGAAGAGATGCCTTCAAGGATCTGTGGAACCGCTCACACAGTCCGTTGGCTTGGGGGTGGTATGCAGTGGTGCGGTGAATGGTCACCCCGAGATTGCGTGCGATGGCGGTCCAGAGTTCAGAGGTAAATTGCGGACCTCTGTCCGACGTCATGTCGGAGGGGACGCCGAACTGTGTGACCCAGGTGCTGACGAAGGCTCTGGCGATGTTGGCGGTGGTGGTAGAGGTCAGTGGAATTGCCTCGGACCAGCGCGTGGTGCGGTCAACGATCGTCAGCAAGTGCGTGTGGCCTTGCGACGGCGGCAGGGGCCCAACGATGTCCACGCGGATGTGGTCGAATCCACGCGAAGGGACGGTAAACTCCTCGAGGGGTGCTTTCGTGTGTTGCTGCACCTTGGCAGGCTAGGCAGGAGTTGGCCCAAGTACGCACATCCTTGTGAAGGCCGCGCCAGACAAAGCGGTTGGCTACCAATTTGATGGATGCGCGGGCGCCGGGGTGGGAGAGGTTGTGAAGAATCTCGAATACCCGGCAGCGCCAGGACGCTGGGACGACGGGCCGAGGTTGACATAGGGATATGTCGCACTTGACCGTGACAGCGGTCGGGCCACAGGCGACGTCGGCCAGGCGTAGCCCTGGTAGGTTGGTAGGTGCGGAGAGTAGATCAGGGTCGGTGATCTGGTCTGCTGCGAGTTGAGCGTAGTCGGCTGCCAGGTCTGGAGTGACGTCGCGGCTGGAGTGAGCGGACAGCAGCTTGTCGGCCTCGTCGGCCAGGGCTTCCAGGTCCGTGAGGCCAGACGCCACGATCGCTGGGCGGATGCTGAGAGGTAGCTGGCGGATGAACAGCGTGTGGAAGAGGGATCTGGGTGGGCTCTCGTCGGTGAGGGAGAGCATGTGGGAGAGGAGGTCTGACGGTGAGGCATCACCGAGGCCTGGAAGGTCGAGGAGGTGGCAGTTTCGCTGGTATGTCGAGGCCGTAAATTTTTTAAGGAGCGCGGCTTTAAGATGTGCATACTTGCCCCCCTCTGGTGGGTTCTGCAGCGCTGTCCAGACTTTTGTAACTGTGGAGCTACCGAGTGATGTGACGAGGTAGTCGTACTTCGTCCCATCTGTGGTGATGCGTTGCAGCCGGAATCGGGACTTGGCTTGGAGAAACCAGGCTTCGGGCTGGTTTTCCCAAAATTCCAGCAGTTTCACGGAAACTGCGTTCGTGTCCGCCATTGCAGTGCTCGGAATACGTTCTGAGCGTCGGGGTCACCAATGTTGTGGCTGCCGCGAAGCATGAATTGAGGCCGAGTCAAGATGTGAAAGACATGGCTTTTTATTACAACTCTTCTGCTGGTCAAAATGGCTGCTAACACATTTCTCTGCAAAAACCCAGAGGCCACGCCCACTCCTTTTTTCCTGCCTTAAAGGCAGCATGCGCCTTAAAGGCAAGGTGCCCGATTTATTGTCCACGGACGGAAAAGTGGATTGCGCCCATTTAGGTGGCGATCCGCCACAGGTGAAACATATAGTCCTGCCCATCAACTATGTGATAGGGGTCTCCCCATCATGTCTTCATTGCCCTGGCATGTCACTCAACCATCATAAAGACATCAAACCTCTCCTGCTCCCCCGTGAAGCTGGGAGATGTATAGGATAGGGGCGCCATGCTGGTTAACAATCACACTTTTAGGCAAGTCTTTATCTTTCAAGGCTTGAGCGAGGAAAGCAAGTTTCTCCGTCCGCTGCAGAATTTGTTATCATCCAAGGCTCTCTGACCGCCTCTACTTTTAATTAGGTTTTACTGTTGAAACTGCCCATTGCTTTTCACTGCATTCTATGTTAAACACACATTTATCCAAAATAAAGCCAGCCTGTATTATGATTGCACTTGCATTCTTCTAACAGAGACCCACTTAACTGACAGAAGCTAAAAGTTAATATAAAGAAGTTAATATGAAGAGCAATCTGTAGCAGTGCTATAACAGCAGTCTGGTTAACCCTTTTCTTACAACATTTTGTTGAGACCCCATTGTTACAAAACACTGGACTTTCTGACTCACCATGAGCAATGCCATGGGAGATCAGCCAGTATACATTGATAGTAAATTACTTTAGATCAGTCCTTATCCTAGCATTCCAGATTATTATAAAATGTTAAGAAAGTCATTTTGAAGTGGACAGAGGTGAGATTTTGGGTCAATGTTGAGCGACACCAACATCAGCTTCAGTATAACTCTTTGGGGTGGATTTTGACCTTGTGCGCTAATGTAAAACGGGTAATAGCAAGTCGGCAACCCATTTTACATTAAGTCAATGGAAATAACAATCGGGAGAAACGTAAAACAGGCTGGCGACTCGCTATCATCTGTTTTACAATATCGCACAAAGTCAAAACCACCCCTTTATTTTATCTTGTTAAACTGCAATCAGCCTCTTTTAATCAACATCTGCACACCTGTATGTTGTCTAAATCTCTTATTTTCTTTTGACACCCTTAACTTTAAACAGTGTCCCACTAGTCCCTGAACGCACATAAAGCAAAAGTTAATGGCCCGGATTTTGCGGTCGAGGGCGAAGTGACGGCGCACGCCTCTGACCTCAAAGAAAGCTGCCTACAAATATCTAGCGATCTCTGTGGTGTGAATTTCACCTTTCCTGACATTAATTTGATGCTGGCCCCAAGTCTAGGGGATCTCCAGCGTCCAGCAACAGTGATGTCATCAAGCAGACTAAGCAGCCAATCACATTGAAAAATTCTCACAGACAGCAAACCAGGAAGTAAAATGCACTGATTTTCTTTCACTTTTTAATGATTTTGCAGAGAGCAAAATAAAGATTGGGACATACACATGGGATTAAGGTAGAAGCTGAAATATCATAAACAAACTTTACATTTCTTTTATTACATTAAAAACCTGTGGAATTTTTATCATAATGGAAAAATTTGACATTCCACAAATATAAAATTAGTTTTTCAGGGCTAGAATGGTTGTTCAGCAGTAGTTATGACTCAATATGCTGTTAAAAACCCAGTTACACCTCATTGAACAAGGCTTAACTTTTTGGGGGGTTTTGACAGCGATATTCCAGCGTAAAAGGGAATGTTCTCATCAGTTCAGTGATTTCAATTGATTGCTGGCTGTGGGGAATTCAACAGCGCAGCCTATGGAGGAGCAGGGAATGACTGACAACAACTTCTGGATTCCGCGTTTAACAGCGCATGTGCGTATGCCAGAAGTTGCGGTCAGTTTCACAGTTGTAATGACGGTGAACGCTGACAGTTTTGCCATCATTACAACTGCAAATTCCGGGCCAATTTTATTAATCTCCAATGCCAAAACAAAGTTGGGTACAACTGTATCCGATCTGCACATTCTGGTACTTCATTGATCACAGTTTTTGGTACAACAAAACAGTCCTAAATAAATTAGATGTGAGTAACTTTTTCCTACTCTGTTTCACTTAAGAGCTGGAATTTTCCTGGAGCGGGGCATCTCCGGGCATGTCCCCTTAGTTAGACTTTTTCCTGTACTTCTCAGCTCAATTTTTTTTACCCTGTGAGTTGCTGGAAGTGCGAGCTGGTAACGGGTAACACGGCATCTGGGACCTTGGTAAACGACGGGAGCAGTCTTGCCTTAACCACTGAGATTTATAGATTGAGAAATAAACAGAGGTAGGACTGAGAAGGAGGGTGAATTAGAGTCAAATCAAGTACAGAAAGAGAAATAAAGGGCTCAATTTTCACCGGCCCGTGGAGGCGGGTTTGGAGGCATGTGGGGTGGGAAAATAGCAGATTCGGGGGTCCCGAACCCATCCCGCCCCCAACCCGCCTGCATGCCAGTTTCCCAGGAGGCGGGTACCCGACCTGTGCTGGGACCCGCCTCCCCGAGGCGGGAAGGGGATTAGTGCCAATAAACTGCCTGTTAACAGGTAGTTAACAGGCAGTTTTTTGCCTAATCCCTATTTTTAGCCCTGAAGTGTGGGCTTCCCGACAGGTCCAAACCATGCCGATTTAGAGAGGCGGACCGTTGGTCTGGAGGGCTTGGAGGAGTCGAGATGTCCGGTGTGCAGGTGAGTGATGGGTGCATGAGTGCAGAGGTAAGTGTGTTTGGTGTGTGTAAAGTGTTTTAAGAACTTTTACTTACCTTAACTTTGTCCTGCAGGCTTCCTTCCTTCAGTTCTCGGGAGTCCCTCAGCTCACCGGCACAGAAAGCAGAATGGCCGCAGAGCTGTCAAAAGCTGCAGTCTCTGCTTTCTGTGCTGGATTGATTTCTAACTCAGTCGAAGTACAGGGACTCGCGTTAGAAATCATATTGTCAGTGTTTGACAGCTTCACAGAGCTGTTAAACGCTGAAATTTCATCTGTCAAAAGCTCTTGACAGATGAAATTTCAATGGCTGACGTCACCTGTATCCAAGGGACACTTGATTGGCCTGCTAAGCCCGCTGGGCGGGCTTAACAAGGTCAATCAAGGGAAAATACAGTGGGTTGGCCACAAGTCGATGGAGGCGGGACCACAACCCAAAAAGTGGGAGTCCCGCCTCCATCACGTCCCCATTGACAAAATCCAGCCCAAAGAGAGGGAAAGAAAGGTTGGATTAAGAGAGAAAGAAGAGAGAAAGGAAAAGTAAGAAATTAAAAACAAAATTGATTACCTGAAGGAGTGAGACGCCACATTTTAAATTGTTCACTTTCTGGGTCAGAGAGGTTGATTTGCAGTCATTAACAATTATCACGCCATTAAATGGGTACTTACGCTATTAATTATAAGATTTAACTTTCTGTGACGAGTTTATTTGGCAATTAATGTGCAAATGGAGCAACTTGATGCAACTCACGGAGAGGTTGAGAGCGAGCTGCTGTTTAAGTGAAGCTAAGTTGCAAATTGTCCAGCAACTTGTAGCGATTCACAATTCACAGGGAATCTCTTCCGCGCCACCAGTTGCTGGACGGTTTGCACATTAATAAGGGCGAGTGTCATTCACACGCTGTTATTTTTTCACCAAATTCTCTCATTTATGTCTTGGTAAGACACAGAGAAATGGCCAGTACGCTAAATGGGCCATATCCTGTTCAGTGTGACACACTACCCTATATGATTAAACACAGAAATTCTGTGGTACTTCCCAGCTCAGTGATCACATATAATTCATGAATTGTTATGACCAGTTGCATGTACAATATACAGAGCAGTTTGCCGAGGCATGTTTATTTGTACAAACAAAAAGCAAAAATACTGCGGGTGCTGGGAATTTGAAATAAAAAACAGAAAATCCTCCAGCAGGCAGCATCTGTGGAGAGAGTTAACGTTTCAGGTCAATGACCTTTCATTAGAACTGGAAGATGTTAGAGATGAATAGCTTTGAAGACTGGAGAAAGAGGGCACGAAAAGAACAAAAGGGATAGGGTGGAGGAAAGGAACAATCAATGACAAAAGTGATGATGGTGTAAAGCAAGAGGGGGTGATAATGAGACAAGTAAAGAAACAAAAGATGGGTCCTGAGGAGGTGTAAATGGTTTCAGCAGCAGAATAGCAGAGGGCGATTATTTGTACATTGTCCCAGTGGCACTTTTCAGCTCAGACACTTGGAATCACAGCTGAACCACTTTCCTACTTTTTTGGGAAAACTGATCCAAAAGCATTCATGAACTGCCAGGGGTTGTAAAGCGATCCAACAATGCATAGTTGTGAACATGCCAGTGCAGCAATAGTTTTTCAACTTTTCATTTCATGTTCCAGAAAAAAAAGTTATTACTTTAATTTATCATTTCATTTGAAGTGATTTATTGAACAGATTAACGTACAGAATTTTAGCATAAACTGTTCTCTAAAATAAAGAGAACATAACCTTTTTAATTATCTTGGCACTAATCTTCTGCTTCCAGAGTATTTTAAGCGAATACAGATTTCTCATGGACTTGCTCACTGTAAGTCAGATAATAGGAGCGTTACAGTTTAAGAAAAAAATCATTCTTTAGCTGTGGGCGTCGCTGGCAACGACAGTATTTATTGCCCATCCCTAGTTGCCCTTGAAAAGGTGGTGGTGGGCCTTCATCTTGAACCGCTGCAGTCCGTCTGGTGAAGGTACTCTTACGGTGCAGTTAGGTCAGGAGTTCCAGGCTTTTGACCCAGCGACGATGAAGGAACAATGATATATGATCAAGTCAGGATGGTGTGTGACTTGGAGGGGAACTTGGAGGTGGTGGTGTTCCCATGCGCCTGCTGATTTTGTCCTTCTAGGTGGTGGAGGTCGCGGGTTTGGGAGGTGCTGCCAAAGAAGCCTTGGCGAGTTGCTGCAATGCATCTTGTAGATAGTACACAAAATGTATTATTCTGCTGATATGGTGGATCTGTGTTTAAATGGCCAGTCATTTAAATGCCACAAAGTCTCATTGATTTAAGTAAACACTACTTGAGGGCATTTGACTTTAACAGCTGTTTGGTGAAGGTATTTCGCTGATTAGAATGCTTATAAATTTTGGAGCTCAGGTCAGAAAATTAAGCCTGAAATAACACTTTGAAGTGTGACACACTGAAATGTGACATCACAAGTGTGACAGACACTCTCTAAAAAGATTTACAAGGATGATACCGGAAATACGAGGTTATACCTATCAGGAAAGGATGAATAGGCTGGGTCTCTTTTCTCTTGTAAAGAGAAGGCGGAGGGGTGACCTAATGGAGGTCTTCAAAATTATGAAAGGTTTTAATAGAGTAGACACAGAGAGAATGTTTCCACTTGTGGGGAAGAGCATAACTAGTGGCCATCAATATAAGATAGTCACCAAGAAATCAAATAGGGAATTCAGAAGGAACTTTTTTGCCCAGAGAGTGGTGAGAATGTGGGACTCGCTACCACAGGGAGTGGTTGAAGCGAATAGTATAGATGTATTTAAGGGGAGGCTAGATAAGCATATGCAGGAGAAGGGAATAGAGGAAAGGCAGGAGGAGGCTCGAGTGGAGCATAAATGCCGGCATGGACTGGTTGGGCCGAATGGCCTGTTTCTGTGCCGTATATCCTATGTAATCCTATGTAACTGAGACAAAGGTAAACTATTCCTCCTCGTCCTTCTTGACTTGTCTGCAGCCTTTGACACAGTTGATCACTCCACCCTCCTCCAACGCCTCTCCACCGTCGTCCAGCTGGGTGGGACTGCACACACCTGGTTCCATTCTTATCTATCTAATCGTAACCAGTGAATCCCCTGCAACAGCTGCTCTTCCCGCTCCCGCATCTTTACCTCTGGTGTCCCCCAAGGATCTATCCTTGGCCCCCCTCCTATTTCTCATCGACATGTTGCCCCTTGGCGACATCATCCGAAAACACAGCGTCAGTTTCCACATGTACGCTGATGACACCCAGCTCTACTTCACTACCTCTTCTCTCCACCCCTCTACAGTCTCTAAATTGTCAGACTGCTTGTCCGACATACAGTTCTGGATGAGCAGAAATTTTCTCCAATTAAATATTGGGAAGACAGAAGCCATTGTTTTCGGTCCCCGCCACAAACTCCGTTCCCTAGCCACTGACTCCATCCCTCTCCCTAACATCTGTCTGAGGCTGAACCACACTGTTCGCAACCTTGGTGTCACATTTGACTCTGAAATGAGCTTCCAACCACATATTTGCGGCATAACTAAGACCACCTATTTCCACCTCCGTAACATCACCCGTCTCCGCCCTTGCCTCAGCTCATCCGCTGCTGAAACCCTCATCCATGCCTTTGTTACCTCTAGACTTGACTATTCCAACGCACTCCTGGCTGGCCTCCCACATTCTACCTGACATAAACTCGAGGTCATCCAAAACTCGGCTGCCCGTGTCCTAACTCGCACCAAGTCCCGTTCACCCATCACCCCTGTGTTCGCTGACCTACATTGGCTCCCGGTAACACCTTGATTTCAAAATTCTCATCCTTGTTTTCAAATCTCTCCATAGCCTCGCCCCTCCCTATCTCTGTAATCTCCTGCAGCCCACAACCCCACCGAGATATCTGCGCTCCTCTAATTCTGCCCTCTTGAGCATCCCTGATATAATCACTCAACCTTTGGTGGCCGTGCCTTCTATTGCCTGGGCCCTAAGCTCTGGAATTCCCTGCCTAAACCTCTCCGCCTCTCTTTCCTCCTTTAAGATGCTCCTTAAAACCTACCTCTTTGACCAAGCTTTTGGTCACCTGCCCTAATATCTCCTTATGTGGCTTGGTGTCAAATTTCTTGTCTTATAATACTCCTGTGAAGTGCCTTGGGATGTTTTACTAGGTTAAAAGCACTATATAAATACAAGTTGTTGTTGTTGTAATATAGTTTTACTTCAAAGTGCTCCAAGAGTGTCAAAGCTTTTACCACACATACTGTCATAGAAGATAGTCCGATATAGGATGTTCCCCGCCTTTCTGGCCATGACAGCTTTCAATAACAGAAGCAGCACTACCGTTATACAGCAGGACGTTCAAGTCTCTCTTGGTCTGGGACCTGCCCAGGAACTCAACGCTCCCTCGCAACTAATGGAGCAGCAGAGCCGCCCTGCGGAGAGTGGAGCCACATATCCTGACAGATGGAGAGAATGTATTCTCCCAGCATGCCCTTCTTTCTCCTTTTCAGTTACGCTTGATTTAAAATGGGAGAAAATGCATCAAAAGAAGATTGGAATTTTTTTTTAGCGCTGTGTTCAGGACTCAATCTTTCCAGCCGCCCACTCGCTGCGGTCTGGGTACCGGTTGACTACTGCTCTTGCAATGCTGAGGTCAAACACAGAGCCCAGTGACAGCATTGCAAGCACAGTAGTGTAATCTGACCTCGAGCACTCACTGGAAGTGGGCCTGGCCTATATAAACAAACCCCAGCCACAGCACAAGACTTGTATTCATACGAGGCCCGGTTTAACCAAACTTGTTTAATGGAGCGTAAAATCGGACACAGTGTAAGACGGACGTCTGATCGGACCGGGCAAGTTAGGTTAAGTTCAGGGCTATCATATCTTATCACGTCCTCGATATGTCCCAAAGTGCTTTACAACCAATGAATTGCTTTTGAAGTGTAATCACTGTTCTTGTGCAGGCAAACACAGCAGCCAATTTGTGTACAGCCAGGTCCCACAAACAACAAATGATAGAGCGATAATCCGGTTTTAGTCATTGTTGGTTGAGGGAGGAATGTTGGCCTGGACACTGGCAGAGCAATCTGCTCTTCTCCAGATCATGCAATGGGCATCTGACTTGCTGTATCAATGCAAGTCTTTCTTTCTTTATTTTGTTTTACAGCTAACTTAACTGGAAGGGAGAAGACAAAATTGCAATAATTTCTGTACAATGTACCCTCCCAACTGCCACCCTTAACTTTCAGAATTGTACATATGGCCATGTCTATTTTAAACTCAAACAATGGCATAGCTTTCCTACTTCATACATTCCCATACACAGACCCCCTGGCTCACTATTGAATGGTATTTACCCTGGTAATTATTTAAAAGTGAGTGTTTCAGGGCAGGACAGGTGGTGCTCTGAGTTAGACCTTGACTTTTCACTTCTGGGTCTTGAGTTGAAACCTCGCTACAGACTGCTGGGATAGAGGATAGAACTCAACCTCCATCACCTCCATCCCCTCCGTCTCCTCCGTCTCCTCCATCCCCTCCATCTCCCTCCGTCTCCCCCGTCTCCTCCATCACCTCCGTCCCCTCCGTCTCCTCCGTCTCCTCCATCCCCTCCGTCTCCTCCGTCCCCTCCGTCTCCTCCGTCTCCTCCATCCCCTCCATCCCCTCCGTCGCCTCCATCCCCTCCGTCTCCTCCGTCTCCTCCGTCCCCTCCGTCTCCCTCCGTCTCTTCCGTCTCCTCCATCACCTCCATCCCCTCCGTCTCCTCCGTCTCCTCCATCCCCTCCGTCTCCTCCGTCTCCCTCCGTCTCCTCCATCACCTCCATCCCCACCGTCTCCTCCATCACCTCCATCCCCTCCGTCTCCTCCGTCTCCTCCATCCCCTCCGTCTCCTCCGTCTCCTCCATCCCCTCCGTCTCCTCCGTCTCCTCCATCCCCTCCGTCTCCTCCGTCTCCTCCGTCCCCTCCGTCTCCTCCGTCTCCCTCCGTCTCCTCCATCCCCTCCGTCTCCTCCATCCCCTCCGTCTCCTCCGTCTCCCTCCGTCTCCTCCGTCTCCTCCATCACCTCCGTCCCCTCCATTTCCTTCGTCTCCTCCATCCCCTCCGTCTCCTCCATCCCCTCCGTCCCCTCCGTCTCCTCCATCCCCTCCGTCTCCTCCATCCCCTCCGTCTCCTCCGTCTCCTCCATCCCCTCCGTCTCCTCCGTCTCCTCCATCTCCTCCGTCTCCTCCATCACCTCCGTCCCCTCCGTCCCCTCCGTCTCCTCCGTCTCCTCCGTCCCCTCGTCCCCTCCGTCTCCTCCGTCCCCTCGTCTCCTCCGTCCCCTCCGTCCCCTCGTCCCATCCGTCCCCTCCACCTCCTCCGTCCCCTCGTCCCCTCCATCTCCTCCGTCTCCTCCGTCCCCTCCGTCCCCTCCGTCTCCTCCGTCTCCTCCGTCCCCTCGTCTCCTCCGTCCCCTCGTCCCCTCCGTCCCCTCGTCCCCTCCGTCCCCTCCGTCTCCTCCGTCCCCACCGTCCCCTCCGTCTCCTCCGTCCCCTCCGTCTCCTCCGTCTCCTCCGTCTCCTCCACCCCCTCCGTCCCCTCGGCTCCTCCGTCCCCTCCGTCTCCCTCCGTCCCCTCCGTCCCCTCCACCTCCTCCGTCCCCTCGTCCCCTCCGTCTCCTCCATCTCCTCCGTCCCCTCCGTCCCCTCCACCTCCTCCGTCCCCTCCGTCCCCTCGTCTCCTCCGTCTCCTCCGTCCCCTCCGTCCCCTCCACCTCCTCCATCCCCTCGTCCCCTCCGTCCCCTCGTCTCCTCCGTCCCCTCGTCTCCCTCCGTCCCCTCCGTCCCCTCCACCTCCTCCATCCCCTCGTCCCCTCCGTCCCCTCCGTCTCCTCCGTCTCCTCCGTCCCCTCGTCTCCTCCGTCCCCTCCGTCCCCTCCGTCCCCTCCGTCCCCTCCACCTCCTCCGTCCCCTCGTCTCCTCCGTCCCCTCCGTCTCCTCCGTCTCCTCCGTCTCCTCCGTCCCCTCGTCTCCTCCGTCTCCTCCGTCTCCTCCGTCCCCTCGTCTCCCTCCGTCCCCTCCACCTCCTCCGTCCCCTCGTCCCCTCCGTCCCCTCCGTCTCCTCCGTCCCCTCGTCTCCTCCGTCCCCTCTGTCCCCTCCGTCCCCTCCACCTCCTCCGTCCCATCGTCCCCTCCGTCCCCTCCGTCTCCTCCGTCTCCTCCGTCCCCTCGTCTCCCTCCGTCTCCTCCGTCTCCTCCGTCTCCTCCGTCCCCTCGTCTCCCTCCGTCCCCTCCACCTCCTCCGTCCCCTCGTCTCCTCCGTCTCCTCCGTCTCCTCCGTCCCCTCGTCTCCCTCCGTCCCCTCCGTCCCCTCCACCTCCTCCGTCCCCTCGTCCCCTCCGTCCCCTCCGTCTCCTCCGTCCCCTCGTTCCCTCCGTCCCCTCCGTCCCCTCCACCTCCTCCGTCCCCTCGTCCCCTCCGTCCCCTCCGTCTCCTCCGTCTCCTCCGTCTCCTCCGTCCCCTCGTCCCCTCCGTCCCCTCCGTCTCCTCCGTCTCCTCCATCCCCTCGTCCCCTCCGTCTCCTCCGTCTCCTCCGTCCCCTCGTCCCCTCCGTCCCCTCCGTCTCCTCCGTCTCCTCCGTCTCCTCCATCCCCTCGTCCCCTCCGTCCCCTCCGTCTCCTCCGTCTCCTCCGTCTCCTCCGTCCCCTCGTCTCCTCCGTCTCCTCCGTCTCCTCCGTCTCCTCCGTCTCCTCCGTCTTCTCCATCTCCTCCGTCTCCTCCGTCCCCTCGTCTCCTCCACCCCCTCCGTGTCCTCCGTCCCCTCCACCTCCTCCGCCCCCTCCATCTCCCTCCGCCTCCTCCACCCCCTCCGTCTCCTCCGCCCCCTCCGTCTCCTCCATCTCCTCCTCTGTCTCCTCCGTCCCCTCGTCTCCTCCGTCTCCTCCGTCTCCTCCGTCTCCTCCGTCCCCTCGTCTCCTCCGTCCCCTCGTCTCCTCCACCCCCTCCGTGTCCTCCGTCCCCTCCACCCCCTCCGCCCCCTCCATCTCCCTCCGCCTCCTCCACCCCCTCCGTCTCCTCCGCCCCCTCCGTCTCCTCCATCTCCTCCTCTGTCTCCTCCGTCCCCTCGTCTCCTCCGTCTCCTCCGTCTCCTCCGTCTCCTCCGTCCCCTCGTCTCCTCCGTCTCCTCCGTCCCCTCCGTCCCCTCCGTCCCCTCGTCTCCTCCGTCCCCTCCGTCTCCTCCGTCTCCTCCGCCCCCTCCATCTCCTCCATCTCCTCCTCCGTCTCCTCCGTCTCCTCCGTCTCCTCCGTCCCCTCGACTCCTCCGTCTCCTCCGTCTCCTCCGTGTCCTCCGTCCCCTCCGCCTCCTCCGCCCCTCCATCTCCCTCCGCCTCCACCACCCCCTCCGTCTCCTCCGTCTCCTCCATCCCCTCCGTCCCCTCCGTCGCCTCCATCCCCTCCGTCTCCTCCGTCTCCTCCGTCCCCTCCGTCTCCCTCCGTCTCTTCCGTCTCCCCCATCACCTCCATCCCCTCCGTCTCCTCCGTCTCCTCCATCCCCTCTGTCTCCTCCGTCTCCCTCCGTCTCCTCCATCACCTCCATCCCCTCCGTCTCCTCCATCACCTCCATCCCCTCCGTCTCCTCCGTCTCCTCCATCCCCTCCGTCTCCTCCGTCTCCTCCATCCCCTCCGTCTCCTCCGTCTCCTCCATCCCCTCCGTCTCCTCCGTCTCCTCCGTCCCCTCCGTCTCCTCCGTCTCCCTCCGTCTCCTCCATCCCCTCCGTCTCCTCCATCCCCTCCGTCTCCTCCGTCTCCCTCCGTCTCCTCCGTCTCCTCCATCACCTCCATCCCCTCCATTTCCTCCGTCTCCTCCATCCCCTCCGTCTCCTCCATCCCCTCCGTCCCCTCCGTCTCCTCCATCCCCTCCGTCTCCTCCATCCCCTCCGTCTCCTCCGTCTCCTCCATCCCCTCCGTCTCCTCCGTCTCCTCCATCTCCTCCGTCTCCTCCATCACCTCCGTCCCCTCCGTCCCCTCCGTCTCCTCCGTCTCCTCCGTCCCCTCATCCCCTCCGTCTCCTCCGTCCCCTCGTCTCCTCCGTCCCCTCCGTCCCCTCATCCCATCCGTCCCCTCCACCTCCTCCGTCCCCTCGTCCCCTCCGTCTCCTCCGTCTCCTCCGTCCCCTCCGTCCCCTCCGTCTCCTCCGTCTCCTCCGTCCCCTCGTCTCCTCCGTCCCCTCGTCTCCTCCGTCCCCTCCGTCTCCCTCCGTCCCCTCCGTCCCCTCCACCTCCTCCGTCCCCTCGTCCCCTCCGTCTCCTCCGTCTCCTCCGTTCCCTCCGTCCCCTCCACCTCCTCCGTCCCCTCCGTCCCCTCGTCTCCTCCGTCTCCTCCGTCCCCTCCGTCCCCTCCACCTCCTCCATCCCCTTGTCCCCTCCGTCCCCTCGTCTCCTCCGTCCCCTCGTCTCCCTCCGTCCCCTCCGTCCCCTCCACCTCCTCCATCCCCTCGTCCCCTCCGTCCCCTCCGTCTCCTCCGTCTCCTCCGTCCCCTCGTCTCCTCCGTCCCCTCCGTCCCCTCCGTCCCCTCCGTCCCCTCCACCTCCTCCGTCCCCTCGTCTCCTCCGTCTCCTCCGTCCCCTCCGTCTCCTCCGTCTCCTCCGTCTCCTCCGTCCCCTCGTCTCCTCCGTCTCCTCCGTCTCCTCCGTCCCCTCGTCTCCCTCCGTCCCCTCCATCCCCTCCGTCTCCTCCGTCTCCTCCATCTCCTCCGTCTCCTCCATCACCTCCGTCCCCTCCGTCCCCTCCGTCTCCTCCGTCTCCTCCGTCCCCTCATCCCCTCCGTCTCCTCCGTCCCCTCGTCTCCTCCGTCCCCTCCGTCCCCTCGTCCCATCCGTCCCCTCAACCTCCTCCGTCCCCTCGTCCCCTCCGTCTCCTCCGTCTCCTCCGTCCCCTCCGTCCCCTCCGTCTCCTCCGTCTCCTCCGTCCCCTCGTCTCCTCCGTCCCCTCGTCTCCTCTGTCCCCTCCGTCTCCCTCCGTCCCCTCCGTCCCCTCCACCTCCTCCATCCCCTCGTCCCCTCCGTCCCCTCCGTCTCCTCCGTCTCCTCCGTCCCCTCGTCTCCTCCGTCCCCACCGTCCCCTCCGTCCCCTCCGTCCCCTCCACCTCCTCCGTCCCCTCGTCTCCTCCGTCCCCTCCGTCTCCTCCGTCTCCTCCGTCTCCTCCGTCCCCTCGTCTCCTCCGTCTCCTCCGTCTCCTCCGTCCCCTCGTCTCCCTCCGTCCCCTCCACCTCCTCCGTCCCCTCGTCCCCTCCGTCCCTTCCGTCTCCTCCGTCCCCTCGTCTCCTCCGTCCCCTCCGTCCCCTCCGTCCCCTCCACCTCCTCCGTCCCATCGTCCCCTCCGTCCCCTCCGTCTCCTCCGTCTCCTCCGTCTCCTCCGTCCCCTCGTCTCCCTCCGTCTCCTCCGTCTCCTCCGTCTCCTCCGTCCACTCGTCTCCCTCCGTCCCCTCCACCTCCTCCGTCCCCTCGTCTCCTCCGTCTCCTCCGTCTCCTCCGTCCCCTCGTCTCCCTCCGTCCCCTCCGTCCCCTCCACCTCCTCCGTCCCCTCGTCCCCTCCGTCCCCTCCGTCTCCTCCGTCCCCTCGTTCCCTCCGTCCCCTCCGTCCCCTCCACCTCCTCCGTCCCCTCGTCCCCTCCGTCCCCTCCGTCTCCTCCGTCTCCTCCGTCTCCTCCGTCCCCTCGTCCCCTCCGTCCCCTCCGTCTCCTCCGTCTCCTCCATCCCCTCGTCCCCTCCGTCTCCTCCGTCTCCTCCGTCCCCTCGTCCCCTCCGTCCCCTCCGTCTCCTCCGTCTCCTCCGTCTCCTCCATCCCCTCGTCCCCTCCGTCCCCTCCGTCTCCTCCGTCTCCTCCGTCTCCTCCGTCCCCTCGTCTCCTCCGTCTCCTCCGTCTCCTCCGTCTCCTCCGTCTCCTCCGTCTTCTCCATCTCCTCCGTCTCCTCCGTCCCCTCGTCTCCTCCACCCCCTCCGTGTCCTCCGTCCCCTCCACCTCCTCCGCCCCCTCCATCTCCCTCCGCCTCCTCCACCCCCTCCGTCTCCTCCGCCCCCTCCGTCTCCTCCATCTCCTCCTCTGTCTCCTCCGTCCCCTCGTCTCCTCCGTCTCCTCCGTCTCCTCCGTCTCCTCCGTCCCCTCGTCTCCTCCGTCCCCTCGTCTCCTCCACCCCCTCCGTGTCCTCCGTCCCCTCCACCTCCTCCGCCCCCTCCATCTCCCTCCGCCTCCTCCACCCCCTCCGTCTCCTCCGCCCCCTCCGTCTCCTCCATCTCCTCCTCTGTCTCCTCCGTCCCCTCGTCTCCTCCGTCTCCTCCGTCTCCTCCGTCTCCTCCGTCCCCTCGTCTCCTCCGTCTCCTCCGTCCCCTCCGTCCCCTCCGTCCCCTCGTCTCCTCCGTCCCCTCCGTCTCCTCCGTCTCCTCCGCCCCCTCCATCTCCTCCATCTCCTCCTCCGTCTCCTCCGTCTCCTCCGTCTCCTCCGTCCCCTCGTCTCCTCCGTCTCCTCCGTCTCCTCCGTGTCCTCCGTCCCCTCCGCCTCCTCCGCCCCTCCATCTCCCTCCGCCTCCTCCACCCCCTCCGTCTCCTCCGTCTCCTCCATCCCCTCCGTCCCCTCCGTCGCCTCCATCCCATCCGTCTCCTCCGTCTCCTCCGTCCCCTCCGTCTCCCTCCGTCTCTTCCGTCTCCTCCATCACCTCCATCCCCTCCGTCTCCTCCGTCTCCTCCATCCCCTCCGTCTCCTCCGTCTCCCTCCGTCTCCTCCATCACCTCCATCCCCTCCGTCTCCTCCATCACCTCCATCCCCTCCGTCTCCTCCGTCTCCTCCATCCCCTCCGTCTCCTCCGTCTCCTCCATCCCCTCCGTCTCCTCCGTCTCCTCCATCCCCTCCGTCTCCTCCGTCTCCTCCGTCCCCTCCGTCTCCTCCGTCTCCCTCCGTCTCCTCCATCCCCTCCGTCTCCTCCATCCCCTCCGTCTCCTCCGTCTCCCTCCGTCTTCTCCGTCTCCTCCATCACCTCCATCCCCTCCATTTCCTCCGTCTCCTCCATCCCCTCCGTCTCCTCCATCCCCTCCGTCCCCTCCGTCTCCTCCATCCCCTCCGTCTCCTCCATCCTCTCCGTCTCCTCCGTCTCCTCCATCCCCTCCGTCTCCTCCGTCTCCTCCATCTCCTCCATCTCCTCCATCACCTCCGTCCCCTCCGTCCCCTCCGTCTCCTCCGTCTCCTCCGTCCCCTCATCCCCTCCGTCTCCTCCGTCCCCTCGTCTCCTCCGTCCCCTCCGTCCCCTCATCCCATCCGTCCCCTCCACCTCCTCCGTCCCCCCGTCCCCTCCGTCTCCTCCGTCTCCTCCGTCCCCTCCGTCCCCTCCGTCTCCTCCGTCTCCTCCGTCCCCTCGTCTCCTCCGTCCCCTCGTCTCCTCTGTCCCCTCCGTCTCCCTCCGTCCCCTCCGTCCCCTCCACCTCCTCCGTCCCCTCGTCCCCTCCGTCTCCTCCGTCTCCTCCGTCCCCTCCGTCCCCTCCACCTCCTCCGTCCCCTCCGTCCCCTCGTCTCCTCCGTCTCCTCCGTCCCCTCCGTCCCCTCCACCTCCTCCATCCCCTTGTCCCCTCCGTCCCCTCGTCTCCTCCGTCCCCTCGTCTCCCTCCGTCCCCTCCGTCCCCTCCACCTCCTCCATCCCCTCGTCCCCTCCGTCCCCTCCGTCTCCTCCGTCTCCTCCGTCCCCTCGTCTCCTCCGTCCCCTCCGTCCCCTCCATCCCCTCCGTCCCCTCCACCTCCTCCGTCCCCTCGTCTCCTCCGTCTCCTCCGTCCCCTCCGTCTCCTCCGTCTCCTCCGTCTCCTCCGTCCCCTCGTCTCCTCCGTCTCCTCCGTCTCCTCCGTCCCCTCGTCTCCCTCCGTCCCCTCCATCCCCTCCGTCTCCTCCGTCTCCTCCATCTCCTCCGTCTCCTCCATCACCTCCGTCCCCTCCGTCCCCTCCGTCTCCTCCGTCTCCTCCGTCCCCTCATCCCCTCCGTCTCCTCCGTCCCCTCGTCTCCTCCGTCCTCTCCGTCCCCTCGTCCCATCCGTCCCCTCAACCTCCTCCGTCCCCTCGTCCCCTCCGTCTCCTCCGTCTCCTCCGTCCCCTCCGTCCCCTCCGTCTCCTCCGTCTCCTCCGTCCCCTCGTCTCCTCCGTCCCCTCGTCTCCTCCGTCCCCTCCGTCTCCCTCCGTCCCCTCCGTCCCCTCCACCTCCTCCGTCCCCTCGTCCCCTCCGTCTCCTCCGTCTCCTCCGTCCCCTCCGTCCCCTCCACCTCCTCCGTCCCCTCCGTCCCCTCGTCTCCTCCGTCTCCTCCGTCCCCTCCGTCCCCTCCACCTCCTCCATCCCCTCGTCCCCTCCGTCCCCTCGTCTCCTCCGTCCCCTCGTCTCCCTCCGTCCCCTCCGTCCCCTCCACCTCCTCCATCCCCTCGTCCCCTCCGTCCCCTCCGTCTCCTCCGTCTCCTCCGTCCCCTCGTCTCCTCCGTCCCCTCCGTCCCCTCCGTCCCCTCCGTCCCCTCCACCTCCTCCGTCCCCTCGTCTCCTCCGTCTCCTCCGTCCCCTCCGTCTCCTCCGTCTCCTCCGTCTCCTCCGTCCCCTCGTCTCCTCCGTCTCCTCCGTCTCCTCCGTCCCCTCGTCTCCCTCCGTCCCCTCCACCTCCTCCGTCCCCTCGTCCCCTCCGTCCCCTCCGTCTCCTCCGTCCCCTCGTCTCCTCCGTCCCCTCCGTCCCCTCGTCTCCCTCCGTCCCCTCCGTCCCCTCGTCTCCCTCCGTCCCCTCCGTCCCCTCCACCTCCTCCGTCCCATCGTCCCCTCCGTCCCCTCCGTCTCCTCCGTCTCCTCCGTCTCCTCCGTCCCCTCGTCTCCCTCCGTCTCCTCCGTCTCCTCCGTCTCCTCCGTCCCCTCGTCTCCCTCCGTCCCCTCCACCTCCTCCGTCCCCTCGTCTCCTCCGTCTCCTCCGTCTCCTCCGTCCCCTCGTCTCCCTCCGTCGCCTCCGTCCCCTCCACCTCCTCCGTCCCCTCGTCTCCTCCGTCCCCTCCGTCCCCTCGTCTCCCTCCGTCCCCTCCGTCCCCTCCACCTCCTCCGTCCCCTCGTCCCCTCCGTCTCCTCCGTCTCCTCCGTCTCCTCCGTCCCCTCGTCTCCCTCCGTCCCCTCCGTCTCCTCCGTCTGCTCCGTCCCCTCGTCCCCTCCGTCTCCTCCGTCTCCTCCGTCCCCTCGTCCCCTCCGTCCCCTCCGTCTCCTCCGTCTCCTCCGTCTCCTCCATCCCCTCGTCCCCTCCGTCCCCTCCATCTCCCTCCGCCTCCTCCACCCCCTCCGTCTCCTCCGTCTCCTCCGTCTCCTCCGTCCCCTCGTCCCCTCCGTCCCCTCCATCTCCCTCCGCCTCCTCCACCCCCTCCGTCTCCTCCGCCCCCTCCGTCTCCTCCATCTCCTCCTCTGTCTCCTCCGTCCCCTCGTCTCCTCCGTCTCCTCCGTCTCCTCCGTCTCCTCCGTCCCCTCGTCTCCTCCGTCTCCTCCGTCCCCTCCGTCCCCTCCGTCCCCTCGTCTCCTCCGTCCCCTCCGTCTCCTCCGTCTCCTCCGCCCCCTCCATCTCCTCCATCTCCTCCTCCATCTCCTCCGTCTCCTCCGTCTCCTCCCTCTCCTCCGTCCCCTCGTCTCCTCCGTCTCCTCCGTCTCCTCCGTGTCCTCCGTCCCCTCCGCCTCCTCCGCCCCTCCATCTCCCTCCGCCTCCTCCACCCCCTCCGTCTCCCTCCGTCTCCTCCGTCTCCTCCGTCTCCTCCGTCCCCTCGTCTCCCTCCGTCCCCTCCACCTCCTCCGTCCCCTCGTCTCCTCCGTCTCCTCCGTCTCCTCCGTCCCCTCGTCTCCCTCCGTCCCCTCCGTCCCCTCCACCTCCTCCGTCCCCTCGTCCCCTCCGTCCCCTCCGTCTCCTCCGTCCCCTCGTCTCCTCCGTCCCCTCCGTCCCCTCGTCTCCCTCCGTCCCCTCCGTCCCCTCCACCTCCTCCGTCCCCTCGTCCCCTCCGTCCCCTCCGTCTCCTCCGTCTCCTCCGTCTCCTCCGTCCCCTCGTCCCCTCCGTCCCCTCCGTCTCCTCCGTCTCCTCCGTCCCCTCGTCCCCTCTGTCTCCTCCGTCTCCTCCGTCCCCTCGTCCCCTCCGTCCCCTCCGTCTCCTCCGTCTCCTCTGTCCCCTCGTCCCCTCCGTCTCCTCCGTCTCCTCCGTCCCCTCGTCCCCTCCGTCCCCTCCGTCTCCTCCGTCTCCTCCGTCTCCTCCATCCCCTCGTCCCCTCCGTCCCCTCCGTCTCCTCCGTCTCCTCTGTCTCCTCCGTCCCCTCGTCTCCTCCGTCTCCTCCGTCTCCTCCGTCTCCTCCGTCTCCTCCGTCTTCTCCATCTCCTCCGTCTCCTCCGTCCCCTCGTCTCCTCCACCCCCTCCGTGTCCTCCGTCCCCTCCACCTCCTCCGCCCCCTCCATCTCCCTCCGCCTCCTCCACCCCCTCCGTCTCCTCCGCCCCCTCCGTCTCCTCCATCTCCTCCTCTGTCTCCTCCGTCCCCTCGTCTCCTCCGTCTCCTCCGTCTCCTCCGTCCCCTCGTCTCCTCCGTCTCCTCCGTCCCCTCCGTCACCTCCGTCCCCTCGTCTCCTCCGTCCCCTCCGTCTCCTCCGTCTCCTCCGCCCCCTCCATCTCCTCCATCTCCTCCTCCGTCTCCTCCGTCTCCTCCGTCTCCTCCGTCTCCTCCGTCCCCTCGTCTCCTCCGTCTCCTCCGTCTCCTCCGTGTCCTCTGTCCCCTCCGCCTCCTCCGCCCCTCCATCTCCCTCCGCCTCCTCCACCCCCTCCGTCTCCTCCATCTCCTCCTCCGTCTCCTCCGTCCCCTCGTCTCCTCCGTCTCCTCCGTCTCCTCCGTCTCCTCCGCCTCCTCCATCTCCCTCCGTCTCCTCCGTCTCCTCCATCTCCTCCGAGGTCTCCTCCGTCTCCTCCGTCCCCTCCGTCTCCTCCGTCTTCTCCGTCCCCTCCGTCTCCTCCGTCTCCCTCCGTCCCCTCCGTCTCCTCCGTCCCCTCCGTCTCCTCCGTCTTCTCCGTCTCCCTCCGTCCCCTCCGTCTCCCTCCATCCCCTCCGTCTCCTCCATCCCCTCCGTAACGTCCGTCATCTCCGTCTGCAGCCAGTGAGGATCCCCTTCAGGAAACTTGCCCCGCTAATTGGCAATTCAGCTCAGAAAGGACACAGGGCGTCTGGTGTGGGAAATTGAATAATGTCTGACTGCTTCAGGCTCTCTAAGGCTGAGGCTTTATATTGGAGTAAGAGCAGTTCAGGCTCAGTAAGTTTTGTGGTGTAACACCAATAAAATTTTAAATACTGTAAGGATAAAACTGAAGCACCCTATGTCAGTGTAAATCATGTGCATTACCTGACTATACAACAATCTTCAGGCAGGATCTGTGATATCTCAGTACCTTGCCAGTAAAATATTTAATTGAGCACTTTAAATCCAGTTATGGTTTGAAGTAATGAAATGTGTTATGCCAGCACTATATGGATGAGTCATTTGACAGGTTCAATAAATTATGTTATCCAAAATACCAGACACGCACCATTCAGGTATGTTTTTAAATCAGATGTATATTATTTGATGCCAAATTATGAAATAATACAGCATGGGGTGTAATAGCATGTATAAGTACATATCCTAACTCGCACCAAGTCCCGTTCATCCATCACTCCTGTGCTCGCTGACTTATATTGGCAACAACATCTCGATTTTAAAATTCTCATCCTTGTGTTCAATTCCCTCCATGGCCTCGCCCCTCCCTATCTCTGTAGTCTCCTCCAGCCCTACAACCCTCCAAGAGCTCTGCATTCGTTCAATTCTGGCCTCTTGCGCATCCCCGATTTCCTCCGCCCCACTATTGGTGGCCGTGCCTTCAGCTGCCTGGGCCCTGAGCTCTGGAATTCCCTCCTTAAAATTCTCCGCCTCTCTACCTCTCTCTCCTCCTTGAAGACGCTCCTTAAAACCTACCTCTTTGACCAAGCTTTTGGTCACCTGTCCCAATATCTCCTTATGCGGCTGGGTGTCAAATTTTGTCTGATAATCGCTCCTTGGAACGTTTTACTATGTTAAAGGTGCTATATAAATGCAAGTTGTTGCTGTTATAGTTGTAATATTGAATTTAAAATCCTCATCCTGGTCTTCAAACCCCTCCATGACCTTGCCACACACACATTACCTCGGCAACCTCCTGCAGCCTTTCGTCACCCCCTGCACTCTTTGATTCTTTGGCGTTGACCTTTTATGCCTTCCCTCCCTCCCCTCCCATTGATGGCAGAGCTTTCAACGGCCTCAGTCCTATATACGTGCAAGTTCTTTCTTTCTATCAAACCATGCTGTGTTCCCGGGTGACTGGGTTGTACACTAAATGAAAAACCTTCACACCCAGAAAATCACCCCATGGACTTACAGCTGTACTGAGGAGTGTCAATGGTCCTCATTAGAGTTAATACTGTGCTGTAGAAATGAGCGCCTGTATTTGAATAAGTTCGTTAAATAATAACTGGCATTTTGTAGATTGCTAAAACATGAATCAATTTAAATAAACTAATGTCACTTAAAGTGTTTGCACATTTAAACACGGTAATCATACATCTTCCAAAGCAATTATTTTGATAACTGAAAATAAGTCCCCATCATTGATATAACTTGGGTTTTTTAATGTTTAATAACTAAATATGAAAGCACAAATATAAGTAATGAAGGTACGGAATTTGATTACAGAGCTTAATGACAGGAATATATTTGCTTTCTTTGGATGAACAAAAATAATTAATGATGCACCCCATGGACATCTAATTGAATTTGGATCATCTCATCTGGTAAAACAGGTTTGAAACACATGCAGTGTGTATCACCTATCTTGCAATAGTGCGACGCTGGCACAGATCCTTGTCAGATGTAAGCATGGGTCAGAGATTGGTCTACAACATCATAAGCCCTGATTCTGTGTCCCGTGCTTGTGTCCAGCTAGGCTCCACACAGATAGTGGCTTCTTGCACTTTCTGCCCTTTCCAGTCCTACAACCCTCTGAGATCTCTGCGTTCCTCGAATTCTGTCCTCTTGTGCACCCTACCTAGGCCCTAAGCTCTGGAATTCCCTCCCTAAACCTCTCCGCTTCTCTACCTCTCTCTCCTCCTTTAAGCCACTCCTTAAAACCTACCTCTTTGACCAAGCTTGCGGTCACCTGTCCTAATATCTCCTTATGTGGCTCGGTGTCAAATTTTGTTTGATAACATTCCTGTGAAGCGCCTTGGAAGTTTCACTACATTAAAGGCGCTAGATAAATACAAGTTGTTGTTGTTAAGTACTTATCTTGATCAGTTCATACATTTTACTATTTCTCTTCTCATTGTGAACTTCTCTCTGTTCCATACACTTTAGTTGTACAGCCCATTGAATGTTAACTTTGTACGTTGCATGAATCTTTTGAAAGTGTTCCTAAAATTGTTAAAATCTGTGAAATAACTCGTCGGCAGACCTGCCCTAAGTGAAATCGCTTTGTCACTGGACTGTTCCAGCAGGCTAAAAATGCGCCACGTTGAATGGATTGTGCAATAAATAAAGGGCCTTGTACTGTGCACATCAGCCCATAGACACAAATTTTGCACTAAGAATGCCAGTGGCCCTCATTAAAGGTTAGAACATTTGTAGAAATGAGCATCTATACATCAAAAAGAACCTATAGTTGCATAAATATCCGATTCTGTCTACTGCAGAACCAGCAATTGCCAAAAACGGCCTTGAAATGAATATTATTAACCTAACGTCAATCAAAGTCTTTGCACATTCAAACACAGTCAGCCATGCCTCTGATTGTTCAATAAAGGGTAAAAGGAAAGAAGAGGGAAGTGGGATAATAGTCCACAGCTCTACTGCGGGGTTAGCACTAGTGCGGACACAATGGGGCAAGTGGGCCACTGAAATTTCGATGACTCTATGAATCCGGGGCTCCGAGCCTTGGTTACCAATCAGTCCTGTGCGTGCTGGAAAATAATTTACAGCTACAAGTGCTCAGATTGTTACCTTGGACTCATTGATTAGACGTTCGTGCTGGTGCAGACAGCAAGATGTACAAGACACTCATGGTTGAGAATCACAGATTCAAACCCACCCCAAAAGGCAATATAATTTTTTTACGAGCGCATCCATTAAATGGGAACAGATGTTACCATTTTCCAAAAAGTAATTGGAGATTAAGTTTGCTAATGAAAAGATTCTGCTTGACATTGTTAATGAAGCTCATTTTGGATGTAATTTGTAAATTTTGTTTTAATGGTTGTGATATAATGAGTTGATGACAATTTTCACTAACCGTATCAGAATTAAGAGTTATGAGTTGCATAATAAAAGGAACAATAATGAAGTGCTGATGCATCGATTTTAACCATGCATTGTGGACACAAACTCAGAAATACCACCCCGTCAAAAAAAACTTACAAGATTCTGCAGAGTTGAATAGTCTTACAAAAATCATCAGAAGAATGCTGAATTATAATGATCAACTTGAAATATAATGGTTTGCAACCAGGCAAGCACGATGTTTTTCAATTCAAAAAGGATTTCTTTGCACCAGAAACTGTCTCTCATATCACACTGCTTTTTGGAGGTTGCCCATGCATTGAGTGTCCATGCTCGGCATGGTGATAGCGCTCTTGCCTCTGAGTCAGAAGGTTATGGGTTCAAGCACCGTGTCGAGGCTGACACATCAGTGCAGTACTGAGGGAGCGCGGCATTGTCAGAGGTTCTGTCTTTCGGATGAGACGTTAAACCGAGGCCCCGTCTGCCTGTTCAGGTGGACGTGAAAGATCCCATTGGCATTATTCGAAGAAGAGCAGGGGAGTTCTCCAAGCGTCCTCGCTAACATTTATCCCTCAACCAACACCACCAAGAGCACATTAACTGGTCACTCGCCTTGTTTCTGTTTGTGGGACCTTGCTGTGTGTAAATCGGCTGCCTACATAACAACAGCGACTACACCTCAAAAGTAATTTATTGGCGATGAAGCATTTGGGGCATCCTGAGAATGTGAAAGATGTTTTATAAATGCAGGTTTTTCTTTTATCAAAACCCCTTCTCCCAGGTTTATATTTATTTTGGGAAGGCGGGGCGGTGAGCGGTTCCCAGGCCAGCTCCATCAGCGACACGCTGGGACCAGCCATTGGGAAAGAAGTGAACTTCACTTGCCATCTGATTTCCCTTTCTTGCCAGTGAACCAGCTGGGGAAACTCCTGAAAATGGTGAAGACCCGGCAGAATTCGGCCTCTGCTGTTTGCCTGGGGGTTCTGCTGGTGTGCTGCTGGAGTTACAGCATGAAATCAGTGGAAGCCTTTAGGTACATAAAGTATTCTCAGCTCTTCTTCAGTTTCATCCCCATTGGGGTTCTTTAAGATGCTCATCACTTTGTTGACTGTCCTCTTGCAGTTACGATACTGGAGATTTCTCACTGCAGCTGTACTCATTTCCAATTCAGTGTTGTCTCTCTGATTACCCTTTAGACAAGTGTTTTGAATTTCCTGTGTTCTTTCTTGTGGATTCCTCCTTCACCTTTCTCTCCACAGGCATTGCAATTTTTTCTCTTAAGTCTTTTTAGATTGTCTTGTTGATCCATTGGAGTCATGTCTTTTGATCTACACTTGCTAATTTTAGCTGTGTATTTCCCCAGTATGTTGCTCAGTGTGGGCTTCTGAAAATAATCCATTTGTCCATTTGTCATCTACTGACATGTTACTCGGTAATTTTCTGTACTCGCTCAGCTTTAGTCTATCTCTCATACCCTTTGCAAACTTGTATATCTGGGTGTTGGTCTTTGGCCGATCATGTTGACCTTAATCATGTCCTAGTCGCTCTCGCTTGCGGTGTCATGGCTTCCATTCGCTGTGTACCATCGCAGTCCCTTATCTACCGAGAGTTTACTCCTATGGCTTCCCCGACGCACTGGGCAATGAATCAATCACACATTCCACTTACCAAATCTGACCCCGAGCCCTTCAGCATTCCACATTCCTATCTCGACTCTATTTTTTCTCCCCTTGTCCAGTCTCTTCCCATCTACATCCACGACTCTTCCGATGCCCTCCGCCACTTTAACAGTTTCCAATTTCCTGGCCTGGCCTCACCTTCACATGGTCCATCTCCAACTCTTCCCTTCCTCGACTTCTCTGTTACCATTTCTGGGATAGGCTATCGACAAACATCCACTATAAGCCCACAGACTCCCACAGCTACCTGGACTAAACTTCCTCCCACCCCGCTTCCTTTAAGGACTCTATTCCATTCTCCCAGTTTCTCCATCTCTGTCGCATCTGCTCTGACGATGCCACCTTCCATACTAGTGCTTCCGACATGTCTTCCTTTTTCCTCAACCGAGGATTCCCCTCTACTGTGGTTGACATGGCCCTCGACTGTGCCCGTTCTATTTCCCGCACTTCTGCTCTCACCCCTTCCCCTCCCTCGCAGAACCACGATAGAGTTCCCCTTGTCCTCACCTTTCACCCCACCAACCTCCACATTCAACGTATCATCCTCCGCCATTTCCACCACCTCCAGTGTGATCCCACCACCAAACACATCTTCCCCTCCCCTTTCAGCATTCCGAAGGGACCACTCCCTCCGTGACACCCTGGCCCACTCCTCAATCACCCCCAACTCCTTCCCACGGCACCTTCCCGTGCAAGCGCAGGAGATGCAATGCCTGTCCTTTTACCTCCTCCCTTCCCATTGTCCAGGGCCCCAAACACTCCTTCCAGGTGAAACAGTGATTTACTTGTACTTCTTTCAATTTAGTATACTGTATCGCTGTTCATGATACGGTCTCCTCTACATTGGGGAAACCAAACGCAGATTGGGTGACCGCTTTGTGGAACACTTCCATTCAATCCATAAGCGTGACCCGAGCTTCCGGTCGCCTGTCCAGTCCTCGGCCTCTTACGCTGTTCCAATGAAGCGCAATGTAAACTCAAGGAACAGCACCTCATCTTTCGATTAGGCACTTTACAACCTTCTGGACTCAATATTGAGTTCAACAATTTCAGACCATAACCTCGGCCCTTATTTTTTTCAAATGGCAGCTGTTGATGATTCTGCCATTCCCATTTACACCTCATCTAGACTCATCCTTTGTTTCTTAACTTGTCCCATTCCCATCTCCTTTTGCCTTGCACCATCATCCCTTTTGTCTTTTAATCTCTCCTGCCTTCCATCCTATCACAGACCTTCCCTTTTGTTCTTTCCTCCCCTGCCCCCTTTCTCTGCCCCTGCACTTGCTTAAAATCTGTTACATCTCTAACTTTTTCCAGTTCTAATGAAAGGTCATCGACCTGAAACGTTAACTCTGTTTCTCTCTGCTGAATATTTCCAGCATTTTCAGATTTTGTTTCCACATTTAGGATCGGTTGATTGAAATCCCTCATTAATATAACCTCCCTGTTTTCAAATTTCCTCGTCATCTCTTCAATGACAACAACGTGCATTTATATAGTGCTTTTAACATAGTAAAACATCCCAAGACGGTTCACAGGAACGTTATCAAACAAAATTTGACACTGAGCCACATGAGGAGATATTAAGACAGGTGAGGGAGGTTTTAAGGAGTGTCTTAAAGGAGGAGAGAGAGGTAGAGAGGCGGAGAGGTTTAGGGAGGGAATTCCAGAGCTTAGGGCCTAGGCAGCTGAAGGCACGGCCACCAATGTTGTTCTTCATAATGTATTCTGTCCTCCTCCTAATTCTGAGCTGGGATCTGTAGCCCACCCGAGCATTGTTTCAGCTTCCTCTGAGCTTGAGATCTCCAGACAGAGTATTTTACTGAATCATCTTTGCCTACAGGGTCCACTTCCTTTATCTCACAGGTGCCTCTGATATATAAATCCACATCCCTTCCTTTACTATCTATTCTTCTGAGGTCAGCGATACTTCTGTTCTTCCTATTACAGTGACGTCCTCCAATATTCTGTAGTTCAGGCCCTTTATTACAAGCGCTTCTAGCATTTATCTATTTGCATCTTAATAAAGTTTTGACTCCCCTTTCGCCCCTGTGTGACTTTATGTGGCACAAAAATGGGATATTCTGCAACATCGTGAAAATTGACCAGCAACTTTCCAGCTCACAACGTGCAGTGAGAAAATTGAGCAAAATCTTTTTTGAGCTAATTCCAGAAAAATTCAGATGCAATCTGTAAATCCTACTTGTTTGGTTTTATTACTGTGGATTTTTCCCTCAGTTGATAAAAATATAACCTTCCTTTGTTTTGAATTAGGAGTTTATTTTTGTAGACCAAATGGATATTTCATTACATCATAAAATGATATGGTGTACTGAACGCTTAATGATTACAGCAAATTTTTATATCGTATAAAATGAGTCTACAGTGCATTAATTCTTTTATGGCGTGTGATTTGCTTTCTGTATGAAGAATGCAACTGTGAAGACATCATATTGCCTTCAGTTATTCACTTGCTCTCAAATAATAAGAAATGTAAGTGTATTGTAATAAAACACTTAGGGGTAAAAATTCAGTTGGTTGCGCCTCCCGTTAGCGCCTTAAGAGGGCGCTAATGGGGCGCAAAGCCGCTAGCGCCCAGGCGCAGCGATGTTTGCGCCGCTCGGGAACTTAACTAGACATTGTGCGTCGGCGCTAAACTTTACCGCTGCGACCACCTGCGCGCGCAGATTGTGACGTCATTCCATGGTGCAACGCCCTTGTGGCGCCCCGGAGCGGAAATTGAGTGGCGCCCCCTGCCTTACCGCCTGGCGCATCCAACGACCGGAAGACTGGAACGCTATCAATCGCTGTGGGGCTGGGGGGGGGGGCGCTATTTAAAGGGGGCCTCTTCCTGTCTTTTTCTGTGGTTGACATTTTTGCACCACTCGTTCTGAGAGAGAGAGAGAGATTCTGAGAGAGAGAAAGAGAGACTTCTGCATTGAGTCAATGCTTTGTAAGGTAGTTTTGCCTACTGATCCTAACTTCGCTGGTACTTTGGTTGCAGTCCTTCATAACTTTGCTTGCAAAGAGACTGTGGGGGCTGCACTGAATGGGGGCGTCGTCCTGCTCCAGCTGAATCGGAGGACACAGAGACGCAGAGAGAGAGTGGCAATGATGGCCAGACGGAGGAGGGCCAACAGGCGTATGTACAGGAGAGCTTACTCTCCCAGGGTATATCGTGAACAGCTCTCCTACATTCATTTGTCTGAGGAGCTGTGTTTGCGAAGGCTGCGATTCAGCAAGGAGGTGGTCACTGAGCTCTGCCACCTGCTGCAGCCAGATCTGCAGCCTCAACTGAGGTCCAGGACGTCTCTGTCGGTGGCAGTGAAGGTCACAGTGGCTCTCAACTTCTATGCTACTGGCTCATTTCAAGCTGCTGCTGGGGACCTCGCCAATATCTCCCAGTTCGCGGTGCATTGCTGCATCCGGCAGGTCACAAATGCCCTCTTTAAAAGGAGACGAGAGTTCATCTCTTTCCCCATGACCCCAGACAAGCAGCGTGACCGTGCTCTGGGCTTTGCGAGGATAGCGGGCTTCCCCATGGTGCAGGGCGCCATTGACTGCACGCATGTGGCTTTGCGTGCTCCACATGAGAATGCCGAGGAATTCCGGAACAGAAAGGGGTTCCATTCCTTGAATGTTCAGTTGGTCTGTGACCACAGACAGCTGATACTCGCTGTCAATGCCCACTATCCTGGCAGCTGCCACGATGCTTTCATCCTGCGCCAGACTACTGTGGCAGAACTTTTCGAGGCACTGCATCAGCCAGTTGGTTGGCTTCTCGGGGACAAGGGGTATCCATTGAGCACCTGGCTGATGACACCGCTCCGTACGCCCAACACCCCTGCTGAGCTGCGGTACAACGAGAGCCATCAAGCTACCAGGAACATCATTGAGCGCACAATCGGCGTGCTGAAGCAACGGTTCCACTGTCTCGACCATTCTGGAGGAGCCCTGCAGTACTCGCCTGAGCGAGTATCCAACTTCGTAGTTGTGTGCTGCATGTTGCATAACATGGCAATCGTCAGGACCCAGCCAATGCCACCAGGCCTTGGAGCACCACCAGAGGAGGAGGAGGAAGAGGACGAGGAGGATGATCATCAGCAGCACCAAGGCGGGAGGGCGGCCCACAATGGTGAAACTGCAAGGGCCGTCCGTCAACGGCTGATAGCAAGCCGCTTCTAGGGCCCCTGCTGTGGAAATGGCTTCTGCCATTGCTAACAACATCAATGAACCCAGCACGCAACCCCTAAGCCGGCCAAGGCACCAATGATTCCAAACACCAAACATGTATATTTTGAATACAAAAACTTATTTATTTTACAAACTCTGTGTGTGTCATTTCCTCATGACAAACTCATAGAAATAAACACAAAAAAACAGTCATTAACATAACTGGTTCTCACAACCTGGAGATAATGTCCAAAACACTAGACAAAAGTTGGACCACGAACCTCGGCCTTTAATAAAAAAATGACCAGCATTTTGTCACACCTCCTACTTTTTGCCCTTCGAGGGTGATCTCCTTCCCTTGCGCACTTCCCCCCTTCTAACCCTACTGCTCCTCCGTAATGGGACCTCAGTGGCTGCAGCAAGGCTGGTGGAAGGCTGCTGATTGTCAGACCCTGACACTGCAGATGCCCCTGAAGGACGGCCTCGACCAGTTCTGGGCCTGGAGGGCCCGGCTGCAGACTGCACCAACTCTGCATGGGCGGCAGCAGTCTGTCCTACAGGCGGTGGCAAGTGCAGTGGAGAAGTGACAGTGTTGGCAGCAGGAATGCTGTCATCGTGAGAGAGGACAGCAACTCCCTGCTCGACCGACACACTGGCACTCCCACGGGGCAGCACTTCAGCATCCGGAGCAATCTGCTGGAGCACAGATTGCTGGCCTGCTGTGAGAGCCCCGGGGACATGTGAACGAACCATCGAGGTTGGCAGCAGTCAGTGCTCGCGTGGCCTCAATCTGAGTCTGCATGAGAGCAGTCAGAGATGGGATCACGGCAGTCAGTGACTGAATTGCAGCACTAAGCTTTAGTGTGGCATCCGCCTGTGCTACAGCGAAGTGCTCCACACTCCTTGCCAGTGACTCAATGCATTCGGGCACCCTTCCCACTGCACCCATGAGCTCAGTGTGCATGCCCACCGCCTGGGTGTTCATTTCTGCGATCAGCCACTCCTCCTCTGCGTCCATTGCAGTAGGAGTCGCTGGCATACTCTCCCTCTGGGGAGAAGGCCCCCGTTCTTCCCTACCCCCATGGCGTTGCTGCAGCCCGCTGGGTCCTGGAGCTTCACCCTCATCAGACCCTTCCCCCTTGCTCCCCTCCATGGAAGGCGTGTTCCCAGTGTGGGCATGGGCTTCCTCGGGAGAGGGTGGCACTGATGCTCCGGCTTCCTCTTCCTCCTCGGCTGCAGCTTCACTCCCACTGGCAGCTTCAGGGCCCGTCTCCTCAGCTGGTGAATCACCATCTGAAAGCAGGGAGGTACAAGAGTGGCTTTAGCATGAGGACAGGGTGGCAGTAAGGGAGGAATAAGTGCAGCGAGTTAGCAAGTTGGATTGAAAGTGTCAAAGGCTGGTGTTGTGTGGGACAAGTGGAAGGACAGAGGACAAAAAGGTGATGACCTTACCATTGCTGTCCAGAACGGGGTCGGCGTCTCCAGTGGCGACGGGACCGATCACCCAGCTTGCCACAATCCTGTGGACGCGCTCCTCAAGATCGCTGAGGGGTTGCAGCTGAGGCCGCCCTCCACCTGTCCGTTGCTGCTGTCTCCTATTATGCGCCAGCTTGGCCTGCAAGTAAAAGGACAGCATCTGAGTAAATATACAGCCAAGATCTTGCCTGATGTGCCTCCCATAGGTGAATAGCCCTTACTGTATGCAGCCATGGTCTTGCCTGATGTGCCTCCCATAGGTGAATAGCCCTTACTGTATGCAGCCATGGTCTTGCCTGATGTGCCTCCCATAGGTGAATAGCCCTTACTGTATGCAAAGTGTGGAATGTGTGTGTGTGTTTCATGAAAGGGCCATAGGTGTTGGATGAGTGTTGTGCATTGGGGTTTTAAGACCCTCTGGCCATAGAGTGAGGTTGAGATGGAGGGATGGAGAGGTATTGAGAAATAGCCACTCACCCTGACGACCCGAGTGAGGTCGTTGAACTTTTTGCGGAATTGAACATGGGTCCTGGGCACCATGCTCCTGGAGGAGACGCTCTGAGCCACCTCCCTCCACACTCTTCTGTACTCGCGTGGCAAAGGCCTCCTGCCACTCTCAGGGAAGAGTATACATCTTCTGCGCTCCACCACGCCAACCAGAGCATCCAAGGCCCGCTCGGTGAAGCGCTGAGCTCGTTCTCACACCCTCTCCATCCTTGGCAGCAAAATGGATTCACAGGTCTCTCCAGGCCGAGATTCAAGGCTGCAATGAGCAGGGTGTGGCTGGGGAGCAAGTTGGCCCCCCCGCTTTAAGAACTGGCTGGCGCCAGTGTGTCTGTGTTCCCTCGCTAGCTGGCAGCACCTGCGCTGCGCTCGCGCGCTGAGTTAGCGCCTCACTGCTCGGCCTTTGCGCCTTAAGACAGGTGTGCAGCGCCTGATTTAGCGCTCCACTCACCTCCCGGGGCGGTAAAAGTGAAGTTTCCAGTCAGTGGCGATAATTAGCGCCAGGCGCTAATTTTTGCATCCAGACGATATTTGCGCCCCAAACGGGGCGCGACCTAATTTTTCCCCCTTAGAATATAAAGCATGCAGAATTTCAAAAACATTTCCTTAATTCTGCCTTTTGTTGCTGATGACAGGTTTAATCACCCAGTTACGGTGCCATTACCAACCCCTTATTTTTTCATTTTGTTTTGGTACTTTGCGATAGAGAGTGAAAGCCAACATGATGTGAGGTGTTTGGTGGCGACTGTAGTTCCTCGAACGCTCATGCAAGTCCCAGAAGGGATGATTCCGTGATCCAGCAGGGAGGTGACACTCAAAGGGAGTGCACCTTGGGTAATCTTGGGCTACTCGCCTGCAAGTTCCCAAGATGCACTCCTTTAGGGCACTGCTCTCCGCCGGAGGGGTCAGATCACAGAATGACCCCTATAATAGGAACATAGGAGCAGGAGTAGGCCATTCAGCCCCTCGAGCCTGCTCCACAAATCTGAGTCCTCTCCATATCTAGGTATATCCTGAGACGCTATTGTGCCAACTTTTTCCATTATAAATTCCTATGCCCACATTTATTATGGAAACTGCCTATGTAAACTTCTCACACTGTAATTACACCATCCCACCAATGAGGGCACTGTAGCATCACTGTTCCTCCAAGCTATGCAGCCTGGACTGCAGAGAAACTCTTACACTCCAACCAACTCTGATTCCCAAATTGACGTATGTTTTGCTATTTAACTGTGAATAATATCTAATCAAAGTATGATATAAAAGTAAGAACAGAATGCATGACTTTAAAATGGGGACTGAATTATATCTGCATGCCCTGGTCCAACTGGCCCCTGCCCTCTAACCCTGCTTCACCTGAAGAGTACACTTGCTTCACAGTGCCCATGTGCAGTGTCATGGGAGAGCAACTGCTATATACAAAATTAAACCTCACTCTGCGTCATTAAACGACATTTCACATGCCCCATATTCCAGACAAAAAATTCACAGCCACACCAACTGTGAGGAGTCCTCTCTACTCTTCAAACACGTTTCTCTGGCACCTGTCCCGCTCCACCACCGTAACTGCAACGGAGGTTTGGTGGAGGCCCTGTTTACCTGCAACAACAGCAGCAATTTGTATTTTATAGCACCTTTGACCGAAAGCTGCCTGTGGGGGTTCAAGGGAGTTACCATAGTTTGAGAAAACTGAATAGCTCACTTCTACCAAGAGTCATCACCAGCATCGGGCTGGAATTAGTTAACACTTACAGTCTCTTCTCTAATAATCTAATAACTGGCAGTATAGCGTGGACAGCACAGCTTATCGTAAGCAGATTACTTTGGGCAAAAAGCGAAATAAGCTTAACTTAATTATTCTAAGCCTTCGATTTAATTTCACTCTCAAACCTGTAAACGCAAAGTTATGGCGGCGGAGTGGGAGAATCCCTGAGGAAATTGCTGGAGGATGTTAACCGCAAGGCTCTCGGTTTGAGAGTTAAGTGAAAGTTAAGTTCAGCTTGTTTTGCTTTTATATTAACTAAATATTATCCATTTCCAGTCTGCCTCTGGCAATGACTCTTGGTATAAGTGAGCTATTCAGGTTTCTCAAACCATGGAGACTCCCTTGAATCACCACAGGCAGCTTCCGGTCTTTCCTCCTCTTCCTAAATCCCTCGACCTCTTAATCGCCCCCCAACCTTTAAAAGCCTTCTCAAAACTCAGTAAGACTTGCCGTACACTCCTTTTCTCTATGAAACACCTTGAGATGTTTTCCTTTAAAGGAGCTCTTTATATGCAAGTTTTTTTCCCCAAGTACAGTAAATAATGAATGCACAATCTTCATCGCATATCACCAGCGCAGTATTTAGAAATGTAAGCATCTTTGGTTCAGATTCCCTCAGAAGCCACTGATGTATGTGTTCAGAATGTGGAGAGAGCATTCGAGCTGCTGGTGTGGAGATGGCAATTGGTTTGTACAATGGTAATTTTATATTTTTCACTGTGACAATAGTTTTAACATTCATTTGGGAAAGGTTGAGATGGAACTCTGTCACAGAAACTGCCTGGACAGAAAAGGACTGGTTTTCCAAAAGCCTGCTCTTGGTCCAGATGAATGCACACCCAGATCACATACCAGGAATTTTCCAATATACCTTCCTGATGGGCAGGACTCTGTGCATTAGGAAAATTGTCCTTTAAGTGTCGTAGCAATATAAAGGGTTTTGATGGAGTAGATAGAGAGAAACTGTTTCCACTGACAGGAGGGGCAGTACCAGATGTCACAGAATTAAGATAATTGGCAAAAGAGCAAGGAGGAGATGAGGAGAATTATTTTCACACAGCAAGTTGTTGTGATCTGGAATGCGCTGCCTGAAATGGTGGTGGAAGCAGATTCAGTAATAACTTCCAAAAGGGAATTGGATATTATTTTTTATTCATTCACGGGATGTGGGCGTCGCTGGCAAGGCCGGCATTTATTGCTAATCCCTAACTCACCATGAGAAGGTGGTGGTGAGCCACCTTCCTGAACCGCTGCAGTCCGTGCGGTGAAGGTACGCCCACAGTGCTGATAGGGAGGGAGTTCCAGGATTTTGACCCAGCGACGATGAAGGAACGCCGATATATTTCCTAGTCAGGATGGTGTGTGACTTGGAGGGGAATTTGCAGGTGGTGGTGTTCCCATGTGCCTGCTGCCCTTGTCCTTCTAGGTGGAAGAAGTCGCGGGTTTGGGATGCGCTATCAAAGAAGCCTTGGCGAGTTGCTGCAATGCATCTTGTAGATGGTGCACACTGCAGCCACGGTACGCCGGTGGTGGAGGAGTGAATGTTTAAGGTGGTGGATGGGGTGCCAATCATACGGGCTGCTTTGTCCTGGATGGTGTCGAGCTTCCTCAGTGTTGTTGGAGCTGCACTCATCCAGGCAAGTGGAGAGTATTCCATCACACTTCTGACTTGTGCCTAGTAGATGGTAGAAAGGCTTTAGGGAGTCAGGAGGTGAGACACTCGCAAAGAATATCCAGCCTCTGACCTGCTCTTGTAGCCACAGTATTTATGTGGCTGGTCCAGTTAAATTTCTGGTCAATGGTGACCCCCCCCAGGCTGTTGATGGTGGGGGATTCAGCAATGCTAATGCCATTGAATGTCAAGGGGCGGTGGTTAGACTCTTGTTGGAGATGGTCATTGCCTGGCCCTTGTGTGACACGAATGTAAAAAGAAAAAGATTAGTGAAGACAAATGTAGGTCCCTTACAGTCAGAAATGGGAGAATTTATAATGGGGAACAAGGAAATGGCAGAGCAATTAAACAAATACTTTGGTTCTGTCTTCACGGAAGAGGACACAAATAACTTCCCAGAAATGCAAGGGAACCTAGGGTCTAGTGAGAAGGAGAAATTAAAGGAAATTAGTATTAGTAAAAAAATAGTGCTGGAGAAATTAATGGGACTGAAAGCTGATAAATCCCCAGGTCCTGATAATCTGCATCCCAGAGTACTAAAAGAGGTAGCCATGGAAATAGTGGATGCATTGATTGTCATCTTCCAAAATTCTATAGATTATGGCACAGTTCCTGCAGATTGGAGGGTGGCAAATGTAACCCCACTATTTAAAAAAGGAGGGAGAGAGAAAACAGGGAACTACAGATCGGTTAGCCTAACATCAGTAATAGGGAAAATGCTAGAGTCTATTATAAAGGATGTGATAACAGGACACTTAGAAAATATCAACAGGATTAGACAAAGTCAACATGGATTTATGAAAGGGAAATCATGTTTGACAAACCTACTGGAGTTTTTTGAGGATGTAACTGGTAGAATAGATAAGGGAGAAGCAGAGGATGTGGTGTATTTGGATTTTCAGAAGGCCTTTGATAAAGTCCCACATAAGAGGTTAGTGTGCAAAATTAAAGCACATGGGATTGGGGGTAATAAACTGGCATGGATTGAAAATTGGTTAACAGACAGGAAACAGAGAGTAGGAATAAATGGGTCTTTTTCGGGGTGGCAGGCAGTGACTAGTGGGGTACCGCAGGGATCAGTGCTTGGGCCCCAGCTATTCACAATATATATCAATGATTTGGATGAGGGAACCAAATGTAATATTTCCAAGTTTGCTGACGACACAAAGTTAGGTGGGATTGTGAGTTGTGAGGAGGATGCAAAGAGGCTTCAAGGCGATTTAGACAAGTTGAGTGAGTGTGCAAATACATGGCAGATGCAGTATAACGTGGATAAATGTGAAGTTATCCACTTCGGTAGGAAAAACAGAAAGGTAGAGTACTATTTAAATGGTGATAGATTGGGAAATGTTGATGTACAAAGGGACCTGGGTGTCCTTGTACACCAGTCACTGAAAGCAAACATGCAGGTGCAGCAAGCAGTTAGGAAGGCAAATGGTATGTTGGCCTTCATTGCAAGAGGATTTGAGTACAGGAGCAAGGGTGTCTTACTACAGTTGTACAGGGCTTTGGTGAGACCACACCTGGAGTACTGTGTGCAGTTTTGGTCTCCTTACCTAAGAAAGGATATACTTGCCATAGAGGGAGTGCAGCGAAGGTTCACCAGACTGATTCCTGGGATGGCAGGACTGTCGTATGAGGAGAGATTGGGTCGACTAGGCCTGTATTCACTAGAGTTTAGAAGAATGAGAGGGGATCTCATTGAAACGTATAAAATTCAGACAGGGCTAGACAGACTGGATGCAGGGAGGATGTTTCACCTGGCTGGGGGGTCTAGAACGTGGGGTCACAGTCTCAGGATACGGGGTAGGACATTTAGGACTGAGATGAGGAGAAATTTCTTCACTCAGAGGGTGGTGAACCTGTGGAATTCTCTACCACAGAAGGCTGTGGAGGCCAAGTCACTGAATATATTTAAGAAGGAGATAGATAGATTTCTAGACACAAAAGGCATCAAGGGGTATGGGAGAGAGCGGGAATATGGTATTGAGATAGAGGATCAGCCATGATCATATTGAATGGCGGAGCAGGCTCGAAGGGCCGAATGGCCTACTCCTGCTCCTATTTTTCTATATTTCTATGACATAAGGCTCTTGCTGCCTGTATAGATGGTTGAGCAGGAACTTCCTCAGGCTCTTTTTCTTCGTCCTGCTCCGCTCTTGACTGAGGTGGATGCGCTCCTCTTCCACCCGCTCCACATATATTGTCTTTCTGATGGCAGTGTTGTAGAGCATGCAGGTGGTGGTGATCTTGTGCTCTGCGGAGGGCTACGTTACAGGTCGCCCCTTGATCTGCTGGAGCATCTGAAGTACCGCGTCAAGCTGCCGATAGGTTAACTGTGATTCAGGTGGCTGTACGAGCCTCATTGTATTTGTGCTCTTCTGCTGTTCTTAACTCTCTCAGAGGTGGCATTAGCCAATGCTGCTGACACCCAGCTCTACCTCATCACCACCTCGCTCGACTCCTCCACCGCCTCTGATTTGTCACGCTGCTTGTCCGACATCAAGTATTGGATAAGCAGAAATTTCCTCCAGTTAAATATTGGGAAGACCAACACCATTGTATTTGGTCCCTGCCACGAACTCCGTTCCCTAGCCATCGACTCCATCCCTCTCCCTGGAAACTGTCTGAGGCTGAACCACACTGTTTGCAACCTTAATGTATCTTCTCCATTGCCAAGACTATTTACTGCCAATTCTGTATTATTGCCCGTCTCCACCCCTGCCTCAGCTCATCTGCTGCTGAAACCCTCATCCATATCTTTGTTACCTCTAGACTGTATTCGTCCAATGCTCTCCTGGTCGGCCTCCCACCTTGCACCCTCTGTAAACTTGAGTTGATCCAAAACTCTGCTGCCCATATCCTACCTCGCACCAAGTCCTGCTCATCCATCACCTCTGTGCTCGCTGATCTTCATTGACTCCCAGTCTGGCAACACCTCGATTTTAAAATTCTCATCCTTGTGTTCAAATCCCTCCACAGCCTCACCCCTATCTATCTCTGTAATCTCCTCCAGCCCGACAACCCCCAAGCGTTTTGTGCTCCTCCAATTCTGGCCTCTTGAGCATCCCCGATTTTCATCGCTCTATCATTGATGGCCGTGCCTTCAGCTGTCTAGGACCCAAGCTCTGGAATTCCATCCATAAACCTCTCTGCCTCTCTACCACGTTCTCCTCCTTTAAGATGCTCCTTAAAACCTACCTCTTTGACCAAGCTTTTGGTCACCTGTCCTAATGTCTCCTTCTTTGTCTCAGTGTTAAATTATGTCTCGTTACGCTCCTGCCTAGCACCTTGGGACATTTTACAACATTAAAGGCGCTATATAAATGCAAGTTGTTGTATAGTCTAGGGGGTAGAAATTCATCTTTGATGATAGCATTAACCAGGTAGTATCACATGCGCTGCCTGTTATACACCCCGCTTGATATTCAATTCTACTGAAGTAATTGGAACCGAGTATTGGGCGGGAGTATAACAGGCGGCAGATTCGACACTGCCCGTTTACACTACCGCCCAAAATGAATTTCTAGCCCATAGTCTCCAAGGAGCCGATGTTCACTGTGCTCTTTGTGACTTGAGTAATCCTGGCAGGTGCATTACCTTAGAATGAAGGCATGACTGCTGCTTGGGAAGTCTCGCACGGTCCTGTTTCAACGGCTGTTTGTTGAAAGAGCAGAAGCCCTTCCGATTCATGGCGCTGACGGAGTTGAGTATTGGGACATGTGGGATCTGGCGATCCCTGTCACCCCAAATGCCGCAGGTATCTCTCAGTGTGCTGCTGGTGGCCCCTGGGCAAAATTTTTGACCCGTCAGACAGAATGTCAGTCACCTGGTTGCTATGGGCTGCATTTTCCGGGGGTTCAGCGGGCGCGATTGGTGGCGGGTCAGGTGGGAAAGTGTTTTATTTCCCCAGCGGGTTCAGTCCCCGCTGTGATCCTGCCGCCACGCGCCTTTCCCCGATGTCGGGTCTGTCAGCGCTGAGCAGACCCGACACGCAGGGGCGGGTTCACAGCAGGGGACCCAATTCAGGTAATTAGTGGCTTGTTTAAAGCCATTAAGAATGAATTTCAGCTCAGCTTCTGCATTTGACAGCTCACCCACGGGGTCCACGCTGGTTGTCCAAGCTGAGGCGGGAGGTCAGTGGCCATTGAATCAGCTGTTGAGTTGACAGCATCAAGTGTGCAGTAAAAGCGCCCACCTTACAGAGATATCTTCCCTCAGCCACAAACTCTTCCTCACTGCATTTCCACAACAGAGTCACCATGCTGCAAGTCTTTACACAAGTCTCCATCCAGTCTGACCTCATTACCTCTCTCACCATTGGAAGATCGCTTCTGTCATCTCTACTTCACCTGCCATCTATTCCATCAGCATGGGTGCCCTTTATACTCTCTCACCTTGGTCCTCAGAATCCCACCATGATCAGCCCCAACACCAGCAGCACCAGGCACACCAGCAGCACCAACACCACCACCAACCTTCTCCACAATCAACGGATGCTGCACAGGACAGAGGGCATCAGCACCTCAGCACATTGCTGCCCGGGAGGCCATGGATCGCCTCACCATGGCCAGATTTATTTCACTTGATGCTGTACACCCTGGCTGCCACATGATGCGCCAGGTTGGCACCACCGCACACCAACCCCATAAAGCATCCCTACAATGACCAATCCATTCCTTTCATACTCATCACCATTGCGGGGGGTACCGTTATGTCTCACCATTCACTGCCACTCATTAAGCCACTTCCAAAGGTGCACACAAATCTGTCCAAGAACGCAAAGTGTTGAAAATTAAGGTTTCAATGTTTGACACCACATTAACAGAAACTTTTCGTGAACATTGCATAAAACACCCAAGTGCCTACCCTTGTGTGTTGTTAGTTGGTATGACTGCACTAGGATCAGGGTGAGTGTGAGGGGTGGCTAGTGAGATGGGGAAATGATAATGTAGATAGAGAGGGATGGGTGGAGGTACAAGATAAGTAAGTGTGAGTAAAGGTGTGCAGGAGTAGGGTAGGGAAGGCAGAGTGATGGGGATGTGATGAGAGGCACAGCAGGATGAGGTTGAGTGTGGCTTTGTACTAATGTTTCGTGATCTACTGAGATCATTGAAACGTTTGCGGCACTGCACCCAGGTCCTCTGACCACATCCCTGCTTGTGCCCTCCTCTGCAATGTACAACCAGGCTGTGATGATCTCCTGGGGAGGTCTCTTCCACCCATGGGACGGGGAGAGGACCTCCCTGCGTGCTGTGACTCCCACCATAAGCATATAAAGGGAGTCATGCAAGAGCCTGGGTGCAGCCGTGCACCTCTGTGCAGTGCTTGTCAGTGTTTGCAGCACCTCAATGCTATAGAATACTGAGAGCAGAACTGTCAAGATCAATTTGGACATGGCCCCTTTAAGGAAACCAGCTGATGACGTGTCATCGAATGACGTCACCAGACCCGCTTCCTCTAATTGGCTGGGAAACGCGCTGGGCGGGCTTAACAAACCCAATCTAGGGAAATTCATTTTACAGAGTGGGATGGAGCCATCAGCGGGGTCGGCACCCGCCACCGACGTCGCCCACCACGGACCCACCGAGGTTAGTCAAATCCCGGCCTCTGAGCTGCCAGTTGACTGGTGCAGCTCATGTCCACTTTGTCAGCTTGGAATGAGCCTGAGGCACAAGATTTCAGGGTCGCGATGAGCTTGACAGCCACTGGCTGTGATGTCCCCATGTTGGCCTTTGGCTAGAGGTCAAGGAAATGCCATTAACTCTCGAGGAAGTGGAGCTTGTGCAGGCAGCTTTCATCCAAGATGGCAAGATAGGCGTCCCTTTGCCTGCAGGTATGGGTTCATGATTAACGGCAGACTTAATGGGCTGAATGGCCTCTTTCTGAAGTGTTTTGATAGAGTAAATAAGGAGAAACTGTTTCCAGAGGCAGGAGGGTCGGTAACCAGAGGAGACAGATTTAAGGTCATTGGCAAACGAGCCAGAGGGTCGGTGAGGAGAATGTTTTTTTTACATAGCAAGTTGTTGTGATCTGGAACGCGCTGCTTGAAAGGGTGGTGGAAGCAGATTCAATAGAGACATTCAAAAGGGAATTGGGTAAATACTTGAAGGTGGAAAAATTGCAGGGCTATGGGGAAAGAACAGGGGAGTGGGACTAATGTGATAGCTCTTTCAAAGAGCCGGCACAGGCACGATGGGCCAAATGGCCTAGTTCTGTGCTGTATCATGCTGTGATTCTAAGTTCCTACTGTTTGTGGACTGTCACCGGCAATCGGGGCTGGGGGAAGCCTGTGGTCGGGAGTTTGGAAAGGGCCTTGTGATCAGGAGGGGTCGAGGCCTGTGATCGGGATGGGGAGGGAGGGGCCTTGTGTTTGGGTAGGGGGGGCGATCAGGGCTGGGGGAGGCTGAAGGTTTCCTTGTGGGGCCTGGGGGGGAGCACTCCTCCTCTCCACGGTGGGATGCTTGGACACCCCAATATCCGCCGCTGTAAATATCGCTGCAGGTGCGTGCGCGGCGGGTTGGGGTCACGTTCCACGCATTTCACTTTTTAACTCCTCCAACCCTCTCCCGCCCGTCGTGGGGGGAGGGATAATATAGAGGCCTATGATTCTAACTATGCTCCAAATTATTATTTTAACTGTTTCTAAGCTTGTTAAGAGTCTTTTCCTGTCTTAACTTTACACCTACTGCACTTGTAGCCTATGAGGTAGAATATCTGTGCGGGTTCCCCACATTTCGGCGTAACTTCGATAGAAGATTGACAGACACCCTGGAGAATTGACCTTTGACGCCGTTTCCCGGAGTTTCCGCCGGTCTACTGGCAAAGGTAGAGTGGACGATTGGGAGAACCCAAGCAGGAATTACTGGCGCATGTTTCGAAAGCTCAAGGTCTGGCCTTCAGCTTGCCCGTCTCGTCTTGGAGCCTTGCAGATTCAGGCGTTCGGACACGTTGAATCGATTCAGTTTTGTCTCACTTCTTTGCAAGTTCGCTCTCTCTTCAGGCGGAGCAGGCTTGCTGCGAGTGCCCTCTGCTTGCTTCAGCTCAGGGCTGTCCAGTCTGCGAAGGCACGGACCATTTCTCAACTTGACAGAACAGCTGACGGAGGAGGAGGAGAGCGGAGGTCACAGCTGAGCGCCTGCCTATCTCGCTGACTCAGTGCTCTCCGGCATTTCAATCGGCTGCAGAGAAGTGCAACGTTTGGCCAACACTGCTCCAGGAGGGCTGATTGAAGTAGCTGCACAGCACGGGGGAGATGGCTGAGTCAGGGAGTACACACTCAGCTCTGTTTGGGTCCCTGCATCTGTGACCTTCTGGAATTTCAATCAGCTTTCGAGACTCTGCTATGCCTCAAGTGTGCAGAGCTGGGTAATATGTTGTTCTGATTGCTTTAAAGTCTCTTGCACTCCCTCGGTGGGACTGATATGATAGCTCTTTGTCCCTATCTGAGGGATTTCAAGAGACTGTTTTTTTTTCTATTTCAGGGGAGGGTAGGGTGGATTTTGTGAGGCTGGAAGGGCCGAGGATGAAGCCAGAAGATGTGGGGGAATCGGTGTTGGCGCAGGACCTCGCTAAATTGGGGCTGATTCCATCCGGTATGGGGAATTTGCCCTGGTGCACTCTACGGCCAGTGTCCTGAGGAGGCTGCCACTGGTTTTCTGCTGCCCTTGCCCGGGGTAAAGACGGAGAAACTATTTCCCCTGGTTGGAGAATGATGAACGAGGGGACGTAATCTTAAAATTAGAGCCAGGCCGTTTAAGAGGGAAATCAGGAAGCATTTTCTCACACAAAGGGTAGTAGAAATCTGGAATTATTTCCCCAAAATTTTGTGGATGCTGAGGGTCAATTGGAGCTTTCAAGGCAGGGATTTTTGTTGGGTTCGGGTATCAATGGATAGGGAGCAGAGGCAGGTAAATGGAGCTGACGTACAGCTCAGCCTCTCTCTTCTCTCTTAAGTGAATGACGGAGCAGGCTCAAGGGTCTGAATGGCCTACTCCTGTTACTAATGTTCCTTCATTACAGTCCGAGCAGAGGGGCCAGGAGCTGGGGGGAGAATGTGGTTGGTGGCACTGGGATTTTTCTGCTGTGTTTTGTGCTGTGATAAGGCAGGAGTCCACAGGGATGGCAGGCCAAGTCAGACAAAGTGTCTCGGATATAACAGTGCAGCGGTAAAACGGAATCCAAACAAACTGCTGGAATCCAAAGAAACAAACAACAATGCAATGGAAAAATAAAGGAAACAAAGACAAAGAAAGAACTTGCATTGATATAGCGCCTTTCACAACTTCAGGATATCCCAGAGTGCTTTACAGCCAAAGAAGCACATTTTGAAGTGGAGTCACTGTCGTAATGTAGGAAACGCAGCAGCCAATTTGCGCACAGCAAGCTCCCACAAACAGCAGCGTGATAATGACCAGATCATCTTATTTAGTGATGTTGGTTGAGAGATAAATATTGGCCAGGACACTGGGGAGAACTCCCCTGCTCTTCTTCAAAGTAGTGTCATGGGATCTTTTACATCCACCTGAGAGGGCAGACGGGGCCTCAGTTTAATGTCTCATCTGAAAGACGGCACCTCCGACAGTGCAGCACTCCCTCAGCACTGCGCTGGAGTGTCAGCCTAGATTTTTGTGCTCAAGTCTCTGGAGTAGAACTTGAAACCACAACCTTCCGACTCAGAGATGAGTGTAATGTATTATCACATGGTTTGCCACATGGTTTGTTACGAGCATGCTCATTTCGCCCTGGCCTAACAAAGCAAGCACATGGACTAGCAACTCATGGTGTCTCTGTCATTCATTTGTTCTCCCCACGTGTATTACATTTTGGCGACGAGGATGGGATGTCAAAGCCATTTTTAGGGATCATGGAAGGACACAGTGTTCAACCTTTGAGTGGACAAGTTTAAGGTGAATTTGTGACACCTAAACTGAATTTTTGTGATGTTTTACTGTTAATGCTGATGCAGAATCGTCTGTGCTTCGCCTTCGCGTGTATGTATACACAGCAACAGCGGCATTGATTCGCACATGCACACGTGTAGCGTGCTGAGTCACCGTTCAACGGGATCGGGACAATCATGGCCACGCCTACAGGATTCATCGGAAGCCTCGCCATGTATGACCGAGCTCGCAAACCATTCAGTTCTTACATTGAGCGGATGGAGATATTTTTTAAGGCCAGTAATATTATTGAGACCGAAGGTGCCGATGAGAATGTTCAAGCTCAAAATAAAGTAATTCGAGAACGGAAGAAAGCAATTTTTCTGACGGAGATCAGGCCAGATGTCTACGGAACGTTGACAAACCTACTCGCGCCAGGGAAAGCGAAGGATGTGTCGTTTGAAGACATTGTCGAGAAACTCGAGGACAATTTTGACCCAAATCCATTAGAAATAGCAGAGAGCTCTAAGTTTGGTACAGAAACCAAAAACAAAGTGAAACCATCAGTGAGTACATTGTAGCTCTTAAGAACTTGTCTTTGCATTGTAACTTCGGCACATTTTTGGATCGTGCGTTGTGAGATAAGTTTGTGTGCGGACTGGTGGATGAGCGCACACAGTCCAAGTTACTGAACACTCCGAACCTAATGTTTGACATAGCATGCAAAATTGCCCCATCTATGGAGATGGTGTCTAAGAATGCGAGGGAGCTCCGTCCAACTCAAGTGACTAGTGCAGCTGAGGTCTACAGTCACAAAGCCACCACCAAATCTAAAGCTGTGAGACCGAGTCAAAAGCATGTCAGTGAGAGCAGTTCAGTGAATTGTTATCGCTGCAATGGAAATCACTCACCACAGTCCAACCAATACGGAAATGCGAAGTGTTTTCACTGCCAGAAGCAAGGCCATATTTCAACAGCTTGCAGAGCTAGATCTAAAGCAGGAATTAAGAACCATTCTAGTGTGTAGAATTCGCAAAATTATCGCGATTTTATAATAATGAGAAGGAGACATAAAGTTTCGTATAAACAGCTTTATTTCAGCAAAATGCTGTCATGTTTCAAAAAGGGACACCAGCAGCTTGTAAAATGGCCGCCACGCCTCGTGGCAGAAGGTTCTAGACTTTCAGTAGGCAGACAAGATGGCGTTTCAATAAACATTTCAGCAAGATCGGACAGGACTCAGCACATTTGAGATAATGACAAGACGCGATGGGTTTGCATTTTAAACATAAAAAAATATTGGAATCGATTTTCCAGGTACAAACGAGGGCTATTGTACTGGGCGAGCAAGGACCCATCCAAAGACATTGATATGCAAATTCCCCACGGCTCTACGATGAGAGAGCCGTTCGCGGGTACTCACAGCAAGCATTTGGAAGCCCCCAAAACCCCTCCAGGGAGACTACTAGCCGGTTCCACAATGGGAGAAATATTAACAGGTACTCAGACAGTTACAAGTGTCACCGTAACCCATTAACGACAAGTACCACCCCATACAAGAAGTTTGAGCACCAAAACATGACAAAAGATGAACATTAAAGATTGGGCGGGAGATAAGGAATTACAGTACTATAAACTGTAGTGTCCAGACGTCCATCTTTCTCTTATTCTTTACCACCGACTGGAGCTCTGGACTCTCATTTTCTGATCCGCTGATTTTCCGGGAGTCAACCTCGTGGCTTGCCGTGAAGATCTGTGGAGAACTGGACTGCGAAGGCCAGTAAGCGGGCGCACCATCCCGAGAAGTCGGTAAACGGTGTCGGATCCGAAGGCCCGAGAGGAGATGAGATGAGATGAGATGAGATGAGAAGAGAAGAAGACGACTACACGTGCCGCCGCGGTCAGTAAACCCCGACCGCGCCTCAAAATATAAGGACCATTTTCGAATTCTACAGGATACTGCACGAACTGGCCCGAGAAGACTATTCTTCGAGTTCTACCGACAACTGGTGTCGGGCACAGTAAGACTCTTCTTCGAACTGTATCTGGAGTCCGAGGTCAACACAGATCTTCATGACAGCAGACGGTCCAGCCTGCTAGCCGGAGCAGAAGCGAGTAAACAAGTGGGGTACAGAGCCCCCTGATCAACACGTGGATAGTCAGGTGCTGCGGTGAAAACATCTGAGCAGAGTTTCGGAATTCTCCGAGTTATCACGAGTGGTGAGCATGAGTCTCGATCCTACAAATCTAGATTAGGACAGGTATTAATAGGGGAGGGTTTATGTTTTAAGGATAATTATAATGTGTGTCCCCTTTTTCGATGTGTCGTGCGCTCCTCGTTTCCCTAAACCTAGTTGCATAAATGTATGTAAGTTTGTACTGTCATTAATCTGTGCTTATGACATGTATTTCGTAATCTTGAATAATATGCAATAAAGATTTTCCATTTCGCACTATTCAACCGGGTCTACCTGAGTTTTCTCTGCATTATTGCTCTCGCACCTAAGTCCAGTGTCAGAACCGTAAGGGCGAGTGGGTCGAACCACTCACAGGTGTCTAGTGTTGCCAGGCTGGCTGGAGACCAGAACTGGCAACAAGGCCTAACCCCGCACTAGCACCCAGGCTAAGCACAGAGCCACGCGAACCCCTTACAGATAATGGCGACCACGAAGGGACACTGGCAGCGAGAAAATAATGTGTTAGACCCTGGTATGAATGTGCGAAATGTTATGGAAGAGAGAATAGCCGATTATGTTTTTGGAAAAGTGAATTTGACTAAGAGATGGATAAGTGACCTGCTGGTGGATAACCGTCCACTAGAGGCAGCCGTGAGGTGGACAGGTAGCAAGGAACATAAAAAATCTGTAGAGAAAGCGGTCTGGCTAATGTGTTATAAAAGGCAAGTCCAGCTTTCGGACCAGGTCATCATAGCGCAGGCAGCTCAGATCAAGGGTTTAGAGGTGGAAATGGACGAGAAGGTCGCGGGGGGGCAGCAGCTCATCGCGTCTTTAAATGCGTTGCATCAAGAACGCCAGTTAGTCGCCAACCACCATGAGGCAAAAATAGATTACCTCGAGTGCCAGGTCACTGAGGCAAAATTAAATGAGGGCAGAATAAGGGAACAATGTGCCCGCCTAGCTGCTCAAATAAAAGCCCAGGAAGAGAGCTTAAAGGGGGTAAGGGCGGCATATAAGATGGCTCTCGAGGATAAACATGAGGGGGCCGATCACAGCATCTGCCAAAGAGAGATAGGGAACCTTAAAGAGGCCCTGAATAAAGCGCACGGCATGGTGTGCCTTATCAGCCCGTCAGCACACCAGCCGCCGGTGGGTGGGGAATTTCAGAAATCCCCACCGAACAAAGCAGAGGAGGTATTTTCCACTGTGCCCTCCGCGCCACCCAGCTATTCGGCAACCTGGGTAAGGGAGGAAGTGGTAGAAGTAGAGGAAGAGGTCCCCGAGGTAGGACAGCCCCCTAAAGTAGTAGTGAAGCCGGGACCATTGTGCCCGCTTACAGGTATCAAGAGGGGCCCGGAGGGAGACAATGGGGAAGTGGGGAATCTCCTCAGCCAGCTAATGTTGCCACACAATGCACACCAGCTGAGGGCTATGATTAGTCACGTACGGAAGCTGTCCGAGGCAGACGACCCTTCCATACATTTCACGGAGGTAGAGCAGACCGCAGCCATTAACGGCTGCGACGATGGAGAAAAGGCAAAAATGCTGCTGTTCTCATTAGACAGCTCGGTCCTACAGTGTCTCTCAGACGCGAGCAAAAGGGGAGATCATACCTATGGGGAATTGAGGGACGAGGTCCTGGAAGTGTTGGGAGCGGACGATGAAGGTCCGTTCGTTAGATTGGGACAGACAGTGCAGATGGAGGGAGAACCCCCGAAGGTTTTCGCCGACAGGCTGTGGCCAGTATACCAGCGTAGCTGCCCAGGTGCGCCAGAGCGCACCTATTTGAACGGTGTCGGTTTAACTCATTGGCTCAGGTGTTTAGTAGCCAACAGTTTGCCAGCCGTCAGGGAGCAGGCAAAAGCGTGGTTTGATCCCACTAACCCCGCCACAACAGAGGAGTCGGTCCTAAATCGACTCACGGTAGGGTACCGTAATACTAGGAGTATGGGAGCGCGTCCCCTTAAGGGAAAGGTGCATGAGGCACGGCCCAGCGCCCCGGCTCAAAAGGAGTGGCATCAGGAGGGAAATCGCATCCCACAAGCCAGTAATGCTTGTTTCGGGTGCGGAAAGACAGAGCACTGGCGCAAGAACTGCAGGAACCCTTGGAAGGAGTCCAGGGATAAAAATCCCGCAGTCCGAGCCCAGGCGCCTGTCTCTGATAGGGGAGCTGGTGTGCCTATCCATCCCGATGCGATAGAATCAATGCTGGGAGCCATGCGGACCCTCATGATTTCGCAAGGAAGGGTGGCAGTCGCTACCGGCCCCGCAGATGCCGCAGCCCCGTCCAACGGTACCCAATGACTAGAGCCCGCACAGCCCGTCTACCTGTGTCCGCTCAGCTATGATGCGTGGAAGCGACCCCTGGTGGAGATGGAGGTAGAGAAGCAGAAGGGTAGTTATTTGTTGGACACGGGAGCTTCATGCACCGTGATTCATACGGATAGCCCCTTTGACTCACCACTGTCTACCAAGGTCCCATACACATTAGCGGGGTTCACGGGAAAAGAGCAGGCTGGCGCATTCTCCATTCCGCTCTCCATTCATTTAGGAGCACTCCACACCACGTGGAAGTGCATACTGATGAAATGGCAAGAGGGGGGTGGGCGAGGCATCCTCGGATCAGATCTCCTATCGGAGCACGGGATCCTCGTGGACCTTAGGAATCACTGTCTCTGGGGAGCCAAGGGTGGAAAAGGCAAGGTAGTGGTAATCCCGGGGGAGGAAGGTAAAGGGGCCCTGTGTACCATGAAGCCATCCGGAGGCTACGACCTCAGGCTTATGGTCGCGGATGTCCCAACGGACATGCAAACGTACGTGTCAGATAATATGCACGCGTTTGCAACCCACAAGCACGAGTGTGGGAGGGTTATCGGGTTTGAGGTCAGCGTAGATGGGGACCCCATGACCCGGCCCCAAAAGCAGTATAACTTCCCCAAAGAAGCAGAACCCGATATGGAGACAGCAATGTCCTCCTTGGTGCAGCAGGGCGTGTTGAGGCCGATAGCCACACACGTGAACTCCCCATTATGGCCGGTTAGGAAGCCGGATAATTCATGGAGGGCCACGGTGGACTACAGAGTCCTCAACAGTAACATCCCCGCCTACGCGCCCACGGTAGCAGCAGTTGCTGACCTAATAGGGAGTATCCCAGCGTCCGCGACCACGTTCACGGTGCTGGATATCTCGAACGGTTTTTGGTCCATCCCGCTGCGGCGAGAGGACCAGTACAAGTTTGCCTTTACTTTCAAAGGACAACAGTACAAAACTTTTGATCAATGAGCAATTTACTGATATGTGTATTGACACGGCGCCAGACTGCTCTATCATGAGTAAGGACACATATGAGAGTAAATTTAATCAAGTACCACTTACAAAGAGTACCGTAGAGTTAAAAACCTACTCCGGAGAAATCCATGAGACATGTGGACAAATGGAATGTACAGTTCAACATAATGGCCAGTCAGTAAAGCTGCCTAATATTGTAGCGAGCTACAACAACAGGCCAACTCTCATGGGCAAAGATTGGTTGAGAAAGTTAAAACTAGTTAAAACTAGACTGGAAAAATGTCTTCAGTGTAGATGCTTCAAAGAAACGACTCGCCCCAATGCTGAACAAGTACGAAAGCATATTCTCAGACAGTTATGAGGGCATCACTGGGTATGACGCGCATATCCGCATCAAGTCTATTGTAAGGCAAGGCCGGTCCCCTATGCGTTGAAAAGTCAGGTGGAGGAAGAGCAAGCGAAGCTGAGAGAGATAGGAGTGCTGGTTAAAACTGACAAAAGTGAATGGGCTACATAGATTGTGGTAGTGCCCAAAGCAGACAAAACTGTACGCTTTTGTGGTGACTACAAAGTTACTATCAACCAAGCAGTTGACAATGAGCAGTACCCATTACCAACATCACAAGATTTGTATGCAGCACTCTCTGGGTCAAAGGTTTTCTCCAAGCTTGACTTGTCGCACGCTTACGCTCAGCTGAATGTTGACAAAGAGAGTCAACAGTATCTCACTATCAACACACATAAGGGACTGTACTCATAAACCAAGCTGCTGTATGGTGTAAAGTCCTCCCCCAAAATCTTCCTGGCTACGATGGATAAGATTTTGCAAGGAGTTCCAAATTGCTAACACAATCAAGACGATGTGCTGATCGCAACAAGCAGTGAGGAAGAAAATCTAGAAGTGTTAGATATAGTGCTTCAAAGGTTGAATGCCCACCATGTCAAACTGAAAAGGAGCAAATGTGCTTTTGTGCAGCCTGAGGTTGTGCACCTTGGTCTGAAAGTTGATGCAAATGGCTTTTAACCAGTGAAGGAAAAGGTTGATGCTGTCATCAGTGCTCCAAAGCCACAGAACATGTCTGAGTTAAGATCTTTCCTTGGAATGGTCCAGTACTACGCACGTTTCTTACCTGAGTTAGCGACCATGTTAGCTCCATTGCATGAGCTCCTCAAGAAGGATGTCCAGTGGAAGTGGATGAAAGCGCAAGAGGAAGCTTACAATGCTTGTAAGAGAAGTCTCTCTAGTGATGGTCTACTTGTGCACTACGACACACAGCGTGAGCTTAAGTTAGCGTGTGATGCTTCTAGCTACAGTGTGGGAGCTGTCATAAGCCAAGCAATGGATGATGGTCAAGAGAAACCAATCGCTTTCGCATCGCAAACCCTCACAAAGAGCGAAAGAAACTACACGCAAATTGAAAAGGAAGCAGTTGCCATAATGTTTGGAATCAAGAAATTCCAACAGTTCCTGATCGGCAGAAAGTTTACCCTGATAACCGATCACAAACCGCTCCTAGCAATATTGGGGCCCAAATTTGCCATCCCTGCAATGGCCACACCAAGAATGCAACGTTGGGCAGTGTTGTTGTCACAATATGACTACACGATTGAATATCGCACTTCAAAGCAATACAATCGCAGATTCCTTGTCCAGGTTGCCACATGAGGACTCGTGTGTTGGGAGTGAAGGTGCTATTTTCACGCTAGGTGCAGTTGACAAAGACTTTCCAGTGAATGCAACTGAGATTGCAGATGAGACTCAAAAGGACTCAGTACTGAAAAGAGTGAATGAAAACACCTTGAATGGATGGACTGATCAGTGTATGTACACAGAATTGAAACCATTCTATAGCCGTCGTACTGAATTGTGCTGTGAGCAAGGTTGTATTAAGTGGGGAAACAGAGTGGTGGTACCTACTTCTTTGAGAGATAGAATTCTGGCCAAACTTCACACTGAACATCCAGGGATCATCAGTATGAAATCAATTGCAAGAAGCTCTGTTTTTTGGCCTGGATTGGACAGTGATCTTGAATCACTTGTCAGCAAATGCAGCGTTTGTCAAAATTGCAGAAACTAATCACCCAAAACTCCACTACAACCCTGGTCATGGCCAAGTGGACCTTTTCAGTAGTACATGTAGACTTCTGTGAGAAAGCAAATGATTATTTCCTGGTACTTGTAGATAGTAACACAAAGTGGATTGAAGTGAAACACATGGGTTCAAATACTACAACTGAATGTACCATAGATGAGTTAAGGTCTATCTTCACATGTCATGGCTTACCTGAAGAGCTTGTTTCTGCCAATGGCCCTCAGTTCTGTTCTGCTCTATTCCAAGAATTCATGAAATCGAACAGTATCAAAGACGCTGTTGTTCCACCATATCATCCAGCTTCAAACAGAACAGCCGAAAGGTCAGTCAGAATTGTGAAAGAAGCTCTCAAAAAGCAAATGTTGCAGGGTTGTTCGGGACTCAGCATGAAGCAACGTTTGGCAAATTTTCTTGCTGAAGTACAGAACTATTCCGCACACTACAACTGGATATACCCCAGCAGAACTCTTGATGAAAAGGAGATTGAAAACACAATTGAGTCTTGTTCAACCGATTTTAGCCTCAAGAGTTGAACAGAAAAAGTTGAGCCAGAAATGTTATTATGGCAGCACTCAGAAAGAACGCAGTTTCAAACAAACTGAGTGTGTTCGTGTTCTCAGTCCCCCTGGCAAGTCGAGTTCACACAAGTGGGATGTAGGAACCATAGTAGAGGTTGGTGGAACCAAGAGATATCTGGTTGAAATTGGTGACAAAGTCCGAAGTGTTCATGTATATCATCAAATGATCTCTGCTAAAGATGAACCAAGACATGATCATGAACCACTTGATCATGAACACATACATGAGTTTAACTCAGTTCAGACTTCAGTAACTGAAGTACCAGTTTCAAACAAGTCTGAGATAGAAACAGGATCATCTTTGAGTTCGGAAGCAAAACAAAACAGCCCGAAAATTGGTTCAACACCAAAACCTTTTGTACGGAGATCAGGGCAGCTCTGCAAACCTGTTATTAAACTGGATTTGTAGTTTATTTAATAGAAATAAAGCCAGGAGTTTTTGTTATGAGGTACATTTAATGCTGGGAAAGGTGGGACCATAGTTTTGTTGTATTTGAGGGGGGGACAGGCTGGTGTCGGGAGCGACGAGACCGGAGGTCCAGTGAGTATTTGAACTCACTTTCGCGGGCTTTTCATTTACAGGCTGGTGTCGGGAGCGACGAGACTGGAGGTCCAGTGAGTATTTGAACTCACTTTCGCTGGCTTTTCATTTACAGGCATACCAATTGTCATAAATCGCAAGTAACAACTCAGGAAGTACTACTGGGCGGCCAGCTGGGGCACCGTCCAGGGAGTATAAATACTCAGGCATGGGCCCACCTTGGGCAGAGACAATCTGGAAACAGGAAGCTAGTGACTGCTAACCAGACCTCCATGTTTTGTTACAAGTTGATTAAAGCCTTGCTTTATGTTCAAGTGCGTAGTGAGTCTTTATTACGTCAATTTAATCAACTTGATATCGTCTCCACGCTTTGGGTGATTCGGAACAACCAGCTGCAACTCGAACCACAGAAGGGAACTTGGGCAAGAAACTGATCCATCATGGAAAAACTCCTTAGACCCGCTCGTCTCGACCTGGACCCGAATGCACCTGCGGTAGCAAAGGTATGGAAGCATTGGTTTCGTACCTTTAGCAACTTTCTTGAAGAATGTGGGGCGGATGTCCCTAATAAGTTACGAATGCTTATCAACTACGTGTCTCCTCATGTGTATGATTATATTGAGGACTGTATAGACTATGACACTGCTATCGAAATCTTACAGCAGCTATATGTCAAGTCCCCAAATGAAATCTTTGCTCGACACCTACTGGCCACAACTCGGCAGCAGCCTGGGGAATCACTCGATGAATTTCTCCAAAAACTTCGCAGGCTCAGCAAGGATTGTAACCTTAAAGCAGTTTCAGCTGAACAGTATCAAGAGGAACTAATCCGCGATTCCTTTATCAATGGAATCGCGTCCCCTTTTATACGTCAGCGCCTGCTGGAAAATAAAACCCTCAATTTACGGGCTGCTTATGACCAGGCGTGTTCCTTGGACTTGGCCAAGAAAAATGCAGACACTTATCTCCCACCACGTGCACGGGCGGCGGCTATCTCCTTTAATGAGTCTTTCGGTAGGTCTCGGGCGGATGCCCCCACTGATGTTGACTCTACTCTAACAGACGACGACCCTACCCTAGAGGCCTTCGCTGATGACGACCCCGCCCTAGCAGCATCCTGGCAATCAGGAAGAAAGTGTTTCTTTTGTGGAGGGGCGTGCCATCACAGAAAATTTTGCCCGGCTCGTAATGTGACCTGCAATCATTGCAGCAAGAAAGGACACTTTTCCAAGATATGCCAGTCACGGGCCTTTGCTAACAAGAAAGGCCGCTCCTCTAAAGTATACCGGTCGAGAGCTCCTGTTAGCTTCACAGCTGCTATCTATGGAGCTGCTCCTCCCCCAAGAACTACTGTTAAGGCTACAGTTGCCGAAGGGAAAATTGCCCCTCCTCCCATCACGGCTGTTTTTCCCCAAAGTTTGTCCCATGCAGCCACGAAGGTTTCAGTAAATGGGCACACTCTAAGCGCGCTAATCGACTCCTGCAGCTCTGACAGCTTCATTAGTAAGCGGGCTGTCAACAGGTTAAAACTGCACATTTATCCCTCGGACAGGGAGATTGCAATGGCTCTGACGACTCTGACCACCAATTCTTCTGGCTTCTGTCTGGTCAACCTCATCCTCAACGGCCGCACGTATCTCTCCACCCGGCTCGGAGTACTCGCAAACTTATGCAGCGATGTGCTTCTGGGACAGGACTTCCAGAAGCAGCACAAGAAGATCACTTTTGAGTTTGGAGGGTCAAGGCCGGAGCTTACCATTTCTAAGGTGCCGTTTTGTGCACTCTCGGCGGCCTTACTCGGTGAACCCTCCCTGTTTGCCAATCTTCCCCCCCGCTGTAAACCCATAGCCACCAAATCGCGGCGCTTTAGCCAAGATGATCGAGCGTTTATTGAGGCGGAAATCTCTCGCCTTTTAGTCGACGGTATTATCGAGCCATGTTCATCTCCCTGGCGGGCTCAGGTCGTCATCGTGAGGAATCCCTTAAAACAACATAAAAAACGTCTGTGTATCGATTATTCGCAGACTATTAATCTATATACCGATCTGGATGCCTACCCGCTGCCACGCATAGATGACATGGTCAACAACCTTGCCAAATACAAGGTATTCTCAACCTTCGATTTAAAAAGCGCGTACCATCAGGTGCCACTGCAAGACTCCGACAAGAAGTATACGGCCTTTGAGGCCAATGGTCGGCTTTTCCAGTTTCGCCGCCTTCCATTCGGGGTCACCAATGGGGTGGCCGTCTTCCAACGGGCCATGGATGGCCTAGTCCGGCAAGAGAACTTGACGGATACCTTTCCGTATTTAGACAATATCACTATTGCCGGCCATGATCAAAAGGAGCATGACGCCAATCTTCAGAGATTTTTTGACGTACTCCGCCGTCGCCACTTAACGTTAAACGAATCCAAATCGGTGAAGTCGGTGCCATCGGTGAACATTCTTGGCTACTGGGTGGGCAACGGTGTTATTAAACCGGACCCAGAGCGACTTCGTCCACTTCAGGAGCTCCCTCCCCCGACGAACCTCGGCTCTCTTCGTCGGGCACTTGGCATGTTTGCTTATTACGCAAAATGGATACCACACGTCTCCGATAAAATACAGCCCCTGCTCCATGCGAAGTCTTTTCCATTGGAAGCTACGGCTATTTCTGCCTTCAACCTCCTCAAACGACAGCTGGAGAAAGCCACGCTTCGCTCCATTGACGAAAATCTTCCTTTTGTGGTCGAATGCGATGCATCGGAGGTGGCGATCTCCGCTACCTTGAATCAAGGTTGCCGACCCGTGGCATTCCTATCCAGAACCTTGCAGGGTAGCGAGCTCCATTACCCCCCCGTTGAGAAGGAGGCTACGGCCATTATCGAGGCTGTACGCCAATGGGGTCATTTTTTTGCTCGGCGTCATTTTACGCTTATAACTGACCAGCGCTCTGTGGCCTTCATGTTGGATAACCGGAGGCGCACGAAAATCAAAAATAATAAAATTCAACTCTGGAGGATGGAGCTGGCTGCCTTTGGATATACTATCTGTTACCGACCCGGCAAACAGAACGTGGCCCCAGATACCTTCACACGGGCATTTTGCTCCTCAATGTCAACGTCGACTCTGGCGGATTTGCATATGGACTTATGCCATCCTGGTGTGACCCGCATGTTGCACTTTGTGCGCTCCAAAAATCTACCATTTTCAACCGAGGACGTAAAGAAAACATGCTCCTCCTGTAGGATTTGTGCAGAATTGAAACCACAATTCTTTCGCCCATCAGATGGCTTACTCATACATGCAATGCAGCCTATGCAGAGGCTCAGCATAGACTTTAAAGGGCCATTGCCTTCGTCGACAAGGAACACCTACCTACTTACGATGGTGGACGAGTATTCACGCTTTCCCTTCGCCTTCCCCTGCCCTAATATGCTTACCTCTACGGTAATTAAATGCCTCGATCAGGTCTTTTCCCTTTGCGGGACGGCCAATTTTATCCACACTGATCGGGGTCCCTCCTTTATGTCGAGTGAACTTAAAAGTTATCTCTCCCAACGGGGAATCGCCTCAAGTAGGACGACACCATATCACCCAATCGGTAACGGACAGGTTGAACGATACAATGCCATCATCTGGAACGCTGTCCGTCTGGCACTAAGGTCACGCAACCTGCCGGACCAGCAGTGGGAAACGGTGCTCCCCGACGCGTTACACTCTATCAGGTCTCTTCTCTCCACATCTACTAATGTCACGCCTCATGAGCGATTCTTCAAATTCCGGCGTCGCTCTACACATGGGACGTCTCTACCGTCATGGTTGGTGGCTCCAGGCCCGGTACTACTCCGGAGGTTCGTCCGGTCTGCCAAAAACGACCCTCTCGTTGACGAGGTGGAGTTAACGGAGGTAAACCCCACGTATGCGCACGTACGGTACCCTGATGGCCGGGAGACCACCGTCTCGCTCCGAGATCTGGCTCCCTGCCCAACCGGTCACACGGGCCCGAATGATGAAGGATCCCCCGACAATGATATCAACACTCCGCACCCCTATGAAAATGACGCCCCGCCTGGGACATCGGGGGATCTGCCGGCAACGCTACCGGATCAACTCAGGGAGCTGGACGCTCCCCATAGGATGGCCACCCGAAACCAGGACGCCGGACAATCTCCAGCCACGAACCGGGATGAGGCCAGCTCAGCACCTGTGGGGACCCGCACCCGGAGTCATGATATTCCCAGTCCTCCACAGGATGATCAAGATGACGCGGACTCTACTGACTTACCGGTACGGGCCAAGCGACCCAGGGACCAGGACACGGTCCGGGGAGACGTGCCTTCCAGTCACAAGCAGAGAGCTAAACGTCTGCGGCTATTTCTGGTCCGCCTAGTCCGTTAAAGGAAGACTGGACTTCCAAACCTTTTAGGGAGGAAGAATGTCATAAATCGCAAGTAACAACTCAGGAAGTACTACTGGGCGGCCAGCTGGGGCGCCGTCCAGGGAGTATAAATACTCAGGCATGGGCCCACCTTGGGCAGAGACAATCTGGAAACAGGAAGCTAGTGACTGCTAACCAGACCTCCATGTTTTGTTACAAGTTGATTAAAGCCTTGCTTTATGTTCAAGTGCGTAGTGAGTCTTTATTACGTCACCAATCTCAGACCAGCGGCGGCGTTCCAGAGCCACGTCACGATTCAAAACGTGACGCGGGCAGGAGGGAGCAGCTGATTGGGTGAGTACGGCTAGGTAAGTATTTATACTACTCTATAGTTTGACAGTTAAGGTTCATAGGGGGAAAAATTCAGTATCGCCCCGTTTGGGGTGCAATTATCGGCCGGGCGCAAAGATTATCGCCTGGCGCTAATTATCGCCTCCGACTGCAAACTTGGCTTCTATCGCCCCTGGTGGTGATTGGAGCGCTAAATCAGGCGCTACACATCTGTCTTAAGGCGCAAAGGCCGAGGAGCGAGGCGCTAACTCAGAGCGCTGGCGAAGCTCATGGGATGTCAGTCAGCAATGGAACACAGACACAATGGCCCCGGCCAGTTCTTAAAGGGGAGGGTTGATCTTGCTTTCCATCCACATCCTGCTCATTGCAGCCTTGAATCTTGGCCTGGAGAGACCTGTACATCAAATCTGCTGGAAAGAACAATGGAGAGTACCAGGGAAAGAGCTCAGAGTGCAGCCCCCACAGTCTCTTCTAAATAGATACAAGGAAGGGCAGATCAAAATGAACCTGCAAGGTACTGCTCAGTACCCAAAACTCCTTCACACAGTGTTGAATCTCTCAAGAAGTCTCTCTCTCTCTCTCTCTCTCTCAGAATGCGTGGTTCAAAAATGTCGCCAACAAAAAAAGGCAGGAGGCGGTTGCCTTTAAATAGCGCTCCCCCTGTCCCTTCCTGACTGCAAAACGCTCCCCTCAATCTGTCGTTGCTAGTGGCAGGCGGTAAGGTGGGGGCGCAACTCAATATCCGCTCCGGGGCGCTACTGGGGCGTTGCGCACTCGACTGATGTCACGATCTGCCGGCTCAGGGGATCGTGGCGGTACTGTTTAGCACCGCCGCAAAATGTCGAGTTAATTTCGTGAGCGGCGCAAACATCGCCGCGCCCGGGCGCTAGTTGCTTTGCGCCCCATTAGCGCCCTATTAGCGCCCTCTTAAGTCGCTAACGGGAGGCGCAACCAACTGAATTTTTCCCCCATAGTTTATAAAGTTTAGAAGGTCTTAATTTTGTGGATATAGTTTCTAGTGCTAGTAACCAAGGGCCCTTGAGTATATCATTTAATTGAGTGTAATTGGTGGTATTGATTTGATTTAATTTAAGTTCAATTAATTAAAGGGTAAGTCATGACAGGACAACCCAGCCCCGTGTTATGCTCCTCCTGCTCGATGTGGGAAATCAGGGACCCTTCCGGTATCCCTGACAACCATGTGTGCGGGAAGTGTATCCAGCTGCAGCTACTGACAGACCGCATTGCGGCGCTGGAGCTGCGGATGGAGGCGTATTGGAGCATTTGCGATGCTGAGAACCTCATGGATAGCACGTTTAGAGAGTTGGTCACACCGCAGGCAAAGGCTGCACAGGCAGGAAGTAAATGGGTGACCACCAGGCAGGGTAAGAGGTGCAGGCAGGTAGTGCAGGGGTCCCCTGTGGACATCCCCCTCTCAAACAGATATACCACTTTGAATACTGTTGGGGGGGATGACTTATCAGGGGAAGGCAGCAGCAGCCAACTTCCCGGCACCATGGGTGGCTCTGCTGCACAGGCTGGGAGGAAAAAGAGTGGTAGAGCTATAGTGATAGGGGACTCAATTGTAAGGGGAATAGATAGGCGTTTCTGCGGCCGCAACCAAGACTCCAGGATGGTGTGTTGCCTCCCTGGTGCAAGGGTCAAGGACGTCTCGGAGCGGCTACAGAACATTTTGGAGGGGGAGGGCAAACAGCCAGCTGTCGTGGTGCACATAGGCACCAACGATATAGGTAAAAAAGGGGATGAGGTCCTAAAAGCAGAATATAGGGAGTTAGGAGGTAAATTAAAAAATAGGACCTCAAAGGTAGTAATCTCAGGATTGCTACCAGTGCCACGTGCTAGTCAGAGTAGAAATAGGAGGATATTACAAATGAATACGTGGCTAGAGGAATGGTGCAAGGGGGAGGGATTCAAATTCCTTGGACATTGGAACCGGTTCTGGGGGAGGTGGGACCAGTACAAACTGGACGGTCTGCACCTGGGCAGGGCCGGGACCGCTGTCCTAGGGGGAGTGTTTGCTAGTGCTGTTGGGGAGGGTTTAAACTAAAGTGGCAGAGGGTTGGGCACCTGAGCAGGGAGACAGAGGAAAGCGTGTCAGGAAGGGACAGAAGGTATGGAGTAAAAGGTAAGTGTTAAAAAAGGAAAAAGCAGGAACTAAGTGTCCCAAAACATATTTGAAAGTTCTTTATCTGAATGCACGTAGTATTCGTAACAAAATGGACGAGTTAACGGCACAAATAACTACGTATGGGTATGATCTTGTGGCCATTACAGAAACATGGCTGCAGGGTGACAACGACTGGGAATTAAATATGCCAGGGCATTTAACAATCAGGAAGGACAGGCAGGAAGGAAGGGGAGGTGGGGTGGCTATGTTAATAAAGGAAGGAATCACTGTAATACAGAGAAATTATATTGGGTCAAAGGATCAGGATAATGAAACAGTTTGGGTGGAGATAAGGAATAATAAGGGGAAAAAAACACTAGTGGGAGTAGTATATAGGCCTCCTAATAGTTGCAACTCTGCTGGAAGAAGTATTAATCAGGAAATAGTTGGGGCATGTAATAAGGGAACAGCTATAATTATGGGGGATTTTAACTATCATATTAAATGGACAAATCAAATTGGGCAGGGCAGCCTTGAGGAAGAGTTTATTGAGTGTATTAGGGATGGATTTCTTAAGCAGTATGTAACTGATCCTACAAGGGGACAAGCAACCTTGGACCTGGTCCTGTGTAATGAGTCAGGATTAATTAATAATGTCCTAGTTAAGGATCCCCTTGGAATGAGTGACCATAACATGGTTGAATTCCATATCCAATTAGAGGGTGAGAAGGTTGGTTCTCAAACAAGCGTACTGAGCTTGAATAAAGGAGACTATGATGGTATGAGAGCGGAATTGATTAAAGTGGACTGGGAAAATAGATTAAAGGGTAAGACGGTACATGAGCAGTGGTGTTCATTTAAGGAGTTATTTTACAACTTTCAAAAAAATATATTCCAATGAGGAAAAAAGGGTGTAAAAGAAATGACAACCATCCGTGGCTAAGTAAAGAAATTAAGGATAGTATCCGACTAAAAACAAGGACATATAAGGTAGCCAAACTTAGTGGGAGGATAGAAGTTTGGGAAGTCTTCAAAAGACAGCAAAAAGTAACTAAAGGATTGATTAAGAAAGGGAAGATAAATTATGACAATAAATTAGCAAAAAATATAAAAACAGATAGCAAGAGTTTCTATAGTTATACACAAAGAAAAAGGGTGGCTAAGGCAAACGTAGGTCCCTTAGAGGATGAGAACAGGAAATTAATGGTGGGAAACATGGAGATGGCAAAAATGCTGAACAAATATTTTGTTTCAGTCTTTACGGTAGAGGACACTAAGAATATCCCAACACTGGACAAACAGGGGGCTCTAGGGGGGGAGGAGCTCAATATGATTAAAATCACTAAGGAATTGGTACTCAGTAAAATAATGGGACTCAAGGCGAATAAATCCCCTGGACCTGATGGCTTACATCCTAGGGTCTTGAGGGAAGTGGCAGTTGGGATTGTGGATGCTTTGGTAATAATTTTCCAAAATTCCCTGGACTCAGCAAAGGTCCCGGCAGATTGGAAAACTGCTAATGTAACACCCTTATTTAAAAAGGGTAGTAGGCAGAAGGCTGGAAATTATAGACCAGTTAGCCTAACATCTGTGGTGGGTAAAATTTTGGAGTCTATTATTAAGGAGACAGTAACGGAACATTTAGATAAACATAATTTAATAGGACAAAGTCAGCATGGCTTTATGAAGGGGAAGTCATGTCTGACAAATTTGCTTGAGTTCTTTGAGGACATAACGTACAGGGTGGATAAAGGGGAACCAGTGGACGTAGTGTATTTAGACTTCCAGAAGGCATTCGACAAGGTGCCACATAAAAGATTATTGCTCAAGATAAAAAATCACTGGATTGGGGGTAATATTCTGGCATGGGTGGAGGATTGGTTATCTAACAGGAAGCAGAGAGTTGGGATAAATGGTTCATTCTCGGACTGGCAGCCAGTGGCCAGTGGTGTTCCGCAGGGGTCGGTGCTGGGTCCCCAACTCTTTACAATCTATATTAACGATTTGGAGGAGGGGACCGAGTGTAACATATCAAAGTTTGCAGATGATACAAAGATGGGAGGGAAAGTAGAGAGTGAGGAGGACATAAAAAACCTACAAGGGGATATAGACAGGCTGGGTGAGTGGGCAGAGATTTGGCAGATGCAATACAATATTGGAAAATGTGAGGTTATGCACTTTGGCAGGAAAAATCAGAGAGCAAGTTATTATCTTAATGGCGAGAAACTGGAAAGTACTGCAGTACAAAGGGATCTGGGGGTCCTAGTGCAAGAAAATCAAAAAGTTAGTATGCAGGTGCAGCAGGTGATCAAGAAGGCCAACGGAATGTTGGCTTTTATTGCTAGGGGGATAGATTATAAAAACAGGGAGGTATTGCTGCAGTTATATAAGGTATTGGTGAGACCGCACCTGGAATACTGCATACAGTTTTGGTGTCCATACTTAAGAAAAGACATACTTGCTCTCGAGGCAGTACAAAGAAGGTTCACTCGGTTAATCCCGGGGATGAGGGGGTGGACATATGAGGAGAGTTTGAGTAGATTGGGACTCTACTCATTGGAGTTCAGAAGAATGAGAGGCGATCTTATTGAAACATATAAGATTGTGAAGGGGCTTGATCGGGTGGATGCGGTAAGGATGTTCCCAAGGATGGGTGAAACTAGAACTAAGGGGCATAATCTTAGAATAAGGGGCAGCTCTTTCAAAACTGAGATGAGGAGAAACTTCTTCACTCAGAGGGTAGTAGGTCTATGGAATTTGCTGCCCCAGGAAGCTGTGGAAGCTACATCATTAAATAAATTTAAAACAGAAATAGACAGTTTCCTAGAGGTAAAGGGAATTAGGGGTTACGGGGAGCGGGCACGAAATTGGACATGAGGCTGAGTTCGGATCGGTCAAGGCTCTGTGGGTGGCGGAGCGGGCCCAGGGGCTGAGTGGCCGGGTCCTGCTCCTACTTCTTGTGTTCTTTAGATTTGAGGTTAGGAGGTTAGGATCAGATCAGCCATGATCTTATTGAATGGTGGAGCAGGCTCGAGGGGCCGATTGGCCTACTCCTGCTCCTATTTCTTATGTTCTTATGTTCTTATGATATGTGCATTTTTTTTAAGGGGGAAATCAGTGTAATGTATTATCACACTGTTTGGTATGAGCATGCTCAGTTGGCTCTGGCCTAATAAAGGATGCCCCGGAGCATGGTACATCGGCGAGACCATGCAGACACTGAGACAACGTATGAACGGACACCGCGCAACAATCGCCAGGCAGGATTGTTACCTCCCAGTCGGGGAACACTTCAGCAGTCAAGGACATTCAGCCTCGGATCTGCGGGTTAACGTTCTCCAAGGCGGCCTTCGAGACACACGACAACGCAAAATCATCGAGCAGAAACTGATAGCCAAGTTCCGCACCCATGAGGACGGCCTCAACCGGGATCTAGGGTTCATGTCACGCTACAGAACGTGACGCGACATCGTTGTCTGTCTTTCCAGTTTAAAAAAAAACCACCAAAAAAAACAAACAAAAAAAAAAGTTAGGAGCTCAACTGCAGACGGCAGCATTTGACACGTTGGACCCCCTGTGACCCACCTCATTGTCTTGGCTGTGCTCTGATGTGTCTTTGATGTAGTGCCTTCCTAACAGATTGTATCTCTGCAGACAAGTCGCTCTCTGTGTATATATACTGTGTATTAGATTCCCTCACTGTACCTCTACCTGACGAAGGAGCAGCAGCTCCGAAAGCTCGTAATTTTAAATAAAACTGTTGGCCTATAACCTGGTGTTGTGCAACTTCTCACTAATAAAACAAGCACATGGACTAGCAACTCATGGTGTCTCTGTCCTTCATTTGTTCTACAATGAGAGAGCTATCCACTGAGCCATGGCTGACACCTTAAAAAAAGCCCTAAAAAGGAGGACTGATCAGGTCAGGTCAACAGTTTTAACACCACTTGTGACAGCTGTGTGAGGCTTCCCTCCAGCATTTAAAGGTGCACAGCACTCGTCTGGTGATAGTCATGGACAGGACAGACCCCCCAACAAACCCCCAGATCAATGCACCTGTGAGGTCTGCACCACGGACCAGATCAACCCCCAACCGCCCACCCCCCCAACTCACCCTCCGCCCATTCCGCACCAATTAACAGTCAGTGTAAACATTTTGTAAAGTGTACCTGCTTTATAACAAAAGAGAAAGATCATGCTCTGGTTTGCCCACTGATACAGTAGTGCTGTCAATCTTTAAAAGGGCATTGTCAGGGAGGTACGCTGAAAAGTCTTGGGATTTTCCTACGTTAGAAGTGCTTTATAAATGCAGTTGGAATAAATGACTGTTGCTCACGTGTCAGTCAGAGTGCGTGATGTACAGACTCTGCCTTGGACTGGTAAAAACAGTTAGCATTCGTGACCCTCTTCCTGGAGATATGTACAACAGGGTTCCCACAACACACCTCTACAGAAGGAGGGACAGACTGAAGCCAATGAGACCCACAAACCACCATTGGTCTCCAGCTGTACAGAAAGAGTGACCCAGAAAAGGCGGGACGTTCCTGTGCAATCGTAACCAGTCTCCACTCCACGTCTACCCCAGACCCGAGGGGCATTTATGCTATCAACAACTCATATACTGTATCTCAAAATATTATTTTCGGAAAGAAGTCTATCTAATTTGCATTTGAATGCATCAATACTGACTGCTTCCACTGTCTTCCTCGGGATCCTATTCCATACATTGACTACTCGCTCACTGAAATAATGGCCCAGATATTTGTGGGGAGGCGGGGAGCTGGACAAATGGACAGCCTGGCCAATGGCCGGGAGGGCAAACCAGAAACAGGGAGCTGCTTGGGGACAGTCCCCGGCAATCGGGAGCGGGGGAGTGTAAGATCTTAATGATCTCTGAGTTCTTGGACAAGACACCAATAGGCAGCAGCCAGTATGTTTGAGCAATAGATCAAGATTTATTAAGCTTACAGCGTAATTAATATTTAATATTAGGCGATAGTTTTAACGAGTAGCTCACAGCCCTTGGCATCTGGAACCTCTCGGACACAGTTGATGTCATCTTAAGTCTGTTCCTTTGTTCTCGCAGTAAGTCTGTGTAAAGTTGTTCTTTGAGTATCGAGGCTTTAACCCTTTTCTTATTAAAAGTTGGTTTGGCCAGTGTCCATATATGGTCTTTAACAAAATCACCTTTTTTAATTGGTTCTAATGGTCAAAATACCATTGTCACTCAGACTAAGGTAGCATCCCACCTTTCCAGTATTTTTCTGTCAACCCTATCCTGCTGCCTTGTTATCTTGTTTATAGTTTTTCACCCCATTGGAATTTACCATATCTCTTTCATTTCCTGCCTCCCTGGTACAAGGCCTTTATACCAAGGGCCCATATCAGCGCTGTTTCACTAGTCTTGAGGTATCCAGACTATCTCACTTTAATCTACCAGATAAATACCTTAACTTCCATGATCTCTCTCATTTTATGTCCTTATACTAATTATCCTTCAAATATTGTTGCAATTAGTTTTGGTAAGCAAATTCTAATTTCTACTTAGTATCATAATATGTTTTTTTTTAGCAATTTAACCTTCACTCGCAGTCTGTGGCTGTTTGTTATCAAAGCTTAGTCAAAACTGCTTTTGACTGTCCTTGCAGCTGCATTCTGGACAAGTCTTAGCATTTTAGTTACCCAGGAGTAATTATGGGTAATATTATTTGGTCAATGGCTACACTTGAATTTATATGTATATGATTCTCGTCTACTAAATATCTCTAAATATCAGCCTTTCGTACAAGTACCCACCTCGAGGATGAAATGTTTTAAACATTGATTCCTCGACTATTTCACTCTATTCTCTGACTAGCGTTGCTGAAAATTGGAGTCCTCTAATTGAGGGGAACGGTGCGCTTCTCAAATGAGGTTTTATCCCCCTTTCATTATAGCCCTGGGTGCTAACTATGATACTCACAGGGGCCAATCACCTATCCTCATGGCTGGAGGACACCCTGGGGTCTCCCCAACCATCATGTCGGCCATGCTGATATGTCTTGCCTTCTAGTGCGTCCCAGTCTATCCTTTCTCCTCCACCCGATGCTCCTGTTGCTGCATCATACGATCTGGCAGTAACGGCCCTGATCTGACCCCTTACTTAAATTCAATTCACTGTTCCGGTGTTCCAATTGTGCCCCGCCTGGGGTATCCTCTGTTTCTGCTATCTTTCCCGATGTTACCCCGCCTGGGGTCTCCTCTACATTGCTTCGGATCTTCTCTTTCAGTGTGCTCAATTAATTTGTTAGTGCTGATTAGTCATAGGCATGAGTACACAATTGGCTTATCTATCACAGTCTTACTACACAGGTTATAGATATATCAAATACACTATCATTACAAGTTGGAGAACTACCAGAGCGTGTGAAATAATACGAACCTAAGGGTGTGCTGATATATTAAGCCCAATATCCCACCAGTGTGAGTTGTCCTCTATGCTGTCAATTTCAATATCTATTCTCAAGTTGTCTTGCTCCAAAACATAAAAATGCTTTAGGGAGGAGTTCAGTTGCATCATGAGCTCACTGAAGCCCTCAGACAACAGGGGAATGTCGTATCTGAATTGTGCCACATAATTGTGCAGCTCATACTTAAGTATCTCATTTACTGTCAGTTTCACTTGAGCATAGGTTTTGATATTGAGTAAAACGTGTTGGTTGATGGGACAGGTCCTGTTAGACTCGTAAAGCATGGTAGTTGCGGTAGTAGTGACACAGGAGGCACCACCAAAACCACCTCATACTGGATTCGTACTGGTTTTTTCCCACGCTCTGTTACCTACAAAACACAATTATTACAGTCACAGTTAAATTCAGTCTTACAATCATTTCAAGCGACATTACAGTTTAACATCTAATCAACAAATCATGGACTTAAAAGATTCTCCAGATCTCTCTTTTACTCGTATCCATTTTGTGGATAATTCTTACTAAAAATGATTTCTCCTTGGCTTTCAATTGTCCCAATCCAAATTCCATGTAATTCTCCACTTCAACTTCAATTTCAATCCCTCTAACAGGTACCAGTGTGTTTAACTCTATTCTGTTCCATTAATTAGATAGTTTCTCGATGGAGTATGTGTCAATGCTTTAAAAGTTGTCTTGCTCTCCTGAGCCACATTAACCATTTCATGTCTTGCTGTTGTCAAGTAACTGAGCATGTCTAAGACCCGTTCTTCAGTGCAGATTCACCATACATGGTAATTGCTTCATACGTAACAAATCACATTTCACACTCATATCAGTATCTCCATATCGTGCCACACGTGCCATCCGATACAAGCCTTTCTCGGGCTTTCAGGTGATCTTATCAAAAGATTGTCTGGAGGTGTTTGTTCATCTTCCACCGCATGGTTCTGATGTCTTGGGTAGTGGCCAGACTATCAAATTCAGTTTTCTTAAAAAGTTCATTATAGGCAGGGACACAAATGTCTCCAAGAGAAAGCTATCAATTTATTATTCTTAACTACACTTTCCTGACTTTCACTAGAAAGTTTGGAAAATTCCCAATTGGTGGTATAATTCTCCTGTTTCTATCTCACACCCTCAATCACTTTCTCTCTCCATTTTACACATCCCATGAACTACACTTCATAACTCATTCATGAGCCCTGGAGGAACTTTACTGTCCAGTACAATATTTGAGATTGAACACATAGATCAAACATTCTCACTTGGTCCAAGTTATTAACACTTTTTATTTATCATTATTTTAGAGGATCTTTCAATTTCCCAAAAGTAACCCAATATATAGTGCCTGAGTCCATTTTGTTATTTCAAAATTATCCCAAAATCTAAACAGCAGTATTGTTGAACTGACAGGTTTTGTCAATGTTCAATTTCATTTCTATCAATTTATCTTCCATTTCCAATTTCAGAAACAAGTGATTCCCAGGCTAGGTGGCTTACACAGTGTTTTAACATTAGAGACAGAAGTGCTACAATTCGTTTACAAGGTAACTTCCATATAACAAAAGAAAGAAGAGAATCCATTGTGACTCTGCTTAGAGCCCAAGGGGTGAATTTATCAAATCATAATTTTCCTTCTGTTACTGTGGGGAAATATTAACTTAAAATTAAGAAACTTAAATTTAATAATGTCCAATATCTTTAAATTTCATACTAAAGTTGTTGCTTGGTGAACTTAAACAGCTGTCAGTGGAAAGGGTTAAGTCCTTTGCAGGTTTTTAAGAAGATGGAGCGAAACATTGTCAGGCGCACGCAATTGCGTCACTTCACATAAATTAAAAAAAACTTTCCTGATCGAAAAAGACAGTTGTGTTTTCACACTTTAACTAAGCACGAACAGAACAGATAAAACAAAACAAAATAGCACATGCTTGCAGAAAACTGTAAATTATGTCATATTTCTTATTGTCCTTTCTTCAGATGCCTTTCCAAAATACTGTAAAAACATTGAATATAACTGGAGAAAAATTAGTTTTTCACATTTAAACAAATCAAATCAAACTGCTTTGGAAAATTTCACCATAGCAACCGCAACTCCAAGGTTAAATCTTAGACTGAAACTTAATCTTTTGTTAAACAAACTTTTTGTTGTTCTTCTCAGTTTTTACACACCTACTTAACTTAAATTGTAGTTCAAAGTTTTTTTCCAATTCTTGGGGCACAATCTTATTCGTACATTCTTAAAACTTCCAAAATCCAAGACAAGACAAAAGTTTTAAACGCTTTTAACACAGAGAAATGGATGGAGCTTTAAAGACAGACTTTCAGACAAAAGGAATACTATAAGTTATTAAACATTCATAGTCAGGCAAACTTTTACACTTTAACAAACACTTTCACACAAACTGAAATTCCAGCATTTTTTAAAGTTCCTTTCACTCAGCAAATCTTGCGTTTTATTTGTCTCAGCACAGACGTTAATAACTTCCATGTCGGTAAAACTTTAAATTTCTCTTTTTTTTCTCTTTATAAATCGGCGTCTCAGCAGTTTTTCCTGGCTTTCCAAAACCCTGTTTTTTCCTTCCTTTGCTAAGTTTTCAGATTGGTTAGCCTGCAAATTAGATCTTTTTCCTTCTTTATCTCTCCCTCTCGCTCCTGCGCTTTATGATTAACCACCTGGCTATGTTTCTCTCTTAACTCGTGTTTTTTCTGATTCACACGTTCCGGAATAAAGTTTATCACTTCTTCAAAGGGGACTCGGTCTCCTTTGATTAAATGTTCCGTCAATAATACCTGTACTTCCTCCACACAGGCGCCTCTGTCTAATTTACTGTTATATGCATTAACAAAAGTGTTATTAGCCATTTGGTGATTTTCTTAACAGACCTCTAACATCAATAATTATTGGCGCACAATTCACGGGCACACTCCACTCCCCACGGGGTTTATCCCTCCTCAAGAGCAGCAGCTGATCAGGAAGCTACTTTCGAGGTCCGATCTATTACACAATACTAGGCGCTTTGTCTTGTCCCATCTGAAGGGTGCAAATTTGTAGAATCATAGAATCATAGAAAGTTACAGCACGGAAGGAGGCCATTTCGGCCCATCATGTCCACGCCGGCCAACAAAGAGCTATCCAGCCTAATCCCACTTCCCAGCTCTTGGTCCGTAGCCCTGCAGGTTATAGCATCCCAAGTGCACATCCAAGTACTTTTAAAATGTGGTTAGGGTTTCTGCCTCTACCACCCTTTCAGGCAGTGAGTTCCAGACCCCCACAACCCTCTGGGTGAAGAAATTTCCCCTCAAATCCCCTCTAAACCTTCCACCAATTACTTTAAATCTGTGCCCCCTGGTTTTTGACCCCTCTGCTAAGGGAAATAGGTCCTTTCTATCCACTTTATCTAGGCCCCTCATAATTTTATACACATCAATAAGGTCTCCCCTCAGCCTCCTCTGTTCCAAGGAAAACAAACCCAGCCTATCCAGTCTTTCCTCATAGCTAAGATTCTCTACTCCCGGCAACATCCTTGTAAATCTCCTCTGTACCCTCTCTAGTGCAATCACATCTTTCCTGTAATGTGGTGACCAGAACTGTAGGCAGTACTCTAGCTGAGGCCTAGCTAGTGTTTTATACAGTTGAAGCATAACCCCCCTGCTCTTGTATTCTATGCCACGGCTATTAAAGGCAAGCATTCCGTATGCTTTCTTAACCACCTTATCTACCTGGCCTGCTACCTTCAGGGATCTGTGGTCATGCACTCCAAGGTCCCTTTGCTCCTCTACACTACTCACTGTCCTACCATTTAATTGTGTATTCCCTTTCCTTGTTAGCCCTTTCCAAATGCATTACCTCACACATCTCTGGATTGAATTCCATTTGCCAATGTTCTGCCCACCTGACCAATTTATTGATATCTTCCTGCAGTCTACAGCTTCCTTCTTCAGTATCAACCACACAGCCGATTTTAGTATCATCTGCAAACTTCTTAATCATACCCTCTATATTCAAGTCTAGATCATTGATATATACCACAAAAAGAAAGGGTCCTAGTACTGAGCCCTGCGGAACCCCACTGGAAAGAGCCTTCCAGTCACAAAAACACTCATCAACCATTACCCTCTGCTTCCTGCCTCCGAGCCAGTTTTGAATCCAACTTGACACTTTGCCCTGGATTTCATGGGCTTTTAACTTTGTTTTCAGTCTGCCATGTGGAACCTTATCAAAAGCCTTGCTAAAGTCCATATACACTACATCAAACGCACTACCCTCATCTACCCTCCTTGTTACCTCCTCAAAAAATTCAATCAAGTTTGTCAGACACGACCTTCCCTTAACAAATCCGTGCTGACTATCCTTGATTAATCCATGTCTTTCTAAATGAAGATTTATCCTGCCCTTCAGAATTCTTTCCAATAATTTTCCCACCACCGAGGTTAGGCTGACTGGCCTGTAATTACTCGGTCTATCCTTTTCTCCCTTTTTAAACAAGGGTACCACACTAGCAGTCCTCCAGTCCTCTGGCACCACACCTGAAGCCAGAGAGGATTGGAAAATGATAGTCAGGGCCTCTGCTATTTCCTCTTTTGCTTCGCTTAACAGCCTGGGATACATTTCATCCGGGCCTGGGGATTTATCCACTTTTAAAGCTGCTAAACCCCTTAATACTTCATCTCTCACTATGTTTATTTCGTCTAATATTGCACACTCCTCCTCCCTGATAGCAATGTCTGCTTCGCCCCTCTCCTTTGTGAAAACAGATGCAAAGTATTCATTAAGAACCCTACCGACATCTCTCGCCTCCACACACACATTCCCCTCATGATCTCTAATCGGCCCTACCCTTTCTTTAGTTATCCTCTTACTCTTAATATATTTATAAAACATCTTTGGGTTTTCCTTGATTTTACTTGCCAAGAATTGGTCATGCTCTCTCTTTGCTTTCCTAATATCCTTTTTAATTGCACCCCTGCACTTTCTGTACTCCTCTGAAGATTCTGGAGTATTTCGCCCTCGGTGTCTCTCATATGCCTCCCATTTTTTTCTTTATCCTACCCTGTATGTCACTAGACATCCAGGGGGCTCTAGATTTGGTAGTCCCACCTTTTTCCTTTAAGGGCACATATTTGGTCTGAACCCTCCGGCTCTTAATGATCTCTGAGATCTTGGACAAGACACCAATAGGCAGTAGCCAGTATGTTTGAGCAATCGATCAAGATTTATTAAGCTTACAGCGTAATTAATACTTAGGGGTAAAAATTCAGTTGGTTGCGCCTCCCGTTAGCACCTTAAGAGGGCGCTAATGGGGCGCAAAGCCGCTAACGTCCGGGCGCAGCGATGTTTGCGCCGCTCGGGAACTTAACTAGAGATTGTGCGGCAGCGCTAAACTTTACCGCTGCGACCACCTGCGCGCGCAGATTGTGACGTCATTCCATGGTGCAACGCCCTTGTGGCGCCCCGGAGCGGAAATTGAGTGGCGCCCCCTGCCTTACCGCCTGGCGCATCCAACGACCGGAAGACTGGAACGCTATCAATCGCTGTGGGGCTGGGGGGGGGGCGCTATTTAAAGGGGGCCTCTTCCTGTCTTTTTCAGTGGTTGACATTTTTGCACCACTCGTTCTGAGAGAGAGAGAGAGATTCGCAGAGAGAGAAAGAGAGACTTCTGCATTGAGTCAACGCTTTGTGAGGTAGTTTTGCCTACTGATCCTAACAGTTGGCCACCCCCCCCCGCTTTAAGAACTGGCCGGCACCAGTGTGTCTGTGTTCCCTCGCTAACTGGCAACAGCTGCGCTGCGCTCGCGCGCTGAGTTAGCGCCTCACTGCTCGGCCTTTGCGCCTTAAGACAGGTGTGCAGCGCCTGATTTAGCGCTCCACTCACCTCCCGGGGCGGTAAAAGTGAAGTTTCCAGTCAGTGGCGATAATTAGCGCCAGGTGCTAATATTTGCGTCCAGACGATATTTGCGCCCCAAATGGGGCGCGACCTAATTTTTCCCCCTTAATATTCAGCGATAGTTTTAACGAGTAGCTCGCAGCCCTTGGTCTCTGGAACCTCTTGGACACAGATGACGTCATCTTAAGCTCGAGGAACAGCACCTCATCTTTCGTTTAGGCACGCTACAACCCTCTGGACTCAACATCGAGTTCAACAATTTTAGATCATAACCTAGCCCCTATCACATTTATATTTTATTTTTTCATCTACCCTTTTGTTTGGCCCCCCCACCCCTCCCCTTTTTTTTCCCTCCTAGATGCTGGCAGCTGTCCTTCATTCTGCCAGTGCATTTCACACTTCTTTTAGCCTCAACCTGTCACATTAACACCACCTCTTGCCTTGATCATCTCTTAATGTCTCTCAATGTCTCTTAATCTCTCCTTTTGTTCTTTCATCCCCTCCCCCTTTTTCCCAGCTTTATCCTTGCCTTAAATCTATTTCATTTCCTGCTATTTCCAGTTCTGACGAAAGGTCTTCGACCTGAAACGTTAACTCTGTTTCTCTCTCCACGGATGCTGCCTGGCGTGCTGAGTTTTTCCAGCATTTTCTGTTGTTATTTCGGATTTCCAGCATCCGCAATATTTTGCTATCGTCGTCTTAAGTCTGTTCCTTTGTTCTCGCAGTAAGTCTGTGTAAAGTTGTTCTTTAAGTATCAAGGTTTTAACCCTTTTCTTATCAAAAGTTTGTTTGGCCAGTGTCCATACATGGTCTTTAACAAAATCACCTTTTTTAATTGGTTCTAATGGTCAAAATACCATTGTCACTCAGACTAAGGTAGCATCCCGCCTTTCCAGTATTTTTCCGTCAACCCTATTCTGCTGTCTTGTTATTTTGTTTATAGTTTTTCACCCCATTGGAATTTACCACATCTCTTTCATTTCCTGCCTCCCTGGTACAAGGCCTTTATACCAAGGGCCCATATCAGCGCTGTTTCACTAGTCTTGAGGTATCCAAACTATCTCACTTTAATCTACCAGATAAACACCTTAACTTCCATGATCTCTCTCATTTTATGTCCTTATACTAATTATCCTTTAAATATTGTTGCAATTAGTTTTGGTAAGCAAATTCTAATTTCTACTTAGCATCATAATATATTTTTTTTAGCAATTTAACCTTCACTCACAGTCTGTGGCTGTTTCTTATCAAAGCTTAGTCAAAACTGCTTTTGACTGTCCTTGCAGTTGCATTCTGCACAAGTCTTAGCATTTTAGTTACCCAGGAGTAATTATGGGTAATATTATTTGGTCAATGGCTACACTTGAATTTATATGTATATGATTCTCGTCTACTAAATATCTCTAAATATCAGCCTTTCGTACAGGAGAGAAACCGCAATCGGCAGAGGCGGGGCCAAAGAGTTTTTTGAGGGGCCGGTGGGAGCACTCCTGCTCTTCCTTGTCCACAAAGAGTGCTGGAAAAGGCACTCACCTTATGAGCTGACAGCTCCCATCTCCCTTTCACTGTCGGGTTTCCAGACCCCTGGGAAACCCGCGCAGCACTGAATTTTAAATTGGGCCTCCAATTGCACTGTGGGAGTCTGATTTAAATGTGATAATGAAGTGTCTTACCTCTCCATAGTGGGACACTCGCACGCCTCAATATCCACTGCCATAAAACAGGCAGTGTGTTGGGGACGGGTGTCCCATTGTTAACTCTTTAACCCCCCACCCCCGACCCTCTGCTGCCCATCATGGGGGGTGAGGGGGCGGGGTGGGGGGGGGGGTTAATATCGAGACCATTGTTTCCACAGAGTGGTTTTGAATTTAACCCCCTTTAAGCACAGGCCATGTCCTCTGGTTCTACTGTCCTGGACAAGGTGAAATCGCTTGTCGTTGTCTACATTATCGAGGCCCTTTAGAATCTTAAAAAGAGCAATCCCATCACCTCCCAGCCTTCTCTTTCCCAGTGAGAACATGCCCAATGCTCTATCAATATGGAGGTGAGTGCAGGTAACAGGGCAGAGATATGTTCATTGTTATCTTGAAGGTTGAGAATATGTCATTGTAGAGGGGTTGGCTCTCACTGTGGAGAGTCGCTGGTTCCTGGATAATCTGCTTGATTTGAAGGCACCTGAGCAGATCCTGCAGAGTGAAGTGGGATTTGTCCATTAATTGCTGAAATTTACAATGTCTGGCCGTGAATCCACTTGTGGCGAGTCCGCCTGGGAGTTCTTTATTGCCCCAGATTGGGGCGATGGCTGATATTTCATTCTAAGAGACTGTAAAAATGAAGCAAGAGAACAATTGGCTCTTTAACTGGATATTGTAGATATATTCTAAAGATAATGCCTCGTTCTGTATAGGATACACCCATTTATTTCAAGTGGAATAAACAGAATTGTTAAGTCTATTGAAATCTAGTTTAGTGTGCGTCTATTCTCCAATAGACTGAAGATGTAGTGGAAATCTTTACATTTTAGTACACAACTTACCCAATCAGGATTCATTGGCTATTTATTTCTGGAAGGCCAGAAAGTAAAAGGTGCAAATTTGAGGTTACAAGGTCCACTTATGGAATTGATCTTTATTCAGGTGATTTGGAGAAGGAAACAGTGTGTTCAGAGCTCAGATTGTAACAGAGTTGGGAACTCTACCACCCAGTTCTGCAAATTAATGGGGCAACAGTTACCTGGTCTGCAAGCAGCCAGTGAACAGCAAGCAACACCAGTGGGCGTCTGAGCTCCAAAGGCAATGAACTCATTTGGAGCCTCTCATGGGAATGTTCTCACTGATGATGTCAAGGAAGTGATGTGTGACTGTGGGTGATGAGCCACCAACGATGGACCATCTGCTCCCCTGCCAACCCCTGCTGTGTCCTGTAATGCTGTGGCTCAGTGGGACGCACTCTAGCCTCTGAGTCAGAAAGTTGTGAGTTCAAGTCCCACTCCAGTAGACATGAGCACAAAATCTAGGCTGGCACTAGTACAGTACCGAGGGAGGGCTGCACTATCAGATGGTGCCATCTTTCAGATGAGACCTTAAACCGAGGCCCTGTCTGCCCTCTCAGGTGGGCATAAAAATTCCATGGCACTATTTCAAAGAAGAGCAGGGGAGTTCTCCCCAGTGTCCTGGCCAATATTTATCCCTCAACCAACATCACAAAATACAGATTATTTGGCCATTATCACATTGTTTTTTGTAGGAGCTTGCTGTGCACAAATTGGCTGCCACGTTTCCTACATTACAACAGTGACTACATTTTAAAAGTACCTCATTGGCTATAAAGAACTTTGGGACGTCCTGAGGTTGTGAGAGGTGCAAGTCTTTCTTTCTTTCTTTCTTTCTTTCTTTCTTTCTTTCTTTCTTTCTTTCTTTCTTAGCACAATGAGACGGCCATGGCATGTGTATCCTTGTGGCAGGGAAGAGTGAGAAGATAAGATATGATGACTGGGGTTCAAAGTCTGAGATATAATTAAAACCAACCTTCAATGCACTTGGAAGCAATGCCATTAGGAAGGAATTGAGAGACTTCATACCAGTGCAACGGCCCCTGCTCACAATGGTGGCAGGCAGTGACTAGTGGGGTACCGCAGGGATCGGTGCTAGGACCCCAGCTATTCACAATATATATTAATGATCTAGACGAAGGAACTAGATGTAATATCTCCAAGTTTGCAGACATCACAAAACTGGGTGGGCGTGTGTGCTGCGAGGAGGATGCCGAGAAACTCCAGGATGATTTGAACAGGTTGGGTGATTGGGCAGAAGCGTGGCAGATGCAATATAACGTGGATAAATGCGAGGTTATCCACTTTGGTGTCAAAAACAGAAAGGCAGATTATTAACTGAATGGCAATAGATTGGGAGAAGGGGAAGTGCAACGAGACCTGGGTGTCCTTGTGCGCCAGTCGCTGAAGGTAAGCATGCAGGTGCAGCAGGCGGTTAAGAAGGCAAATGGTATGTTGGCCTTCATAGCGAGAGGGTTTGAGTACAGGAACAAGGATGTCTTGCTGCAGTTGTACAGGGCCTTGGTGAGACCACACCTTGAGTACTGTGTGCAGTTTTGGTCGCCTTATCTGAGGAAGGATGTTCTTGCCATGGAAGGAGTTCAGCGAAGATTCACAAGGCTGATACCTGGGATGGCAGGAATGACGTATGAAGAGAGATTGGGTCGATTGGGCTTATACTCGCTGGAGTTTAGAAGAATGAGAGGGGATCTCATTGAAACTTATAAAATTCTGACAGGACAGGACAAACTAGATGCAGGAAGGATGTTCCCGATGGTCGGGGAGTCCAGAACCAGGGGTCACAGTCTAAGGATAAGGGGTAAGCCATTTAGGACTGAGATGAGGAGGAATTTCTTCACCCAGAGAGTGGTGAACCTGTGGAATTCTCTACCACAGAAGGCAGTAGAGGCCAATTCATTAAATAGATTCAAGAAGGAGTTGGATATATTTCTTAAGGCTAAAGGGATCAAGGGATATGGGGAGAAAGCAGGGACAGGGTACTGAATTTGGATGATCAGCCATGATCGCATTGAATGGCGGAGCAGGCTAGAGGGGCCGAATGGCCTACTCCTGCTCCAATCTTCTATGTTTCTATGATTCTATGACCTTGAGGCCTTGGCCTCAAGAGTGACATGCAGCAGATGCATTGGAACAAACATCCGCTCTAGAGATGAACCACCTGAGTCAGCAGCACGTAGAGATAGGAAACCAATGGAATAGCAACAAGGTCCACAAGAATCTTCTCAACACTTCTCTACATCTATTCCTGCCAACGGACAATCACTTAGGAGTAGTACAGGGAAGAACTTGCCACCACAGTATACCAGGACAAATTACAGCAACACAACATGTTAAACACACTGTACACACGCAGTGTGATATCAATAGAAGTAAATGCTCGACACCACGAAGATCGCAATAGTTCCTTTCCTTGACTTAATAAAAGCACTTTAGGATTGTCCGAAAAATTTATCTAACAGGTCAATAATGAGTAAAAAATATTGATAATGTGCTAAAATCTGTCCTTTTTGGTATCAGTGATGACCTTGTGCAACGGCCTTAAGGGAAAAACTGATTCCAGTTACAATTGCCCTGTTTGGCCATGATCTGCGGTGCAGCAGCAGGTGTTGGTACCTCTCACCCCCTTGCTGGGGCCTGGCTTTTTCTGCTCCTCTAAAGTAGCGAGCAGTGCCAGACTGGCTGCTTCACCCCTGCTGCTCTGCTCACTAGTTGACTCCTTCTTGCCAATTGCGATAAGGGGCGCGATCTTGCCAGTCCTGGGGAGGTGGGTATGGAGGCAGGACTGCCGGGAAAATGGCAGAATCTGGGGGAGGGTGCCCATCCCGCCCCCAACCCGCCTCCGTGCCATCTTGCCAGGAGGCGGGTAGCCGTTCCGTGCCGGGTCCCGTCTCCTTGGAGGCGGGAAGGGATTACAGCCACTTAACTGCCTGTTAACAGGTAGTTAACAGGCAGAAAATAGGATTATCCCCTTTTTGCCCTCACAAGTGCAGGCTTCCTGAAGACTCCGAAACCTGCCAGGGTCACCGAGGCGAGTAGTGGGTCGGAGGGGTCCAAAAGTGCGCTGTGGAGGTGAGTGATGGGTGCAAGTGTGGAGAGGTGAGTATCTGAGCTAACTGCAAAGTGTTAGAAAAAGTGTACTTACCTTTGTTTCTTCCTGCAGGCTTCAGTCGGTGGGTATGCGGAGAGTCTCGCACCTCCGCGTAGAGATGACAGATGGCCGTTGCATTCTCCAATGCAACAACCATCTAATTTCTACAAAAGAAAGAGGTTTGATGAGTCTTGTATTCAAGAACTCATCAAACTACAGAGAATGTCAGTGTTTGATAGCTTCACAGAGCTGTCAAACAATAACAATTCATCTGTCAAAAATTTTTGACAGATGAAACATCATACGTTGACGTTCTCTGTAACTGGCTTTCCCTTAATTGGCCTGCTAAGCCCAAGGTCAATCAAGGAAAAATAGCGTGGGTTGGCCAGAAGTTGATGGAGGCGGGACTGAAACCCGACAAGTGGGAGTCCCGCCTCCAAAAGCTCCCCATTGAGAAAATCCAGCCCAAGATATCTGCTCAACCCTTGGACTCTACCAGCTCCCTCTGACACCTTCACACCAGCTTCCTTTGTGGCGATTAATGCGCTACGAACTGAGGTCAGTCCCGAGCATGTTTCCAGTTAATTGCTCATCGACCACCAAATAAATTTGAATGGTGATGGTGTTTCCTCCTTTAAGACGCTCTTAAAACCTACCATTTTGATCAAGCTTTCGGTCACCTATCGTAATTTCTCCTTAGATGGCTCGGTGTCAAGTTTTGTTTGATAATCACTCCTGTGAAGCGCCTTGGGACGTTTTTACTACATTAAAGGCGCTGGATAAATGGAAGTTGTTGCTGTTTGGGTTAATATGGGAAACAAGTATTAATGCCGATGAGTAATCTTAAGAGACAGGGTAAAGTGAGCAATCCAAGCAGGAGCACAGAACTGCTGAATAGTGATGCTCACTTCAGGTGCTCTCAGTCCAGTGACAAAGGTTGGATTAATTAAATAATATTGTCTCTACTATTATCAATCAGCATCGTACAATTCAGCACTGACAGATTGTACTTCGAGCAGCCTTTCGGTGCTTAATTGATTCTCCGTCTTCTTGGCTGGCTGGGCTTTGGATTTCCCTGAACGTGAATAAACTGATGACTTCCTCACCTCAATTACCACCGATCTTCTCAAGAACATTATATTATTATTAGAGAGAGAGAGACTAAACTTAGCGCTTCTGCCACTGCCTGAACTAATTCCAAATTTAACTCCAGGATATAGTTCAACCGATAAAGCATATTCGAGTGAATCATTCGCTTTATTTGGCAAAGGTTAAGAAGGTGCGTATGTCTTTTTAGCAACAAGGTAGAGAGGGTGGCAGCCGTCTCACATGAGATGAGAGAGCACTGTCTGGTGCATTCAGCGAAGGTAATGAGAAGGAGAACAGGTTCTACGGGGAGTTTTCAAAGCAGCTGCTCTTCTCGCCTGCAGCAACTGGGTAGAGGAAAGGGAGCCAGGCTGAAAGTAACCAGCGTCCACAAGGTCCCAGTTGCCTCAATTATTAGTGATGCATTTACTAAATGTGAAGAAATGTCAGGCCCTATTTTAAGTTGCCCACACCAGCATCATCTTGCCACCAGCTATGTTACGGTTGTACCGATGCCAGGAATGAGTATTTCTTTTACACTGTTTCAATCAACTGAGGCAGCGCTCTTTGTGATGCATTCCCTGGGCCAGAGGCATCAAAGCCTTTGAAAGAAAGAACTTGCATTGATACAGCGCCTGTCACCACCTCTGAACATCGGAAAGTGCTTTACAGCCAGTGAAATACTTTTGAAGTGTCGTCACTGTCAACGTTGCCTTTAAGCTGGGTGGCCACGCAGCGCTTGGCAGCTCCTGCGCAGCCGGCTCACCGGCTTTTAAACAAGAATAACCGCACATGCGCGGCATTTTTAATGGGTCACGCAGCCCCTGAAAGGGGCCGTGCACCCACAAAAATTGAACAGGAACATTGGCCGCTGTTGTAATGTAGGAGACGCAGCAGCCAATTTTCACACAGCAAGATCCCACGAACAACATATGAAATAAATGACCAAATAATCTGTTTTATTTTAAGCTATAAAATATAGGCCCAAAAATTCGGCCCTTCCCGGGTGAGTACGGACTGTGTACTCACCCGTATTGCTTCCTGAAGTGCCGGTTTCCTGCATGCACTGCGCATGCGCGGGAAACCGGAACTTCCAGTATGGTGAAGGGGGCGGTTCTTAGGTGAACCGCGTGCGCGCTAGAGGCTGCGCGCACGCAGCACACTTAGGTTTTTTTTCAGGTTTCTACGCGAGGTTAAGTATGGAAGATACTACACTAATGAAAAGGAAGCGTAAGACCCGTTCTGAACAAGGTAAGTGGTTAATTAAGTATAATTTTAAATTTTTTTCAACAGGTTTATCTTTTTTAGATACTTTAAAGAAAGGTAAGTTTATTTTTATAACTTTTAAAAAGTATTTTAATTTTTTCAAAAATTTTAATTTTTGTTTAAAGTGGTTAATTTATTTAACTATAGTTATTTTATAAATGTGATGGTTTTTAAAAAAAAATTATTTTAAGTTTAGCTGTTCTTTTGGGGCCGATTTCAATTCACAGATTTGACAATCTATGAATGAAAGATGGTCTGCTGCCATTGGCTCTCCATGGCCCACGTGATCCCAGGGGTCGCATCGCACTAACTGCGCCCCTGGAACACGCAAGCACTGCGCGCCGGCAGTTGGGAGAGGCCCAGGACCCGAAGTTCCCGTGGGCCCAAAACACAACGGCAGGCGCAGTAGGTAAGAGCACGCGCGATCCTTACCCCCGCGGCAAGCCGGCCACGCGAATTTCTGGGCCATTAAGTTTAAATCCCTGTTCCCATTAACGTGAAGATATCTCGAGTTGCTGATATTAACAGATCCTGGTGTTCTGATTTACAGCAACAACTTGTATTTATATAGCACCCTTAACGCAGTAAAACGTCTCAAGGAGCTTCACGGCAGCGTTATCAAACAAAATTTGACACCGAGCCACATAAGGCGATATTAGGACAGATGACCAAAAGTATGGTCAAAGAAATAGGTTTTAAGGAGCGTCTTAAAGGAGGAGAAAGAGGTAGAGAGGCGGAGAGGTTTAGGGAAGGAATCCCAGAGCTTAGGGCCTAGGCAACAGAAGGCACGGCCGCCAATGGTGGAGCGATTATAATCAGGGATGCTCAAGAGGCCAGAATTAAAGGGTTGCAAGGCTGGAGGAAATTATAGAGATAGGGAGGGGCGAGGCCATGGAGCGATTTGAAAACAAGGATGAGAATTTTAAAATCGAGGCGTTGCTTGACCGGGAGCCAATGTAGGTCAGCGAGCACAGGGGTGGAGGTTGTGGTGATGGGTGAAATTCAAGCAAGATAAACCAGCAAACAAGAACTATAAACACAAACAGGACCAAATTGCCTGGCTGTTGAGGGCTGAATCACTGGGACTTGGGGTGGAGGGGTTGGGGTTGGGGGGGGAGGGGTGGGGTGGGTGGGTGGTGGGGTAGAGGAGGGAGGCCATATGTGGCCCATGGGCAACAGTTTGGATGATCCTGCTGTGGACTACCTCCTGATCTGTTTGAGCGCTGGAATGTTATGCTACCGTCAAACTGCATCTTTGGTCTTGTTTCCTCCCTGTTGTGGAGGTGCCACATTGGCAATGTCAAGCTGACAGAATGGCCTGGTTTCACCGCGAGGGAGGTCAGGTTTCCCCATAATGAGGTCAGGTTTCACCATAAGGAGGTCAGGGTTCACCACGAGGAGGTCAGGGTTCACCACGAGGAGGTCAGGGTTCACCATGAGAAGATCAGGGTTCACCATAAGGAGGTCAGGGTTCACCAGGAGGAGGTCTGGTTTCACCAAGAGGTAGTTTGCTTGGCTTTGCTTAATACTAGTGACAAAATGGTTGCAACCGCTAAGGGGGAAAAATTCAGTTGGTTGCGCCTCCCATTAGCGCCTTAAGAGGGCGCTAATGGGGCGCAAAGCAACTAGCGCCTGGCCGCGGCGATGTTTGCGCCACTCGCGAAATTGACTAGACATTTTGCGGCGGCGTTAAATAGTAGCAGATCGTGACGTCAGTCGAGTACGCAACGCCCCGGTAGCGCCCCAGAGCGGATATTGAGTGGTGGCCCCTACCTTACCGCCTGCCACTAGCAACGACAGGTTGAGGGGAGCGTTTTGCAGTCAGGAAGGGACTGGGGGAGTGCTATTTAAAGGCGACCGCTTCCTGCCTTTTTTTGCTGGTGACATTTTTGAACCACGCATTCTGAGAGAGAGAGAGAGAGAGAGAGAGAGAAAGAGACTTCTGGAGAGATTCAACGCTGTGTGAAGGAGTTTTGGGTACTGAGCAGCACTTTGCAGGTTCATTTTGATTTGCCCTTCCTCGTATCGATTTAGAAGAGACTGTGGGGGCTGCACTCTGAGCTCTTTCCCTGGTACTCTCCATTGTTCTTTCCAGCAGATTTGATGTACAGGCCTCTCCAGGCTGAGATTCAAGGCTGCAATGAGCAGGATGTAGATGGAAAGCAAGATCAACCCTTCCCTTTAAGAACTGGCCGGGGCCATTGTGTCTGTGTTCCATTGCTGACTGACATCACATGAGCTTCGCCAGCACTCTGAGGTAGCGCCTCGCTCCTCGGCCTTTGCGCCTTAAGACAGATGTGTAGAGCCTGATTTAGCGCTCCAATCACCTCCAGGGGCGATAAAAGTCAAGTTTGCAGTCGGAGGCGATAATTAGCGCCAGACGCTAATCTTTGCGCCCGGTCGATAATTGCACCCCAAACGGGGCGATACTGAATTTTTCCCCCTAAGACTTTTATTTTGTTTAAGGCTTTAATAGGGGGTATATCTTTGAATCTCTAACGATTGAAAATCGTTGACAGACCCATGAACTGCCCATCAATCAGAGAGGGACGACCTGAGTTACGTGATGGTAAGCAGAGCTCAGTTAGGGATGCCAACCCTCCAGGATTGCCCTTGAGTCTCCAGCAATGAATCTCCTGGACACTGCTGTGGACAACCTCGGGGAAAATTCATAGCGGCATAAAGAGAATTGTGTTTTTTTCATTTTTTTTGAAGAGTTTCAGTTATTAGCTATAAAAATATTGGAGAGCGGGGAAAATGTCTGTTTGACTGGGCGGGGTGGTTGGAGACGAGAGGTCATGTGGTGAGACCTCCAGGAATATGTCCAACCAGAGCATTGCCAGCCCGAAGCTCAGTGCCCGTGACTGAATGTGAACCGACATTAACCTGCTGTCCTCTTTGCCACATCAATACAATGGACAGCTTGCAGCTGTAGAAACCTGTTCTGAAACAAAAAATATACAGCTTGCACCCTGTAAATAATGAAAGTATTTGAGATATAAAAGTTGGGTGGGGGGGGGGAATAAAATATGAGATAAAAACACACAGCATGGAATAGTCTGAAGGATATTGTTGGCGTCTGATTTGTGATGGGGTGGTTAGTTGTACACCATCTTGACACCATCCGATACGTTCAGCCAATGGTATTTGTGAAAGATCATATCAGTTTGCATTTGAGAGATTCAGTTCACTCACTAACCCTATGTGTAGAAAATAATTGTGTGAGCCAAAGAAAGGATGACCTATTTTGAACAGAAAGTAGGTCAGTTATCTTGTTCTGACATTTTCATCTCCCAAGACACCCTGCTGTGCTATGATCTTTCTCCGCTACATTTGACATTGAGCTGCACAAAATCAATGTGGAGCCTGTCACTGCTTTAAACACATGGAGAAAAATGTTACGGGGAAAGCTATTCAGTCGTAACATCAGCTTTTGATATTTCTTTCGTTAAAGGTTGTGCAATTAGTACTGAACTCAGGGGCTTGTCATACCTTCACACGCTTCTCTTGAAGAATAGCATGTAGCGGTGGAAGGATTCACAACTGATTAACACAATGTCAACGCTCCTTCCATGAGCATAACCAACAACAACAACTTGCATTTATACAGCACCTTTAATGTATTACAAACGCCCCGTGGCGCTTCACAGGAGTGTTATCAAACAAAATTTGACACTGAGCCACACATGGAGATATTGGGACAGATGACTTGGTCACAGAGGTAGGTTTTATCGCGCGTCTTAAATGAGGAGAGAGAGGTAGAGAGGTGGAAAGGTTTAGGGAGGGAATTCCAGAGTTTAGGGCCAAGGCAGCTGAAGGCACGGCCGCCAATGGTGGAGCGATTAAAATCGGGGATGCGCAAGAGGCCAGATTTGGAGGAGCGCAGAGATCTCAGAGGGTCGTAGAGCTGTTACAGAGATAGGGAGGGGCGCGGCCATGGAGGGATTTGAAAACAAGGATGAGATTTTTAAAAGTGAGGCTGTGCCAGATTGGGAGCCAATGTAGGTCAACAAGCACAGGGGTGACGGGTGAACGGGACTTGGAATACGGGCGGCAGAGCTTTGGATGAGCTCAAGTTTATGGAGGGTAGAATATGGGAGGCCGACCAGGAGTGTGTTGGAATAGTCAAGTCTAGAGGTAACAAAGGCATGGATGAGGGTTTCAGCAGAAGATGCACTGAGGCAGGGGCAGAGTCAAGCAGTGTTACGGAGGTGGAAGTAGACGGTCTTGGTGATGGAGCGGATATGTGGTCAGAAGCTCATCGTGGAGTGAAATACGACACCAAGCTTGCGAACAGTTTGGTTCAGCCTCAGACAGTTTCCATCTTTATTCCAGCTGATAGGGTGGGTAGTCCAATTCAGCAGGATTGTCTAATGGGCTCCCACAACCCGTATGATCAATGGAGGCCCAGCTACGCCCACCAGATTTCAACCCATAATTCAGAACTGAAGCTCTGACCTCTATGCACCAGGACTGTATGGCGCTGGGTTTGAACCCCTGCACTTTCTGACTCAGAGGCAGGAATGCTACCCCTAAGTCAAAGGCTCGCTCAACAGAGGAGTTTGAAATAGTGCTATTCTTATACACTAAACTACTACAACAATTGGCTGTCAGGAGGGAGTGGTCTGGAAGCTCCCCGCACCTGTTGGTTTACTGTGTGAGTATTGACTGATTGTACCAGCTTGGTGAATTCATACATAGAAACAGAAAGATGTTACAACACGGGAACAGGCCATTCGGCCCAACCAGCCCATGTTGGAGTTCATCCTGCACATAGTTTCTGCCACAGCCACTAATCCAAAAGTGAATTCCACAGACTCACAACTCTCCGTATAAATTTTTTTCCCCTGCCTTCTGTTCACAGGGTGGTACTGCATTGGTGTCAGCTGTGGCTCAGTGGGTGGCGCTCTCTAGGTGGGAGGGGCTAGGAGTGAGCAGGTGCTGCTGGGTGCTTGATTACTGCAGGGAGTTGGAGTGAGCTTGTAAAAAGTTGGTGGTGTTTTTTGTTTCAGGTTTTAGGGCCTCTTTGGGCCTTAAACAGCAGCCAGAGTGCTGGGCCCCTCAGAGGACAATGTTCCCAGGCCGAATTTAATCAGGGGAGAAAATGTTGGGGGAAGGGAGAGAAAAAGGCCCAAAGATTTGGGCCGGGACCCCAGGAGGTTTGGAAAAGAAAACACGGTGGTGGTTCAGTGTGAGGATAAGGAGATACGAGCTTGGGATATTATCCAAGCGGTACATGAGGACTGTGGTGAGGGAAGCTGCTTTGCCTGCCGACCAAAGCCGAATGTTGGGTTCGAGGTGATGGTCAGTGGCCGAGAGGAGGTGGAAAGACTTTTACTGAGTTTGAGTGTTGTATCTCTGCTATATTCTGAAGAGGTGGTGGACTCATTCTTAAACCTGCCAATTTATATTGAGGACGATGTGCTAATAAAAAAGTTGGAGTCGTGGGACATTAAAATTTGCTCGGCAATAGAGGAGATACGATCCAGGAACGCGGGTATCAGATGGAACCCGTTATGAAAAGGTGCAGTTGCCAGAGGGGGTGAAGTCATTGCTGTGTAGCATGAAATTTGAGACAATGGAAGGAATGCAGTACTTCTGGGTACTGCATGATAACCAGGTGAAGGTTTGTTATTATTGTCTTGACACAACCAAACTATAAGAAGCTGTCCAGACTTGTACTGTTATAACTGCGGCGAGTCTGGGCACATTGCTTGGAGCTGCAAGGTGGAGAGCTGTGGGGTGTGTCACAAAGGCTGTGAGTGTGAGGCAGAAGGAAGCCCCTTGAGTGACGAGGAGATGGAGAAGGAGAAGGAGCAGGAGGTGTGAGTGGAGCGGCCAGAGGAGCGGAGCAGGCAGAGGACACAGCTGATGAATGGAAGGAGAAAAGAGCGCAGGAAGAGGCAGAAAATTGCGGAGCAGAGAACAGGATGGAGATGGTGGAAAACACACCAAGTACAGTGGAAAAGGACAAAGACAGCAGAGGGCAGCAGGGGCCAAGGGCAGAGTCGAGCCATAATACGGCTCGGCTCTCCCTAAAGAATCTAATGTCTGCGGGGGGAGAGGAGGTGGCGGGAGCGGGGTGCGGGGTAAGTGTAAGTACTTCAAAGAAAGACGGGGAGTCGGACATCTCGGTGAGCAGGAGGGGGCAAGACAAGGGGAGGGTGCAAGAGGCAGGAGCCTTAAAGGGGCAGCAGGACGGGAGCGGGGAGACAAAGACGCCAGAAGGGAGCAGGATAGGTGCAGATGCGCCATTGTCCCAGAGAGAGAAGAAACGGGGAGCAAGGGTCAGCGGTGGAGATGAGGCCGAAGGGAGTGGCACTGTTGGAGAAACCGTGATAGCAGGAAGACTCTCCAAGGGAGATTATGTATCTGATGGGGAGCAGGAACAGCAGGTTACAGAAGAGCTCGAGAGTGAGGAGTCAGAGGGGGACAGAGACATGGAAGTGGGGGGTGGGGTGGCATCGTGTGGAAAGGGAAAGGTTAGTGAGGGGCAGAAGGAGGGAGAAGGGGCAGCTCCTCGGCCCAAACCTAATGTAGGGAAGAGGCTGAAACTGCAGGGAAGGTTCAAACAGGAGGTGAAAAAGAGCCGGAGGCTGCAGGAGAAAGCAACAGCTGGCCGAAAAGTTGGGAAGGAGCATGAGAGGAGGGAAGGGCCGGAGATTAAATGATGGGAGGATTATCAGGCACACTTCCCTTATTCGGAGCCATGATTACTGATCAATTTTTAAAGTACAATAGATTAGTATATGATATGGGAGACAAATTAAATTTCAGGTTTTGATGTTAATATGTGGTGGAGGAATGGCTGTGCAGAGCGGCGGAATGGATCTGTATGATACAATGGAATGATCACGATGTTGTAAATGATTTTAATGTTTAATAAATAATATTTTAAAAAAGTGGGTAGCATTCTTGCTCTGAGTCAGAAAGTTGTGGGTTCAAGTCCCACTCCAGAGATCTGAGCACATAATGTATGCTGACACTCAAGTGCCGACTGAGGGAGTGCTGCACTGTCAGAGGTGGCATCTTTCAGATGAGACGTTAAACTAAGGCCCCGTATGCCCATTCTGGTGGAAAAAAAGATTCCCCCGGCACTATTTGAAGAAGAGCAAGGGAGTTCCACATCCTGGCCAATATTTATCCTTCAACAGACATCACTAAAAACAGATTATCTGGTCATTATCTCATGACTGTCTGTGGGACCTTGCTGTGTACAAATTGGCTACCTATTGGCTGTAAAGTGTGTTGGGATGTCCTGAGGTTATGAGCAGCACTATATAAATCCAAGTCTTTCTATAACCTGCCAGACCGGATTGCCTGCCCAATTCTCGTTCTCCAAGGGGTGGGCAATCCGATTGGCAAGGTTACTCCCCAGGCAGCAATGTGGCAAATTACGCCCACTGTTTCCAAAATCTTAACTTGTGTTCCCTGCCTTTTGAATACACTGACATAACCAACGATTTGCCTGGATAAACTTTGTCAGCTCACCCAGCCCCCGCCCATCAGAGCTCCGAAAACTTCAGAGAGGTCACCTCGCAATCTCCAGTGTCAGGAGAACAGCAGGAGCCAACACGCTTCACTTTCCTTGTAACCTGGCCTCCTTGTATTGATTCTACTTGTCTGCCTCTGTGTCGTCTCAAGGGCATTGAAATCCTCTCAGTGATTGAGTGACTAGGGCGGCAGACGGTGCTGTAGATGAAGTAGATGAACAAAACACCTGTGTGACAAGCAGTAGAATGAGCGCTCATTTAGTTTTAATTGTTGGCCAGGCTGTTGTTGTCACATCAGTTAAGAGGCCGAGACAATCAGAATTTACAAATATAGTCGGGTAGTGTACGATGTGGCGAGCACAGGCCGGGAGTGGACGCAGTTGTGATGTGGAGGGAGGAAGAGCCCACCTGCTCCTCCTGGCTCCACGTTGATGTAAGTTAACAGTAAAACATACCCTGCAGGCTTCTTCCGCAGCTCCCGGCAGTCCCTTTGAGGCTTATAACCAATTTTGCGAACGGGTCCAGAAATGGGGACGGGAGCCTGATTTTAGGCAGTCGTCATGGCCGCCTCAGAAAATAGGCCCTGCCAATGTCAGCAGTGGCCCCAGGCCCTCCCACTGCGAAATCCATCATTGTTGCCCCCTTTTTACACCCATACAACGGGGACAACTATGTTGAACTTCAGCCCCATAGTCTTTAAACACTTTGAGGGGGTTGTACACGGCTCTCACTGTTACTGTAGACTTCACACATCCTCATTTCTGATTGCCACTGCGCATGGATTAAAAATCTTCGGTCAAGTGAATTTGTCGACCATGTTTACGCAATCAACTAGCACAGATTACGCCAGTGACTCCTCGGCAACTAAATGGTGATGCTTCCGGCTAGAGTTACACAGCGCTTGATGCAAGCTTAATCTGGGGTGAGGAAGCCTCTTAGAGGATCTGGTAACCTTGCGTTTATTCATTCTTGGGATGTGGGCATCACTGGCAAGGCTGGCATTCATTGCCCAGTCGTAGTTGTCTTGAAACTGAGTGGCATGCTAGGCCACTTCAGAGGGTAGTTAAGAGTAAAACCACGGTGGTGTGGGACTGGAGTCACATATAGGCCCAGATTGGGTAAGGACAACAGGTTTCCTTCCCTAAAGGACATTAGTGAATCAGTTGGGTTTTATAGTTTCATCAGTTATTCTGCTACTGTTCTCCAAAACGTAAACTGGTGAGGTTTCCCGACAACAGCACAGACTCGTAAAATTACCCCTTATAACTCCGCCCTTTGGTCTTGTCCTGACCCACCCTACTGGAACACATTGAGTGATGGTAAACCTTGATATCTGTGACATGGGAGCCATTACCTCAGCAGTGAATGGTTTCTAGAACAGAACTGGTTTGACTACAATTAAGTGTGAATGTTTCGGAGTGGTTCCATTAGCAAAAAGAAGTGGTAGTAATTCAATTCTGTTTAACTGTGAACTTTGTCAAGAGATGATTGACAAAGGTGGTGATGTCCAACCAATGACCTCTTCATAAATGCAAGAGTTAACGAACATTCTCCAATTGAGATTTGTACCCATCCACACCGTAACATCGCCCGTCTCTGCCTCTGCCTCAGTTCATTCTGCTGAAACCCTCATCCATAACTTTGTTACCTCTAAGCTCCACTACTTTAATGCTCTCCTGGCCGGCCTCTCACCTTGCATCCTCTGTAAACTTGAGCTCAAACAAAACTCTGCTGCCCGTATCCTAACTCGTACCGAGTCCCGTTAACCAATCACCTCTGTGCTCGCTGACCTACATTGGCTCCCGGTCCGGCAACACCTCGATTTAAAAATTCTCATCCTTGTTTTCAAATCCCTCCATGGCCACTCCCTCCCTATCTCTGTATCCTCCTCCAGCCCCACAACCTTCCAAGATCTCTGCGCTCCTCCAATTCTGGCCCCTTGTGCAACCCCCACTGCCTTCGCTCCACCATTGGTGGCCGTGCCTTCAGCTGCCTGGGCCCCAAGCTCTGGAATTCCCTCCCTAAACCTCTCCACCTCTCTACCTCTCGCTCCTCCTTTAAGATGCTCCTTAAATCTTACCTCTTTGACCAAGCTTTTGGTCATCTGCCCTAATGGGCCAAAAATTCGGCACTTGCCGGGTGAGTACGCACTGTGTACTCACCCGTAAGGCCTCCTGAAGTGCCGGTTTCCTGCATGCACTGCGCATGCGCGGGAAACCAGAACTTCTGGTCTCGTGAAGGGAGCAGTTCAGAGGTGAACCGCGTGCGCGATAGAGGCTGCGCGCACGCAGCAAACTTAGGTTTTTTTCAGGTTTCTCCGGGAAGGTAAGTATGGAGAAGCTGCGCTTTTAAAAAGGAGGCGCAAGACCCGTTTTTAACAAGGTAAGTGGTTAATTAATTACAATTTAAAAAATTTTTCAACAGGTTTATCTTTTTTAGATACTTTAAAGAAAGGTAAGTTTATTTTTAGCACTGTTAAAAAGTATTTTAATTTTTTCAAAAATTTTAATGTTTGTTTAAAGTAGTTAATTTATTTAACTTATAGTTATTTTAAAAATGTGATGGTTTTTTAAAAAATTATTTGAAGTTTAGGTGTTGTCTTGGGGCCGATTTCAATTCATAGATTTGACAGGTCTTCCTGTCAAATCTATGAATGAAAGATGGTCTGCTGCCATTGGCTCTCCATGGCCCACGTGATCCCAGGGGACGCATCGCACTAACTACGCCCCTGGGACACGCAAGCACTGCGCGCCGGCAGCTGCAGGAGGCCCAGGAGCTGAAGTCCCCGTGTGCCCAGAGGTCAACGGCAGGCGCGGTAGGTAGGTGCGCGCGGGATCCTTGCACCCGCGGGAAGCCAGGGAGCCTAAATTCTGGCCCATTATCTCCTTATGTGGCTCGGTGTTAAATTTTGTTTGATAATCGCTCCTGTGAAGTGCCTTGTGGCGTTTTACTGTGTTAAAGGCGCTATATAAATACAAGTTGTTGTGGTGGAATCTATTATTAAGGACGTGGTAACAGGGCACTTGGAAAATCACAATATGATTAGGCAGAGTCAACATGGTTTATTAAAGGGAAATTGTGTTTGACAAATCTATTAGAGTTTATTGAGGTAGTAACTAGCAGGGTAGATAAGGTAGAACCAGAGGATGTAGTGTTCTGGGTTGATTTGACCAAGCTTTTGGTCACCTGTCCTAATATCTCTTTTTGTGGCTTGGTGTCAAATTTTGTCCGATAACGCTCTTATGAAGCGCCTTGGGAGGTTGTACTATGTTAAAGGCGCTATATAAATGCAAGTTGTTGTTGTTGTTCATCTATGCAAGGGTTAATGACCATGCTCCAATTGTTTGACAGTTAATTAAAGAGGATCTTTAGGATGGAACCTCCTGTTACTTTCCGGCATGTGACTACATATGCTGCCCCGATCTCCACCAGGGAAATATCATCCAGAACGTGAACTATTTGGCGAATTCCATTAAGTGCTTCTGCTGTGGGCAATGACAGTCAATCAGTTCGGATGAGCGTTGCTGCTGAAGCTGAGTGACAGCAGTGGTGAGGAGACCTGGGGCCATGCAGCCTTTCTGTCGAGCAGCTCATCAACGTCAAGCCTCTGCTCCTCGCATTAAATGACTCACGTTGGCTCCGACATACATTCACACAGAAACCCTGTCGTCACGTAACACCGAGGCGCACAAAGCTCTGAGCGCTCACTTCGTTTCTCTGCCCGTTCACCGTTCCACTGGATATGGTTAGTTTGCAATTTGTGAACGGATTCATTCATAAAGGGTTCGACAAATACTGAAACAGTTCTCAATAACATCATGCAGGTCTTTTGGATACAGTAACATCTTAAACTGATTATTGGGGGAGCTGAACAGATTGTAACAGATGCTCTAGATTCATCTGTCATACTCAGACCTATTGTTTACACATTACTTAACACTAAAATATTACCCAAAGTCATCAGCCACAGTTCGAATCACCTCATTAAAGCATCGCATCCCTCCCCCAGATTGAATTTAAAGTACAATAATCACAGATTTTTCTAGTGGCCACTGAAATCCTGGAAACGGTGCTGAGAATCAGTCTACACTACCAGCTCATGTCTGTGTGATGGGCAGGGGGTAGAGATCAGTGCACCATAAAGATGCAGCTCGGCATCTAATTCCCTGATCTGAAAAGCATCCAACCTTATCAGTGACTGCACTTCAAACATAACTTTTGATAAATGAAGGGCTAATGAGAACCTTTGAAAAGATCAAGAGGGTAGAAGTTGCACAGCGCTGGTCTGCAATCAAAAACCAGGCCGAGGCAACTGTTCCTGCTCCAGAACAGGTAGGCCCGAGGCCTGATCGATTTTGGGCTTTGGGCCTTTTTTAAAAAATTAGTCGGGAGAGCTGTGGACGCCTGATACGGTTCGCCCAGGCAGTTCACCGGCGAAGCGAACGTCAAATTCGGGCCACTGCGTCACCGGCAGCAGCCCTCAGGTAAGTCCCATTAGGCGGGTTGGAGTTAGCTATGGATGGGAGGGGAACGATCACGCCTCCTGTGGAGTTGGGGGAGGGGCACTCCGGCTCCTCCTGATTTCCCAGGAAGGATTATATATATTTTTTTAATGTTTATAATTATTGGCTCAGTGGGTAGCACGCTCGCCTCTGAGTCAGAAGGTTGTGGGTTCAAGTCCCACTCCAGAGACTTGAGCACATAAATCTAGGCTGACACTCCAGTGAAGTGCTGAGGGAGTGCTGCACCGTCGGAGGTGCCATCTTTCGGATGAGACGTTAAACCGAGGCCCCGTCTGCTCTCTCAGGTGGACATAAAAGATCCCATGGCACTATTTCGAAGAGGAGCAGAGGACTTATCCCCGGAGTCCTGGCCAATAATTATCCCTCAACCAACATAACAAAAACAGATTATCTGATCATTATCACATTGTAGTTTGTGGGAGCTTGCTGTGCGCAAATTGGCTGCCGCGTTTCCCACATTACAACAGTGACTACACTTCAAAAGTACTTAATTGGCTGTAAAGTGCTTTGAGACATCCGGTGGTCGTGAAAGGCGCTATATAAATGCAAGTCTTTCTTCCTTTTTCTTTAATTTACCAGTCGTTGGCAGCCACTGAAGAATCCTGAGCGGGGCAGGCCCCCTAATTTACATATTCACGGTGACTAAATGCCTGTTTTAGACGTTCACCTGGGATGCCTAAAAAATGGACACACGAATTTAGCAGTGGGACCGACGCCTGTGTTGATTGGGCGTGAGAAGTGCCACTGCTACATTGACATGCTTTGCACCCATTACATGCCTGGAACACGGGCACCGCACATACCACTTTCTGCCCCGAGCTGTTGTTACTCGCAGGGCAGTACTGCCGCTTGAAGTAAGGATGGCGAATAATCCTGTGTCACCTATCTCAGTTGGCCATGACTCCATGATGCCCAGGATGATTGATGTGGTTACAGCTGGCTGAGACTAGTCTGACCTTGTTACTGTGCTGCCCTCATCCAAGTGTTGCAGTTACTAATGAAATAACTGTGGGGATTTGCAAACAACAGGCAGAGATGCAACCTGCTCATTCTCATCACAGCTTGTCCCAGCTTCAGTATTGTGTGAATATTTACACGTGGCAAAAGTGCTTGAGAGGGAACTTCCGCACACAGCTGTGGCGCTCTACATGGCTGGGTCTCAGCAAATTACATTGAGACTTTATAGGACTGGATGCCTTGGAATATCGACACCAGCTTATTCAAGTACCTTAAATCGTATGACAACTTAGTATGATCCTAACCAATGTTCCCCTCTGAGCTGCGCACGTGCGCGGCCACGCAGCAACTGGGGGGGGTTCCGCGCAGGCCGCTCACACGCTGTTCCCTCTACGATACCGCGCGTGCACGGCCGCTTAAATTTAAAGGTACCACGCACAAAATAAAAATTTAGAGGGAACATTGATCCTGACGTAACTCAAAATGAGGACCTTCCTACTCCATCAAGGGTGCCGAATCAGCTAAGGACAAATCTGAAAGAGATCTCGAGGTCTTCATAGACGCAACACTCAACGGCCTAGAAATTGCATCACACCCGAAAATGGGTGCACGGGGGAGGGGCGCGCGCTTAATTGTTGCTTAAGTATGCCGATTGTTGGTTCGATGATGTTTCCAGCAGAGACATGCCTATCATTCTAGGTCAGCTCTATGGGTGAGCCGGGTTCCTGACGGGAGTCATGAGCCAAGTCTGGAGGGGATACCCCTTGTTGCCAATAGCCAGCCTGTGACCTGACGGCCTGGTTGGAATAAAGGCTGCACAGGGGACGAGCGCAGGATGAATGAATCATGACTGCTGCCAGCAAACCGGGCACAGACCTGCGTGATGAGCTGCCTGTGGTCGTAAACCAGCTGGACATTAAGAAAGCGGAATCCCTTTCGATTGATAAAGATGCCAGGCTGGTGATGGGGAGCACGCAAGACAATGTGGGTGTAGTTTATAGCACCGTAGACCCTGGGGAAGCCTGCAATGCAGGCGGAGCTGAGTGCTCTCTCATCCTGCTTCGCTCTGTCCTTTGGGAAGGAGAGATATTCCTCCTGGTGCAGAGAGACTCAGTGGCCTCCTGATACAAAGATGGGCTGCAAACTGGGAGGAGTCGCTGATGTCACCTGCTGCAACCTGAAAGAAGCCCATGGCATAAATGTTCCGGGCCTCAGTGACCTTGACGACCACAGGCAACGCTGTCCATGCCCTGGTGCGAGGCTGGAGTTGTGGCTGCAGCAGGTGACATAGCTCGGTGACCGCCTCCTTGGTGAAGCGAAGGCACCTCAGACATTGCACCTCGGGGAAGTTCATACCGGAGAAGTGCTGCCTGAGGACCCGCCATGAGCATGGCCTCCTGCACTGTTCCTCCTCCCTTCCTTGCTGGCCTCCCTCATCCTCCAGCCCCAAAGGCAGCCCTACCAGACCACCCATGACTACGGTCAAACTGTTGTGGAGGCCGCCATCAACATTGTAGCACCAGCAAAATCCTTTCCCCAGCCGTTAGATCATTATTTTCTGGAAATGCAGCAGGAATGCAATTAACTGAATGTACGTTTTACTTCATGACTGGTCACAACACAAGGCTTAGCTTCTAGGATCAACATTTTAGATGTGACGCTGTCCAGTTGCAATAAAAGAAAAGAAAGACTTGCATTTCTATAGCGCCTTTCACGACCACCGGACGTCTCAAAGCACTTTACAGCCAATGAAGTACACTCACTGTTGTAATGTGGATAACGAGGCAGCCAATTTGCACACAGCAAGGTCAGGACACTGGGGATAACTCCCCTGCTCTTCTTCGAAATAGTGCTATGGGATCTTTTACATCCACCTGAGAGAGCAGACAGGGCCTCGGTTTAATGTCTCATCTGAAAGACGGCACCTCCGACAGTGCAGCGCTCCACTGGAATGTCAGCCTAGATTTTTGTGCTCAATTTCCTGGAATGGGACTTGAACCCACAACCTCTGACTCAAAGGCGAGTGCGACCAACTGAGCCACAGCTGACACTAGAATGGAGACCGTTTGCAAAATATTAAGACAATGTCCTTACTGCATTGAGCTGCCTTAAGGAAGGATGAAGGTTGGTTGGCAGTTGCAAGGTTAATGCCAATCATAGACCGACATCATCAGATTGATCATCTTCCTCTTACATTCAGGAATATATTATTCATGATACCATTTGGTGTTTTGACCTTCTCTAATGTGACCTAATTCCATTCATTAAAGCATTATCTGATTCAGGGAACGATGTATACAATGAAATATTGAATTGATATGAATTATATATTATTTCATTGATAGCTTCTTAAGCTTTCTTTTTTGCTGTTTTCCAACCAATTACCTCAGTTTATGCACATCTGAATTTTTTTTTGGTGGGGTGGGGGTTTGGTAGATCTCCCATTCTCAGGATGTGGGCATTGCTGGCATTCATTGCCCATCCCTAGTTGCCCCGAGAAGGAAGTGGTGGGCCTTCTTCTTGAGCCGCTGTAGTGGGCAGTTAAGAGTCAACCATAAATAAAAACAGAAACTGCTGGAGATACTCAGCAGGTCAGGCAGCATCTGTGAAGAGAGAAACGGAGTCAACGTTTCAGGTCGATGACCCTTCGTCAGAGGAGTCAACCATGCTGGTGTGGGACTGGAGTCACACGCAGTCCTGCCGAGTATTGGGCAGAGTTTGGAGGGAAGATTGCTTTTGTGGAATATGGCTGGCGAATAATGAAAGTGGAACATCATAAAGTAGAAAGATGGAAAACAGAAACTTAATGAGAAAGAAGAAAAATTGGCGGAATGTTAAAAGAAGAAAATTGATGGATATTCAGACAGATGACAGGATGGCATTCACTCGGGACACTGAACCTTCTAATAGATACAGATAGACAGATAGGTAGTCAGATAGATAACAACTCAGAACTAGAACTTGTCTAGCAAAGAGCTTTAAAAACAACAACAAAAGCAACTTATATTTATACAGCACCTTTAACTTAGTAAAGACGTCTCAAGGTGCTTCACAGGAGCGTTATCAGACAAAATTTGACACTGAGCCACATAAAGAGATATTAGGACAGAAGAGGTAGGTTTTAAGGAGCATCTTAAAGGAGGAAAGAGAGGTAGAGTGGCGGAGAGGTTCAGGGAGGGAATTCCAGAGCTTAGGGCCTAGGCAGCTGCAGGCACGACCCCCAAAGGCTGAGCGATGGAAATTGAAGATGCTCAAGAGGGCAGAATTAGAGGAGCGCAGAGATCTCGGGGGGTTGTGGGACTGGAGGAGATTACAGAGGTAGGGAGGAGCGAGGTCATGGAGGGATTTGAAAACAAGGATGAGAATTTGAAAATTGAGATGTTGCCTGACTGGGAGCCAATGTGGGTCTGCAAGCACAGAGGTGATGGGTGAACAAGACTTGGTGTGAGTTAGGATACGGGCAGCAGAGTTTCAGATGAGCTCAAGTTTATGGAGGGTGCAAGATTGGAGGCCAGGAGAGCGTTGGAATAGTCCAGTCTAGAGGTAACAAAGTCATGGATGAGGTGTTCAGCAGCAGATGAGCTGAGGCAGGGGTGGAGTCGGGCACTATTACGGAGGTGAAAGTAGGTAGTCTTGTGCAACACATATCCACAAGATAGAATATGTGTTCCGCAACGCATGTTGAAATACAAAACCAAGATTGCAAACTATCTGGTTCAGCCACAGATAGTTGCCAGGGAGAGGGATGAAGTCAGGGACTAGGGAACGGAGTTCGTGGCAGGGACCGAAGGCAATGGGCTGAATTTTAGCGCACAAAAACGGGTGGGTTGGGCTCGGGTCAGATGGTAAAATGTTAAAAACCTGAACCCCGACCCCAGCTCGCACACTTCAGGGACAAGGGGCAGGCAGCCAACCTGCTCCCAGGAGGCGACGACTGGATAGATACGAATGGAACGAGGCGAGGGCAGTCCCACCCAGATGGATGATGGAGGAGAGGCGTTGGAGGAGGATGGAGTGGTCAACTGTGTCAGAGGCTGCAGACAGGTCGAGAAGGATGAGGAGGGATAGTTTACCATGGTTGCAGTCACAAAGGATGTCATTTCTGACTTTGATTATGGCAGCAATGGAATCCTGATTGGAGGGATTCAAACTCCTCCAGCCCTACAACCCTCCGAGATCTCTGGGCTCCTCCAATTCTGTCCTCTTGCGCATCCCCGATTTTTATCACTCCACCATTGGCAGCCGTGTCTTCAGCTGCCTAGACCCCTAAACCGCTCCACCTTCTTTACCTCTCTCTTCACCTTTAAGACGCTCCTTAAAACCTACCTCTTTGACCAAGCTTTTGATCACCTGTCCTAATGTCTCCTTCTGTGGCTCAGTGTCACATTTTATTTGATAACGCTCCTGTGAAGCACCTTGGGACGTTTTACTACGTTAAAGGTGCAAGTTGTTGTTGTTGTCACTAATGATACTTTTTCATTGTTTTTGTTCTCAGGGTAGTGTTGTGGTTTTGGGGCCAAGATGAGACCCCTGACTTTAACCTAAGCCACCATGTGGGAACATGGGCATTTTACACCCCGTCTGATTTTACTCTCCATTGACGTCAGTGGGGCGTAAAATCGGGTGGGGGGTAAAATGGACATTCGGCCCGAACCTGCCGGGCAGATTAGGTTAAAATTGGGGCCTGGGTATTGAGTTCAAATCCCAACACGGCAAGTTGTGAAACTGAATTCAATAAATCTTGGTGACTTATGAACAAGCGGGCACCACGAAAAATGATCATGGAAGTTGCCAGATTGTGGTAAAATCGCAACTGTTTTCTGGAATGTGGCACCCGGACCTGGTCTGACCAACATGTCAATGCCTTCCGTACTAGGGTCGACGCCAATGCCCTCCGATAAACAATCACCGTGAGGGCATTACATGTGGACGTGCCCACACAACAATAAAAATAAAAGTCATTTACAGCGATAAGTTAACAAGCTTGATTGGCACCCCATCCACCACCTTAAACATTCACTCTCTCCGCCACCGGTGCACCGTGGCTGCAGTGTGTACCATCTACAAGATGCACTGCAGCAACTCACCAAGGCTTCTTCAGCACCACCTCCCAAACCAACGACCTCTTCCACCTGGAAGGACAAGAACAGCAGACGCATGGGAACACCACCACCTCCAAGGGCCCCTCCAAGTCACACACCATCCTGACTTAGAAATATATCACCGATCCTTCATCGTCGCTGGGTCAAAATCCTGAAACTCCCTCCCTAACAGCACTGTGGGAGCACCTTCACCACACGGACTACAGCGGTTCAAGAAGGAGGCTCACCACCACCTTCTCAAGGGCAATTAGGGGTGGGCAATAAATGCTGGCCTTGCCAGCGACACCCACATCCCATAAATGAATTAAAAAAAATATTTAATTAGTTATTGCTAATTAGTGCTTGGCTTGTGCCCGCGTTGCCCAACCTACTGAGTCAAAGCAGTGGCACAGATTGTGAATTCTCACGTTGCTTTCACTGCCATTAGTGCGCTTGTTACTAATGAATCCTCTCAAATCACTGATGTGTGTTTTCTGTAAGCTGCACACCATATATTTGCGTTGCTTTGTACATATTGCACTGGCTTATAAATCATGTCACCGCGCCCGGGTGAAAGTCAAGCCTATTTGGCCAATACCTGGCATCCGCGTATGCATCAGGCACGTTTTGCCATGACTTTTTCATTCGCAGGGATGCAAAACTGGCCCTGCATTTCTTCAAGGCATATCCAGCGTGTCTTGGGGATAAGGTCCAGTCCTGCAAAAGGTTAACAAGACATTCCCAGTATTCCGATCACAAACCACATCCTCCCTCAGGACTAGTACAGCAGGAAAATCATTCACACAAGCCATGCGAGAGGTCAAGTACGGTAAAATATTATCCAGTCGGATCAAAGAGCTGTGATCTAAACTGCCTCCTATTTCTTTTTAAAATGGTGTCACAAAACAATGTGCTTGTTGTGTGCGTACAGTCTACCGCATCCTTTCTCTGCACAGCACAATTGTGAATGTCAAACTTTTTTTTCAGGATTTCAGTGTCACTTTATAAGGCGCGCACTATTCTTTATGTGTCTTTAGAATTGTGGACCACAATAAGATACTCTCTGCCGCTCTATACACAAGAGGTGCAGAGTGGGCTGAATGAGGTCAAGGATGTGAAGATGGGCCACAATATTTTGTAACCTGTGAAGAGTGGTTATGGTATTGGACTCGCAACACAGAAATCACTGAATTCAAATCGCACAATAGTAAGCTGTGAAACAAATTCAATACACCTGGTCATTTTTTTTTTATTCGTTTATGGGATGTGGGCGTCGCTGGCAAGGCCAGCATTTATTGCCCATCCCTAGTTGCCCTTGAGAAGGTGGTGCTGAGCCGCCTTCTTGAACCGCTGCAGTCTGTGTGGTGAAGGTACTCCCACATTGCTGTTAGGGCGGGAGTTCCAGGATTTTGACCCAGCGACGATGAAGTAACGGCGATATACTTCCAAGTCAGGATGGTGTGTGACTTGGAGGGGAACTTGGAGGTGATGGTGCTCCCATGCGCCTGCTGCCTTTGTCCTTCTAGGTGGAAGAGGCCGTGGGTTTGGGAGGTGCTGCCGAAGAAGCCTTGGTGAGTTGCTGCAGTGCATCTTGTAGATGGTACATACTGCAGCCACGGTACGCCGATGGTGGAGGGAGTGAATGTTTAATCACAGAATCACAGAATCCCCACAGTGCAGATAGAGGCCATTTCGGCCCATCGAGCCTGCACCGACACATATCCCACCCTATCCCCGTAACCCCACATATTTAATCCCCCCCTAACACTAAGGGTCAATTTATCATAGCCAAATCAACCTAACCCGCACATCTTTGGACTGTGGGAGGAAACCGGAGCACCCGGAGGAAACCCACGCAGACACGGGGAGAATGTGCAAACTCCACACAGACAGTCACCCGAGGCCGGATTCGAACCCGGGTCCCTGGCGCTGTGAGGCAACAGTGCTAACCACTATGCCACCGTGCTACCCTAAGGTGGTGGATGAGGTGCCAATCAAGCAGATTGCCTTGTCTTGGATGGTGTCGAGCATCTTGAGTCTTGTTGGATCTGCACTCATCCAGGCAAGTGGAGAGTATTCCATCACACTCCTGACTTGTGCCTTGTAGATGGTGGAAAGGCTTTGAGGAGTCAGGAGGTGAGACACTCGCCGCAGAATACCCAGCCTTTGACCTGCTCTTGTCGCCACGGTATTTATGTGGCTGGTCCAGTTAAGTTTCTGGTCAATGGTGACCCCCAGGATGTTGATGGTGGGGGATTCGGTGATGGTAATGCCATTGAATGTCAAGGGGCGGTGGTTAGATTCTCGCTTGTTGGAGATAATCATTGCCTGGCACTTGTGTGTATGTTACCTGCCACTTATCAGCCCAAGCCTGAATGTCATCCAGGTCTTGCTGCATGCGGGCATGGACTGCTTCATTATCTGAGGAGTTGTGATGGCACTGAACACTGTGTAGTCATCAGCGAACATCCCCAGTTCTGGCCTTATGATGGAGGGAAGGTCATTGATGAAGCAGCTGAAGATGGTTGGGCCTCGGACACTGCCCTGAGGAACTCCTGCAGCGATGTCCTGGGGCTGTGATATTTGACCTTCAACCATCACAACCATCTTCCTTTGTGCTGGGTGGGCTGTGTGGGCTCGCACCGTGAAGAGCTTCTGAATTGTTGTAAAAAAAAATAAGCTCTTCAGAGAAAGGAAACTGCCACCCTTACCCGGTCTGGCTTACCTGGGACTCCAGTTAATGTCCTCTGAAGTGGCCTAGCAAGACCCCAATTGTTAAAATAAAAGCACAAAGCTGTGGGTTTCTAGTCCCGCACCATGAGCACATACATCACCATAACCCAAGAGTAGTAGACCAGTTTGGGGGGACAGGGGGAATTTCCCACGGGGTTCACCTGATCCTCCGCCTTAGCTTTGGTAGAAGAACCAAGGAAACTCCGGAGAAACAGCATAAGTGGCGTTTACGCCATTTTCTGGGGTTTCCGTTGCACTTCTGTCGATGATCAGGAGAACACCCATGCCCCCACCACCCCCCCCCCCTCCACACGCACTGAAATTCACCCCAATGTGTTTACCAAGGGTCCTAATCAACGTTCCCTGTAAGCTGCGCTTTGTTCTGCGTAGCCTGTCTCTTTAATGCGCGGTCCCTTTAAATTCCCGTGCCTGCGCGGTATTTACAATGGAGAAGCCGGTGAGCAGCCTGCGTGGGACTTTTCCCATTACTGCACGGCCGCGCAGCTTAGAGGGAACAATGGCCCTGATAGTGTGGCTCAAGACTGTTTCTGAATCTGACGGTTGCCAGCTCAAGCCCCACTCCAGGCCCTGAGTACGTAATCTGGTTAAGACTCCAATGCAATGTTCCATTCTTGGGGATGCCGATGAGATATTAAACTGAGATTCCCCCGTCTGTTTGTTGATGTGGGTGTTAAAGATCCCACGGCACAAAGAGGAAGAACAGAGCATTCTCCTTGCGTCCCAGCCGTCCCTCCATCAACGAGCAGCAGCAAACACATAAAACTGGTCGTTCACTTCACTGCCGCTGATGGGATCTTGATCTGCGCTAAACGTTGGCCACAGTTGTCTGCATGGCAATGGTCAAAGCATTTCAAAGTACCTATAATGGTATGTGCAGCAGTTGATTGAGGGAGGGAGGAACCACAGTCACTGCACTTCACCCTCTTGGGAGGCAAAGGTCTACGTTTTCTGATCGTAACGCCAACCTTAAGAGGTTGCCGTCAAACCTAGGCCGCAGTGTGCTACCTAAATGTTAGTCTTTCCTTCTTTACACAGAATGACATAGAATTTACAGCACAAAAACCGGCCATTCAACCCAACTATTCTGTGCTGGTGTTTATGCTCCATACGAGCCTCCTCCCACCCTACTTCATCTCACCCTGTCAGCATATCCTTCGATTCCTTTCTCCCTCATGTATTTATCTAGCTTCCCCTTAAATGCATCTACGCTATACGCTTCAACCACATGTCATGTGGTAGCAAGATCCACATTCTAACCACTCTCTGGATCAAGAAGTTTCTCCTGAACACCTTATTGGATTTATTAGTGACTATCTTATATTTATGACCCCTAGTTTTGGACTGCCCATAAGTGGAAACATCTTCTTTGCGTCTACCCTGTCAAACCCCTTCATAATTTTAAAGTGGGTAGAGATTCACAAATCACTGAAAGTAGCAGGTCACTACTCATCCTTCCCTTTTCTACTGAAAAGAGCCCCAGCCTGTTCAGTCTTTCCTAATAGTTATAACCTCTCAGTCTGGTATCATCCTTGTGAATCATTTTTGCACCTTCACCAGTGCCTCTGTATCCTTTTTATAATATGGAGACCAGAACTGTGCACAGCGCTCTAAGTGTAGTCTAACCAAGGTTTGACACAAGTTTAATGTAATTTCTCTGCTTTTCAATTCTATTCCTCGAGAAGTAAACCCTGGTGCTTGATTTGGTTTTTTTATGGCCTTATTAACCTGCATTGCTACTTTTAGTGATTTGTGCATCTGTACCTCCAGATCCCTTTGCTCCTCTACCCTGCATGGACATATTTTCCAAGGAGTTCGTGGCCTCCTATTCTTCCTAACAAAATACACCACCACACAATTATCTCTATTGAAATTTATTTGCCATTTACACACCCAGTTTATGATACACTGCAACTTTATTAATGTTTTCTTGTATTTATCTTTGAGCAGATTTCCCATGGTGCTGCTCCCACACAGTGCTGCATCGTCATGGGTGTTGTCCTTCAGGTCAGATTTTATACTCAGGTCTCGTCTGCTGTTCCAGTTTCCTGGATGAAATGCTGTTTTATAAGGATTGGGATGTTATACCGTACAATATAAATTCTGCTAGAAAAGAGCCTCTGTGTGTAAGATGGCCAGTCCCTTGAAGAAAGACTTGCATTTATATAGCACCTTTCACAACATCCCAAAGCGCTTTACAGCCAATGAAGTACTTTTTGAAGTGTAGTCACTGTTGTAATGTAGGAAATGCAGCAGCCAATTTGCGCACTGCAAGCTCCCACAAACAGCAATATGATAGTGACCAGATAATCTGTTTTAGTGATGTTGGTTGAGGGATAAATATTGGCCCGGACACCGGGGATAACTCCCCTGCTCTTCTTAGAAATAGTGCCATGGGATCTTTCACGTCCAGCCGAGAAAGCAGACGTGGCCTCGGTTTAACATCTCATCCGAAAGACGGCACCTCCGACAGTGTAGCGCTTCCTCAGTACTGCACTGGAGATCAGCGTCGATTTTTGTGCTCAGGTCTCTGGAGTGGGACTTGAACCCATAGAGGTGAGAGTGCTACCCACTGAGCCACAGCTGACATAGAAGGCCACAAGGTTTAATTGCTTTGCTTTCCTGAGGTCAGTGAGAGGTTGTTTCCTATTAACAGCTCCTCAGGTCAATGAGGAGTCATACTTGCTTTCATAATATTTTCTTTAAAGTGTGACACACAAATTTGCATATATGACAGTCGGAGTGTGGCAGGGGAAATACCAAAAGTACGTTCAGATACTTGACCATTTGGAAGACTCACTGAAAGGCAACCCTCATAAGGCAGCCATTTTCTATGCTAGGCTGTGTGTTACCATACAGGAAAGATACTTGGTGGTATTTCTGAGGTCTAGCAGGCGCTTGCAGACAATGAACTTCATATCTAATAACACTGTGCCAGGTAATGGCATCTCCAGAGTATATGTTACCATGAATATCACTGCCAGCTGTGATATGGAGATATGATTGCATCTGAGCATCCTGTCAGTGTTGTTAGCATTGTCTCTGTGTGGATGAATGTATATTCTACTCATCCGCCTCCTCCAATTATTCCAGATATGACTGTAGGTCTTTACACTGTCATAATTAGTTCATGCAAGCTAATAGAACAGTTCATGGACCTCAGCGCCTAAAATGCTCTTTATTACTGTCGACAAAATGTTTGAAATGAGATGAAACAATGCAAATGTAATTTATTTTTGCTCAGCCATCCCAGGACGTTCTCAAGAATGTTCCAGAATGATGCTTGGATGGTCACAGTGAGTGTGAATTTTTTAGAAGTTGATGGTTTTTCAAGATCAGTTCCTGGATCTCCGTCATGAAAGGGACAACAGATTATATAAGAGTCAGACTGGTTATCCAAACCAAATCAATGTGATTGGGCACAAAGCCTAACTGGCTGTGTCTTCGTTCATCCAGCATGTTGGCCAGATGGCACTGCCTTCTGCCAGAACCCTTCCCAGGTCACTCCAACTATTATTTATCTAATTACTTTGCCCAACTGGTCCACTTACTCTGCAGCATGGTCTACAAGACCGGCTTTTCATGCCCATGAAAACTGCCCAGGAACCCCTGAGCACAGTTGGACTAACAAGGTCAGACGGCCTTGAGTTGCCACCTTGTGTGGGTATTGCCCTCATTTTATCTATCTTAACCTATTTACACTTTTCCCTGCAGCTCCCCCCATGATTATCAGATGTTCAGTTGACTGGAACATAAATCACGCTGTTCAGCAATCTCTCTACATTGCCAATCCATTCATTGATTATACGTTGTAAACTACACCTGATGTGTTTGCCCCATAGTACTGAGTCCATTGCACACTTTTTAAACTCTTAAATTATATCTTGTGACGATAACTATGGAATATATCATTAAATGATATATTCTACAATTATCATTATAAAAGGAAAAAGAAAGACTTGTATTTATATAACACCTTTCACGACCTCAAGACGTCCCAAAACGCTTTACAGCCAATGAAGTATTTTTGAAGTGTAGTCAATTTTATAATGTAGAAAATGTGGGAGCCAATTTGTGCACAGTAAGATCCTGCAGAAATATCAATGAGATATGATTGCATCTGAGCATCCTGTCAGTGCTGTTACCATTGCCTCTGTGCGGATGAATCAGAGGGTTGTGAATCTTTGGAATTCTCTACCCCAAAGGGCTGTGGATGCTGTATCGTTGAGTATATTCAAGACAGAGATCGATAGCTTTTTGGACTCTAGGGGAATCAAGAGATATGGAGATCGGGCGGGAAAGTGGAGTTGAGCTCGAAGATCAGCCATGATCTTATTGAATATGTATGTACGTATGTACGGACCTGTCAAACGAATGAATGGGGATTCCCTTCTTCCATTGGTTGGGCCAGCCCACGTGATCCCAGGAGCGCCTACGAACCGCCTACGCCCCTGGGATAGGTGGGCCTCTGCCCGCACGGACCCGAAGAGGCCCAGGATTGGAAGCCGCCATTCCTCCTGGAGGTTATTTTTTAGCCCCTTTAAAACATTTAAATTTATTTTTCAAAAAATTAAATTTTTGTTTAAAATATTTAATTAAATGACATTTTAATTAATTTTATATATGTAATGGTTTTTATTTATTTATTTCAGTGTTTGGTGCATTTTTGCAGTCATACTTTTGACAGTTCTGTGCGTACGGACCTGTCAAAAGTATGAAGGAGGATTCCCTTCATCCATTGGTTCGCCTGGCCCACGTGATCCCAGGGGTGCTTGCGAACCACCTGCGCCCTTGGGATACGTGGGCCTCTGCGCATTTCAAAGAGGGGAGGCCCAGGTTGAATGTCAAATTGAGTTGAAGGGTGAGAAAGTTGTATCTCAAACCAGTGTCCTGATCTTAAACAAAGGCAATTACAATGGCATGAGGGCAGAACTGGCTAAAGTGGACTGGAAAAATAAATTAAAGGGTAAGACAGTTGAAATGCAGTGGCGGACATTTAAGGAGATATTTCATAACTCTCAACAAAAATATATTCCAGTGAAAAAGAAAGATTTTAAGAGAAGGGAGCACCATCCGTGGCTAACTAAGGAAGTAAAGGATGGTATCAAATTGAAAACGAAGGCATACAATGTTGCCAAGATTGGTGGGAGACCAGAGGATTGGGAAATTTTAAAAACCAGCAAAGGATGACTAAAAAAATAATAAAGAGAGAGAAGATGAATTATCAGAGTAAACTGGCAAGAAATATTAAAACAGATAGTAAGAGCTTCTACAGGTTTATAAAAAGGAAGAGAGTAGCTAAAGTAAACATTGGTCCCTTAGAGGATGAGACTGGGGAATTAATAATGGGGAACGGGGAAATGGCAGAGACTCTGAACAAATATTTTGTATCTGTCTTCACGGTAGAAGACACTAACAACATCCCAATAATGGATAATCAAGGGGCCACAGGGAGGGGGGAACTAAAGACAATCACTATCACTAAGGAAATAGTACTGGAACTAAAAGACGACAAGTCCCCTGGACCAGATGGCCTGCATCCCAGGGTCTTAAAAGAAGTGGCTGCAGAGATAGTGGATGTATTGGTTGCAATATACCAAAATTCCCTGGACTCTGGAGAGGTCCCAGCGGATTGGAAAACCGCAAATGTAGCACCCCTATTTAAGAAAGGAGGGAGACAGAACGCAGGAAACTATAGACCAGTTAGCCTAACATCTGTCATTGGGAAAATGCTGGAGTCCTTCATTAAGGAAGCAGTAGCAGGGCATTTGGAAAATCATAATGCAGTCAAGCAGAGTCAACATGGTTTTATGAAAGGGAAATCATGTTTAACAAATTTGCTGGAGTTCTTTGAGGATGTAACAAGTAGGGTGGATAAAGGTGAGCCAGTGGATGTGGTGTATTTGGATTTCCAGAAGGCATTCGATAAGGTGCCACATAAAAGGTTACTGCATTAAATAAGAGCTCACGGAGTTGAGGGTAATATATTAGCATGGATAGAGAATTGGCTAACTAACAGAAAGCAGAGAGTCGGGATAAATGGGTAATTTGGTAAATTGGCAAACAGTAACTAGTGGGGTACCACAGGGATTGGTGCTGGGGCCTCAACTATTTACAATCTACATTAATGACTTGGATGAAGGGACCGAGTGTAATGTAGCCAAGTTTGCAGATGATACAAAGATGGGTGGGAAAGCAAGTTGTGCAGAGGACTCAAAGAACTTGCAAAGGCATATAGACAGGCTAGGTGAGTGGGCAAACATTTGGCAGATGGAGTATAATGTGGGAAAGTGCGAGGTTATCCACTTTGGCAGGAAGAATAAAAAAGCTAATTATTATTTAAATGGAGAGAGATTACAAAATGCTACAGTTCAGAGGGACCTGGGGGTCCTTGTGCATGAAACACAAAAAGTTAGCATGCAGGTACAGCAAGTAATGAATAAGGCAAATGGAATGTTGGCCTTTATTTCAAAGGAGTTGGAGTATAAAAGCAGGGAAGTCCTGCCATAACAGTACAGGGTATTGGTGAGACCACACCTTGAGTACTGCGTACAGTTTTGGTTTCCTATTTAAGGAAGGATATACTTGCTTTGGAGGCAGTTCAGAGACGATTCACTAGATTAATTCCAGAGATGAGGGGGTTGACTTATGAGGAAAGGTTGAGCAGGTTGGGCCTATACTCATTGAAATTTAGAAGAATGAAAGGTGATCTTATTGAAACATATAAGATACTGAGGGGGCTCGACAAGGTCGATGCAGAGAGGATGTTTCCCCTCGTGGGGAAATCTAGAACTCGGGGGCATAGTTTCAGAATAAAGGGTCGCCCTTTTAGAACTGAGATGAGGAGGAATTTCTTCTCTCAGAGGGTTGTAAATCTGTGGAATTCTCGGCCCCAGAGAGCCATGGAGGCTGGGTCATTAAATACATTTAAGGTGGAGATAGACAGATTTTTGCAAGATAAGGGAGTGAAGGGTTATGGGGAGTGGGCAGGGAAGTGGCTTTGAGCCCAAGATCAGCCATGATATTATTGAATGGCGGAGCAGGCTCGAGGGGCCAAGTGGCCTATTCCTGCTCCTATTTCTTATGTTCTTATGTTCTTAAAATGTATTTATTTTTCTCACTGGAAAAGTCAAATGTGTCTCTATTCAGTGTAGAAATCTTTCGATGTGCTTGAAAAACAAATTGGATGATGAATTTAAGAATCTTTTTGTGCTGAAGTTTTGTATGAAGGCCATTAGCATTTTTTAACTTCAGAAAGAGAGCTGAGAGAGACAGTTAGAACTTCATAAACATGCATAGATGATTAGAACAGCTGTGCTTTCTTATATTTATATGTTAAATTCCAAAACAATCATTCATTCTTTACACAAGACTTGTTTATACAGCTGTAGTGAATAAGGGAAGCACTACTTATGAAATCTTAAGACACTTCTTTCCAAATTCAATCACTTGGGAAGCGCACTTCTCTGTTCCCTTGCACTTCAACACCTCAATAGCTATATGTAAACAGCATAAAATATGAACTTTCAAATGTCATGGGCCATAATTTCCTGTGGCAGGGTATCTAACAGAGTCTGCCGTTAGTTAGACTTGCCCTTGCATGTTTAGGTCTTTTCCATTTTTTGCGTGGCAAGTTGCTGAGAGTGCGAGCTGATGACATCGCAGCGAGGGAAACCGGGCACCTGGGACCTGAGTGGACAGGATTGCAACTGTGTATCTCCTTAACCAATCAGATTGAAGGATTGTGAAATAAACAGCGCAAGGACTGAGAAGGAAGTGTAAACTAGAGTGGGTGAATTCAATGTCAAATCAGGCACAGGAAGAGAAATAACAAGAGGGAAAGAAAGATTGGATTATGCGAGAGAGAAAAGAAATAGGAAGGAAAAGTAAAAAAAACTTTTTTATTTTAAATTTGACATTTTTAAAATCTCCAACAATTAAAACCTGAAGGAGTGGGACTCCACACTTATAATAGTTAATTTTCAGGGCCAGAGAGGTTGACTGGCAGTAATTATCACGTCGTTAAAAGGGCAGTTAGGTTGAAATGGACAAGACTCAACTTTCTGTGGCGCGTTTATTTCGTATCTCCCGCAAAAATACAGCAACTCCATGTCATTCAATGCCTGTCAATGGTGAGCCAGACGGCGAGTTGGCATTTTCATGAGGCTAATGGCGGAGCGGTGCAACTCGGACAGTAACTTTTGGATATTTGAGTTTAACTGCGCATCTGCCCCTTGCCTGAGTTGCTGTGCCAAATAACAGCGAGCGCCTTTAGCCTCACGGTTATTTTGACACCAAATTCTGGTCCGTTATGAGATCATTTTTAACGCAGTAAGTTTGCATGTGCTGGGAGCCCTTGTTATGCAAACTGTGCATTCAGTGTCGGAAAATAATAATTTATTTATTTTTCAAGAATCAATCGAATAAACGATGTCTTCGCTGTCTCGGGGAGATCGCCTTACAATTTTTTTTTTTACAAATTCTCCCCCCCCGCTCCCGCAGTGGTGAAGGACCCAAACACCAACCCCTCTCCGGACGGCAGACCTTAAACTATCCATTCAGAATACCATGGGATACCCATTAGTATCTATATAGAAAGAAAGACTTGCATTTCTAGAGCGCGTTACACAACCACCGGATGTCCCAAAGTGCTTTACAGCCACTGAAGTACTTTTTGAAGTGTAGTCGCTGTTGTAATGTAGGATCTTATCTAACTATACAGAGACATATATGTTGAAAGTCAGTTTCTTGAGCCTTACACATGAGGTAGGTTTCCAGCTCCTGACTTCAGTTCAATGTGGATGTTACTTCGAGGTGCAAGGTGATTATCGATTACCCAGACTGGCTGATGCCTTTCGGAAGACAACTTAAATGCCTAGCTGATTAGCATTTTAACCGCTGTTTGCCTTAGTGCATTTTTAATAAATCTTGTCTGAATACACTTTAATTTAAGCTCCCAGCATTTAACTCGAACCTCCGAAAAACAGTCAAAAAATTCCCCCAACATGACAGCGGGATATGGCACAGGCTCCGTATCACACAGCCGACACATATTAGAAAACAGCGGGCAACATGACCATCGTTATTCAGACTGCATTGGCTGCGCATGAGGCCCTGCCAATGGCATGAGCCTCACCAAGTTTATTTTTGCATGTAGATATACCAATGATAAACGTCTCTGTTGGACTATATAGGCTCATTGTAATACTTTACGTAAAGTCAATACGTGTTTTAGTCACCAACCTCCAGGTTCACTGGTGTCAGCCACAGCTCAGTGGTAGCGCTCTCAGAAGGTTGTGGTCCAAGCCCCACTCCAGAGACTTGAGCATGCAATCCAGGCTGACACTTCCAGTGCAGTACTGAGGGAGTGCCGCACTGTTGGAGGTGCCGTCTTTTGACCGTTAAACAAAGTCTGCCCTTACAGGTGGGCGTAAAAGATCCCATGGCACTATTTGAAGACGAGCAGGGGTCCTGGCCAATATTTATCCCTCAGCCAACATCCCTAAAACAGATACGATAGCAAAATACTGCGGATGCTGGAAATCCGAAATAACAACAGAAAAGGCTGGAAAAACTCAGCAGGCCAGGCAACATCCGTGGAGAGAGAAACAGAGTTAACGTTAACGTCTGACGAAAGGTCTTCCACCTGAAACGTTAACTCTGTTTCTCTCTCCATGGATGCTGCCTGGCCTGCTGAGTTTTTCCAGCGTTTTCTGTTGTTATTTCCCTAAAACAGATTATCTGCTCATTATCACATGGCTGTTGATGGGAGCTTGCTGTGTGTAAATTGGCTGCTGCACTTCCTACATTATAACAGTGACTACACTTCAAAAGTACTTAATTGACTGTAAAGTCCTGAGGATGTGAAAGGTGCTATATAAATGCAAGTGTGTTCTTTCAGGTGCAATCGTTACTATTTAGCACCATCAGCTGTGCATTTAAGGAGTGCGTATTATATTCAACGTGTGTTCTTCTTGCTCCCAATCCTGGCATGTTAATACACTCGAGCCACACCCGGGCCTGAGATATCTCATTGGTGCTACCCACTTTCCTTTGTAGGGTGGGGGATAAGAGAAGGTTGATGTGGTCTCGCGGAATATCTGAGCTCCGCTATTTTAGTCTATTTAATTGAATACAGATCTGAGCAATTTCTCTGTATTTCTTCTGGGCAATAGCATCTGGAGCTCTTTTGCTGATGTGAAAAATAGTTTTTTTTGTCTTCTTTGTATCACCTTTTGGATGAGAAAGTTCACCTGTTCATGCATGAAATTGTTTCCATTCTCGATTTTAGTCTTGCTCAGGGGCACATTTAAAGCACATTTTAAATGCTCTGTCTGCATCATTAGTATAAATTTTAATGAGTTTTACTGCTGCAGTTTGATGAGTGAGTGCCTGTGGAAATTTTGTCTACACACATCAAGCTGCTCGCAGATTTGTTCATGCACTGTCGGAGCCGCCGCCTTTCGGACGAGACGTTAAACCGAGGCCCCGTCTGCCCCCTCAGGTGGACATAAAAGACCCCGTGGCACTATTTCGAAGAAGAGCAGGAGAGTTATCCTCGGTGTCCTGGCCAGTAATTATCTCTCAACCAACACCATTAAACCAGATGATCTGGTCATTTATTTCATTGCTGTTTGTGGGAGCTTGCTGTGTGCAAATTGGCTACCGTGTTTCCTACATTACAACAGTGACTACACCTCAAAAGTAATTCATTGGCTGTAAAGCGCTTTGGGACGTCCTGAGGTTGTGAAAGGCGCTATAGAAATGCAAGTCTTTAGTTCTTCTATTAAGAGGCAGTCACATGACCTGGGTTCACATGTTTACATGTTAAGCACACGGAAAGAGGAAAATGGCCACTTTGTTTTCTATATAAACTTTCAGCGTAGCTAATTGCAGCTGGTGTGATGGTCTTCCTGTTCAGTTAGACGAATGTATCAATCAGTCGCTTCTTGCCATAAACCATGTTGGGCCAAAAATTTGGCCCTTCCCGGGTGAGTATGCACCCGTAAGGCATCCTGAAGTGCCCGTTTCCTGCATGCACTGCGCATGCGCGGGAAACTGGAACTTCCGGTCTGGTGAAGGGGGCGGTTCAGAGGTGAACCGCATGCGCGGTAGAGGCTGCACGCACGCAGCACACTTCGGTTTTTTTTTCAGGTTTCTACGGGAGGGTAAGTATTGAAGAACCTGCGCTTTTAAAAAGGAGAAAAATGAGAAGTCGCACAACACCAGGTTATAGTCCAACAGTTTTATTTGAAATCACAAGCTTTCGGAGCTTACGTGGCCCCTTCCTCAGGTGAAGTAAAGAAATACAGAATCGACAAAGCATATATAGATAGAGAACAATGCATGTGTAACTTACAATGGCAGACGACTACATTTAAATCATCCTGACTGTTTATCTGCCGAGGTGTGACAAAAGGCAATCAGGTCAGCCAGGAAGGTACCACATCAAAGACATAGCAAGATACAACTGAGACAATGAGGTGGAGTCACAGGGGGTCCAATGTGTCAAAAGCCACAGTCGATTTAAAAAGGAGGCGCAGGACCCGTTTTCAACAAGGTAAGTGGTTAGTTAAGTATAATTAAAAACATTTTTCAACAGGTTTATCTTTTTTAGATACTTTAAAGAAAGGTAAGTTTATTTTTAGCACTGTTAAAAAGTATTTTAATTTTTTCAAAAATTTAAATTTTTGTTTAAAGTAGTTAATTTATTTAACTATAGTTATTTTATAAATGTGATGGTTTTTTAAAAAATTTATTTTAAGTTTAGCTGTTCTTTTGGGGCCGATTTCAATTCATAGATTTGACAGGTCTTCCTGTCAAATCTATGAATGAAAGATGGTCTGCTGCCATTGGCTCTCCATGGCCCACATGATCCCAGGGGACGCATCGCACTAACTACGCCCCTGGGATACACAAGCACTGCACGCCGGCACTTGGAGCAGGCCCAGGAGCTGAAGTCCCCGTGGGCCCAGAGGTCAACGGCAGGTGCGGTAGGTAAGTGCGCGCGCAATCCTTACCCCCGCGGCAAGCCGGAGAGGCAAATCTCGAAAACCTCTCAGTTTCTCAATGTGAACAGGGTGGTAGTGAGATACAAATTTCTCACTGACTGACCACCTGAGACCCACACAATGCGGTTTTTAAGGGGCCACGATTTAAGCGCCCAGCACTCCCACTGGAAATAGCGGCAGCCTCACTAATATATTTAAATCTGTGACATATTTAGGCCGCCCACTGGGCAAAGCGTTCTCTACGTCCAGTGTGACTAAATATTGAGCATGAGCATAGAACCTTGACCCTTCTGTCCTTGCAAACTACCGCCCCATCTCCAACCTCCCTTTCCTCGCCAAAGTCCTTGAACGTGCTGTCGCCTCCCAAATCCGTGCCATTCTTTGCCACAACTCCATGTTAGAACTCCTCCAATCAGGTTTCCACCCCTGCCACAGCACTGAAACGGCCCTTATCAAAGTTGCAAATGGCATCCTATGTGACCGTGGTGAACTATCCCTCCTTATCCTTCTCAACCTGTCTGCAGCCTTTGACACGGTTGACTACACCATCCTCCTCCATTGTCCAGCTGAGTGGGGCTGTCCTCACCTGGTTCCACTCTTACCTATCCAGTCCTAACCAGAGAATCTCCTGCAATGGCTTCTCTTCCTGCCCCTGCACCGACACCTCTGGAGACCCCCTTCTATTTCTCATCTACATGCTGCCCCTCAGCGACATCATCCGAAGACATGACATCAGGTTCCACCCAGCTTTACCTCACCACCACCTCTTTCGACCCCTCCACTGCCTTTGTGTGGTCAGACTGCTTATCCGACATCTGGTGCTGAATGAGCCACAATGTCCTCCCATTAAACATCGCCTTCAGCCCCCGCCACAAATTTTGTTCCCTTGCCACCGATTCCATTGCCTTCCCTGGCCAATGTCTCGGGCTGAACCAGACCGCTCGCAACCTCAGTGTCCTCTTTGACCCTGAGATGAGCTTCCAACCTCATATCCTCTCCACCACAGAGACCGCCTACTTCAACCTTCATAACATTGCCCGTCTCCTCCCCTACCTCAGCACATCTGCTGCTGAAACCCTCATCCATGTTTGTGTTACCCCCAGACTATTCCAGTGCTCTCCTGGACAGCCTCCCATCCCCAACCACCATCACCTTCAGCTCATCTAATACTCTGCTGCCCGTATCCTAAATCACACCAAGTCCCATCCACCCATCAGCCCCTGTGCTCGCTATTCTGCATTGGCAGCCGGTCCACCAACACCTTGATTTTAAAATGCTCATCGCCATGTTCAAATCCCTCCGCGACCTTGACATCCCCCCTACAACCCTTTCAGAACTCCGCGTTACTCCAACTCTGGCCTCCTGTACATCCCCCACTCCCTTTGCTCCACCACCAGTGGTCGTGGCTTCAGCTGTCTAGGCCCTAAACTCTGGAATTCCCTCTCTAAACATCGCCATCTGACTACCCCACTCAAATCTTTTAAGACACACCTTCCTCTTTAACGAAGCTTTTAATGTACGCATCCAAATAGTGGGGATAGTGCAGGAGGGTGGAGTTGAGTTCGATGATCAGCCATGATCTTGATGAACGGCGGAGCAGGCTCGAGGGGCCGAATGGCCGACTCCAGCTCCTATTTCTTATGTTCAACTATCTCATCCTTTGGGATTAGAATAGACAGGGATTGATGGCTGGCGTAGACACGATGGGCCGAAGGGCCTCTTTCTGTGCTGTATAACTCTATGGGCTGGATTTTCAATGACCCATGGAGTCGGGTTTGGAGGCGTGTGGGGGGGTTAAATTTGCGGGGTCAGGGGGTCCCGACCCCATCCCGGCTCCATCCCACCTCCACGCAATTTTGACAAAATCAGTCGCGGGGTTCCCAACTCCGTCCCGCCTCCAAGAGGTGGGAGAGGTCATTAAAGCCCTTAACAAGCCCTAAATTGGCTCTGTAATGCCATTTTGAAACGTTTTAGCTAGTTTAACCCTTTTCCGACGTGAAGTACGCCTGATGTGAAACACTCCAATGAAACCTCGCAGGAGCACAAGTGGATAGCTGACTATCAGCTGCAGGTCCACTATTACAACGGAGATGTGTGAAGGTAGTAGTAGTATTAGGTCGCCTCTGATGCTGCTGCATTGAATGTCTTCAGAGACTGCATGGCCTTTGCTGTGAGAGAACTTGGATTCATTCTCTCTCTCTCTCTCTCTCTCTTTTTTGCATCCAGGTCCTCTCTCACCAACAGCCAGGCAGTCTCTGAGACCAGACAGTCAGTCTCTGACCTGCAGTGCAGCAGCAATGATGACATCATCAGAGGCGACTTTCAGCCTGAAACCACTAATTAGTTCATGGGTTCCCACATGCTGGAACTCAATTGCCCAATTAAGTGAAAATTGCATAATTCATCCACATTAATCTGGAGTGGGGGGGGGGAACACGAAATGCGGATGACACGACCCCAACCCGACCCCAAGACAAAGTCCAGCCCATGACTCTATGGCTCGGTATCAATTTGTGTCTGATTACGCTCCTGTGAAGTGCCTTGGGGCGTTATCCTATGATAAAGGTGCTATATAAATGCATGTTGTTGTTAATGTTGTTGTTGTCCTTAAAGGGACCACTGGAGGACGCTCAGGAAATGGTAAGTCCAATAAATGATCTTTGTGGAGTCAGGAGGAGCATGAATGCTCTTCCTGGCCTCACATAAAACCTTGTTGCCTCCTACTGGTCCCTCCATGGCCCTCCCACCCTCACGCCAAGGTGTGCCTGCCAGCTTGGCTTTGTAGGGGAGCTGCCAGTCAACGCCCGTTTAGCACTGGCAGCTTGCCGATATTAATATAATGAGGCCCATTCACCAAAACCGAGTGGGCTTCTCGCCAGTGACAGGGTGCGGTTCGATCTCCCCCCCGCTACTGCCCCTCTAATGCCCGTCCAGATCGGAAATCACCTCCTTCGTCTCACGGACTTCATCAAACACTTTTTTTTTCTCTTTGAATGTCTCTTAAAAATTGATTTTAAAATGAGAGTTCCTGAAAGGTCAGCGCACTGGATCCCGTCTCGCAGTGAATCGATGCATCGAAAAATGAGAACCGTCAAAGTCTTTGGGAATATTTCATCGAGTTTGTAAGCAGATGTTTAAATCACTGAATGGGAAAGAATACAAGAAATAAACGAATGGCCTGAATAACAACTCTTGTCCAATCAATATGAAGCTTAGCATTCTGTGAAAGTTGAGCTCTCTCTGTATTGACACTGTGCTCCTACTGAATCAGGAAGATCCAAATTAGTTACATTTCATGCAAGTTTAATGGATGGAAGCACTTCACAGCAAATGTTATTTAATCTCCGTTATTTCACCCAGATCAAATTAGGTCTTTTTAATTATAACTGGATTTATATTAAGCAATAAAAATAAAGCTTTGAAATCTTATCCCACCTCTGCCACCCAAGTGTCTGAGACTGATGGGAGCTGGCTGTCAAGGTGTTAGTGATGCTCTCCCATTGGGAAATAGTCTCCAGAGTGCCCATTCCCATCCTTTCATCATTTTAAACACTTCTAGCAAATTTCCCCGTAATCTGTGCTGTTCTGACGAAGAAAGCGCCCGAATTGCATTCTTTCCTAAGATCTTCGAGAGCTGACAAGGTCCTGTACAGCACTGCACTGAGATCTCGTCACTGACAAAGGAGGCTGAATGGGATAGTAACAGAGGAGTCATTCGGCTTGTGTCTTTTGCGTTTCAGATTTCTATAATAAAAATCAAAAAAGCTGAGATTTTATTCAGCACTTCTGGAGTTTGTTTTTATATAGTTCAATAATTCATTCATTTTTTACTCCAGAGTTCTTTGTATCTACAGCATCACGCCAACATGTTTTATGTGGTCATTGTGTTGGGGGCTGTAATGTTTTACAGCTGTGCACCAGTCAGTGCATCACGACTAGGCACATTGTGTGCCCGCAGAGCAGGAAGGCATAGCTCGTGAAATAGATCTTGTTCAGGACTCACACACAGGGCTAGTGAAACTTAATGGCAAGTTTGATTGACAGCTGCTTTTTGGCGTGCCCTTGAACTCACAGCAAGTTACACTGCAATGGACGATGGGTATTCTTTTGTGATGAGAATTTAACCATGACAAGGTCGGGGTGGTTGTTGTATTGATAAAGAAGGAGCTGCAGACCAACCTCATCAGTTTACATTGCGGACTACTGTCACAATAAGAAATGGCTTTTGAAAAATCACACAGGGCTATCGGGATTAAGATGTGTTTGAATAAATATAAATGAATTGGGCGATTGGAGTTACAGGAGACTTCCCCAGCACTGGCACATGTTGGGGGGGGGCGGCGGACAAATGACTTCTTACTGTGCTGTAATTTCTTTATTGCGTCTGAGCTCGGGGAGTGGTTTAGAAATGTTGGTACTGAGCTGAGTTTAGGGCGATGTGCCCTGTGCGAAATGCCCCAAGCTCCGAGCCCCCTGCCCTTTGTGTGATCTGTCGGTTTGGTTCAGGTCAGTCTGTACCAGCCGGTTTTGACGTGTGAAGTCCAAGTCAGATCGACTCTGACTGAGGCTCCCAGTTCAGTGTTGTCACCTTCAGAACCAGAGTCCAATGAGATAGGGAGAGTGAATGGACCTGTTAAAAGAGGCAACAACTGGGGAGCCTAACCACACCTTGCGTCGTGCAGGGGGAATTTGGGTGAATATCAGCAGGTTATAGGATTACTGCTAGTTTCAAGTAGGATATCAGGATGTGCAACTATTACTACTAGTTACATATCAGTGAGCTATTGCATTACTGCTGGTTCTAAGGGAAATCTGAGTGTTACCAGCATTACTATTAGTTACTGGTGGAAACAAAGTTCCTCCCACCTCTGGTTTCCCTTCTGTGAATCCTTCCCTCACCCTGAGTTTCCTCTCTTCCCTCACCCTGAGATTCCCCTCTTTCCCACCCTCGGTTTTCCTTCATCTCCGGCTTGCGGGTGGCCTCCTGATTCTCGGAACCTCAGCTGCTGGCTTCTAACCACGAGCATAGGTATTACAGGGGACCCAACCTTTATAAGGTTCTTACAATAACATTGACAGATATCATGTGGTCAGCTGTCACGTGATACAATGTCATGTGATCAACCCTCCAGGAATATCTCCAGCCAGAGTTGGCAACCCTAGTGAGAGTGCTACCACTGAGTCAAAGCTGATACCTCAGACGGTCTTGTATTTTTACAATAATTCCACTTTAAGTGATCCGATTAGAGGATCATGATGGACTATATACTGTAAGCAAGTGTCCTGCTCTAAGAATAGCCAAGACCCTTGCGCTGGTCCTTTTCAAATATCTTTACAAAATCTTACAGGGCCAAAACACACAAGTTAAAGGAGAAATTTGCAGGGTTAAGGGGTTAGGGCAGGGGGAGTGGGACTAATTGGAGAGCTCTTTCAAAGAGCCGGCACGGGCACGATGGGCCGAATGGCCGCCTGCACCACATGATTCTCTGATTCTAAATTCGGGGCCTTTACAATATTCAGATTTGGATTAAGCTACTGCCTGTTTTAAAATGAGGTTTCAGTATGTTTATTCTTATTCAGCACAAAACAGCTGGCAGTCCTGTCCTGTCCTGTCCCGCCCGTCTTTATCCTCCAGCCATGAAGGAGAGGAGGAGAGTCCTGTACTGGAGGAGACATAACTTCAGTTCAACAATTTGTAACACAACATGTCTAACGTGGATTACTTTCCCGATGATTAGGACACCTTCCACAACAACAACAACAACAACTTGTATTTATATAGCGGGAAAACGTCCCAAGGCGCTTCACAGAAGCGTTATCAAACAAAATTTGACATCGAGCCACATAAGGGGCTATTACGGCAGATGAGATAGGTTTTAAGGAGCATCTTAAAGGAGGAAAGAGAGGTAGAGAGGCGGTGAGGTTTATGGAGGGAATTCCAGAGTTCCGGGTCTAGGCAGCTGAAGGCAGGGCCGCCAATGGTGGAGCGATTAAAATCGAGGATGCTCAAGAGGCCAGAATTGGAGGAGCGCAGAGATCCCGGAGGGTTGTGGGTCTGGAGGAGGTTACAGAGATAGGGAGGGGCGAGGCCCTCGACGGATTTGAAATCAAGGATGAAAATTTTAAAATCGAGGCGTTGCTTAACCGGGAGCCAATGTTGGTCAGCGACCACAGGGGTGATGGGTGAACAGGACTTGGTGCAAGTTAGGACACGGGCAGCCGAGTTTTGGATGACCTCAAGTTTACAGAGGGTAGAACGTGGGCGGCTAGCCAGGAGTGCTTTGGAATAGTCAAGTTTAGAGGTAACAAAGACAGATTCATACACAATGAAGTGAATTGATGTAATTGCAGTAACAAGACAATGAATGTTTGCATCTCTTCGAGAATCAAATGGCTGAAGTACAACTATTCACCTGAAATAGCGGAACAATTGTAATTCACAGTTCTGCTAAGTACTGAAGACCTTGCTGCGGTAAATTTGCACCTTGGCGAGTACAATAAAGTTAGAGAGGAATTCGATTGAACTCAGTTTGTCAAAGAGATTCTGGTGTTCCAATGCTATTTAATTAGAGCTTTTAGTGTTGGATTGCAAATTCTGAGATTGTGCCAGTATCTTTTTAAAATGTTGCTTCAGAGATAGCAGATGCTTCTAATCATTCACACAAGGAGGCAAATAAGGACAACTCAAATGCATTTTGTGTATTTACCTCTGACAGGCTGCTGTCTGGAACATTAAATGGACCCAAGGAGTTTTCTGCAGATAAAGTCTGTGCCCTTGAGGTTGTATCATTTGTTGTGGTGCATGGAGCTGAGTTGGGGGAAGGGTGACTAATCTATAGAAGCAGAGCAAAGTGTCCCATTGTTCAAAGTCTGCTTCAAGTAACAGCAATATTGGGTTTGTCATGTGCTGAGTATTGCAGATCTCACATGATTTGTTGTGTGCATTTGAACAGTTTTTCTACACAGTACTCTCTGGTTAGTGGTGATATAATGAAGCCCACTGTTGGCTGAAATAATGTGACACAATTAGCATTATTGTAATCAAGTTCACGTTGGCTTATTATATCAACCTTCTTCAAATGCAGGCTCTTCACAGAATCACAGAATCACAGAATCCCCACAGTGCAGATAGAGGCCATTTCGGCCCATCGAGCCTGCACCGACACATATCCCACCCTATCCCCGTAACCCCACGTATTTAATCCCCCCTAACACTAAGGGTCAATTTATCATAGCCAAATCAACCTAACCCGCACATCTTTGGACTGTGGGAGGAAACCGGAGCACCCGGAGGAAACCCACGCAGACACGGGGAGAATGTGCAAACTCCACACAGACAGTCACCCGAACCCGGGTCCCTGGCGCTGTGAGGTAACAGTGCTAACCACTATGCCACCGTGTTGCCCCGTGTTGTCTTCCTGGGTCTTTGCTTCGCCAACCTCACACACAAGTTGGACCTGAACTTATGTTCAGAGCATCTGAACTGTCTCTTGACATTTTTTTAAAATTTGTTTATGGGATGTGGGCATCTCTGGCAAGGCCAGCATTTATTGCCCATCCCTAATTGCCCTTGAGAAGGTGGTGGTGAGCCACCTTCTTGAACCACTGCAGTCCGTGTGGTGAAGGTTACTCCCACAGTGCTGTTAGGGAGGGAGTTCCAGGATTTTGACCCAGCGACGATGAAGGATCGGCGATTATACTTCCTAGTCAGGATGGTGTGTGACTTGGAGGGGAACTTGCAGGTAATGGTATTCCCAAAGCTATCTAACAAGCCAACTAAAAAAAATGAAAAACTTGCATTTCTATAGCGTCTTTCAAGACTTGAGAACATCCCAAAGTGCTTTACAGCCAATGAAGCACTTTTTGAAGTGTAGTCACTGTTGTAATGCAGGAAACAAGGCAGCCAATTTGTGCACAGCAAGCTCCCACAAATTGCTTTGAGATAAATGACCAGATATAGGCCCAAAAGTTGCTATGGCAGGGCAACGACCAGCGTCTGCTGTTAGTTAGACTGGTCCATACCTTTTTAGCCTCCATGAGATTTTACACTGGAAGTTGCTGTAAGTTAGAGATACAAATGGCGCGGCGCCCTCTACAGGGCATCTGGGACCTGTGTGAACAGGGCAAGCAGCTGTGTGTCCCCTTATCCAATCAGATTGAAGAATCGTTAATGAGCAGCGCAGAGTCTGAGCAAGAAAGTTTCAGTTAGAATAGTGAACTCAATGTCAAATCAGGTACAAAAAGAGAAATAAAGAAAGGGAAAGAAAGATTGCATTAAGAGAGTGAGAAAAAGAGACAGGAAGAAAAAATAAGGAAAATTATTTGAAATTTTAATTTTTTATATCTCCAACAACAACTAAAACCTGAAGGAGTGAGACTCTACACTTGTAATAGTTAATATTCAATTCCAGAGAGGCTGTTTGGCAGTAATTAACACTTAGCACGCTGTTTAAAGGGTACTGAAATGGAGTTTAGTTTGTATCTACCGTGCAAGTACAGGAACTTTACACCATTCAACGCATTTCAATGGTGAGCCAGAGAGTGAAATGTCGTATTTGCAAAGCTAACAGCAGAGCAGAGCATCTCGGGCACCAACCTTTCGATTTCCGCATTTAACCAGGCATCTGCCCTTGCCTGAAGTTGCTGTGGCATTTGTACATAAATAACGGTCAGCACCATTAGCTTCACTATTATTTTGACAGCAATTTTTGGGCCACTAGTCTGTTTTATTGATGTTTGTTGAGGGATAAATATTGGCCAGGACACCCGGGAGAACTCCTCTGCTCCTCTTCAAAATAGTGCTGTGGGATCTTTTACGTTCACCTGAGAGGGCAGACAGGGCCTCAGTTTAACATCTCATCCCAAAAAACAGCACCTCCGACAGTGCAGCTCTCCCTCAGTACTGCACTTGGAGTATCAGCCTAGATTTTGTGCTCAAATCTCTGGAGTTCTGATGGGGCATTGTAGTTGTACATCTCTCCTGGTTCCACCACTGACAATAGCTCTTGAGAACTGATAGATAACCGAAGCGTACGAGAGCATGGGCCTTACACTAAACATCCGTAAGACAAAGGCCCTCTACCAGCCTGCCCCCACCACACAGTACTGCTCCCTGATTATGAAAATCCACGACGAGGCCTTGGACAACGTGGACCACCTTCCATACCTCAGGAGCCTACTGTCAACAAGGGCAGACGTCGATGACGAAGTCCAACACCACCTTCAGTGTGCCAGTGCAGCCTTTGGTCACCTGAGGAAGAGAGTGTTTGAAGACCAGGACCTCAAACCCAGCACCAAGCTCATGGTCTACAGAGCAGTAGTGATACCCGTCCTCCTGTATGCTTCAGAGACATGGACCATGTACAGCAGGCACCTCAAAGCACTGGAGAGGTACCACCAAAGCTGCCTCCGCAAGATCCTGCAAATCCATTGGCAGGATAGGCGCACCAACGTCAGTGTTCTCGCTCAGGCCAACATCCCCAGCATCGAAGCTTTGACCACGCTCAATCAGCTCCAATGGACGGGCCACATCGTCCGCATGCCCGATACGAGACTCCCAAAACAAGCGCTCTACTCTGAGCTCCGACACAGCAAGAGAGCCCCAGGTGGGCAGAGGAAATGCTTCAGGACACCCTCAAAGCCTCCTTGAAAAAGTACAACATCCCCACCGACACCTGGGAATCCCTGGCCCAAGACCGCACAAAGTGGAGGAGAAGCATCCGGGAAGGCGCCGAACACCTCGAGTCTCTTCGACGGGAGCAAGCGGAAGCCAAGCGCAAACAACGGAAGGAGCGCACGTCAACCCAAGCACCCCACCCACCCGTCCCTTCAACCACCGTCTGCCCCACCCGTGACAGAGACTGTAGGTCCCGCCTTGGACTCATCAGTCACCTGAGAACTCATTTTTAATGTGGAAGCCAGTCATCCTCGGCTCCGAGGGACTGCCTAAGAAAAAGAATATAAAGACCACAATAAGCCAGCCTGCTGGGCCAAGGAACTGTTGCTCTTGCATGCCTCCCAGTGGATGATTAAGGAACAACAGAAACGAGCGTTAATAGGTGCCTGACAGCAGTCTGCTTGTGGACCAGGAATGATGGATTTCTTGATCGGGTGAACCCAGAGGGAGCGAAAGGAGAGCTTTCAACAAGTAAAACTTTCTGATTTTTAAAACAATGCTGAGGACTTGTCGTTGGAGATTCTTGAAGCTTTGCATGTCTTCAACGAGGGCACAAGAGAGCTGCCTCTAAACATACTGTAAATCAGCCAAGAACAGGAGGGTGCTGAAGACCCTAAATGATTGTTGGCTGCTTGCCCAGCAGTGATTTCCAATTAGGATCAAGCTTTTGCACGAGGCCCTATTTACAGACGTTGGATGACGGATAATGCGCAAATGAGGATTTAAAAAAAAATCTGTAAAGAACATTACTGAGCTTAAAGAGAAAGTGTGTGTGTGTGTGTGTGTGGGAAAAGTTCAGGATAGTTTTCTATGGCCTAAAATTCCTATTTCCCTGACCGTTGCTCCTGGTGAATGTCTACTCCCCTCCTGCTAGGCTGGGTCTCTGATCCCCGCTTTTGCGTTGCCCCAGGATTTCTGGGCTTTGCCCCAGGCAGGGAGCAGGGGCTGAGCCTGGAATAGACAGCAGCCCAGCACTGTTGTAGTAATGGGCAGAGATGGATGTGCCCAGCCCTCCCATCGTAATTACCTGAGCTTGTGGTTCCTGATCGACCATTTCCAGTGAAGATTCACAAAGCAGGTAATGGGCTTTGGAGCGGGACCTTCCTTAGAAAGACAGAAAGAAAGAACTTGCATTTAGACAGTGCCTTTCCCAACTTCAGAACATCCCAAAGTGCTTTACAGCCAGTCGCCAAGTTGGACACAGCAAGGTCCCACAAACAGCAATGTGATAATGACCAAATAATCTGTTTTAGTGATGTTGGGCAAGGAATAAATATTGGCCAGGAGACCAGGGAGAACGCTCCTGCTCTTCTATCAAATTGTGCCATGGGATCTTTTACATCCCCCTGAAAGGGCTGAAAGGGCAGACTGGGCCTCGGTTTAATGCGTGGCTGGAGAGATGGTGCAGGAGGGAGGGCTTTCGATTCCTGAGGCATTGGGACCGTTTCTGGGGAAGGTGGGACCTGTACAAGCCCGACGGGTTACACCTCAACAGAGCCAGGACCAATATTCTCGCGGGGAGGTTTGCTAGTGCTGTTGGGGAGGGTTTAAACTAGCTTGACAGGGGGATGGGCACCAGCATATAGGAGTAGAAAAGAGGAATAAGGTGCATAAAAGAGTGAGTGTCTTGGATAGTACTAGAGAAGAAAGTAGTACTAGAGGCAGAAGTAGTACCATATTAGATAGGAGCAGATTAAGAAAGACTACGAAAAATTCAAAAATGGGTTTAGAATGCATGTACGTAAATGCACAAAGTGTGGTGAATAAGGTTGGTGAGCTACAAGCTAAATTAGCCGTGTGGCAATATGATGTTGTGGCAATAACAGAAACGTGGCTTAAAAACGGTGAGGACTGGACACTTAATATTCAAGGGTACAAGGTGTTCAGAAAAGATTGGGAAGGAAAAAAGGGAGGTGGGGTGGCAGTGCTGATTAAGGAAGACATTGTAATGTTGGAAAGGGAGGATGTTCTTGAGGGGACAAGGACAGAATCCATATGGTTAGAGTTGAGGAGCAAAAAGGGTATGAGCACACTATTGGGGGTATTCTACAGGCCTCCAAATAGTGAGAGGGAGGTAGAGGAGCAAATCTGCAGGGAAATCGCAGAGATATGCAAGAGCTATAGTGTGGTGATATTGGGGGACTTTAATTACCCAAATATCAATTGGGATAATGCTAGGGTAAAGGGAAAGGAGGGGGAGGAATTTTTGAAATGTGTTCAGGAGAATTTCCTTGACCAATATGTTCTTGGCCCAACTAGAAAGGAGGCATTGCTGGATCTGGTGCTGGGGAATGAGGTGGGCCAGGTCGACCAAGTGTCTGTGGGAGAACACTTGGGTACGAGTGATCATCGTATCATAAGATTTAGATTAGCAATGGAGAGGAGCAAGGAACAATCTAGAGTGGAACTTCTAAACTGGAATAGGGCTAACTTCAATGGGATGCGAAGGGATCTAGCCAGGGTAAAATGGAACCAAAGACTGACAGGAAAAACTGTAATGGAACAATGGCTGGCTCATAGAAGACAAGGGATACCCACTTCAAACTTAGTTCATGACACCTGTGAGGAGCCCCAACACTGAGGCACAGGAGTGCTACAACGAGAGCCACATGACCACCAGGTGTGTCATAGAGCAAGCCTTCAGCATGTTGAAGATGCGCTTCAGGTGCGTAGATAGGTCTGCAGGCACCCTTCAGTACTCACCAGCGAGGGTGTCCGGAGTGATAGTGGTGTGCTGCAGAGAGGATTGCAGGTGGAGGAGGACGAAGGGCCTCCACTTTCCGTTTATGTACTGTCCCTTTAAATACAGCTGAAACCTGTGTCATGCGGGTGCGCATCACGCCCGCTGCGCAGCTTGGAGACGCAAAAGCCGGAAGTCCAAATTAATTGGTACAATTGAGTTGGAATCGCAGATTTCAACCTGCTCAGTTGACTTCTGGGTTTCCCCTATGCAATTCCACCCCTCCCCACCCCCGCTCGGAAACCACCTTCAGATTAATATTGGCACCTATGCCTCTATTTTTAAAGCCACGGGTCCCATATGCTTCCTTAGTGGCCTTCTCAACTTGTCCTGCCACTTTCACAGACTTTTGTACATAAACCCAGTGCGCTCTCTTGTTATGGAGCCTCAGCTGCCGGGAGGCCTCTGGAATGTTCCCCACCATTTTCTGTCCATTGATTATTGCCCTTTTCATGTTTCCCCTTCTGTCTTCTTCCTCTAGCTTTGTATAGAGATTGTGACCCAACCTCACTGCTCTGACCTCGGAAATGTCCCCCCAAAAAGCGGTTGAGGCTGGGCATCAATCGAACATTGCAAAACTGAGATTGATAGACTTTTGTTAGGCAAGGCTAGTAAGGGATATGTGATTAACATAGAAACATAGAAACATAGAAAATAGGTACAGGAGTAGACCATTCGGTCCTTCGAGCCTGCACCGCCATTCAATGCGTTCATGGCTGAACATGCTACCTCAGTACCCCATTCCTGCTTTCTCGCCATACCCCTTGATCCCCCTAGTTGTGAGTGTTATATCTAACTCCCTTTTGAATATATTTAGCGAACTGGCCTCAACAACCTTCTGTGGAAGAGAATTCCATAGATTCACCACTCTCTGGGTGAAGAAGTTCCTCCTCAGCTCAGTCTTAAATGGCTTCCCCTTAATCCTTAGACTGTGACCCCTGGTTCTAGTTTTCCCTAACATTGGGAACATTCTGCCCGCATCTAATTTGTCTAAACCAGTCAGGATTTTAAATGTCTCTATAAGATCCCCCCTCATTCTTCTGAACTCCAGAGGATACAAGTTCAGTTGACCCAATCTTTCTTGATATGTCAGTCCGGCCATCCCAGGAATCAATCTAGTGAACCTTCGCTGCACTCCCTCAATAGCAAGAATGTCCTTCCTTAAGTTAGGAGACCAAAACTGCGCACAATACTCCAGGTGTGGCCTCACCAAGGCCCTGTACAACTGCAGCATCACCTCCCTACTCCTGTACTCAAATCCCCTTACTATGAAGGCCATCATTCCGTTTGCTTTCTTGACTGCCTGCTGCACTTGCATTCCCACCTTCAGTGACTGACGTACCATGACGCCCAGGTCTCGTTGCACCTCCCCTTTCCCTAATCTGCCACCATTCAGGTAATAGTCCGCCTCTCTATTTTTACCACCAAAGTGGATAACCTCACATTTATCCACATTGTACTTCATCTGCCATACATTTGCCCATTCACCCATTAAGGCGGGTAGATGGAGTTAGATCGCAGATCAGCCATGATCTAATGGAATGGCAGGACAGGATCGAGGGGCTGAATGGCCTCCTCCTGTTCCTATGTTCCTTCCTATGTTGTGTCCACTTGTGTATGGAAAAGGGATCTGAGGGTAGGATGGAGCTTTAGATGGGGGGGAGGGGTGCTGCTCCTGGGAGGGAGCATTAGACAACCCTCCTCTCCACAAATTAAAGCTTCATGGGGGTCACTGCTGCCAGCAACCCAGGAGAAAAATCATGGAAGCATTAACAAACAATGTTTTCATTTTTTTTGAGCGCTTTTTATTAGTTAAAAAAATATTGGAGATGGGAAAATAGGCTGCTTGACTGGCAGTCAAGAATCATCCAATCGGGCAACGAAGCTTTCCAATTGGCCGTGGGCAGGCGGAGTGTCACGAGAGGGATGTGTCGGGCGGCCAATGGTGGGAGCGCGGGGGGGAGGGGCCGTTTGAGGTTCAGCCAGAATTGTCGACCCTGCGTCTGTGGGAGGGCCGGCACTGAGGTCAATTGGCACGGCAGTCACATAGGCCTGAAAATCTTTGAGGAGGAAGGGCCAGCTGATCAAAGGAACCCCCGTGGGAAGCGCGTGCAGGGCGCGAACTTTCTGGGAAATCTTTCAAAAATGCTAGATTTGCAAAAAAAAATCCCAACTTAATACTACTCCAATGTGAGATGTTCGGAAATGCGTGACTCAACGGATATCAACCCTCATATCAAATACATTTTCCAAACATTAAGCTTTACTGAAATACCGGCAGAAAATTGGATTTTTAACTGTTTACAATTTTGATTAAAATTCTATGAACTACTTGAATACTGTTTGCATGGTTATTGGAAAAGTAATTTCAGTATTTTGTTTGGCTGCATTGTACAGGAGCTATCTGCTGGTAGATGATGAAGGACAGCGGTTCATGTCAAGCAACCTCTATTTTATTTCCTCTATCTACCACACATTCTATGACTCGGAAAGTATCAGGTAATGTAGTTTGGTGCATTCTGCCAACAAATCTGCTGACTTTGCTTGTTTTGTGAAAACCTATTTTCTTTCTTGTGAATCTTCACCCAAGTAGCACTTTATAGAATCACAGACTGTGCTCAACATTTGCCCATCGGGCCTCGGATCAGGTGTCAGTCAGTGTGTTATTAGTTGATCCCATCTGATATAGTGAAGTCTGTTTCAGTCACAGGTTGTGGGCGAGCTTGGGGGCTTGCTATGTCAGGAGCTCCCCTGCTCTTCTTCGAAATAGACGGCACCTCCGACAGTGCAGCACTCCTTCAGGACTGCATTTTCCTACATTCAAAAGTACTTGCATTTATATAGCGCCTTTCACAACCTCATGACATCCCAAAGCGCTTTACAACCAATGAAGTGCTTTCTTTTTGAAATGTAGTCTCTGTTGTAATATAGGAAACGAGGCAGCCAATGTTGCACACAGCAATTAGGGATGGGCAATAAATGTTGGCCTTGCCAGCGACGTCCACATCCCATGAACGAATAAAAAAATAACTCCCACAAGCAGTAATGAGTTAATAACCAGATCATCTGTTTCTGGTGATGTTGGTTGAGGGATAAATATTGGCCACAACACCGGGGAGAACTCAAACAACAGAAAACGTTGGAAAAACTCAGCAGGCCAGGCAACATCCGTGGAGAGAGAAACAGAGTTAACGTTTCAGGTCGAAGACCCTTCATCAGAACTGAGAAAAAAGCAGGAAATGAAACAGATAAAAAAGCAAGTGGGAGGCTGGGGGGAGGAATAAAAGAACAAAAGGGGTGGTCTATGGTAAGTAGAGACATTAAGAGATGCTCAAGGCAAGACGAGATGGTAATAGGACAGGTTAAGAAACAAAAGGTGGCTAGAAGTGTGAAATATGCTGGCAGAATGAGAGACAGCTGCCGTGGGGGGAGAGAGAGAAAAAAAAAGGGAAAAGGCACAAACTCCCCTGCTTTTCTTCGAATAGTGCCGTGAGATCTTTTACATCTACCCGAGAGGGCAGACAGGACCTCGGTTTAATGTCTCGTCCGAAAGATGACACCTCTGGCAATATAGTCCTCCCTCAGTACTGCACTGGAGCATCAGTCTAAATGATGTGCTCAAGTCTCTGGAGCGGGACTTGAACCCACAACCTTGTGACTCATGAGAATGCTGCCACTGAGCCACGGCTGACACCATATAAGTGCGAGTTGTTGCTGTTGTTGTTGGTGCAGCTTGACCTGTTTGACATCCCACCGTTGTTCCTGATCTTCTTCCTCCAAAAAACATAAGTGGAGAATTCCCATTGGGAAACCCATTTTCCCAATATGGTGGACATAACAAAAATAAATGGCAGTGCCACAATATTTACTACAAAGCCTGACCAACTAAGTAAAAGTAGGAAAGAAACAAAAAGCAAAAATGGTTCAGAAATAGCCCCAAAATACTGCTATGAGTCTTATTAAAGGTCTTATGAAATACATTTCAGGAAACAGCACAGTCCCTAGCAGCCCTATATGCCCATTTTATGTAGGCAGTCAGCAGCAGGAAATTATGAGAACATCCACATGGCATCATGTTGTCCTATTTTTAATATAATTAACTGTCAGCTGCCATGTATTTTTGGTGCCAGTACAGCAACTGAGCAGAAAATCAGATGGGATGCGAACTGGGTAGAAATTTGGCATAGAGCTCTCCGCTCATTTTCACAATCGGTTTTGTCCACTTTTTACCTGCTAATCACAGCTAACCGATCAGAAAGTCTGTTGTACAAAAGCGAAATACTGCGGATGCTGGAAATCTGAAATAAAAACAGAAAATTCTGGAAATACTCAGCAGGTCAGGCAGCATCTGTAGAAAGAGAAACAGTTAACGTTTCAGGTCGATGACCCTTCGTCAGAACTGGAAAAAATTGGAGATGGAACAGGTTTTTAAGCAAGATGATGGTGCGAGGCAAAAGGAGATGGTAATGGGACAAGTTAAGAAACTGTCGATCATTCTGCCATTTACACTTCATCCAGACTCATCTTTTGTTTCTTAACTTGTCCCATTACCATCTCTTTTTGCCTTGCATCATCATCCCTTTTGTCTCTTAATCTCTCCTGCCTTCCATCCTGTGGTACATCGGCGAGACCATGCAGACACTGAGACAATGTATGAACGAGCACCGCGCAACAATCGCCAGGCAGGATTGTTACCTCCCAGTCGGGGAACACTTCAGCAGTCAAGGACATTCAGCCTCGGATCTGCGGGTAAGCGTTCTCCAAGGCGGCCTTAGGAAAACACGACAACGCAAAATCATCGAGCAGAAACTGATAGCCAAGTTCCGCACTCATGAAGACGGTCTCAATCGGGATCTTGGGTTTATGTCACGATACATGACGTGATCTGGACTCGAGTCGTCATTGGCTTGTTCACAGATGTGATTCCCAGTAAAAAAGTAAAAATTTTAAAGTTAATCGTTTTACATACAGACGGCAGCTTTTGACACGTTAGACCCCATGCGACTCCACCTCATTGTCTCAGTTGTATCTTGCTGTGTCTTTGATGTGGTACCTTCCTGGCTGACCTGATTAACTTTATCACACCTCGGCAGATAAACAGTCAGGATGATTGAATTTAGTTGTCTGCAATTGTAAGTTACACATGCATTGTTCTGTATCTATATATGCTTTGACGATTCTGTATCTCCTCACTTCACCCGACGAATGAGTTGTAACTCCGAAAGCTTGTGATTTAAAATAAAACTGTTGGACTATAACCTGGTGTTGTGCGACCTCTCAATTTTTTCCATCCTATCACAGACCTTCCCTTTGTTCTTTCCTCCCCTCCCCCCTTTTCCTGCCCCTGCACTTGCTTAAAAACCTGTTCCATCTCCAACTTTTTCCAGAAAGTCTGTTGTACTGTGCCCAGCTCCTGCTACTTTAAGCAGTTGATCAAGGTGACCAGTTCTTCGACGTTCAGGTTTTTCACTTACATTGGCTCCTGGTCCCCCCAACGGCTAAAATTTTAAATTCTCATTCTCATCTTCAAATCGCTCCATGGCCTCACCCCTCCCTATCTCTATAACCTTCTCCAGTCCTACAACACTCCCCACCTCAGAACTCCCCATTTCTTTGAATCTGGCCATCCCTTCGCCCCACCAATGGCAGACATACCTTCAGCCACGTAGGCCCCATGCTCTATAATTCCCTCCCTAAAGCCCACCGTCTCTCCACCTTCTTTAAGACCCTTCTTAAAACCCACCTCTTTGACCAAGCTTTTGGTCGCCACTCCTAATCTCTCCTTCTTTGGCTCAGCGCCCATATTCTGCCTGATTACGCCTCTGTGAAACGCTTTGGCACACGTTTCTAGTTTACAGGCGTTATAATTCACAAATCATTGAAAATAGCAACGCAGGTTAACAAGGCCATATAAAGTATGGAAGAGAGTACCTTCACCGCACGGACTGCAGTGGTTCAAGAAGGCGGCTCACCACTACCTTCTCAAGGGCAATTAGGGATGGGCAATAAATGCTGGCCTTGCCAGCGACGCCCACATCCCATGAACAAATAAAAAAATAAAAATAACGTGCAAACCAAGCACTGGGGTTCATTTCTAGAGGAATAGAATTGAATAGCAGAGAAGTTGTGTTCAACTTGTACAGAAGTTTAGTTATACCATGCTTAGAGCACTGTGCATAGTTCTGGTCTCCATATTATAAAAAAGATATAGAGGTGCTGGAGAAGGTGCAACAAAGATTTACAAGGGTGATACCAGAACTGAGAGGTTATAACTATCAGGAAAGACTGAACAGGCTGGGGCGCTTTTCTCTAGAAAAGAAAAGGCAGAGAGGTGACCTGATAGAGGTCTTTAAAATTATGAAGGGGTTCGATAGGGTCGACGTAGAGGAGATGTTTCCACTTGTGGGGAGTCCAAAACTAGAGGCCTTAAATATAAGACAGTCACTAATAAATCCAATAGGGAATTCAGGAGATGCAGAGAGTGGTGAGAATGTGGGACTCGCTACCACATGGAATAGTTGAGGCGAATAGTATAGATGCATTTAAGGGAAGCTAGATAAGCACATGAGGGAGAAAGGAATAGAAGGTTATACTGATAGAATCAGATGAAGTAGGGTGGGAGGAGGCTCGTGTGGAGCATAAACATCGGCATGGACCGAATGGCCTGTTTCTGTGCCGTCAATTCTATGTAATTCTATATAAATATAAAGTTGTTGTACATTTAAGTAACTTTAATAAGTATACGTTTCTAACCACACTGACAGGCTGGAGGGAGATTGGCCTGTGTTTGAAAAATATTCAAGTTCATTTATTCTGTGGATGGTTCTGACATTCTTCCAGTCAATAAGAAACATAACATAAGAAATAGGAGCAGGAATAGACCACTTGGCCCCTCGAGCCTGCTCCGCCATTCAATAAGATCATGGCTGATCTTGGGCTCAAAGCCACTTCCCCGCCCACTCCCCATAACCCTTCACTCCCTTATCTTGCAAAAATCTGTCTATCTCCACCTTAAATGTATTTAATGACCCAGCCTCCACGGCTCTCTGGGGCAGAGAATTCCACAGATTTACGACCCTCTGAGAGAAGAAATTCCTCCTCATCTCAGTTCTAAAAGGGTGACCCTTTATTCTGAAACTATGCCCCCGAGTTCTAGATTTCCCCACGAGGGGAAACATCCTCTCTGCATCTACCTTGTTGAGCCCCCTCAGTATCTTATATGGTTCAATAAGATCACCTCTCATTCTTCTAAATTCCAATGAGTATAGGAATGAAACATAGAAGCGAATTTCATAGAAGGCTTAATGTTCTAATCCACATGCAATTTTATATCAGGCAAGAGTCCAACAGTTATCTTCTCCTCCCGATCACAGAATTCCTCCATGAATAACTGCAGCCAAAAGAGAAGGAAAACCTTCCCTGAGGTGGTATCTGCAGCTCACACAAGTGAAATGAAATATATGTAAAGTATCATTAACCGCCCAGTCCAATACTATACCTGACCTGTGCTAAAATGCGCACAGAACAAAACAAATACAAGACCAAATGGCTGAAATTCCTATTTTAAGAACATAAGAAATAGGAGCAGGAGTAGGCCATTCAGTCCTTCCAGCCTGCTCCGCCATTCAATAAGATCATGGCTGATCGTCTACCTTAACTCCACCTTCCCGCCTTTTCCTGGGAGAAGGGAGGAATGTTGGGAACAGATTTTCATCTTCACTGCCCGGGCACTAGGCATCACCTGGGCAGAGCGAAGCGAGAAAAATTGGGTGATCAACATTTGGAATAGAATCCGCTATCGCCCATTTTACACTAACGCCCACAGTCAAAATGGCCCCCAAGTTGTCTCGTCACTGATCAACAGAGCAAACAGGATCTGAGCGATATTGCGAGATCAGTGGAGTGTAAGCCTGGGGTTGTCACGCTGACACTGCATTGCTTCTGGTCAGGCTGCATCTTGGGTACTGTGTTTTCTTGCCACGTAAGAGAAGCAGTAAGAGATGGTGTGGAGAAGAGGCTGGCCCACAGTGTCAAAGGATTGAACTATGTGCGAAGATTGGAGAAACTGGGGCTTGAAAGAAGAAGGCTGAGAGGGGACCTTAAACGTGGTGTTACATAGCAAAGAAAAAAGAAATGCAGACCACTATTTCGAGGCAAACCTCAACTGTAGGCTAAAGAAACACTGGAATTTAGGACTGATGTCAGGAAGAATTTCTTGACACAAAGAGTGAACAACATTTGGAATAGAATTCTGGGTATGACAGTGTGAGTCAATACTTCCGAATCCTTCAAAAGGCAGTTGATTGCCATGGAAGGTGAAAGTGGAGACTGTAGATTTTCCGTTTGGACTGATGGACTATGATGGGCCAAATGGCCTGGCTCCTCCACATTTATCTCATGATCTTCGAGTGAGTCTCCTCTCCTGGCAACCATGGGAGCCAATCACCCGTCAGAAATAGCCTGATAGGAAGAGACTTTGGCTGCTACAGTTAAACAGCTGGAGTGTGAAACCTTTGCCAAAAAAAAGTACCGTTTTGAAGTTAAAATTACAATCTTAAGGCCCCCTGTATAAGCGTTCATATTTGAGTGAATTAAAAGAGCTAATAGTCTTGTCAACTATTTTCAATCATTAAAAGTTACACTGACAGTGGGAGGCCACTGAGGAGCACTCGTCACCTGTATTTAAGTATGAATAAGTTGAGCTCGACCTTTTTCAGCTTCAAAGGGTTGCAAATAGGCAGTGACGTGTGGCTCCTGTTTATGTCAGAACCCATACCGCATTCTCTACATGGTGTAAAACTGGCCTTAATATATTCTCTCTCTCTTTCTCTCCTCTCTTTTCTTCTCTCTGTACTCTTCCCTTTCTCCTCTCGTTCTCTGCATTTCTGGTTCTGGAACTAGCGCACTTTTCCTTTACTGGCGAGATTAAACAAGCTACTGCATTAGAGGGGAGGCCCTCCCCCAATCTACAAAAGGCCCCTGTGAAAACTATAGGCCCTAAAGTTTGCTCTCCAGTGAGAGAAGTACACAGTTCACATACACAATGATGCTGAGGTGTAAGAGACTTTGATCTTATGCAAAACGTCCGCTGAGTTCTGGAGTGCTGGTATACTTGTGATGTGACCAGAATTCTCATCAGCTCCTGAGTGCGCTCTACTCTCAGACTTCAAGACAAGTCAAGTGGTGAGATTTGCTCCCCGGTCTTAGCATTATCTTTGCACCTGCCTCATTTTCAAGGGAGTAACCATCCATCCTTTGATAACTGTTCTATGTGCCTGACCTGAATTACAACACAAATACCTGACAGGAGATTAGACATTGCACAGTGACCTTCAACAATAAAAAAGCTGTAACACAGGCTAAGATCAACAGCACAACAAAACCGGGTATCAAACCTAGGACCTTCCTCGCTTGTGATTCAGTCACCCCCCCGGATAAAGTTACTGAGTCTTCAGAAGCACGTCACCATGTCAATAACCAAACTGGAAATGTAGGAAACACAGCAACTCATTTGCACACAGCAAGATCCCACAAACAGCAACGTGATGATGACCAGATAATGGGCCGTATTTTCTGATCGGAGGCTTCCTGCGTGCGGAGGCCTCCGATTTGGAAAAAATCTACGGACTTACCTGAGGGCTCCCGAGGTCCGGACACTTCCGCTCCTGGGCCTCTCCAACTCGAAATGTGCAGGGTCCACGTATCCCAGAGGCGCATGCGGTTCGCAAACATCCCCCTGCACACTTGACAGATAGACCTGTCAAATATATGAATGGCGATCACCCCCAAAACATAGTAAAACATTAAATACATTTTTTTTAAATCACATTTTTAAAATTAGTTGAAATTACAATAAATTAAATATTTTAAATAAAAATTTAATTTTTTGAAAAAATAATTCAAGTTTTTTATGGGGCTAAAAATAAACTTACCTTTTTAAAAGTATTTTTAAATGATAAATGAGTGAAAAAAAAAATATTTTTAAACTTTTTTCAAATCTTTTTACCAGGTGTAAGATTTCTAAGGGTTTTCTGCGGGCGGAGGGTCTCCAGAAAGTGGAACTCTCCGCCCACAGAGGCCCTTCTCCAGGGCAGGCGTCCGATCTGTCAAGAGCATTCTTGACAGATCGGAAATGCCGGTTATCAGCGCGTGCGCTGTGCATGCCTGAAACCAGCATTTCCGATGTCCCTGCGGGTACACAGCGCATACCCACCCGTAGGCATCGGAATATCCGGCCCATCTGTTTTAGTGATGTTGGCTGAGTGATAAATATTGGCCAAGACTCCTCTACTCTTCTTCAAAAAGTGCCTTGGGATCTTTTATGTTCACCTGATTTAACGTCTCATTTGAAAGATGGCACCTCTGACAGTGCAGCACTCGCTCAGCACTGCACCAGAGTATCAGCCTTGGACTCAGTGCTGAAGTCTCTGGAGTGGGCCTTGAACCCACAACCTTCTGATGCAGAGGCAAGAATGAGTCATGGCTGACACTCTTATAATTGCTCAGTTTCAGCGTTGTTAATCATATGAATGAACCGATTAAGGTCTGGAATACCTCTCCTTTAATTAACCAGACCGGGTTCAGCAGCATGATTCTTATACTTAGTTAGATTTAGTGTAGAAAAGCAACTTTTATAAACAGCAGTGTCACTTTTAGAATTAGTGGATCTAGGCACTGTTAATAATTCTTTTTTTGCTCAGTGAGGTGTGTGATGTTATTGCTAGGCAAAGGAACACTTCCCTTTTAGTGCACCCAATGTCAACATCAAACACTCCCAGGTTAGGCAGGGCTCAACCAGGTGCCTGTTACAGAATGGCGCCCACTACTGCACCAGCGCGACATTTTTTCCGATTACCCAAACTGGGACCCGTCTGAGTGAGATGGCCAACTAGTGTTGCATTGAAAAGAAAGTTTTACTGTCGGTCACTGGGAACTGAGCTGAGAGCGCTCAATCATTGGACCGTTGGAGCAGGGAGATTCAGTGCGGGTTGGTTCCAGAGGTCAAAGACCAGTGCCTGAAAGAATTAGCCACACAGTTCCTGGAGTCATTCTTGCAAGTGGTCACATACAGCAACACTCATATAATCACAAAAGCAAAATACTGCAGATGCCTGGAAATCTGAAATAAAAACAGAAAATGCTGGAAATACTCAGCAGGTCAGACAGCATCTGTGGAGAGAGAAACAGAGTTAACGTTTCAGGTCGATGACCCTTCGTCAGAACCGGAAAAAAGCTGGAGATGGAACAGGTTTTTAAGCAAGTGCAGGGGCAGGGAAAGGGCGGAGGGGAGGAAAGAACAAAAGGGAGGGTCTGTGATAGGATGGAAGGCAGGAGAGGTTAAGATGATGATGCAAGGCAAAAGGAGATGGTAATGGGACAAGTTAAGAAACAAAAGATGGCTCTAGATGAAGTGCAAATGGCACTGGCAGAATTAAAGTCAGCTGCAATGTGAGAGAGAAATAAAATAAAATAAATGGAAAAAAATGGGAATAAAAGGATAGGGGCAGAGGTTCTGGTCTGAAATTGTTGAACTCGATGTTGAGTCCAGAAGACTCATATAATCATTCAGGTTCCGCTCAGGAGCGCCACTGCTGCGATGACTGAGGTGCAGTTTAGCTGTGTGACTGTTATAGTTGGTGAGCTTGAGGATTGTATCAGATATTTCCGTTTGGGTCTTATTCTTTTGCTGAAATCGGATTGCTCCCACCCCTCCTTGGCAGAGCTGCCGCTGTGAGTGCATCATTGCGAGGCTAATAACAACAACAACCTGCATTTATATAGCACCTTTAATGTAGAAACATAGAAACATTGAAAAATAGGAGCAGGAGTCGGCCATTCGGCCCTTCGAGCCTGCTCCGCCATTCAATATGATCATGGCTGATCCTCTATCTCAATACCATGTTCCCGCTCTCTCCCCATACCCCTTGATGCCTTTTGCGTCTAGAAATCTATCTACCTCCTTCTTAAATATACCCAACGACTGAGCCTCCACAGCCTTCTGGGGTAGAGAATTCCAAAGATTCACCACCCTCTGAGTGAAGAAATTTCTCCTCATCTCAGTCCTAAATGTCCTACCCCGTATCCTGAGACTGTGACCCCTCGTTCTAGACCCCCCAGCCAGGGGAAACATCCTCCCTGCATCCAGTCTGTCTAACTCTGTCAGAATTTTATACTTTTCAATGAGATCCCCTCTCATTCTTCTAAACTCTGGTGAATACAGGCCTAGTCGACCCAATCTCTCCTCATACGACAGTCCTGCCATCCCAGGAATCAGTCTGGTGAACCTTCGCTGCACTCCCTCTGTGGCAAGTATATCGTAAAGTAAAACGTCCCAATGCGCTTCACAGGAGCTTTATCCGACAAAATTTGACACCGAGCCACATAAGGAGATATTGGCCCAGAAATTGATCTCGCTCTGTTCCCGCGGGGGTAAGGCTTCCCCGCGATCTCTCACTCCGCCTGTGCTTTTTCAGATCCAGCTCGCACGAACTTGATGTTCCAGACATCAGCTGGGCAGTGCTTGCGTATCCCACCGGCGTAGTGAATTCGTGCGAGCTGTGGGATCACGTGACTCAGTTAGAGCCAATGGCAGCACACCATCTTCCATTCATAAGTTTCACATACGTGCTGTGAAATCTATGAATCTTACACCCCCCAAAATAACAGCTAAACCTCAATTAAATTTAAAAAAAAACCATCACATTAATAAAATAAGTATAGTTAAATAAATTAACCATTTTAAATAAAAAATTAAATTTTTGAAAAAATTTAAAATCTTTTAAAAAGTTATAAAAATAAACTTACCTGTCTTTAAAGTCTCTAAAAAAGATATACCTGTTAAAAAAAATTCAAAAAAATACTTAATTCACTACTTACCTTGTTAAAAGTGGGTCTTACTCCTCCTTTTTCCATTTCTAAAATCTTCCGTACTGACCTGCGCGTCCAAAGCACGAAGTGCACAGCGTGCGCGCAGCCTGTAGCGCGCACGCGATGCACCGAGGAACCGCCCCCTTTTCAAAAGACCAAGTGCCGGTTTTCAGCGCATGCGCAGGGCATGCAGAAAACCGGCAATTGGAGAGAGAATACGCGAGAGTACGCAGTGCGTACTCTCGCGTTGCGGGATGAATTTTTGGCCCATTAGAACAAGCGACCAAAAACTTGGTCAAAGAGGCAGGTCTTAAAGGAGTGAGAGGCGGAGAGGTTTAGGGACGGGAATTCCAGAGCTAAGGGTCGAGGCAGCTGAAGGCACGGCCGCCAATGGTGAAGCGATGAAAATTGGGTTTCAACACAAATCGAGTTGAAATACACAAAAATGGGCAAAAACAATCTGAAAATTGTTTGAAGAAACAAAATGGTAGAAAATTTAAGAGCGTTGCAGAACAGCCCCAGTTAGTGGGAGGAGGTCCACTCACCGCCCCCGCCCCCACCCCCGCCCCCACACCTACTGCCATATCTACTGAGGTAGGAAGCTGGCGATTTCTAGGGACTAGTCCTGGGAGAGGGGCAGCAGGCCTAAAGCTGTTGGCAGCAGATCCAGGGTTGATGGTGGCAGGAGGTGACATCAAGTTGAAAAGGTGAGAGGGGAAGGTGTTGGCCTGGGGGAAGGGATAGTCACTTTAAGGGGTGGAATGTGATTACAGCACTACCCCCATCATATTGCTTTATGTTGCCCCCTCCCCCCTGGCATCCTGATCACAATCCCTCCCCCTCCCTCTATCAGTGAGGATACAAAAGTAGAGAAGAGAGTGAGGGCACAACAGAGAAAGAATCAACTAAAGAGAAAGAGAGACACAAGCAGAACACCAATTCAGAAAAGAATGTAAACGGAAAGAGAGAACCAGGAGAAGGAACAGTGACACCAAAAGAACACAAATCGGTTTGAGGTAAAGTGTACCCTGGGGCCTACCACGGATGATTCAATAATATGTTAAAGGTTTTCAATTAAATCCTGTGCACTTCCTGTCCACATTAACCTGTGTTACAATTTTTGACTCATGCTTTTCATGTCAATATGTATAATCGAGGCAACATTTTATATCGGGAAAATGCCTATATCTGCTTGTTGTGCTGCATTTGCAGGCCTCCCACCATTAGGTGGCGCTGTTCTGCGACTCTCTTACATTTTCTGCCATTTTGTTTCTTCACACAATTGGCAGATAGTTTGTGGCCATTTTTGGGTATCTCGGCTCGATTTGTGGTTTTTGCTTTTAACCTGATTTTTGAGACAGCTGGCCTTCCCATCTGATCCTGTTCAAGCCACTTGATTCTGATTTCAGCCCTAGATCCACAGCTCACCCTCTCCCCACCCGCCTTGTTCCTTTAACCTTGGCAGCAAGGAACTGGACTTGAGCCTAGCACTCGGCCTACCCCTTGAACTGTTTCCAGCCATCCCGATTAGTGTTCAGGCTGTCTTGTCCCCCAACCCATTTCATTCCTTTGTTGGTAGTGATTGGGCATTGAGCCAACCACCTCAGGCCTCACGCCTCCCTGACCTTTTGACGTTCTGACCTTGCAAGCCTCTAACCCCCCCCAATTTCTGACCTCCCACCCACTCCCTTGCCTGCACCCCTCTTTCCCCCTCGGAGCTCCCTTCCAAGTGTTCAATTGTCATGCTGACTAAAACCCTTTATAAACATTTAAAGTGATTTTACTATATAAATATATAGTATTGATGTTTCAAGTGCTTTAGCAAACTAAGAGCCTGCTTCCACTTCAGTAACCTTAAGCAAGCTTTTAGGGGCTGATGTTCGCTCGTTGGTGCTGACGCACTGAGGCAGACAACAAGGGGCAGCAACCTTGCACCTAATTTGTGTTTTTGAAACACGCTGGAGTCGTGCTTTCCAATGGTCTCTCACTGTGAAATGCACGTGAAATAGTGCTGGCACCGGGCAGATAGGCAGATCATCAGCAAGAATTAGCTGCTCCAATCTACTGAGACCATTTGGGTAAGAAAGTTCCCACAATGGAGATCAGGTGTGGTTCCATAGACTAATAGGGTTGCCTACCCTCCTGGATTGTCCCGGAATTTCCTGGAATTAAAGATTAACCTCCCGGACATTCCTGAGAGAAACTCGGGAAGAATCATAGGGATATTTTCTTCTCTTGTTTCATTCTGGCCAGACTCACAACTATTAAAGAAAGAAAGAAAGAAAGAACTTGCACCTTCAATGACCACCGGACGCCCCAAAGTGCTTTACAGCCAATGAAGTACTTTTGAAGTGCAGTCACTGTTGTAATGTGGTAAAAGCAGCAGCCAATTTGTGCACAGCAAGGTCCCACAAACAACAATGAGATAAATGACCAGATCATCTGTTTTGGTGATGTTGGTTGAGGGATAAATATTGGCCCCAGGACATAACAGGGTCACAACGTGCCCGGGATACTCTGGGAACCCGGAGCTTGCACGTTCCGGTAAAACCACGTGATGGATAGAGCAGGTTCTGTGGTGAGGAGGATTGTGGGTATTGTAGCCGCCATTATTGACTGAGTGACATATCGAGTGACCAATGGCAGAAGAGTGGGGGTGGGGCAGTTGGAGGTAAGAAGTCATGTGATGAAACCTTCTGGGGTATAGTCCAACCAGAGTTGCCGATCCCAATTACAGCATTGGATTATTATCAAAATCTAGAACCATACAGACAACAGACCTAATGTCAGAAGAGGAAGGCAAATTATGACTCTAGTAATTACGTAATGGATAGTTATGGGGAAGATCCCAAACACGGTTTGAACTACTAGGGTTGAACAAGCCACTGTTGTGACTTTTTGCAGGCATCCAGGAAAGGACATCAAGATTGCTCAGTGAAGTGTGACTTGCACATTGGGCCAAAAGGGCATTGAGGATTGAGCTGTCATCCTTGGCCAGCATTGGGTCCAATGACAGTTCACAGGAACAGCATTATCAGCCCCTATAGGCTCACTTGCCCTGTTATCCATATGGCTAAAGGACTAAAAAAGAAAGAACTTGCATTTCTATAGCGCCTTTCACAACCTCAGGATGGCCCAAAGTGCTTTACAGCCAATGAAGTACTTTTGAAGTGTGGTCGCTGTTGTAACGTAGGAAACACGGCAGCCAATTTGTGCACAGCAAGCTCCCACAAACAGCAATGAGATAATGAGCAGATCATCTACTTTAGCGATAAATATTGGCCAGGACACCGGGGAGAAGTCCACTGCTCTTCTTCGAAATAGTGCCCTGGGATCGTTTAGATCCACCTGAGAGAGCAGACGGGGCCTCGGTTTAACGTCTCATCATTAACGGCACATGTTGGTTGCAGTAGTGCATCACAGGTACAGTGCTGAGCTAATCACCATTTATTATAAAAATAGAGGCAATTAGTGTCCAGGACGTCGACTAGGATGGGCTGTACAGCCAGTTTAGTGTTACCAGCACACTCAGTGATGTCATTGACCATTAGTTCAGTAATTGGCTCTTCAGGCGTGGAGAGCAGTTCCGTACGGATTCCATTTCCACTCAGCCATCGTTTCCTTTTATTAAGCGCCAGCTTATTCTGTCAGGGAACAGGACAGAGATGTCAGGGCGGCGAGTTCACGATCCAACAGGAACCTTGGTGGCCTTAGTAACGGGGGAAAGCATTAGTGGAGGTGTCTTTTCATTGGCTGCGAGGAGCTTCATCAACTTTAATGAAAGCGCCCAGCTGGGATCCTTATAACTAGTTCGCTCTGTCAGCAGGTTCTGTACTAACACCGTCTTTGCCAAAAATGTCTTTCACTCGTTAAGATCTCCCTGGTTTCGGATATAAGTGTGACATTTGCTAGACATTGGCTTTGCTGGTTTGATGAGCATTGCACAGAATGTATTTGGTGATTTTCCGTGAAGAGAATATTATGAAACACTGTCAATTTTAAGAAGCCCATTCATTGTTATGGAACATTCTGGATTTCACTATATATGTTGTTCCTTACAGGACCCCTGGCACTGGGCGATACGACTGCTTTAGCGACAACAGCTTACATTTATAGAGCTCCTTTAACATCGTAAAACACCCCACAGTGCTTCACAGGAGCGTAATCAGACAAAATTTGGCACCAAGCCACTTAAGGAGATATTAGAGCAGATGAACAAAAAGCTTGGTCAGAGAGGTAGGTTTTAAGGAGCGTCTTAAAGGAGGAGAGAGAGAGAGGTAGAGAGGCGGGGAGGTTAAAGAAGGGAATTCCAGAGCTTGGGGCCTCGGCAGCTGAAGGCACGGCCGTCAATGGTGGAGCGATGGAAATCGGTTTTAAGGATTTTGAAAGGGTAAGGCTCAGTTCAACTTGATTTCTGAATTATGTAGATTAAACTGAAACCTTGAGCTTGGAGTCAGTCAGCTCAGATACCAGGGATTGGAGCTCCTGCCACCAGGTATGTGAGCACCTCTTACTGTTCCTGTCTTTTATAAATCAATCTCTACTCTCGTCGCCAGCTTGTGGGCTTTGGTAGATTTCAGCCAATCCTGGGCGGTGTCGGGTAAACTTTCTGCTGCTGCTCACCCAGCGCCAGGCATTGCATGCTGGGAGCACAAATTGGAAATTCGGGCAATGGCAGAAAATGACGTGGGCTGCGAAAGGGATTGGGATGTGAAAGCGGGCGATGAACCCAAGTGTTGGTGGTTTTTATATCAACTTCATGCTGGTGAGGTTATAGCAGATCGAGGGGGCGGGGGGAAAACATTTTCTCTGTTCACAATTTGTGGCAAAATCATGAACACATTCCTTATACTATATAGTATAAGCAATAGTAAGAGATCCTCAAACATGTAGCAGCAGGAGCTGCAATCCCTGTGCTCGCTGACCGACATTGGCTCCCAACGTGGCAACACCTCGATTTTAAAATTCTCATCCTTCTTTTCAAACCCCTCCCTATCTCTGTAACCTCCTCCAGCCCTACAACCTTCCCAGATCTCTGCGCTCCTCCAATTCACACCTCTTGCGCATCCCTGATTTTCATTGCTCCATCATTGGTGGCCGTGCCTTCAGCTGCCTGGGCCCTAAGCTCTGGAATTCTCTCCCTAAACCTCTCCGCCTCTCTACCTCTCTTTCCTCCTTTAACACCCTTCTTGAAACCTACCTCTTTGACCAAGCTTTTGGTCACATGTGGCTCAGTGTAAAATTTTGGATGATAATGCTCGTGTGAGGTGCCTGGGACATTTTACTACATTAAAGGCACTATATAAATGAAAGCTGTTGTTGGGAAAACAAATACATATATCACTAAAAGTAGCAACACAAGTTGAGAAGGTCAAAATGTACTGGGGTAATCGAATACAAAAGCGGGGAGATAATGTCAAATTTATATAGAAACTCGGTGAGACCACACTTGGAGCACTGTGCGCTGTTCTGGTCTCGATACTACAAAAAGGATATTGAAGAACCAGAGAAAGTGCAGAATAAAAATAGAAGGATGTTACCAGAATAGAGAGGATGCGACTATCATGAAAGATTGAGCAGGCTGAGGCTCTTTTCTCTGGAAAGAGAAGACTAAGAGGAGACCTGATCGAGGTCTTTACAATGATGATGGGGTTCGATAGGGTGGATGTGGAGAAACTGTTTCTACTTGTGGGTGAGTCCAGAACTAGGGGGCATAAATATAAGATAGTCACTAACGGATCAACTAAAGAACTTAGGAGATCTTTCTTTACACAGAGAGTGGTGAGAATGTGGAACTCTCTGCCACATGGACTGGTTGAAGCAGAGAGCGTGGATGCATTTAAGGGAGGGGCTTGATGCTTGATACGTACATGAGGGAGAAGTGACTAGAGGGGTGAGGGAGGCAGGGTGGAAAGAGGTAATTAAAGTGAGAGGAGGATTGTGTGGAGTATAAACACCGGCATGGACCAGTTGGGCCGAATGGCCTGTTTCTGTGCTGTAGATTCTATGTAATCCTAGAAAGTAAGTGCCGGGACACACACACAGAGCCAGGTAACGTTCCCAGCCTGAAACACAGGGTAAGCTTTGCATGTAGCCAGCGCGTATCGGAAAATCGTGGGCAGACTGTCCATGATTTTCCAACATGTGTTGGCTGAGTGTAAGGCCCAGTCCGAGGCACAAAACCTGCATGGACTGAAACCAGAAGTTGTGTCGTGTGAGGTAAGACGGGGTGCAAGGAACTGATTGGAAGGTGCTGAAGATCAATCAAAGAGGCCGATTCTTAGCTTCATTGCCTGGGCAGTAATCTGGTGGAGCAGATCGCCCAATTGATCTTATGAAAGAGATCAGGGTGCTCCACTCAGTAAATATGTTGCAGGATATAAGTTTTAACAGGCCCCTTTCAAAGTCATCCTGATTCAAGAACAGGAGCCATTAAAACAATTATTCATGAAAAAGTAAGTTTGGTTTCTGACCTTCTTCTTCTTCTTCTTCGGCAGTCCCTCGGAACCGAGGATGACTTGCTTCCACATTAAAAATGAGTTCTCAGGTAACTGATGAGTCCAATGCGGGACCTACAGTCTCTGTCACAGGTGGTTGAAGGGGCGGGTGGGTGGGGTGCTTGGGTTGACGTGCGCTCCTTGCGCTGCTTGCGCTCGGCTTCCGCTTGCTCCCGGCGAAGAGACTCGAGGTGTTCGGCGCCTTCCCGGATGCTTCTCCTCCACTTTGTGCGGTCTTGGGCCAGGGATTCCCAGGTGTCGGTGGGGATGTTGCACTTTTTCAAGGAGGCTTTGAGGGTGTCCTTGAAGCGTTTCCTCTGCCCACCTGGCAAAGCCCAGCTCCCTTTTTATTAAATTCAATATGCAGCATACTTTTTAGATAACATTCGATATTGTGACTGTAAGCTGCAGATGGGAAACTGACTGAAGAGACAGTTGGGGTAGCATATCGATCCGTAAAGGTGGAGGTCAGGAGACATCTCATCTGTTTGTTTAATACGAGGGGCCCTCGGGCTGACCCCACCCCCCACCTTGCCCCCTTCCCTCACTGGCCATCTGTGTCCATCAGTCAATCTACTTCAAGAGCAGAATTCAAACCCAAAGGCTTTGCATCAGACACAGAAAACCACAGTGAAACTGCAACACATCAAGAATGCAAATACCAAGAAGAACGGTATTGGAAAACAAATCATTTATAAATAGGAGTTGTTCTCAAAGGTGGAAAATATCATTGAGCCGGGATGAAGCAAACGGCAGTTGGTGGACAGCCTCAATCATCCCGGAAATGGAACGAAAGCAATGTTGGGGACAGAAGTGAGCAAAGTATGAGCTAAAAACAGCAGGAAACAACATGAAGATATGTGAATGTTTAACAATAATTAAAATTAGCCTCTGGAAATCTCTGAGTGAAGGTAAAGATAGCAGTGTAGAGTTACATGGGAAACACAGGGAGAGGAGGAGGCCTTTCAGCCCCTCGATCCTGTTTTGTCATCCAATCAGATCATGGCTGATCCGTACCTGAACTCCATGCTCCTGCCTTTGCTCCGTGTCCCTTGATACCCTGACCCAACAAAATTCTGTCTATCTCAGCTTTGAAAATTCCAATTGTCCCAGAATTCTCAGCCTTTAGGGGGAGAGAATTCTGCATTTCCGCTACCCTTTTGTATGAAAAAGTGCTTCCTGATTTCACTCCTGCCTGGCCTAGTTCTAATTTTAAGATTGTGCCCCCTTGATCGGGATTCCCCCACCAGAGGAAATAGCTTCTCTGTAGCTACCCTATTGAAACCTTTTATCATTTTAAACACCTCGATTAGATCACCCCTCAACATTCTATACTCAAGGGAATACAACCAAGTTTATGCAACCTGTCCTCATATTTTAACCCTTTAAGATCCGGTATCATTCTGGTGAATCTGCGCTGCACCCCCTCCAAGGCCAATATATCCTTCCTGAGGTGCAGGGCCCAGAACTGAACACAGTACTCAGGATGGAGTTTGACCAAGGCACTGCACAACTGAAGCATAACTTCAAATAACAACAGAAAATGCTGGAAATACTCAGCAGGTCAGGCAGCATCTGTAGAGAGAGAAACAGAGTTAACGTTTCAGGTCGATGACCCTTCGTCAGAACTGGAAAAAGCTGGAGATGGAACAGGTTTTAAGCAAGTGTAGGGGCAGGGAAAGGGGGGAGGGGAGGAAAGAACAAAGGGAAGGCCTATGATAGGTTGGAAGGCAGGAGAGATTAAAAGACAAAAGGGATGATGGTGCAAGGCAAAAGGAGATGATAATAGGACAAGTTAAGAAACAAAAGATGACTTTAGATGAGGTGCTGTTCCTCGAGCTTACATTGAGCTTCATTGGAACAGTGTACGAGGCCGAGGACAGTGAGGTCAGAGTGGGAGTGCAGCGGTGAATTAAAGTGACAGGCGACCGGAAGCTCAGGGTCGTGCTTACAGACTGAACGGAGGTGTTCCGCAAAGCGGTCACTCAATCTGCGTTTGGTCTCCCCAATGTAGAGGAGACCGCACCGTGAGCAGCGAATACAGTATACTAGATTGCAAGAAGTACAAGTAAATCGCTGTTTCACCTGGAAGGAGTGTTTGGGGCCCTGGACAATGGGAAGGGAGGAGGTAAAAGAGCAGGTGGTGCATCTCCTGCGCTTGCACGTGAAGATGCCGTGGGAAGGGGAAGGGGTGTTGGGGGTGATAGAGGAGTGGACCAGGGTGTCGCGGAGGGAGTGGTCCCTTTGGAATGCTAAAAGGGGAGGGGAAGATGTGTTTGGTGGTGGGATCACGCTGGGGGTGGCGGAAATGGTGGAGGGTGATCCATTGAATGTGGAGGCTGGTGGGGTGAAAGGTGAAGACAAGGAGAACCCTATCGTGGTTCCGGGAGGGAGGGGAAGGGGTGAGAGCAGAAGTGCGGGAAATAGAATGGACACGGTCAAGGGCCATGTCAACCACGGTAGAGGGGAATCCTCGGTTGAGGAAAAAGGAAGACATATTGGAAGCACTAGTATGGAAGGTGGCAACGTCAGAGCAGATGTGGCAGAGACGGAGAAACTGGGAGGATGGAATAGAATCCTTACAGGAAGCGGGGTGGGAGGAAATGTAGTCCAGGTAGCTGTGGGAGTCAGTGGGCTTATAGTGGATGTTTGTCGATAGCCTATCCCCAGAAATGGAGACAGAGAAGTCGGAGATGGACCATGTGAAGGTGAGGGAACAGTGGAAATTGGAAGTAACGTAAATGAAATTTTCTAATTCAGGGCGAGAGCAGGAAACGGCACCAATACAGTCATCAATGTATCGGAAAAAGAGGTGAGAGAGGGGACCTGAGTAGGACTGGAACCAAGAATGTTCCACATATCCCATGAAAAGGCAAGCATAGCTAGGACCCATGTGGGTTCCCATAGCAACACCTTTAATTTGGAGGAAGTGAGTGGAGTCAAAGGAAAAGTTGTTCAATGTGAGAACAAGTTCAGCCAGGCAGAGAAGGGTGGTGGTTGATGGGGACTGGTTGGGCCTCTGTTCAAGGAAGAAGTGGAGCGCCCTCAGGCCATCCTGGTGGGTGATGGAGGTGTAGAGGGATTGGACGTCCATAGTGAAAAGGAGACGGTTGGGGCCAGGAACTGTTAAAGTGGTGGAGGGCGGAGGAAGAGTCGCGAATGTAGGTAGGAAGAGACTGGGCAAGGGGAGAAAAAATAGAGTCGAGATAGGAAGAAATCAGTTCCGTGGGGCAAGAACAGGCTGAAACGATGGGTCTACCAGGGCAGTCCTGTTTGTGGATCTTGGAAAGGATTTAGAAGCAGGGCTGTGCGGGGTTGGGGGACTATGAGTTTGCTGGCCATGGAGGGGGGATCTCCAGAGGAGATGAGGTCAGTGACAGTCTTGGAAACAATGGCATGATGTTTGGTAGTGGGGTCATGGTCCAGGGGGAGGCAGGAGGAGGTGTCAGAGAGTTGGCGTTCAGCCTCCACACGGCAGAGGTCCCTTCGCCAAACAACAACAGCACCACCCTTGTCAGCAGGTTTAATGACAATAACTGACCTTCCCTTTGTTCTTTCCTCCCCTCCCCCCCTCCCTGCCCCTACACTTGCTTTAAAATCTGTTACTTCTCTAACTTTTTCCAGTTCTGACGAAGGGTCATCGACCTGAAACGTTGACTCTGTTTCTCTCTCCACGATGCTGAGTGTTACCAGCATTTTCTGATGTTATTTCAGATTTCCAGCATCCGCAGTATTTTGCTATTGTGTGTGTGAAGCATAACTTCCCTTTGTATTCCAGCCCCCTTGATATAAAGGCCCACATTCCATTATCCTTTTTGATTACTTTTTGTATCTGTGCACTGGTATTTATTTACAATTTGTAGACAGAAGTCAATATTCTGTCTCCAATTTCTAAATAAAAGCTGGGAGAACTTGAGGAACACCACGAATAAAGCGCCCACTCCCCTGATCTTTCCCCATAGCCCTGCAAAGTTTATCTCTTCTAGTATTTATCCAATTCCCTTTTCAAAGTTCCTATTGAATCTGCTTCCACCGCCCTTTCAGGCAGTGCATTCCAGATCACAACAAAAGCTTGAAAGTATCCAGTCAAAAGCTAGAGATGACAATGAAACATGTTACCCTGACATTGGAACATAACCCGAGTTTCAAAGAAAGGCAATATAGTATTGTTCCTATAGCAACAGAATAAAGGTGCACAGGTAATAATGGGAAAAGTGATGTGCTAAAAAAAACATTGAGTACGAATCCTCAATGTTAATATCAACAGAAAAACCTGCTAATCGGTGGCGTAGCTAGGAAGAGATCTTTGGGTGGGCCCTAACTTATAGAGGATGGGCAATGACCAAACGTCTGATGCCACAGCGAGTCATTTCTATTGTATTGTACAAATAATTCAAGTCGCCGCTCTGCTTTAAATTCTGCTCCCTCCCAATCACCACAACAGACGCAGCCAGAGAACCAAATGCGACATAAGAAAAAACTTCTTTACCCATCGAGTGGTTAGGATCTGGAATGCGCTGCCTGAAGGGCAGACTCAATCACGGCTTTCAAAAGGGAGTTGGACAAGTACCTGAAGGAAAAAAAATTGCAAGGCTACGGGGGAAGGGCCGGGGTGTGGGACTAGCTGAAGTGCTCTTGCAGAGAGCCGGCACGGGCTCGACGGGCCGAATGGCCGCCTTCCGTGCTGTAACCATTCTATGATTCTAGCATTGGAAAGGCAGCACGGGATATTCAGAGGTTTATCCCATGTCCGCTCCTGTTATCCATCTCTCACCGTTATTCCGATCGCCTTTTCTGGTGGCTGATCTCCCTCGCAGCGAGTATTTTAAGGCCAGACTTTGCTGCCTTCGCGGGATTCACACAGGCTTAGATTTGGAGGGGGCACGGGGGGTGGCGGGGGTTATCTGGGAGTTAATTGTCTCTCCCAGACCCAGGTGTAGCCACTCCTTTACTGCAAATGCTGGAAATCTGAAATAAAAGCAGAAAATGCTGGAAATACACAGCGGGTCATTTCAGCATCTGTAAAGAGAAAATACAGCTTAATGTTTTGGGCCTGTCACCTTTCTTCACAACTGATGATGGGTTAAACACCCGAAACTCCGTCATTTTTTTCCACAGATGTGCATGGGCTCGATTTTAACAGCCCCGAGGAGGCGGGATTGGAGGCGGGTCTGTAGCGAAAATCAGAAAAAATGGCTTCAGACACCCAACCCGCCTCCATCCCACCCCCACCCGATTTTTGTGAGTGTCTGTTCAGCCGCTCCCAAACTGACCCGACTGGAACTGGTGGGACAGGTAGTTAACAGCCTTGCTAATCCTATTTTCATCGTGGTTTCCCATTTTCGTGCTTCTGGCTCCTGTTTCCCAACTTCTCAGAAACAGGCCAGGTTCAAGGAGATGAGTTGCTGGAGGACATGATTTGTAAGCATTGGTGGAGCACTTTAAAAGCGCCCCTGAAACATGGCTGACATTCAAATGCCAACAACTTTGCTGTTGTCGGTATGGGATAAGATTTTGCACATCTACTGACCTTGTGACTGTTCAATCTGACACCCATCTTCAGTGAGACATGAATAGAATAATTTCAGGCCACCTCGACTGTGCACTTGCAAGCTTGTTGCCTCAAATGAAATCTATAGCAAGAGGATGGGAAAAATTTATGCCCTCTCATCCTGGTCCTCATAATCGGAGGAGTAGCAGCCACGTGGCTCAGCGCAGATCTTCCTGGGAAGAGGAGGAGTAGGCGGAGGACAAGGGGTGCCTTGCATGCCCTGTTGTGACCAATGTAGCATCCCTCTAGTTCACTGCTGCCCGTCAAGCAGGGTATGCACACAGCCATGCCACATTCGCATAAGCTTACTCTTCAACCATAGGTGGCTACCATATGGCTCTGTAATTGCAGGCGACATTTGTCCAACGTCATACATCATATCTGCTATCCCCTGTTATTTCCTATCACTTTTACCATAAGCATTACAAAAGCAAGTCGTCCTCAGCCCTCAATGGGCTTTTATCATTTCCCAGAACACATAGGCCACACAATCAACTGTTTGCCATAATTTTCTTTTACACATCACAAAAGGATAATAAACCAACAGTCAGAAAAAAAAGACAAATCATCCAAGTGAGTCCCCTTGTGACTATAGGTGCTTAATCTTTCTCTTATGCGTGCCTCTACGTGGTGCTTCCCCTGTGGCTTCAGCAGATGTAGAGGCACCTTGCTGACTAGGATGCTGCACCTGCTTAGATGCCTTTGGCGGGCATCCTCTGGGTTTGGGAGCCTGGGAGGGCTCTTCAACAGTTTGCTCTTCCTGCGGCTGTGCAGGGTCTGAAACAGCCATCTCAGTTGTCTCCGCAAAGTGGGTCTCTGACCGAGGGCTCCGCAGTGGCATGGTCATGTGAGTGCTTTGACAGGAGCCCACACTTCCTTCTGTCCTGCCAACAACATCCCTCTCATGGGTCAGCCGCACCTCAGTGCTGACAAGTGGCTGGAGAGCACCTTGCTGCACATCAGGGGGACCATGAGGACCCATATCTGCACTGGCAGTCCTCATCACAAGGACGTCCATGAAGCTCTGGTCTCTCTGCTCAATAGCTGCCCATCGCTCCTCCAGAGATGATATTCTATTTTGAACAGTCACCATGTTTTCCTGACTCTGGTGACTTATTTCCTCCATGGCGGTAGCCAGCTTTTCCACGGAGGTTGTCATCCTATCCATGGTGGTGCGTTCATGCGCCATTGCCTCCACCACGGCAGTGCTGATGTTATAGATGGACTCTTCCATTCTCTCCACACTCGTACTAACCCTGGAGGAAAACCCTTCCAGAGACACCTGCACTTGTTCCTGTATTTCCCGAGACGCTCTTTTTCTGGATGGCCCCAGAGGTACAGCGTCTGCATGCAGCTCAGCAGAGCTAGGAGATTGCTGCAACCTCCGCCGAGGACTCTCCACTGCTGTCGCTGTTGCCACCATCTGCTGATGCTCACTTGTGCGCTGTGATAGATCAGGTGGTAACACTACTCTAACTTGCGATGGCCCCACCGAGGTGTGCGTTGCTGCGCTGGTGCTGGGTGCGCTGAGTCCTGGTGACGCTGGTCCCTCAGAGGCTTCAGATTCCTCTGAGGAGTTGTCCAGGTCTTCGTCCTGGATCGTGGGGAGGGGGGCACTCGATGGTCCTATGAGAGAGTAAAGTCATGATTTAGACATCTGATGTTGATGAAGCAGACACATCCTTTTGAGCAGATGATACAACATGGTTCTCTATGAACATTATATGCCATTGCTTTCTGAGAGGGATGAAACTCTATTATGTCACCAGCTTCCTCTAGTGTGCCCGTCTCTCCATCGCCCACTTCCAGGTCCTCGCCACCTCCAACAATCTCGTTGGCAGCCTCCTCAGCACTGGTCAATGTTGCTAGGGTAGATGTTCCTCCTCCAGTCATTGCTCTCTCCCTCTTATTGTGGGCTATCTTTTCCTGCAAGGAGGGACACAAGCAGTGTTTCAGCCACAGTGATGGAGTGAGTGTGAATAATCCCTACCATAGAAGCTTTGAGGGAGACAAAGATGGGGTAAGGTGCCAAGAGGAAGGTAGCTCCCTGTGCGTTGTTAGTTGTTGTCACTGCATGACAGTGAGAGTGAGTCTAAGGGGTGCAGAGGCAGGATGCTGAAGTGATTCAGTGCAGAGACAGATGGATCGGAAAGGGTGCAAGGGAAGTAAGAGTAAGGTGGGATGTGAAGGAGGAGGCTTACAACGCAGAGTGCTGGTGATGAGAAGAGAAGGGAAGCAGATTGAAGGGAAGTGTGATGGGATACTCACTTTTGATGTTCGCACAAGATCATTGAACCTTTTTCGGCACTGGATCCATGAGCGTGCATATATGGACCCTGCGCTGACCTCCTGAGCAATGCACAGCCAGGCTACCTTGATCTACTGAGGAGGCTTTCTCTGGCCAGCAGGAAGGAAGAGAATCTCCCTGTGCCCTCTGACAGCATCCACAAGAACATGGAGGGAGTCATCATTAAATCGAGGAGCTGCCTTGCCTCTGGAAGAAGTCATTGCGTATAAATCAATATCAATGAGTCCAGGAATCCACAAGAGAAAGGCTCAGGCTGGATGGCAGCTTTAAAAGCAGCTGCTATTATGACGTCATCAGAGGCGGCCAGCCGACCCGATCGCACTCATTGGACCGGCCAGCGCGCCTCCTTGAAATCAACAAGCTCATTACATCAAAATCGGACATCAGCAGCTGATCCCGCCGGAAGCGGCTCCGGAACCCGCCCACCACGCAACCCGACTCCAACCCGCCTCGGGAATTAAAAATCGAGCCCGTGTATTTCCAGCATTTTCTGCTCTGTCCAATGTTAATGGAAAAGTGAGGAGAATGCAAAAGTGAGTTTGAACAAAGGAGGAGACAAGAGGTGTATCAGAATGAGCAGAGGACAGGAAGATTAGCACAAAATAAACTGGGCTGGATTTTGATACTGGGGCGGGTTGGGGTCGTGTCATCCGCATTTCGTGTTAACCACCCGACTGCAATTGGATGTGGGAGATTGATGCAATTTTCACCTAATTGGGCAATTGAGTTCCAGCATGTGGGAACCCATGAACCAATTAGTGGTTTCAGTCTGAAAGTCGCCTCTGATGATGTCATCATTGCTGCTGCATTGCAGGTCAGAGACTGCCTGGCCTTTGCTGTGAGAGGACCTGGATGAAAAATGAGCAGGAGAGAGAGAGAGAGAGAGTTTTTTTTGTATCCAGGTCCTCTCACAGCAAAGGCCAGGCAATGCAGCAGCATCAGAGGTGACTTTCAGACCTAATACTACTACTACCTTCATCACATCTCAGTTGTAATAGTGGACCTGCAGCTGATAGTCAGCTATCCAAATGTGCTCCCGCCAGGTTTCACAATCGTGGTTCAGAACAGGCGTGCTTCATGTAGATCAAGGGTTAAAATCACAAAGGCCTTTCAAAATGGCATTATAAAGCCAATTTAGTGCTTGTTAAGGGCCTTAACAGCCTATCCTGTCTCTTAAAAGTGGGACGGAGTCGGGACCAGCAGACATGATTTAATGAAAATTGCATGGAGGCGGGATGGAGGCGGACTTGTGCCCGCCCGTCTCTTTTCGCAATTTTAACCTCCCACATGCCTCCAAACCCGCCTCCACGGGTCAATGAAAATCCAGCCCACTGTGTGCGTAGGAGAATTTTATCATTTTTCAGTACTGTACCTGAATTAAATATAAAATAATGAATTACAAACAATTACAGAAATAACCAGCAACAGCAAATTGCATTGAGATAGTGCTGTTAACGTAGAAAAAACATCCGAAGGCGCTTCACAGAGGTACAAGGGAAAGATGGGCGCCAAGCCAAGGAAGGGGATATTAGGAGTGGTGACCGAAAGCTTGGTCAAAGAGGTGGGTTTTAAGGAGGGTCTTAAAGGATGAGAGAGAGGAGAGGGGTTTAGCGAGGGAATTCCAGAGCTCAGGGCCTAGGCAGCTGAAGGCACAGTTCAAAGGGAGGAGGGAGTGCACAAGAGGCCAGAGTCGGAGGAATGGAAAATTCCAGGGAAGAGAATTGTAGGGCTGGAAAAAGTTACAGAGATAGGGAAGGGGCGGGCCATGGAGAGATTCAAACATGAGGATGAGAGTGTTAAGATGTTGGGAAGACCGGGAGACAATGCAGGTTAGCGAGGACAGGGGTGCTGAGTGAAGTAGCACTGCCTTAACAAAAAGCTGTGTAACTTGAAGTGGAAAAGGTCAGCACTTGTTACCTCAAAGGAGTTGCCCCATCCAGAGATGATGGCAATCTGAGAGCAAGCAGGACTTCCGCAAGAAGAGCTTACGAATGAGGGAAGGATTCAAAACAGAAGTGCCTTAAGGGCCGGAAACCTGACCTTCCTATGCTACTATTTTTAGCAAGACAAAGTAGACCTGAGTAAAAAAAGGTGTAAAGCTAGAAAAAAGCATTAATGACTAATGTCCCAGAACTTTTGCAGAGGATTCTCCCAATTTCCCGCTGTAACGTGTCTGAATATCAGTGAAAATCATAGGGAAATGGCATAAAGGATGATTTTCAAATGTTTATACTGTTTTCCTGAGGGGTGTGGGGGGGGGAGGTGGGGGGGGTGGCGGGGGGTGAGGTGGTGATGTTCCACCATTCTCCCAGAACTCGTGGAATTTCAGGGCCTATGTGTCTACGTTTCATAGAATCTTGCAGCACAAAAGGAGGCCATTCAGCCCATCGTGCCTATGCCAGCTCTTTGAAAGAGCTCTCCAATTAGTCCCACTCCCCTGATCTTTCCCCATAGCCCTGCAAAGTTTACCCCTTCAAATATTTATCCAGTTCCCTCTTAAGAGTTACTATTGAATCTGCTTCCACCACCCTTTCAGGCACTGCATTCCAGCTTACAACAACTTGCTGCATAAAAAACATTCTCCTCTTCTTGCCTCTGGTTCTTTTGCCAATCACCTTCAATCTGTCTCCTCTGGTTGCTGACCCTTCTGGCACTGGACACAGTTTCTCCTTACTTATTTTTTCAAAACCCTTCATGATTTTGAACACCTCTATTAAATCTGCCCTTAACCTTTGCTGCTCTAAGGAGAACAGCCCCAGCTTCTCCAGTCTCTCCACAATAACTGAAGTCCCTCATCCCTGGTACCATTCTGGTAAATCTCCTCTGCACCCTCTCTAAAGCCTTGACATCCTTCCTAAAGTGTGGTGCCCAGAATTGGACACAATATTCCAATGGGGGTCTAACCAGTGATTTATAAAGGTTAATGTGAATAGATTTTGTCTGGGTTTAAATTGTGAATTCTGGGAGATTCTCTCATTGCTAACTTACCTGACGAAGGAGCGAACTGCTTCGAAAGCTTGTAAAATTAAATAAATCTGTTGGACTATAACCTGGTGTTGTGCGACTTCTCATTTTTGTCCACCCCAGTCCAACGCCGGCATCTCCACATTATAAAGGTTTAGCAGAACTTCAGTGCTTTTGTACTCTACAGGATTCCTTATGCTTTTTAAACAGTCTGTTTAACTTGTCCTGCCACCTTCAAAGAAGGGGAAGATTTGCCTTGCATGCAGTTTACCAACCATTTAAATCAGCTGCTTGTGGTGCATTACAGAATCAATGTGGTAGATTTTCAAATTGCCACCTGGTGTGAAATTAGTGTTGTGAATCGACCGCCCGTTATAGAACCCACCTGACTTCCCTTTCTATTGAAATCAGGACTGCACTAAAGAGTCGGTTCAGATTAACTGTTCAAGTCCTGGTAGTGGGGCTTGAACTCATGCCCTACTGATGCAGAATTGAGAATGCTATCAACTGAGCTGGGCCTGTATTTGAAGTAGTACACGGGAACCTCTGTGCTCGCTGACCTGCATTGACTCCCGGTCCACCAACGCCTCGAATTTAAAATTCTCATCCTTGTACTCAAATCCCTCCTTGGCCTCGCATCTCTCTATCTCTGTAATCTCCTCCAGTCCGACAACCCTCCGAGATCTCTGCACTCCTCCAATTCTGGCCTCTTGTGTATCCCCGACTTCCTTTGCCCCTCCATTGGCGGCCGCACCTTCAGCTGTCTAGACCCTAAGCTCTGGTATTCCCTCCCATCATCTCCATCACTCTCTCCTTTACGTCGCTCCTTAAAACCTACCTCTTTGACCAAGGTTTTGGTCACCAGACTTTAGGTGGCTCGGTGCCAATTTACTCCGATTACGCTCCTGTGAAGCACCAGTTTTACTACGTTAAAGGTGCTATATAAATAGAACTTGTTGTTGTTGTAAACGGAATAGCTGTTTTCAGTGAAATTTCCTGAAAAATGTAATCTCCTAGAGGAAAATAAGCTTCACCAGGTTCTAACTAGTACATAAGAACATAAGAAATAGGAGCAGGAGTTGGGCATACGGCCCCTCGAGCCTGCTCCACCATTCAATAAGATCATGGCTGATCATCTACCTCAGCTCCACTTTCCTGCACTATCCCGATATCCCTTGATTCCCTTAATATCCAAAGATCTATTGATCTCTGTCTTGAATATACTCAACGACTGTGCCTCCACAGCCCTCTGGGGTAGAGAATTCCAAAGATTCACCACCCTCTGAGTGAAGAAATTTCTCCTCAGCTCAGTTGTAATTGGCTGACCCCTTATTCTGTGACTGTGACCCCTGGTTCTAGACTCCCCAGCCAGGGGAAACATCCTCCCTGCATCTACACTGTCAAGCCCTATAAGAATTTTGTATGTTTCAATGAGATCACCTCTCATTCTTCTAAACTCCAGAGAATATAGGCCTAGTCTACTCAATCTCTCCTCATAGGACAATTCCCCATCCCAGGAATCAGTCTGGTGAACCTTCGTTGCACTCCCTCTATGGCAAGTATATCCTTCCTTAGGTAAGGAGACCAAAACTGTACACAATGCTCCAGGTGAGGGCTCACCAGGGCCCTATATAATTGCAGTAAGACGTCTTTACTCTTATACTCAAATCCTCTTGCAATAAAGACCAACATACCATTTGCTTTCCTAATTGCTTGCTGTACCTGCATGTTAACTTTCAGTGATTCATGTACAAGGACACCCAGGTCCCTCTGACCACCAACATTTCCCAATCTCTCACCATTTAAAAAATACTCTGCTTTTCTATTTTTCCTACCAAAGTGGATAACTTCACATTTTTCCACATTATATTCCATTTGCCATGTTCTTACCCACTCACTTAACCTGTCTGTATCCCCTTGAAGCATCTTTGCATCATCCTCACAACTTACATTCCCACCCAGCTTTGTATCATCAGCAAACTTGGATATATTACATTTTGTCGACTCATCCAAATCATTGATGTAGATTGTGAATAGCTGATGCCCAAGCACTGATCCTTGCGGTACCCCACTAGTTACAGCCTGCCAACCTGAAAATGACCCGTTTATTCCTACACTCTGTTTTCTGTCTGTTAACCAATCATCAATCCATGATAGTATATTACCCCCAATCCCATGAGCCCTAATTTTGTTTACTAACCTCTTCTGTGGCACCTTATCAAATGCCTTCTGAAAATCCAAATACACCACATCCACTGGTTCCCCCTTATCTATTCTGCTAGTTACAACCTCAAAAAATTCTAACAGATTTGTCAAACATGATTTCCCTTTCATAAATCCGTGTTGACTTTGCCCAATCCTATTATTATTTTCTAAGTGCCCTGTGACCACATCCTTAATAATAGATTCTAGCATTTTCTCTACTACTGATGTCAGGCTAACTGGTCTGTAGCTCTCCATTTTCTCTCTCCCTCCTTTCTTAAATAGTGGGGTTACATTTGCTACCTTCCAATCTGTGGGACTCGTTCTAGAATCTATGGATTTTTGGAAGATGACAACCAATGCATCCACTATCTTTATAGCCACCTCTTTCAATACCCTAGGATGTAGGCCATCAGGTCCAGGGGATTTATTGGCTTTCAGTCCCATTAATTTCTCCAGTACTATTTTTTTACTAATACTAATTTCTTTCAGTTCCTCATTCTCGCTAGACCCTTGGTTCTCCACTATTTCCTGGAGGTTTTTTGCGTCTTCTTCCGTGAAGACAGACACAAAGTATTTGTTTAATTTCTCTGCCATTGCCTTATTCCCCATTATAATTTCTCCTGTCTCAGCCTGTAAGGGACCCACATTTACTTTCACTAATCTTTTCCTTTTTACATATCTATAGAAGCTTTTACAATCTGTTTTTATGTCTCTCGCTAGTTTACTCTCATATTTCTTGGTCCTCCTTTGTTGAATTCTAAAATCCTCCCAATCCTCAGGCTTACTACTTTTTTTGCCAACATTATAAGCCACTTCCTTTAATCTAATACTATCTTCAATTTCTCTTGTTAGCCACGGTTGGACCATTTTTCCCATGGTGTTTTTATTCCTTAAGGGAATGTATATTTGTTGCTAATTATGAATTATTTCTTTAAATGTTTGCCATTGCTTTTCTACTGTCATATCTTTGAATCTAGTTTCCCAACCTACCTTAGCCAACTTGCCTCTCATACCTACGTAGTTTGCTTTGTTCAGGTTTAGGACCCTAGTTTCGAACTTAACTAAATCACTCTCAAACTCAACATAAAATTCTATCATATTATGATCACTGCTCCCCAGAGGCTCCTTTACTACAAGGTTATTAATTAACCCTGTCTCATTGCACAATATTAGATCTAAAATAATCAATTCCCTCATAGGTTCCTTGACATACTGATCTAGAAAACTATCTTGAATGCATTCCATGAACTCTTCCTCTGCACTATTTCTGAAAATTTGGTTTGCCCAGTCTATATGAAAGTTAAAGTCTTCCATGATTACTGTATTACCCTTGTTACATGCATCTCTAATTTCCTGATTTATGCTCTGCCTGACACTACAACCACTGTTAGGGGGCCTATAGACTACTCCCACTAGTGTTTTCTGCCCCTTGTTGTTTCTTAGCTCCACCCAAACTGATTCTACATTTTGTATTTCCGAGCCAAGATCCTTTCTCTCTACTGTCTTTATTCCCTCCTTTATTATCAGTGCTACACCCACTCCTTTTCCGTTCTGCCTGTCTCTTCTAAAAGTCAAATATCCTGGAATATTTAGTTCCCAGCCTCGGTCACTCTGCAACCACATCTCTGTAATTGCTATTAAATCAAACACATTTATTTCTATCTGCGCTATTAATTCATCTATTTTGTTACGAATGCTTGGTGCATAAAGATATAATACCTTTAACTTTAACTTTTTTCTATTTTTCCCTAATGTCACTTTAGTCACTAATGCCCTATTACCTTTATTAAGCTTTCTGTCCCTTCCTGACCCACTCTGCTTATCTTTACCCAGATCACTAACCTGCTCTACAGCCTTGACATTTCTGTTACTGCTTTTGAATATACCCTTTCCTGAATCCTCCCACCCCGCTTCATTAGTTTAAAGCCCTGTCTACCGCCCTAGTTATTCAATTCGCCAGGACACTGGTCCCGGCCCGTGGAGTCCGTCCCAACGGAACAGCTCCCTCTTTCCCCAGTACTGGTGCCAGTGCCCCATGAATTGAAACCCCTGCCTCCCACACCACTCTTTGAGCCACGCATTTAAACCTGTAATCTGTTTGTCCCTATGCCAATTTGCGCGTGGCTCAGGTAACAATCCAGAGATTATTACCTGTGAGGTTCTGCGTTTTATTTTCGACCCTAGCTCCTCAAACTCTCTCAGCAGAACCTCATTCCTAGCTCTGCCTATGTCGTTGGTTCCTACATGGACCATGACAACTGGATCCTACCCCTTGTTCTTCTCCAGCCGTGAGGAGACATCCTTTACCTTGGCAACACAACCTTCAGAACTCCCGGTTGCGGCTGCAGAGAACAGTATCTATCCCTCTGACTGTACTGTCCCCTACCACTACCACATTCCTTTTCACTCCCCCCACTTGAATGGCCTCCTGCACCATGGTGCCATGGTCAGTTTGCTCATCCACCCTGCAGTCCTTATTCTCATCCCCACAGATAACAAGTATCTCATACCTGTTGGTCAAAGTCAAGGGCCGAGGCCCCTCCATCACTATATGCTGGGTCCCCATACTTTCCTGACTCACAGTCACACCCTCCTGTCCCTGACCATTGACGAACCCTAAAGTACTACTTATTCTAAGGAGTGTGACTGCCTCCTGGAACAAAGTGTCCAGGTAACTCTCCCCCTCGCTGATGCATCGCAATGTCTGCAGCTCGTACTCCAGCTCAACAACTCTGAGCTGAAGTTCCTCGAGCTGCCGACACTTACCACAGATGTGGTTGCTCAGGATGTCGCTGGTCTCCACAAACTCCCACGTGCTGCACTTACGGCACACCACCTGCCCTGCCATATCTCTCTAACCTTCTTTATTTATTTGACTAGTTAATTAATTATTTTCTTTCAATTGTTTTAGTTTTATTACTTAATTGGTTTATCTAGTTTTAGTTTATCTAGTTTAGTTACTAATTTAATAAAGTAAAGTTATAACAATTTACAGTTTCTTAAGCTAGCTTCGAAACAACTGTAATACTCACCAACTGTGATGTCACTCCTCATTTTCTTTTGCTCTCTCTCTCTCTCCTCCGCTCTTTATTCCCCTGGCTCTGTTCCGTCCCCGACCAGGCCCACTCTCGCCGCTGCTCTCGGCTGGTGGGAATGAGAGAGATGATGGACTGAAGGTAAGGGACTGATAGCCACCTCATCAGAAGCAGCTAGTACAGCAGGAATGGGAGGAGGAACATCGGAACAGGAGGAGGCCATTCAGCCCATCGAGGCTGTTCCGCCATTCAGTTTGAATGTGGCTGACCTGCACATCAAGTCCATTCACCCGCCTTGGTTCCATATTCCTTAATACCCTTACCTAATAAAAATCTATCAATCTCAGTGTTGACATTTTCAATTGACCCCCAGCCTCAACAGCATTTTGGGGGAGAGAATTCCAGGTTTCCACTACCCTTTGTGTAAAGCAATACTTTCTGACATCACCCCTGAATGGCCTGGCTCTAATTTTAAGGTTATGCCCCCTTGTTCTGGACTCTCCCACCAGAGGAAATAGTTTCTCTCTATCTCCCCGATCAACTCCTTTAATCATCTTAAACGCCTCATTTAGATCATCCCTTTAATCTTCTATACTCAAGGGAATACAATCCTAGGTTGGCAATACTAGGTTTGCAGCAGAACCCAGTATTGGCACCCCAGAACTATCTCTCATGCTCTGGCTGCTGCGATAGACGCCGTGGGCGCCAATCTGAGAGGCTCTCTTGGCCGGCTTCAACATGCTGGGAATTTAAATAAAGACAACCGTCAGGCGGGGATTCAGAAATCTCGTAGCTGCCCAAAGTTCTGCGTTCAGACAGATCAGCGGGCATTGCGAGGGAGTGCCCTGCCCTAGTGCTATGTCTGAAGTAGTCACAGATCAAACTGGCACCATATCCAGGCCATGAAGTATCCCTGCATCAGCGCCAAGAAGGGAGCGAGAGCAGCCACAACTGGCTCAACAGTAACAGCGACTTGCATTTATTGGTGTTGAGGTTCAGGGAGGGAATTCCAGAGCTCGGGGCCTAAACAGCTGAAGGCACGGCCACCAATGGTGAAGCGAAGGAAATCGGGGATGCACAAGAGGCCAGAGTTGCCGTTCTCGGAGGGTTGTAGGGCTGGAGGACGTTACAGAGGTAAGGGAGGGGCGAGGCCATGGAGGGATTTGAACACAAGGATGAGAATTTTAAATTCGAGGTGTTGCCGGAACGGGAGCCAATGTCGGTCAGCGAGCACTGGGGCGATGTGTGAATGGGACTTGGTGCGAGTTAGGACACAGACAGCAGAGTTTAGGTGAACTCAAGTTTGGTTGAACTCAGACGCGGGGCCATTACAACGCATAACAGAGGGAGGTTTAAAGCCACCACAATCCAGGCGGCCAACAGTGAAACTCTGCCGTCTGCGAGAAAACCTACTCCTCCTGCAAGGTAATGGCTTCGAAGTAGTAGTAGGTTAGGTGTTAGAAGCCAGGCACTCCACCAGCTCTTACTGATCGCCCTGTACCAGCTGCAGTGCCAGTGGAGCATTGATTCCAGTCCCCAGAGTGTCCAAAAATACCCGAAGGATATAAGAGCTCACAGCTCGGCACAGACAGACTGTGGCCTTTGCGGCATTGGGAGTTCCAGATGAGGGACATCAATGAAATGCATGTGTGAGCTGTGAGCCCTTCGCATAAGGTGCACTTTCCACATAATCACCTATTCTTCTGGCAGTACAAAGCTTAAGTGCACTAATTACACACCTCCTGGGCCGTAGCACCCACAAGACGTATACTGGCAGCACAAGACAGATGATACTAGGCTCTGGTATTACTGCTCTGTAGCCCCTCAGCATTGCATACGTTCCATCTGACACTGACAGCAGATTCCTGGCCATGCCGTTCAACAAACTAGAATAAGAAACAAAATGTGAAAGAACAGCAATTAAACTACAGATGCGAGAACTCGGAAACAAAAACAGAAACTGATGCAGAATTTAACTCACTGCTGTTTGTGGGAGCTTGCTGTGCGCAAATTGACTGCTGCGCATCCCTACATTGCAAGAGTAAATACACTTCAAAAGCACTTCACTGGCTGTAAAGCGCATTGGGACATCCTGGTCGTGCAAGGCGCTATATAAATACAGGCTCTTTCTTGCCTTATTAAAGTCAATGTTAAGGCCAGAGGGCACATAGTGCCAAATAGAAATGAGGAGCTGTTCCTCGAGCTTACATTAAGCTTCATAGGAGCAACGTAGGAGGCCAAATACAGAGAAGTCAGAATGGGAATAGGACAGGGAATTGAAGAGATAAGTGACAGGGAGCTCAGAGTTGCACTTGCGTCACCTTACCTGTGATTGGTCTCCCCGATATATGATCAGTGAAGGCAGTACATGAGGCTGGAGGAAGTACACCTAGGTTGCTGTCGCAGCTGGAAAGGAATGTTTGGGGCCCTGGACAGCGGTGTGGGAGGAGGTGAATGTTCAGGTGTTGCATCTCCTTCACTTGCCAGGGAAAGAAGAGCAGGTGGTCGGGGTGGTGGAAAGGCGAACCAGGGTGTCGCTGAGAGAATGGTCCCTTTGGAGAGGGGAGAGGAGGGGAAGATGTAATTGGTGGTGGGTTTCATGTCGGAGCTGCTGGAAATGGCGGAAGATGATTGTCGAATGTGGAGGCTGTTGGGTGGGAGATGAGGACAAGGGGAACCCTATTACGGTTCTGGGGGAAAGGGTGAGGGCAGTAGCACAGGAGAGGGGATCTCCTGGTCGAGGAGACCTCCTGGACAAGTGGACCTCCTGGTCGAGGGTGATGTCTACCACAGTGGAGGGGAATCCTTGACTGAGGAAAAAGTAAGACATTTTGGAAGCTCTGGTGTGGAAGGTGGCATCATCAGAACAGATGTGATGGAGGTGGAGAAACTGGAAGAAGAGAATGGAGTCCTTATAGGAAGCAGGGTGGGAAGAAGCATAATCCAGGTACTTTTGGGAGTCAGTAAACTTGTAATACATGTCAGTAGAAAGCTCATCCCCAGTGATAGAGAAGTCTAGGAAGGGACAAGTCAGAGCTGGACTACGTAAAGGTTTTTAAAAAAAACACAAAAAAAAAAGGTTAAAAGCTCAACTGCAGACAGCAGAATTTGACACGTTGGACCCCCTGTGACCCATCTCATTGTCTTGGCTGTGCTCTGGTGTGTCTTTGATGTAATGCCTCCCTGAAAGATTGTATCTCTGCAGACAAATTGCTTTCTGTGTTTATATACTGTGTAATACTGTAGATTCCCTCATTGTACCTTTACCTGACGAAGGGGCAACAGCTCCGAAAGCTCGTAATTTTAAATAAAACTGTTGGACTATAACCTGGTGTTGTGCGACTTCTCATTTTTGCGTAAAGGTAAGGGAGGGTTGAAATTTGAAGCAAAAATGATTAAATTCTCTAGATCAGGGTGACAACAGGAAGCAGCACTGACAGTTATCAATGCAACAAAAAAAGAGATCAGGGTAGAACTGAAACAAAGAGTGTTGGATATTGAATGCAGTACCAGGGGCACTGATGAAATGAGCTCTTCCGTCCCGGATGGTGCTGATTTTCAGGAGTGTTGTTGTGGTCGCACCCACCCAGGCAAGTGGTGAGTGTTCCATCACACTCCTAACTTGAGGAATGCTAGACTCAAAATAAGACCGAGAGAGAAAGAGAGAGAATAAAGAGTGAAGGAAGAGAGAATACAGAAAGAGAACAGGGAGAGAGCAAGGTCTACTCGCCAAGTAAGATACCTTTTGTTTAGCTCCTGGGCCATTAGTTACTTGGATCAGCACAGCTAGTTCAACAAATCAGGTCTGTGATTGTAAATCATGGACCTTAACTAAACTTAATTAAATTCTATATCCTGCATTGAAAGGTTCCATGGCAATAAGATTTAATACTAAAGAAGCAATTAACCTCCAAGTCAAGATTGCGGAACAGTTCAGAATCCTTAGACAAGTAAAAGCCACAAGCTGACCGACGTCAGTTGAAAAACAATGTGTAATTTCACTTTACATTTTGTGGTTGGATAATCACAAGATTCCAAACATCTGGGACTTTGCTGGGAGAGGGCCGCGGAAAAGAGTAAAGAACGGTCGCTCAGCACAATCCCGATAGAATTACTTATGGCCATTTCAAATAAACACTGGAATTGGGGAAACAAAAAGTCATCAAATGAAATGAATGGTCACCGAAGGTGTCCTTTTCAAATGGAAGCTCATGGTTCCAAGTTGTTCAAGAAAATGGATGAATACATTTTAAATTAGAGCCAGAGAGAGGATTCTCTTCATAAAGTCCATGGGGGGAAAATTGAGTCGCGCCCCCTTTGGGGCGCTAACTTCGCCGGGGCGCTACTTCCCGAAGAAAGTAGCGCCCCCAGCGACCGAAATTGAGTGGTAGCACCCCAAGAGGGAAGTGGGGCGCTACTAGAAGCACCCCGCCTCCCTCTTGGGGCGCTGCAAGGGAATATCGCGGTGCTAGGTGGCGCTGCGGCACGTCGCGCCGCAGTACTGCAGACCTTTCTCCCCTTCTTAAAGGGGAGGGGCCTTGCGCAGTGGGGTGGGGCTTCACATAAGGCTGGGGACGGCAAAGCGGGCAGGTGCTGGCAGGCGGCCAGCAGCAAAAATGGCCGCCCAGCATCTCGCCTTTAATTAGCGCCGCCCCGGCCACAGGTAGGCCCCCCTGACCCCGTCAGACATAGCGTCCGGCGGTAAGTCAGGGGGTGCTACCGAAGATCGTGGCCGGGGCGCGAGCGGGGCGCTGCGCACGGCGATGACGTCATCGCCAGTGGCGCAGCGCCACGGGGCGCTAACGGTAACCACCGCCGCTAACCTCCCGCTGAATTTCGCGGGAGGCATTGGCGGTGCCACGCCCGGGCGCTAGTTGCTTTGTGCCCCGTTAGCGCCCTCTTAGGGCGCTAATGGGAGGTGCAAAGGAACCGAATTTTTCCCCCCATATGTAATACTACCTTTATGCAACAGGGGTGTACGTTTTGTGTGCTGTTCAAAGTTAAACATGAAATGGATGTGCTGTGCATGTTTATTGTGTGGTGAGAGGTAGGAGGTAGTACAACCCTAGAATAAGATGTTGCCTTGGTCGTAACATTATCACTTGGTCATCAAAGTGGGTGAAGTCTAGCAGAAGCAGCAGGAACTAGTTGTTGGGGCTCAGCCTTGGTGGGGATGATTATGGGTCAGCCATTCGGTGAGTTTTCGTTGCTATTACTGGAAAAATCCAGAAATCTTACTGGAGGGGGGGGGGGGGGTGGGGGTGGAGGGGGCAAGCGGGGAAGGGGAGTTATGGTGAGGGAGTTGCCACGGTTACAACTACCGCTCCTGTATGATCAGTGAGCGAGCTGTTTAATTTCTTCACAAACTGCTGGGAAATAAATGAGAAGTCGCACAACACCAGGTTATAGTCCAACAGATTTATTTAATATTACAAGCTTTCGGAGCTATCGCCCCTTCTTCAGGTAGAGTTACAATGAGTGAATCTACAAAAGTTCACAGAATATAAACACAGAAAATGCAGAGATACAATCTTTCCTTACATCAAAGACACACCAAGAGCACAGCCAAGACAATGAGATGTGTCCCAGGGGGTCCAACGGGTCAAATCCTGCTGTCTGTAGCAGATCTCTCTCCATATCCCTTCCTCTCTCTCCGTCTTTTTTGTGTTTGTATTTTGTGTTTGTTTTTTTGTGTTTGTTTTTTTTTAAACTGGAAAGAAAGACAACGATGTCAAGTCACGTTTTGTAGCATGACATGAACCCGATATCCCTATTGAGGCCGTCCTCATGAGTGCGGAACTTGGCTATGACTTCTCATTTTTGTCCACCCCAGTCCAACGCCAGCATCTCCGCATCATGCTGGGAAATAGTTCAGGTTAGGAGTCATTGTCTGACCTTGAGGGATAATTCCATATTCCACCTATGCCAAGTAACACATTTACATCACATGGTGTTCTGGGGCTACAGAGGTTGTGTAAATGAAGTTACCTGAGAAGTTGCTGCAAAGTAACAGTTCTCGGAAGGGTTGAAGTGGGGTCTTGATTTACAAAGTGCCAGAATCATCCAACTAAAGCGCACAAGTGGCCTTTTCTTCTTCTTAGGCAGTCCCTCGGAACTGAGGATGACTTGCTTCCACACTAAAAATGAGTTCTCAGGTGACTGATGAGTCCAATGTGGGACCTACAGTCTCTGTCACAGGTGGGGCAGACGGTGGTTGAAGGGGTGGGCGGGTGGGGTGCTTGGGTTGACGTGCGCTCCTTCCGCTGTTTGCGCTTGGCTCCCGCTTGCTCCCGGAAAAGAGACTCGAGGTGTTCGGCGCCATCCCGGATGCTTCTCCTTCACTTTGTGCGGTCTTGGGCCAGGGATTCCCAGGTGTCGGTGGGGATGTTGCACTTTTTCAAGGAGGCTTTGAGGGTGTCCTTGAAGTGTTTCCTCTGCCCACCTGGGGCTCTCTTGCCGTGCCGGAGCTCTGAGTAGAGCACTTGTTTTGGGAATCTCGTATCGGGCATGCGGACGATGTGACCTGTCCATCGGAGCTGATCGAGCGTGGTCAAAGCTTCGATGCTGGGGATGTTGGCCTGAGCGAGAACACTGACGTTGGTGCGCCTATCCTGCCAATGGATTTGCAGGATCTTGCGGAAGCAGCGTTGGTAGTACTTCTCCAGTGCTTTGAGGTGCCTGCTGTACATGGTCCATGTCTCTGAGGCATACAGCAGGGTGGGTATCACTGCTGCTCTGTAGACTGCCCCCCGATTATCAAAATCCACGACAAGGCCTTGGACAACGTGGACCACTTTCCATACCTCGGGAGCCTACTGTCAACAAGGGCAGGCGTCGATGACGAAGTCCAACACCGCCTTCAGTGTGCCATTGCAGCCTTCGGTCGCCTGAGGAAGAGAGTGTTTGAAGACCAGGACCTCAAACCCGGCACTAAGCTGATCGTCTACACAGCAGCAGTGATACAAGTGGCCTAATGTCAATCTATAACGTCAAATTTGACCAAAACATGAAGAAATAGTGAAGCCTTGGATATTACAGCTTGTAACTGCACTCACTGCTAATGCTGCTCTCATTCTGTTGGGACAGACAATATTTTCAAGAAGTTGAGTAATGTACAGAGGAAGAAACTGCCAAAGAACTAATTACTCTTTGAACAATGGCAAACAAAAACTAAAAGGGACGTACAGATTAAACAATTATTTAATTTAAAAAAATTATCTGAGTCCTTTCTACAGTTGATTTATGGTAAAGCTCATGAATTTGTTGAACATAGGAACATTAGGAGCAGGAGGAGGCCACTCAGTCCCTCGAGCCTGCTCCACCATTCAGTTAGATCATGGCTGATATAAGATCCCAGAGGGACCCGGGCTCCAAATGATTCGAGGTTGACCCGTATTGGGTGCAGTGATTTAACTTTATCCAGCACAAGCAAGACTGAATACATTGCGGTGTTTGAGCAGCAGTTTACAGAGTATAATTGAGACTTATATTACCACTTATACTCTCGGTAGAAGCCACAACCATGAGTAAGCTGCACCCTGTGTCTCTTGTCTCTCATCTCCCCTCGTCTCCTGGGTGTCTCTTTGATTCTTCTTGAAATCTTCTACTGAGTCTCTGAAATCTTCTACTCCTGAAATCTTCTACTCCTGAAATCTTCTACTCCTGAAATCTTCTACTCCTTTGTGGCTGTTAAGACCCCCTTCTTATACCCTGACTCCCATTCAAAACCTTTGGAGTCCTCCTGAACCAATCACTGGCTGACACCCAAATCCAAAATCCAATCGTAAAGATGTCACGCAGGTTTACGCAGGTTTTTGGTCTGATGACACTCTTACATCATCTGTTTTTGACCATCAAGACTCATATCTGGGGTAGTTATGACAATACAAGAGGAATATGTCTCCATGGGTTGAGATACGACCCCTACTGTTGGCCTTTGTTTGTATAATTCACTGCGGATGTTATTACATTTCAGCACAATGGTAACTGCACCTGACCTTGGTTCCCAGGCTAGCTGTACTCTGTCTCATCCTTACTGTTGGCTAATATCCAACTTTCACCCACAGCCTCACTATTCAACTATAGCAATCCTCTTTCTCACCCCAGGTTGTCTGGTTACAGCTTACTCACAGACTTTTAAGCATAAGAAAAAAAGGGTTACATGTCCTATATAATTCAGGTTATCATTGCATACAGTTGATGATGACAGAGTTTTATATTTAATTCTTGCACACAATTCTAAATCTATTACTGATGATTATAAGATACTGATGATTATTGACATGAATCTTGTTATTCATGTGGAAATGACTTATGAAATAATACTGGGTGGCCTGCTGGTGGCGCTGTCCAGGGAGAGTATAAATACTCGGGCACGGGCCCAGCTTGCACGGGACATTCTTAACAGGAACTAGTGAAGGGAACAACTTGACCTCCATGCTGTAAAACAGTTGATTAAAGCTTTGTTTAACGCTTAGACCAAATGCCTAGTAGTTTTCTTACGTCAATTATAACATAGTAAAACAAGTATTCTAAAAACCAACTAATCCATGATAATCTTACACTGATCTGCACCTCAACTCCATTTTCCCACCTCTGCTCTACATCCCCTGAAACCCTTATCCAACAAAAATCTATGGGTCTCAGTCTTGAAAACTCCAATTGTCCCAACATCCACAGCCTTTTGGGGGAGAGAGTTCCAAATTTCTACTACACTTTGTGTGAAAATGTGCTTCCTGATTTCCCCCCTGAACGGCCTGGCTCTAATTTTAAGATTATGTCACCTTATTCTTGATTCCCCCACAAGAGGAAATAGTTTCTCCGTATCTACCCTATCAAATGCTTTTAACATTATAAACACCTCGATCAGATCACCCATCAATCTCCTATACTCAAGAGAATACAGGTCAAGTTTATGCAACCTGTCCTCATAAGCTAACCTTCTAAGCCTGCTCCTTGAACACCCTGGGCGGATATGGCCTCATGCTGAGACCTCTTCTCCCCCTCCTCCTCCCTATTCCAGCAGCTTGCCCTGCTCTGCGTGGCTTCTGCTCATTCTCCCAGTCATGCTCTATTCCAAGAGGAAAGCCTACTGGTGTACCCATGTCTGGGAGCAAGTGGTTTGTGCAGAAGCCTTGAATTCAGCAAAAAGTACCTCCGCACCTGCCACACCACTCCCTGTAGGCTTTTGAAACGTATTCTGTAGTCAGGAGCCTTTCTCGTATTACTTTGGCTCTGTTGTCTGCTGGTTCAAAACCCTACACCTTTAAGAGTTTGCTTTCCCTACCAGACATGCTCTTGAGCTTCCATTAGAACACGACAGGCCATAGTCCAAACTATCTCTCCTCTCCTTCGTCACAATCCTTATTTTCCTTGGTTCTAAACTCATTTCAGAAATATTCATCGAACCTGTCACAGGTGGAGCGATCTTTCAGGTCTACACATGTCTGGAGAGGCAGTGAAACAATAGACAGCTCCCTCACACATAAACCTCGTGAATATGTCAACTAGTTACTTTTAAAGTGACACAGGATTCCGCTCAACATTTGGAATGTATTAGTTCTTCAATTAAACCCTTGAAACAAATCCATTCAGAACATCATTAGTTCACTTTCGTGTGATCTTCACATCTGTTTCTAGGCACCCCAGAACCAAATGAAGCCATTCTAAGCAGACTTTTTTGCTCTGTCTCTACCTTAGCTGTCCAAATTTAACTCTTTAGTCCAAATATTTCACCAGTTATTAAAAATAAACAATGATGCCTGGTCATTCCAAAGAAAAAGATAGCCAACAAATTCTCCTGAACTGGCAGACAACATATTATTAAATAAGGATGTAATGCGCATGGGATAATTTTTGTTTCGAAGTACCTCCCGTCTCTTTATTCTTCCAGGTCTTCCATGAAATTCAGCAGAGTTGTTGGTACATCCATAAAGATGGGCAGTAAAGAAAGAAGGGGCATGTATTTCTACAGCGCCTTTCATGACCTCAGGACGTCCCAATACACTTCACAGCCAATGAAATACTTTTTGAAGTGTGGTCACTGTTGTATTGTAGGAAACCCTAAAGGGATCGTGGAATCATTCCTTTATTCAAACATAGCCACATACATTGTGTAAGTTTAAGTTACTGCTGTGTACTTCATGAAACAAATGGTTGAACATTGGTAATAAAGGAATGCATCAAAAAGCTTGGCGGCTAAAGCATAGTATGGAATACAATGAATGTAGTTAAAGCATGTATGCTGAACCTTAGTCGTACTCTCACCCTTAAGGCAGCAGGTTGGGGGTTTAAGCCCCATACTGGGACTTGGGCACATAATCTAGTCTGTCGCTTCAGTGCAAGTGTTAAGTGCTCAAGGCCTGGCTTGGTGCTTGGAGCTTGCAATGTTGTGACTCAGAGGTGAGAGTGCAACCACTGAGCCAAGCTAAACTTTAAGCCTGAGTTCTTGCCTTCCTGCCAGGAGTCTGACAGCTGCTCAATATTTGGCAGAGAACCCAGCAGTAAAACTTCATACACAACGTCTGTCTCCTGTGGCTGTCTCTCCAAGTCGATGCTCCCACCTGAGTCCCCTGTTATGCAGAAGTTCTGTTGCAAATTAACTATCACTTGCAGCACTGGGACGGCAGGAATGGGCACTGGGCTATGGAGAATCTGTCACTATCAAAGTGCAACTTCTCCAAGTCCCTATGAACTCCCAGCAACCGCTGGAGTGAAGTTCATTGCTAACATCCCTTTGTTGTACCTCTCTCCGAACCAGCCCTTCATTCCACCTTTCCCCATCTACAGTTATTAACTAATGCGTAGAGTGCTAAGACAGCAGTTTGAAGCTGAGTGATAGGCCATTATGGCAAATGAAATTAAACCTGCCTTCCCTGTTTTCAAACTGTCAGCAATACCAAGCCACCCATCAGTTGATAGGGAAACTCCTCGTCAAAACCTCATTATGGCAAACACGATTTAAATACAAAATTGTTCCCGTGTACAACAAATTACAATAAAGTAAAATAGAAACCTGTCTGTTTGAACCAGACCTAATTTGTTCGATCTCAGTGTTTATAAATTTCATTGTAGTGAAATGAGTAAATTACTAAAGTAGAGGCTTGGAACTCTCTGGAATATGAAGATTTATTAGGAGGAGAATCACTAGTGATGATTAGATGACAAAACCAACAAACATTTACAGAGCAAATGAAGCTTTCACAAGTAATAAAATCAATTTTTGACAGTGGCAGTACGATTGTAAAGACAGTGGGGTTAATTGTAACCTAAATTGTCGGGAGGAAAATCCACGGGATCGGATGGAACGCCGGTCTTACACCCCGCCCAATATTGCTCTATTGACATCAATGGAGAGTTAAAGTCGGGCAGGTGCCCCCCCCGATCCCGTCAGTTTGCCAATGGGCAGGTTAGGTTAACATTGCCCCCCGCCCCCCCAGTCACTCAGAACAACAGGCACAACACTTTAGAAAAGTCAGGAAGCAGAAACACTTCTGAATAAAGCCGTACGCACATGGCGCGGTGAATAAACCAGCTGTAGAGGCTCTGCCTAGTGAGGCTAAAGATGGTACCGGACTTGAAAATCCACGAGCCTTTCCTGCTGGCAGGATATGCTCACCGAGAACCCCCCGCTCCTGACCCCGTCAGTATATAAAACATCAGGAGGAGGGTCCCTGCTTTAATATTACTGGTGGGCACCTTCGCTACTATGGATGCATCTTGGTTGCCTGCCCAGGTAACGTGATGCAGGGTACAACAACTTGCATTTATATAGTGCCTTTAACGTAGTAAAATGTCCCAAGGCACTTCACAGGAGCGTTGATTCATTCCTGGGATGAGAGGGTTGTCCTATGAGGAGAAAGTGAGTAGAATGGGACTATATTCTCTGGAGTTTAGAAGAATTGAAACATATAAGGTTCTGAGGGGGACTGACAGGGTAGATGCTGAGAGGTTGTTTCCCCTGGCTGGAGAGTCTAGAACCAGGGGGCATAGTCTCAGGATAAGGGGTTAGCCATTTAGGACTGAGATGAGGAGTACCGTGGCTGCAGTGTGTACCATCTACAAGATGCACTGCAGCAACTCGCCAAGACTTCTTCGGCAGCACCTCCCAAACCCGCGACCTCTACCACCTAGAAGGACAAGAGCAGCAGACACATGGGAACACCACCACCTCCAAGTTCCCCTCCAAGTCACACGCCATCCTGATTTAGAAGTATATCGCCGATCCTTCATTGTCGCTGGGTCAAAATCCTGGAACTCCCTCCCTAACAGCACTGTGGGAGTACCTTCACCACACGGACTGCAGCGGTTCAAGATGGCGGCTCACCACCACCTTCTCAAGGGCAATTAGGGATGGGCAATAAATGCTGGCCTTGCCAGTGACGCCCACATCCCATAAAAACGAATGAAAAAAAATAAAACATTTCTTCACTCAGAGGGTTGTGAATCTTTGGAATTCTCTACCCTAGAGGGCTGTGAATGCTGAATCATTGAGTGTGTCAAGGCTGAGATCGATAGATTTTTGGACTCTAGGGGAATCAAGGGATATGGAGATCGGGCAGGAAAGTGGAGTTGAGGTCAAAGATTAGCCATGATCTTATTGAATGGTGGAGCAGGCTCGAGGGACCATGTGGCCTACTCCTACTCCTATTCCTTATGTTCTTATGTTATCAGACAAAACATTCACACCAAGCCAAAGAAAGATATATTAGGACAGGTGACCAAGAAAAAACTATTAATAATGTCTACCATGCTCTCTAGCTGGTTGTCCCACCCGGGGATAATGTCACCCTTGCTTAAGTGACTGTGAGTCTTCAACCCCCACTCTCAGGTTTGATTGTCTAATCTGTGCTGCCACATCAGTGCAGGAATGAGGGAGTGCTGCATTACTGGAGGTGCCGAGGCCTTGTCTGTGTGCGCAAGTGGATGTAAAAGATCCCATGGCCCCATTTGAAAAAGAGCAGGGGAGTTCTCCTGGTCCAACATTCATCCCTTAACCAACACCATCAAAAATAGATTATCTGATCATTTATCTCATTGTGGGAGCTTGCTGTGCACAAATTACAAGTGTGACTGCGTATCAATGGCTGTGAAGCGCTTTGGGGTGTCCTGAGGATGTGAAAGGCGCTACATGAATTCATTATGACAACACAATGCTAACAAATGACCACCAACGTGGGCGGAGTTTCGAAGGGGACCGTGTGAATCAGCCCTCCATACCTGAACAGGGAGCAATGCACTCGGAGTTCAAAAGGATGCAACGTGAATGTGCCACAAGACTTTTAAAACAGGCGCGCGCAAAATCTCCGATGGACTTCCAGAATGTTCTAAATTCCTTTATTTATAGATTTCTTGTTAACAACAAGCGTTGAAATAATTTTTTCATTTCCTATTGCTCAGTCAGTGGATTAATATTAAAAAAAAAGTGTGCTATGACTTAATACCGTCTCTTTTCAGTTCCCTACAGTGTAGCAGAGCTGACTAGACAGTGCCTCACACTGCATGGACTGAATTAAAAAGACGACATGAAATTCGAGATGATGTTCAATAAGGCGTATTTATGGATAATGCAATCCCAGCAAACTAACCGCCTTCATATGCTGATTCAGCTGTGAGACTGTCAGCAGCAGAATGAAGGGGCTACTTAGAATCAGACACACCTGTGTGAGCTTACAGGAATGTATCTGAAAATGGGGAGAACGTGTGTTAGACAGAGAGGAATGCCACACCGAGAAACGGGAATTCATAAAATAAGGAGTAACACTCGAACTATCAGCTGGAGGGAGCGGCCCCGCGTTGAACAGCTGCGATACCCACTTCCTGAAAACTGAAATGAAAATAGGAACAGTAGGAACAGGAAGAGGCCCTCGGGCCTGCTCCGCCATCCAATCAGATCATGGCTGATCCGTACCTCAATTCCATTTTCCTGCCTTTGCTCCGTGTCCCTTGATACCCTGACCCAACAAAAATCTAACGATCTCAGTCTTGAAAGCTCCAATTGATCCCCAGAATCCGCAGCCTCTTGCGGGGAGAGAGTTCCAGATTTCCACGGCCCTTTTTGTGAAAAAGGGCTTCCTAATGTCCCTCCTGAACGGCCTAGCCCTAATTTTAAGATTGTGCCCCCTTGATCTGGATTTCCCCCACCGTAGGAAATCGTCTCTCCATATCTACCCTGGCAAATTCTTTTAACACTTTAAACACCTCGATCAGATCACCCCTCGATCTCCTGCAGTCAATCGGCCAGATTCCCATGCCCAGCATCCTTCAATAGGGCAGCTTGCCAGCGGAAGGTTGCACAGATCCGTGGGCTACACGCGCCGATTTTGAATTTTGAAGTAAAATCTGATTGTAGAATCGTCGAATCACACAGCACACAAGGAGGCCACTCGGCCCATCGAGCCTGCGCGGCTGCCCGAAAGAGCGATCCGATGAGGTTTTCTGCCTGAGAATCGTTGTCGTTTTTGCTAATTTGCGAACATTTCCAAAACGAACTGACGGCTGGAATTTCCGGGGAGTTTTTTCCGATCTCCCGCCGGAAATTCAGCGGGAGTGCGGCAAAAACCTGGAGAAACAGCGGAATCGGCTGTTTATGTCGTTCCTGCAGGGTTTCCGCTGATAGTCTAGGAAATCGGGAGCATGCCACAGAAATTCTATCCCTCAATTTATACCAGTCTAACTCTGGTAGCATTGCACGCAGGGAGATGCACCCAAGTATAGTCTTTGGGTGAAATGGGGTCAGAGGGCGACGGGGGTGGGGGGGGGGGTGGGTGTTATTTGAAGCAGGAAACACAGGTGTAATTCCATCCCCATTTTAAAGACATACATTCTGTCCTTACTTTTATATAATGCTTTAGTTTTATGTAATTATTTATCGTTAAATAGCAGTAATTACGACACTTTGGGAAGCAGAGAATGCGTTGGCACATAGAAATTTCCCTGCAGAACAGTTTGAGGAGCTGGGAGCTGCAAAGCCAGGCGTGACAGCACCATCGCTGGTCGGAGGTTGTAACTACCGTGTGACAGGTTTACATAGACGGAATCCATTGCAAATGGGAACATACAAATTTATAAAGGAAAAAGTCAACACAAAAGTGTGACAAAGACATGACGATCGGAAGTAAGGTTTGTAGACATGAAGTGACAAAAATCAGAATCATGAGCAGACACCAGGTCCAACTCCCAGTCTAGTTTGCATTTTGCAGCAGTTAGTTTATTGTGCCATTTTCATCTCCTTCATTTCTGTCTCGACACCTATTTGATAATTAGGGGCAGGATTCAAAACCAAAATCGCGAGGGTTTGATCAGTCAGCATCTGTAGAGAAGAGGCAAGTTAACATTTCAGACATAACTTAAAAAAATTACTGATGATTAACTTTTTTAAGGGAATAGAACAAAGGGAACAAGGAGGTAAAACACTCACACACTCACATTCACACACTTACACATCACACACATTTAAATACTCACACAGACCATACACAGTCGTGTACACACACACACACACACACACATCACACACACACACACATCACGCTCACACACATCACACATCACCATCACACCAACACTCACATATCACACACAAATCACACACACTCACATACTCACACATTGTGGGTACGGTAGCATAGTGGTTATGTTACTGGACTAGTAATCCAGAGGTCTGGACTAATGATCTGGAGACATGAGTTCAAACAGGCAGCTGGGGAATTTAATTTCAATTAATTAAATAAACCTGGAATTAAAAGCTAGTATCAGTATTGGTGACCATGAAACTACCAGATTGTCATAAAAACCCATCTGGCTCACGAATGTCCTTTAGGGAAGGAAATCTGCCGTCCTTACCCGGTCTGGCCTATATGTGACTCCAGACCCACAGCAATGTGGTTGACTCTTAACTGCTCTCTGTGGTTCAAGAAAGCGGCTCACCACCACCTTCTCAAGGGCAATCAGGGATGGGCAATAAATGCCGGCCTTGCCAGTGACGTCCCACATCCCATGAATGCATAAAAAATAAATTGACACATCACACACATCAACACAGATAATGACCACTGAACTGGGGTCATGGCAGGGTCAGGGGCAGTGGGCAGAAGTCCTGGCCCAATCACGCAGGACTGGGAAAAGAGAAATCCAGGACTGAAAATGCCCCAAATATATTTGTTGAAATCCTTGCATTCCAATTTTACTTCAAGCGGGGAAAATATACAAGAACAAAATGCCAAACTACAATAGGGAAGCTGAATGTAATAGGGGAGAGAATGTAAGGAAATCAAAATGTTGGTGAACGCTAGGGACACATCCGAATAATCAGCCTCCAAACACTGCTCGACTCTGGCCCGATGATACTGAGGGCCCATGGTGAAGTACTTCGTGGGGGATGGGAATAGGAGCTTGTAAAACTGATGTTAGCTTTGCTCATAATTAGAATGGAATACCATGAAGGCAAAAAAAAAAAAATCAGCAGGGAGCACAGAGAAATGTCATCCTGCACTCAACAGCCTAGGGCCATGATGATAGAAAGCCAGAGACAGACATCAAGGGCTACAAATGCTGGCTGGCTATAATAATTAAACTCGGCAAATACATCGAATGAGCGATATCAAAATATGTAGACCTATTACAAAAATTTGAAGATATACGGCAACAGATGTGTTGATCTAGCGACCGATTTACAGAAATAAGACAGGTTCACCTAGAATCATAGAATCATAGAAAGTTACAGCACGGAAGGAGGCCATTTTGGCCCATCGTGTCTGCGCCGGCCAACAAAGAGCTATCTAGCCTAATCCCACTTCCCAGCTCTTGGTCCGTAGCCCTGCAGGTTAGAGCATCCCAAGTGCACATCCAAGTACTTTTTAAATGTGGTTAGGGTTCCTGCTTCTACCACCCTTTCAGCACCCGGGCGTAAGAGCATGGGCGATGAGGAGGGGGACGCGTATCGTAGCTTTGGGCACAAGCTGTCCGTGATTATAATTGTTGGAGGACTAACCGGGAGCAGCTGGTGGCAGAATATTTGGGAAGGGCTTTGTCCCACTCAGTGTGGACACCCGGGTGTTGAAGACGGTCAGAGATCGGATGCCTGAAGCCCCTGGAGGGCGTGCTCTAAAGATGCTCTTTCCTCTTAGTCCTTCTACGACTGCCATGCATCCCACAGCGCATTCTGCTCCCCTCCTTTCGTTAAAAAAAAAGATGGCGAGGGATGCATGAGGAAAAGAATAAAAGAGCAACGGTAAACTGTGCAGTGACATCGTGGGCACTGCCAGTAAGTTTTCCAACACAGCTTTCCAGGTTAAAACAAAAGTGGAATTTATCAAAGAGAGAGGGAGGGAGGGACGGCGGGAAGGAAGGAAGGAAGGAAGGAGGGAAGGAAGGAAGGAAGGAAGGAAGGAGGGAAGGAGGGAAGGAGGGAAGGAGGGAAGGAAGGAGGGAAGGAGGGAAGGAAGGAAGGAGGGAAGGAGGGAAGGAAGGAAGGAAGGAAGGAAGGTAGGCGGGAAGGAAGGAAGGAGGGAAGGAGGGAAGGAAGGAAGGAAGGAAGGAGGGAAGGAGGGAAGGAAGGAAGAAAGGAAGGAAGGAAGGTAGGAGGGAAGGAAGGAAGGAGGGAAGGAAGGAAGGAAGGAAGGATGGAAGGAGGGAAGGAAGGAGGGAAGGAAGGAAGGAAGGAAGGAGGGAAGGAGGGAAGGAAGGAAGGAAGGAGGGAAGGAAGGAAGGAAGGAAGGAAGGTGGGAAGGATGGAAGGAAGGAGGGAAGGAGGGAAGGAGGGAAGGAAGGAAGGAGGGAAGGAAGAAGGAAGGAAGGAAGGAAGGAGGGAAGGAGGGAAGGAAGGAGGGAAGGAAGGAAGGAAGGAAGGAAGGAAGGAAGGAAGGAAGGAAGGTGGGAAGGATGGAAGGAAGGATGGAAGGAAGGAAGAAGGAAGGAAGGAAGGAGGGAAGGAAGGAAGGAAGGAAGGTGGGAAGGAGGGAAGGAGGGAAGGAAGGAAGGAGGGAAGGAAGGAAGGAAGGAAGGAAGGAGGGAAGGAAGGAAGGAAGGAAGGAAGGAAGGAGGGAAGGAAGGAAGGAAGGAGGGAAGGAAGGAAGGAGGGAAGGAAGGAAGGAAGGAAGGAAGGAAGGAGGGAAGGAAGGAAGGAAGGAAGGAAGGAAGGAAGGAAGGAGGGAGGGAAGGAAGGAAGGAAGGAGGGAAGGAAGGAAGGAAGGAGGGAAGGAAGGAAGGAAGGAAGGTGGGAAGGATAGAAGGAAGGAAGGAAGGAAGGAAGGAAGGAAGGAAGGAAGGAAGGAGGGAGGGAAGGAAGGAAGGAAGGAAATTTGTATAGCGCCTTTTATGCCCTCAGGACGCCCCGAAGCACTTTGCAACCAATGAAATACTGTTATATTTGGAAAGACGGCAGCCAATTTTGTGCACAGCAAGCTCCCACAAACAGCAATGTGATAGTGACCAGATAATCTGTTTTAGGTGTTGGTTGAGGGATAAAATTGGCCAGGACACCGGGGAGAACTCCCATACTCTCCTTCGAATAGTGCCATGGGATCTTTTCCACCCACCTGAGACGGAGTCTCGGTTTAATGTCTTATTTGAAAGATGGCATCTCCGACAGTGCAGCGCTCCCTCAGTCCTGGTCCTCAGTTAAATGTCGAAGAGACAGGGAGAGCAGACAGGGCCAAAGACCAGTGGCCTGGGAGGTTGTGGCAATGTGGCAGCTCTGAGCAGAAGGGCACCTGGAGTTAAGGACAGGTCTGGATGTGACGGAACGTGTTAGAGACAGCACGGCGTGGGCTGTTCAGCAGCAGCTCTTTGCCTGGTTATCAAAGGGGCTCCCATTTAATTGCACACACGCTGTTACTGTGATGTTGCTTTCTTTACAAGGAACCATTGCGAATGTGTCGCACCTTGTTTAACAGTTAATTAGTTGTTGGACAAAGGGTTCTTTCTGCCACTTTGTTTGCTTCTGGAAATATTTCATAAGAAATAAAATGGCAACTTACTAAACAGCAGAAGGGAGTACTCAACAACAACTTGCATTTATCTAACGCCTTTAACGCAGTAAAACGTCCCAAAGCACTTCACAGGAGCGTTATCAAACAAAATTTGACACCGAGTCACATAAGGAGATATTAAGACAGGTGGCCAAAGCTTGGTCAAAGAGGTAGGTTTTAAGGAGCGTCTTAAAGGAGGTGGGGAATGTAGAGAGGCGGAGAGGTTTAAGGAGGGAATTCCAGAGCTTAGAGCCTAGGCAGCTGAAGGCACGGCCACCAATGTTGGAGTGATTAAAATTGGAGATGCGCAAGAGGCCAGAATTGGAGGAGCGCAGATATCTCGGAAGGCTACGATTAGATAGATAAGAATGGAACCAGGCGAGGGCAGTCCCACCCAGCTGGACGATGGTGGAGAGGCATTGGAGAAAGATGGTGTGGTCAACCGTGTCAAAGGCTGCAGTCAGGTCGAGAAGGATGAGGACGGATAGTTTACCACTTCAGCAAAATTTAAAAAAAACAGTCCAAACCCTTCCATTCAAACTTACCTGATTGATGTATGTGTTCCTTTAACAGCTGCAGATATCGCCCCTGTCAGCGTCTGGCCTGCTTGCACACCAGGTTAGGACCCAGCACTGACTTGTGCGCTAGGGTCGAAGTTCGCATAGGTGACGTTAAGTTGGCGTGATGTCACCATGCTGCTGTTTTTTTTCAGGGCACTGCCGGTTACCGGCAATGCAAAGGGGGCGACCAATATGGCGGCGGTCGCCAGGACCGCCTCCCGCTGGCGCAAGAGCGGTGGCCGCCATTTTCTCACGCATCGCTGGCACTACCAGGTGGCGGTAAGGACATCAATTTATCGGCCAGGAACACTTGCAGTGAAATCAGGCTTTGGTGGTAGTACAAAACAGGTGACAGCGAATTGGCAGCCTGTTTTACACCGCGGTGAATTTTCTTTTCCATTGAAGTCATACTTGACGTACAATATATCAGACCTGATACCCAACATATGGGACCTGATCCAACAGTCTGTTGAAAAAGTACAGCTCACATAAAAAGTTGTGTAAGAAAGCAACTTGGTGCTGACTCTGTTGTAACTCCAGCTGACACCTTTCTCACTGATGTCCAGCTTGCCTCACGGCTGGGAGGTATTTAAAATATAGCACAATAATGATTTGCAAAAGCCTCCCACCAGATGTAGGGAAACCACAATATGTGACTGCAAGAAAGATTGTCAATTGACCAGAGGTTGGTTAAGAGCAGCAGACACATTACAAGGCAACCCCGTAAAGGACCATCTAAGTTTTGATGTTAGGGAAGCTGATGAGATGGCAGGGTCTGTTTTAACAACAGTTAATTAATGCATTTCCTCTCCAACTACACAGGGCAAATGATTCATTCAGGAAGTGTAATAATCATGACAATAAAACATACAAGTGTTTCTGATACTCGTAACATTTGGAATCACTCTGTGAAAAGGCCATAATCAAAGCAGAGATCAGCTTTTATCACTGGTAACCTTTCCATGCACAGACAAGCCTTTCCGAGTGACCTAATGCATTCTAACTTGCAATTAATGGATCAGAAAACCACAGGGTTCTTGGCTGGTGAAGTAACCTAAAATCAATTATTGATAGCGGCTTAGTGCCGCGTCTTGTCTTGTATTTCAAAGGCTCTGCCTACCTCAGCAGAAACCTAATGAGCTCCCAAGAAAGGGAGCTGGGAAGGTGCACGGGCGATCGCTAACTCCGTCTCTCCAGAAACGTCTGCTGTGGATTAGAGCTGGTGCCTCTCCTGTGATTGTGTTTCACCGGCGAGAAATTTCCCACAGCAGTCTCCTGTCAGATGATTCATAAATTTTCTTCTGTGGGTAGTGTGTAATTGGAGTCTGAAAGGCCCGGGGGCGGGTGGGGGGGGGGGGAAGCCAGATAAAGACAATGGGAAGGAAAGTGCCCGATCGACTCTCCCTTGTGCCGCTCTTTGGACTTCCTTCAAAGGACAAGGCATCAATAAAATTACAACTCAAAAACTGAATACATAAATAAATAACATTTAAGCTGCATCCTGCAGCAAAGGCCTCATTCGAGGAAAATATAGAACTTTTGAGATGATTTTTATGTCACTACTGTGTCATTTGCATCTGAAGACGGGATGGTGGGGGCGGGGGGGACAAAATCGCCAGTGGAATCGAAATGCTGACCGCCGGTTGTCCACCCGTTCCGATTTCCAGGTGCACCTGGATTTAGGCGACTGTCACTTTCGTCTGAAACAGACCGGGAGGGGCCTCATGAATAAATGCAAATCAGGGTCAGGAGCCGTAGTTACGACCCCTGACCCCATTTTCCTCACTGGACCATAGGGACAGGAGGAGGCCATTCCGCTCCTCGAGCCTGTTCCGCCATTCAGTTATGGCTGATCTGTATCTTAACTCCATCTACCCGCCTTGGTTCCGTAACTTTTAATACCCTTGCCTAACAAAAAATCTATCAATCTCAGTTTTAAAATTATAAATTGACCCCCCCAGCCTCAACAGCTTTTTGGGGGAGAGGATTCCAGATTCCACTACCCTTTGTGTGAAGAAGTGCTTCCTGACATCACCCCTGAACAGCCTGGCTCTAATTTGAAAGTTATGCCCCCCTTGTTCTGGACTCCCCCCACCAGAGGAAATAGTTTCTCTCTCTCTCTACCCTATCAAATCCTTTAATCATATTAAACATCTCAATTAGATCACCCCTTAATCTTCTCTACTCAGGGGAATACAAGCCTAGTCTGTGCAACCTGTCCTCGTGATTTAAGTCTACCCACTTTGTAGCTGTTCGCTCCTGATCTCACCCACAGGCCATGGACAGCAGGAGCTGGGAGGCAGCCATTTTGAGTGTACTTTGAAGGAATCCTGAGCTGCATTCAGGGCTAGGAGCACTGATTTTTACTGCAGTTGCTTGTTGGTCTTTGAGCCTTAAAGGCTTTTTAATATTTAATTTCCTTGCTGCTGTAGGTTCTGCGAAAAATGTTTGCCTGCTGCTGTAAGCTGCTGCTCCCTCTCACACCCGACCTTCCGCCCCTCCCCTTTAAGGTGCAGCTGCAAGCCCATCAGGATTGACCACCCCACCAGATTTCCCGCCCCCAGATCGGCGAGCTAAAAGAAAGACCACCTCAGGACATCCCAAAGCGCTTCACAGCCAATGAAGCACTGTTGTAATGTAGGAAACGCAGCAGCCAATTTACACACAGCAAGGTCCCAAAAACAGCAACACAAAAGCAAAATACTGCAGATGCTGGAAATCTGAAAAAACCCCAGGAAATGCTGGAGATACTCAGCAGGTCAGGCAGCATCTGTGGAGAGAGAAACAGAGTTAACGTTTCAGGTCGATGACCCTTCGCCAGAACTGGAAAAAGTTAGAGAAGTAACAGATTTTTAAGCAAGTGCAGGGGCAGGGAAAGGGGGGGGGGGGTGAGGAAAGAACAAAAGGGAGGGTCTGTGATAGGGTGGAAGGCAGGAGAGATTAAAAGACAAAAGGGATGATGGTGCAAGGCAAAAGGAGATGGTAATGGGACAAGTTAAGAAACAAAAGATGACTCTAGATGAGGTGTAAATGGCAATGGCAGAATGATCGACAGCTGCCCAGTGAAAATAAATAAGGGCAGAGGTTATGGTCTGAAATTGTTGAACTCGATGTTGAGTCCAGAAGGCTGTAAAGTGCCTAATCGAAAGATGAGGTGCTGTTCCTCGAGCTTACATTGAGCTTCATTGGAACAGTGTAAGAGGCCGAGGACGGAGAGGTCAGAGTGGGAGTGAAGCGGTGAATTAAAGTGACAGGCGACCGGAAGCTTGGGGTCACCCTTACGGACTGAATGGAGGTGTTCCGCAAAGCGGTCACCCAATCTGTGTTTGGTCTCCCCAATGTAGAGGAGACCGCATCGTGAGCAGTGAATACAGTATACTAAATTGCAAGAAGTACAAGTAAATTGCTGTTTCTCCTGGAAGGGGTGTTTGGGGGCCTGGACAGTGGGAAAGGAGGAGGTAACAGGGCATGTGTTGCATCTCCTGCGCTTGCACAGGAAGGTGCAGTGGGAAGGGGAAGGGTTGTTGGGGGTGATTGAGGAGTGGACCAGGGTGTCGCGGAGGGAACGGTTCCTTTCGGAATGCTGAAAGGGGAGGGGAGGGGAAGATGGGTTTGGTGGTGGGATCACGCTGGAGGTGGTGGAAATGGCGTAGGATGATCCGTTGAAAGTGGAGGCTGGTGGGGTGAAAGATGAGGACAAGGGGATCCCTATCATAGTTCTGGGAGGGAGGGGAAGGGGTGAGAGCAGAAGTGCGGGAAATGGAACGGACACGGTCGATGGCCATGTCACAGTCGAGGGGAATCCTCGGTTGAGGAAAAAGGAAGACATATCAGAAGCACTAGTATGGAAGGTGGCATCGTCAGAGCAGAGGCGATGGAGACGGAGAAACTGGGAGAATGGAATAGAGTCCTTACAGGAAGCGGGGTGGGAGGAAGTGTAGTCCAGCTGTGGGAGTCAGTGAGCTTGTAGTGGATATTTGTCAATAACCTATCCCTAGAAATGGAGACAGAGAAGTCGAGGAGGGGAAGGGAAGAGTTGGAGATCGACCATGTGAAGGTTAGGGAAGAATCGAAATTGGAAGCAAAAACAGCAATGTGATAATGATCTGATAATCTGTTTTTAGTGATGTTGGTTGTCATCTGAAAGACGGCACCTTCGGCAGTGCAGCACTCCACTGGAGTGTCAATCTAGATCTTGTGTGCAGGTGTCTGGACATGGGTCTTGAACCGACAAACCTTCTGACTCAGAGGCAAAAGTGCTACCCACTGAGCCACAGCTGACTCTAAGCTACCCATGAGGAGTGTGTTTCACACTGGCAGCTTGCTGAATTAAGGTAAATGAGACTCAGATTACAACAATGACAGGCATGCCCTTCCCATTGCCCACTCATTCAAATTTCTCATCCTTGTTTTCATATCCCTCTGTGGCCTCGCTCCTCCCTATCTCTGTAACCTCTTTCAGCCCCACAACCCTCCAAGATCTCCTCCAATTCTGGCCTCTAGTGCATCCCTGATTTTAATTGCTCCACCATTGGTGACCATGCCTTCAGTTCCCCAGGCCCTAAGCTGTGGAATTCCCTCCCTAAAGCTCGCTGCCTCTTCACCTCTCTTTCCTCCTTTAAGTCGTTCCTTAAAACCTATCTCTGTGACCAAGCCTGTCCTAGTATCTCTTCGGTGTCAAATTTTGTTTGCTAACGTTCCTGTGAAATGCCTTGGGATGTTTTATTACATTGAAGGCGCTACATAAATGCAAGTTGTTGTTGTTTACGTTTGTTTATCTGGATTTGGTTGTAAAGGGAGATTTACTGCTTTAAATCACCGTTGTGCTAAATGAACTATACGAACAATGGGTATAATTTTGGAGCAAGGTAATGGAAGATTCAATAGAAAGCAGAGTATAGTTCCTCAGGTTTGCTAATATTTCACTGCCTCTATTCATTCTGTGTCAGCTGTGGCTCAGTGGGTAACACTCTCGCCTCTGAGTCAGAAGGTTGTGGGTTGATAATCCCACCCCAGAGACTTGAGCACAAAAAAAAGTTAGGTTGACACTCCAGTACGGTACTGAAGGAGTGCTGCACTGTTGGAGTGTGCTGTCCTTCGGATATGACGCTAGACTGAGGCCTGCTCTCTCAAGTAGAAGTAAAAGATCCCATGGCACTAATTCAAAGAAGAGCAGGGGAGTTCTCCCCGGTGTCCTGGCCAATATTTGTCCCTCAGTCAACATCACTGAAAAACAGATTATCTGGTCATTATCTCATTGCTGTTTGTGGGAACTTGCTGTGTGCAAATTGGCTGCCCCGTTTCCTACATTACAACAGTGACTCCACTGCAGAAGTACTTCTGTGAAGTGCTTTGGGATGTCCTGAGTTTGTGAAAGGTGCTATATAAATGCAAGTCTTTATTTTTTCCTTTTAAAGCAAATTCAAGTTGGCTCCCACGTTCATTGCAATTTAAAGCTGGATGTAGATTCTCGGAATCCACTGCTAAATAACACTTCTATTATACAAATTGCGAGATCTATGCTAAAAATAGATATTTAAAACTGCAATACTATGACAACAATCTGATTTAATTACCATAAATAAAAATGATCATCGATGCTATGACAAAATGGGAAACAGCAAAGCCTTTTCTTTAAAAACCAACGTCTTTTGGCATTTGTTTCTCTCGATCTCACTGGCGACTCGGAGCACAAAATGTTAACATTGCGCCGAGTATCCGCTTACCGTGAGAGGCAGTCCAAACCTGCAGCCCACGGCACACGGAGACACCATTTACTCTGTGGCATGGCAGGCCCCAGACTTTAACAGGCCGCATTGCTTCAGATGGTTCTCCTGGAGCCACCAAGAAATGGGTATGTGATCAAAAAAACTGGGTGTCAGACTTTCTCCCCAACATGCTTTACGCTGACTCATTTAGGCTCATTTAATATTAACAGAACAAAATGAATACAGATCCATACGCGTCTAATCCCGCTGTAACCAAAGTTCTATGTTTACTAAATGTCCATATTTACAGGGGGAACCCCCAGGGATGTCCATGTATACAAGGGACCCCCTCCCCAGGAATGTCCATATGTAAAGGGGACCCCTCCATGAATGTCTATATTTACAGGGGGACCTCCCAGGAATGTTATGCCCTTCAGGACTCAGCCAGCTCGGTCAGTAGTGGTGCTACTGAGCCACTGGTGGTAATAGACATTGAGGTCCCCCACCCAGAGAAAATTCTGTGCCCTTGCTACCTTCAGTGCGTCCTCCTAGTGGTGTTCAACATGGAGGAGTACTGATTCATCAGCTGAGGGATGGCGTTAGGTGGTAATCAGCAGGAGGTTTCCTTGTCCATGTTTGACCTGATGCCATGAGACTTCATGGGGTCCAGTGTCAAATGTTGAGGACTCCCAGGGTCACTCCCTCCTGACTGTATACCACTGTGCCGCCACATCTGGTGGGTCTGTCCTGCCGGTGGGAAAGGACATACCCAGGGATGGTGATGGAGGCGTCTGTGGCGTTGGCTAATAGGTCTGATTCTGTGAGTGTGACTATGTCAGGCTGTTGCTTGACCAGTCTGTGGACAGATCTCCCAATTTTGGCACAAGTCTCCAAATGTTAGTGAGGAGGCCTTTGCAGGGTCGGCTGAGCTGGGTGCACCATCGTCATGTCCGAATCCGATGCCTAGATCACAGCCGAGTGGCTCATCCGGTTTTATTCTTGTTTTGCTTTCCAGTGGTTTGCTGCAACTGAGTGGCTTGCTAGCCCACTTGAGAGAGCTGTCTGAGGCTGAACCAGAGGGTTCGCAAAGTGGGCTCCTATTTGACTCTGAGCGGAGTTTCTGACCCCATATCCTCTCCATCACCAAGACTACCTACTTACACCTCCGTAACATCATCTATCTCTGCCCCTGCCTCAGCTCGTCTGCTGCAGAAACCCTCATCCATGCCTTTGTTACCTTTAGACTCGACTATTCCAATGCACTCCCGGCCGGCCTCTCATCTTCCACCCTCCATAAGCATCAGCTCATCCAAATCTCTGCTGCCTGTATCTTAACTCACACCAAGTCCTGTTCACCCATCACCCCTGTGCTCACTGACCTACATTGGCTCCCGGTCCCACAACGCCTCGATTTTAAAAGTCTCATCCTTGTTTTCAAAAGAGTGCCTCGCCCCTCCCTATCTCTGTAACCTCCTCCAGCCCTACAACCCTCCGAGATCTCTGCACTCCTCCAACTCTGGCCTCTTGCGCATCCCCGATTTTCTTCGCTCTACCATTGGCGGCCGTGCCTTCAGCTGCCTGGGCCCTAAGCTCTGGAATTCCCTCCGTAAAACTCTCCGCCTCTCTACCTCTCTCTCCTCCTTTAAGCTGCTGCTTACAACCCACCTTTTTGACCAAGCTTTTGGTCACTTGTCCTATTGGGCTGAAATTGGCAGTCAGAGGCGTACCTCAGGGGTACCCCTCCGACCCGAAAAAAATGACAAACCTACCTGCTGGCTCCCGGGCTTCGGAGTCTTCAGGTCCTGGGCCTGCAGGCGTGCGCCCGTGTAAAGGCCCACGGATCCCAGCGTCCCTGGGATCATGTGGGCCCGGTCCTCCAATAACAAAGGAGGATTCCTCATGAGCTTATGGGGATCCCAGTTTCGAACGGAATACCCATAAGTTTCTGACGAATCCCCAAATAAATAAATAATTTACACAACTGCAATAAAAATAAATGTTCCCATTTTCAAAATTAATGAAAAGCCCCTTTAAGGAAGCATTTCAAATAAAAATTTAATTTTTTGAAGAATAATTTTAATCCGGGGCAAAATTTACATAAACTAATTTTAAGTGTTTGTGTATGTTTCTTTAAAAACAAATTGAAATTTTAATTTAACATTTATATTAATCCTTACGCTGGTAAAAGCAAGCCCTACCCCTGCTTTTACCAGGCATAAGGGTTTCCTGGGCATCTGCTGGGCAATAGTTGGGCAATTAGCAATTAGCCCAGCCCTGCGCCAGCGGAAGTGTTTTTTGTGTCGCAGGCGGACGATCGGTCGAGGCGGACCTTGACAGATCGCAAGTTCCGGGTTTTCACGCTCGCGCAGCGCATACAGAAACCCGGAACCTGCGGGGCCTTTTACAAGGCTTATGATGGCGTATGCTGCCATCACGGAGACCGCGATTTCAGGGCCAACATTTCCTTGTGTGGCTCAGTGTCAAACTTGGTTTGATAACTCTCCTGTGAAGTGCCTTGGAACGGTTTGCTATGTTAAAAGCCCTATATAAATGCAAGTTGCTGTTGGTGTGGGACTGGAGTCACCTATAAGCCAGACCGGGTAAGGACGGCAGGTTTCCTTCCCTAAAGGACATCAGTGAACCAGTTGGGATTTTATCACAATCCTACAGCTTCATGCTCACTTTTACTCATACCTGCTTTTATAAAACTGAATTCAAATTCTCAGTCTGCCAAGGTGGGATTTGAACTCATATTCTCTGAAATTATGAATGCAAGCCTCTGCATTACTATTCCACTACACTACCCTGCCCATTACGCCCGTGCTCCACTGCTGTTCGTAGCTGCCACAGGTGTACGGGTCACAGAGGGCTACACGTGTGCGATCGATCACACCCCGGGAAGCTTTGCCATTTGGCAGAATCCTGGGGCCCGCTCCTTCTGTTGGCCTCCGCCCACGGGGACTGCAATGTAATTGCCTTGCCCTTGCAAACAACACCCCAGTCACGTGCTGTGTGCATCTGTGGACTGCAGACCGACTAATGCTGCCAGCCTGGAAGGAGCCTGAGGTGAACGCGTTCAGGGTCTCACTAACCTTCACAGTCACCGGCAACGTTGGGGTTTGGCTTTGAGGTCATCCTGAAGACCATGGCACAATTGCCCTAACCGCCTGTCTGGTGAATCTCAGCATTCGCACACCTTGCTCCTTAGTCAGGTGCAGATAACTGCACCGTGCCCTATCAACTCGATGCGAGCAACGCTTGACACTTTCCTGGACAAAGCAGTCCACTTCATTGGTGCCCCTGCTACTGAACTCAGTTCTTGCCTCTTCTACGGTGCTCTGTGGCTGCCAGCTGTAAAAAGAACGACTTGTATTTCTGCCTTTCACAACCTCAGGAACCTTCCAAAATGCTTTACAGCCAATGAAGTCCTTTTGAAGTATAGTCACTGTTGTAATGTAGGAAATGCGTACTACCTATATAAGAACATAAGAAATAGGAGCAGGAGTCGGCCATTTGGCCCTTCGAGCCTGCTCCGCCATTCAATAAGATCATGGCTGATCTTCTATCTCATCTCCACTTTCCCCACAATCCCCATATCCCTTGATTCTCTGAGTATCCAAAAATCTAGCATAGAAACATAGAAGATAGCAGCAGGAGTAGGCCATTCGGCCCCTCGAGCCTGCTCCACCATTCAATGCGATCATGGCTGATCATCCAAATTCAGTACCCTGTCCCTAGCGATCTCTGTCTTGAATATACTCAACGACTGAGCCTCTACAGCCCTCTGGGATAGAGAATTCCAAAGATACAGGATACACAGCAGCAACTTGCCAAGCTTGCTTTGACAGCACCTCCCAATCCCAAAACCTCTACCACCGAGAAGAACAAAAGCATGGGAACACCATCACTTCCAAGTTTCCCTCCATCATTCCACACACCATCCTGATGTGGACATCTATCTCTGTTCCTTCACCATCGCCAGGACAATTTCCTGGCATTTCTTACCTTACCCTGGGAGATCATCACCACAAGGACTGCAGTGCGTCCATGAAAAGGCTCACCACGACCTTCTCAGGGCAACTAGGGATGGGCAAAAAGTGCGACCTTGTCAGCAACGCCCACGTCCTCAGAACAGAACTAAAAAATAATACAGTTGACAGGGTGAAGATGGGTAGGAGCCCTACTCTGGTACTGATGGCTTGTTTCCCTGGCAGCCATGTATTCCACCTTCTTCCACTCTTCTTCTCCCTCTAAGTAACACATACAAGACTGGATTCCCAGAAGGACTTCTATTATATGAAGGGCGATAGTTGGAGCAGTGATGAGTAACCCAAATTGGGTCTACAAAGTCCCTTGATTCATAAAGTTCACCAGACGCGAGAGAAACATTCAATGTACTTGGGCAGGAATGTGGGCCGAAAATGACACCGAGGGTGTACGTCTGGCACTTTAACATTATAATAAAGTTTCCAGCTGTTTCGGCCAGCAGCTTCCTGCGCCCATGCCCCTAACTCATTGGAAATGTGGGCCTTGTGCAAAAGAAATCCAACCCCGTTTTCTGTGCCGTCGTTCCCTGTGAGGGGCATACATGGGCCACTCACAGCATGAGAATTAATCCTACATGTCCAACAAAAGTGTAAGGAAAAGAACAATGCTTAAATGACACATGATGGAAGTCTACATCTCGCCGACTAACGAGGCCTGAGGCCCAATATTGGGTGGGCCTCGGGTTTCTGACGACTTGGGCGCACTCCCAGCGAGCCGCCTATTTCAGGCCCGAAAACAGGCCGAAATGAATTTCTACCCCGTTGTGTATTTATAGCCTGTTATGTTTAAAGGTAACTTGCTGTAACTCACTCCCCCGCCCCCTTTGTGAAGCATCAGGAGATGTTCCGCCACATTAAAGGTGCCATTATGAGGATCTGTTATTGTCATGGTCACTTCTCTCTTGCCCCTCAGAGCAACAGGGAAGCAGCAACTAAAATAATAACTGACTCCAGGTGCCACAAGCACAGAACAAGGGCCCCGATATTTATGGGGGGTGGGCAGATTTCCCGCAGGTACTGCCCAATTTAACGGCGGGATCTGATTAAAATTTTTGCACTCGTTTTTCCGGCTGGCAGCCAGCAGATCGAGACGCCTGAAACACCAGGCCACAAGGGTAGCAGAAAGGAGGGAGGGGGAGATCGTGGGTCAGAGTGATCGGGGGGGGGGGGGGTCAGAGAAATCGGGGCGGGGTTCGATTGAGGGGGAGATGTTGGGGAGTGGGAAGCTCGGGGAGGGGGGCCGGAGGGAAGCAGTCCTGGCCCAAAAGCAGTGCGGGAAAGGCCCTAACCTGCTGTATCCGGCCGTCATTGCCTCCCTTCAGCTGCCGGCTTTCCCAAGGCCTGGCGCAGCTTAGTCACCTCCCACAACCTCCAACCCCCAACCCGCCTCCATTAAAACTGGAAGTGGGCGCGCTCACGGTGGGGTCGGGTTTTACATTTTTGAATTTTTAACCTCCCCCGCCCGCCCCGCCCCTCTCCAGCCCGTCCTGAGGTTGGGAGGGGTGGGGTGAGTTAAAATTCCCCCCAAGGTGTGAGGTCTTTGTGAGGAGGTTTGCAATACGGGAAAGCAAACTATCATACAAACAAATGGTAAAGGAGCAAATAACTGGCTGTGTCAATTCTAAAGAGCCAAGAATCAAAATGCCAACTAATTGGCAGGAGCGGAAGCAGGTGGTCTCCTGGATTATGACAACAGATGCTTGCAGTAAACCTGCCCCAGCACTGCGCTGAGACAATCCCTTCCAGGCACGGCTCGAAGGTCAATCCTCCTGCTGTCCTGTAATAAGAATAAAGGGATGTCAAGCACCCTGTGAAGCTGAAAGGTAATAAGACCAGTGCAGCTGCTTGGGCCAGATTGTGAGGTTACACCCACAACTCACCCCAAACAGGCCGTTAGCTAAAGGAAGAAGATCGGAAAATATTAACTCACCAGTCTCCTTAGAGAAATAAATCTGCCACTTCACAAATGCATGTCCAATCCCTTTTTATCTGGTCGACTTACTCTTGCAGCGTGGGACAGTGCACGGTTTGGCCTATAGCTATCTGCTCCTCCATCCATTAGTCAGGAGGAACCCTCAGTAGCCACTGGACATTAAGTAAGATGATCTTTACCCTAGTCCATTTAAAAGTTGATTCAGGAGTAACAGGGAGCCATGAAAACAATAACTGCCACTTATATAAAACCTTTAATGGAGCAATAACATCCCATGATGCTTCACAATTGGACAGAGGAAGTGTCAGAAAGTGTGTTTGAAAAGATAAGTCCTGAGGAGGCTTCTGAAAATAGGGAGAGGGTTTATTAAAATGTATTCACGGGATGTGGGCGTCGCTGGCAAGGCCAGCATTTATTGCCCGTTCCTAATTGCCTTTGAGAAGGTGGTGGTGAGCCGCCTTCTTGAACCCCTGCAGTCCGTGTGGTGAAGGTGCTCCCACAGTGCTGTTAGGGAGGGAGTTCCAGGATTTTGACCCAGCGACGATGAAGGAACGTCAATATATTTCCAAGTCAGGACGGTGTGTGACTTGAAGGGGAACTTGGAGGTGGTGGTGTTCCCATGTGTCCGATGCCCTTGTCCCTTTTAGGTAGTGGATGTCACGAGAGGTGCTGTCGAAGAAGCCTTGGCGAGTTGCTGCAGTGCATCTTGTAGATGGTACACACTGCAGCCACGGTACGCGGTGGAGGGAGTGAATGTTTAAGATGGCGGATCGGGTGATGATCAAGCGGGCTGCTTTGTCCTGGATGGTGTCGAGCTTCTTGAGTGTTGTTGGAGCTGCACTCATCCAGGCAAGTGGAGAGTATTCCATCACACTCCTGACTTGTGCCTTGTAAATGATGGGAAGGCTTTGGGGAGTCAGGAGGTGAGACACTTGCCGCAGAATACCTAACCTCTGACCTGCTCTTGTAGTCACGTTGTGAGTTTCTGGTCAATGGTGACCCCCAGGATATTGATGGTAGGGGATTGGGTGATGGTAATACCAAGAGCTTAGCTCCTAGGATATGAGGTGCCGCCGAGCAAGGGGAGGCCAGGAGGATAGAAAAACACGGCAAGGAAGAACTTCGAAAGTGATCCTAAAAGGTAGATAACGATTAGAAAAGTTAGGTTCGGTTGGATGGGAAAAAAAATACTAAAAATATGAAAGAGAATGGGGACGATTAGAGCAAATCAAAAAGACTCGAGAAGACAAACAGAATTAAGAGGTCGTTTTAATTGCGTCTTTCAATTTGGATTCCAGGACCCAGCTCCTTTGTTGCTACATCAGGGTTCTGTAGAACGGTGGCAGATTTGTGCCAGTCCGGGAGCAGGCACGTAGATCTCTGCGCCCAGATTCCCACCAGATACCCCCGTGACACACAGCTCAGTGTTGACAGAGCTCATTCGTAAAGGTTTTCCCTCCACCTGCAGAAAATGCACATGCACTGTGACATGCACTGAAAAGATCAATAAGCGCACGTCACTTTCAGTATGCACTGCATTCTGTCACTTTAATGAAAAGAAAATGGAATGCGAATCCGCAATTTATGAAAGGGAAGACTGTGCAACTCTTAAAATAAAGAAAAATACACATTTCTTCTGATGCAAATGGTTAGCAGAACAGTCCTTCGAACAGTTGAAGCCTTCTCTCTCTGGACAGAAGCAGGTGCTGATACCCTCTGCCCACTTTGTTCCAGTGCGGGGGTCTCTTCCCTCTCGCTCCGCACCATCTTCTTGCTCCGTTTCTTCCTGCTGCCCTTCACACACCTCATGAGGCCTCTGTCACCAAGCCGTGCAACCTACGGCGTAGTGTAAGAATTTGGCCAGATTTCACGAGGGAATATTGCCTGAGCTTCGTCTGTCTGATTCAAGTAGCAGAAGTGTTGCTTAATCATCCCAATAAGCCTACTCCATGAGCACCCTGATCTCAGGTGGGTGTCATATGTGTCTACTGCGTTGTCTCCCAGGAGCCAGACTTGCGTCCAAAAATAAGAACATAAGAACATAAGAAATAGGAGCAGGAGTAGGCCATTCGGCCCTTCGAGCCTGCTCCGCCATTCAATGAGATCATGGCTGATCTTCTGCCTCAACTCCATTCACCAGCCGTATCGCCATATCCCTTGATGCCCTTACTAGTCAGAAATCTATCGACTTCTGTTTTGAATATACCCAATGACTGAGCCTCCACAGCCCTCTGGGGTAGAGAATTCCAAAGATTCACCACCCTCTGTGTGAAGAAATTTCTTCTCATCTCAGTCCTGAATAGCCTACCCTTTATCCTGAGGCCGTGGCCCCTGGTTCTGGACTCCCCAGCCAAGGGAAACATTCTCCCAGCATCCACCCTATCAAGCCCTGTAATAATTTTATATGCTTTAATGAGATCCCCTCTTATTCTTCTGAATTCAAAAGAATACAGGCCTAGTTTACTCAATCTCTTCTCATATGACAGTCCATCCCAGGAATCAATCTCGTGAACCTTCGTTGCATTCCCTCTATGGCAAGTATATCCTTCCTTAGGTAAGGAGACCAAAATTGTACACAGTACTCCAGGTGTAGTCTCACCAAGGCCCTATATAATTGCAGTAAGACTTCTTTACTCCTGTACTCAAATCCCCTTGTAATGAAGGCCAGCATACCATTTGCCTTCCTAATGGCTTGCTGCACCTGCACATTCACTTTCAGTGACTCATGTACAAGGACACCCAGGCCCCTTTGAGCATCTGCATTCCCCAATCTTTCACCATTTAGGAAATACTCTGTCTTTCTGTTTTTTCTACCAAAGTGGATAACTTCACATTTATCCACATTACATTCCATCTGCCACGTTCTCGCCCACTCACTAAGCCTGTCGAGATCCCCTTGAAGCCTCTTCACATCCTCTTCCCAACTGACACTGCCACCTAGCTTTGTATCATCAGCAAATTTGGAAATGTTACATATAGTCCCTTCATCCAACTCATTGATATAGATTGTGAATAGCTGAGGCCCAAGCACTGATCCTTGCGGTACCCCACTAGTCACAGCCTGCCATCCTGAAAAAGACTCGTTTATCCCTACTCTTTGTTTTCTGTCTGTTAACCAATTCTCAATCCATGCTAGTATATTACCCCCAATTCCATGTGCCCTAATTTTGTTCACCAACCTCTTGTGTGGGACCTTATCGAAGGCCTTCTGAAAATCCAGATAAACCACATCTACTGGTTCCCCTTTGTCTACTCCACTAGTTACATCCTCAAAGAACTCCAATAGGTTTGTCAAACAGGATTTCCCTTTCATAAATCCATGTTAACTCTGCCCAATCTTACTATTAGTTTCTAAGTGCCCAGTTATTGCGTCCTTTATAATAGATTCCAGCATTTTCCCAACTACTGATGTGAGGCTAACAGGTCTGTAGTTCCCCGTTTTCTCTCTCTCTCCTTTCTTAAATAGTGGGGTTACATTTGCTATCCTCCAATCTGCAGGAACCATTCCAGAATCTATAGAATTTTGGAAGATGACAACCAATGCGTCCACTATTCCAATGGCCACCTCTTTGAAAACCCTAGGATGTAGGTCATCCGGTCCTTGGGATTTATCGACTTTTAGTCCCATTAATTTTGCAATACTGTTTTTTTACTATTAATAATTTCTTTAAGTTCCTCATTCTCGCCACACCCTTGGTTTTCTCATATTTCTGGGAGGTTTTTTGTGTCTTCCTCCGTGAAGACAGAAACAAAGTATTTATTTAATTTCTCTGCCATTTCCTCATTCCCCATTATAAATTCTCCCGTCTCTGACTGTAAAGGACCTACATTTACCTTCGCCAGTCTTTTCCTTTTCACATACCTATAGAAGCTTTTACAATCCATTTTTATCTTTTTCGCTAGTTTGTGCTCATATTCCATTTTCACTTTCTTTATCAATTTCTTGGTCCCCCTTTGCTGATTTCTAAAAAGATCCCAATCCTCAGGCTGACCGCTTTTTCTGGCAACTTCATAAGCTTCCTCCTTTGACTTAATACTTGCTTTAATTTCTTTTGTTAGCAACTCAGACCCTGAGGAATGAGCAGTTGGTGCATGATTTTGAGCTGGTGTCACGCATCATCTGATTACAGAGTGAGCTCATCTAAAACAGAAAGACAGAGTATTTCCTAAATGGTGAAAGATTGGGGAATGCAGATGCTCAAAGGGACCTGGGTGTCCTTGTACATGAGTCACTGAAAGTGAATGTGCAGGTGCAGCAAGCCATTAGGAAGGCAAATGGTATGCTGGCCTTCATTACAAGAGGATTTGAGTACAGGAGTAAAGAAGTCTTACTCCAATTATATAGGGCCTTGGTGAGACTACACCTGGAGTACTGTGTACAATTTTGGTCTCCTTACCTAAGGGTAGAGAGGGAGTGCAACAAAGGTTCACAAGATTGATTCCTGGGATGGCGGGACTGTCGTATGAGAAGAGATTGAGTAAACTAGGCCTGTATTCTCTTGAATTCAGAAGAATGAGAGGGGATCTCATTGAAGCATACAAAATTATTACAGGGCTTGATAGGGTGGATGCTGGGAGAATGTTTCCCTTGGCTGGGGAGTCTAGAACCAGGGGCCACAGCCTCAGGATAAAGGGTAGGCCATTCAGGACTGAGATGAGAAGAAATTTCTTCACACAGAGGGTGATGAATCTTTGGAATTCTCTACCCCAGAGGGCTGTGGAGGCTCAGTCATTGGGTATATTCAAAACAGAAGTCGACAGATTTCTGACTAGTAAGGACATCAAGGGATATGGCGAGAGGGCCGGTGAATGGAGTTGAGGCAGAAGATCAGCCATGATCTCATTGAATGGTGGAGCAGGCACGAAGGGCCAAATGGCCTACTCCTGCTCCTATTTCTTATGTTCTTAACTCTGCTGCCCATATCCTAACTTGCACCAATTCCCTTTCATCCATCACCCCTGTGCTCTCTGACCTACATTGGCTCGCGGTTAAGCAACGCCTCGATTTCAAAATTCTCAACCTTGTTTTCAAATCCCTCCATGGCCTCGCCCTCTCTATCTCTGTAACCTCCTCCAGCTCTAAAGCGCTCCGAAATCTCTGTGCTCCTCCAATTCTGGCTTCTTGCGCATCCCTGATTTTCAACGCTCCACCATTGGCGGCCGTGCCTTCAGCTGCCTGGGCCCCAAGCTCTGGAATTCCCTCCCTAATCCTCTCCACCTCTCTTCCTCTCTCTCCTCCTTTAAGATGCTCCTTAAAAACTTCCTCTTTGACCAAGCTTCTGGTCACCTGTCCTAATAAGAAGTAGGAGCAGGAGTAGGCCATACGACCCTTCGGGCCTGCTCCGCCATTCAATAGGATCATGGCTGATCCGAACCTAGACTCACGTCCACTTCCCTGCCCGCTCCCCATAACCCTTAATTCCCTTATCAGCTAGGAAACTGTCTATCTCCGTTTTAAATTGATTTAATGTCGCAGCTTCCACAGCTCTCTGAGGTAGCAAATTCCATCGATTTACTACCCTCTGAGTGAAGAAGTTTCTCCTCATCTCAGTTTTGAAACGGCAGCCCCTTATTCTAAGATTATGCCCCCTAGTTCTAGCCTCACCCATCAGTGGAAACATCCTCTTTTTGTGGCTCGGTGTCAACTTTTGTCTGATAACGCTCCTGTGAAGCGCCTTGAGACGTTTTACTACATTAAGAGCGCTATATAAATGCAAGAGGTTGTTGTTTTAGCCTCATGAATATTTCTGGTCTGTTGTCTGCTGTTCTATTTTAAACTGCTATTTTTGGTGATTACCACTTAGACTGAATTCAGTTGGTAGCGATGCATATTCAAAACAAATTAATGTGTAAAGCCATAGTCGATTTTTTAATCAGAACAATTAAACATTAATTACCAGGCACTGGAGGGAAACATTTCAGCTTTCTAATGATCTTTGCTTGCTTAGGACTGACAACTTAATCAGTCATTTAGGATTGTTATGTTGACACCCAGTCAATCAACCTGATGTGAATTAGATTGTACAATCGCCTAACAAGCCCTGTGATTCACTTCTCTTTTGCAAATGATACAATAGTATTTAGTTAAATTATATTACAGGAACCCAGCAGAAATGTAAGGACAATATAAAAACACACCAGCGAGAGCAGTGTGACACTCAAGGATACGCTTTTTCCATTGTGTTGTTGGCACCGAGCTTTGTCCCATCGGATAGAAAATCACGGGCAGCACGTGTGAGATTTCCAGATACGTTCTCCAGGCGGTTGAGCCTCCATGGCGGGAGTGCTTCCACCCAAAGAACAAATGAAGGGTATTTTCAGTTCTGCATCTTTGAGCATAAGGTTAATGTTTATTAGGAATAATGTTGAAAATGGGAAATAAATATAGAAAACACTGAAAATTCATAGCAGGTCCACCAGCATCTGAAAAGAGCGAAAGTGTTACAGGAGTTGACACTTTGTCAGAACTCAGTCCATCGCTCTTCTCATTCCAATCCTCTCTATTACATTTGGATTCTTACACATATCTCACTCTTTCACCTTAGACTGGCTAATCTCCCGTGGTATTGCATGTCACGGGGTAGATCTTGACTTTGCTCCGTGGTGTAACATGGGTAATAACAAATCGGCGGCGCGTTTTACATCTCTCCCCATTTTTTATTTCCATTGACTTCGATGGGCTGCCGATTCGCACCCGTTTTACACAAAAGCATAATGTCAAAATCTACCCCAGGGAGCCAAGGCCAAGTTTAATCTTCAGGTGGAGTTAGTGGGCGGAGGATAACTAGATCAGGATGTGCGGATTTAAGTTAGTTCCCATTTTAAAGTTATATATTGCTCATATTTTCTTTTAAAATTCCAATGCCCATATTTAACCTGCGCAATCTTGTCATGTTGTAATTACACCCTCCTGCCAGTGGTAGCGCTGCAGCTCCTCCACTGGCAGGAGGGTGCAATTACAGCATGGCAAGATTCGATAGGCATTTTCCATTTTAAATATGGACATAAGGATTTATAATGGCAAAAGTTGACATGTAGCACATGCAGACATATGATTTTTAATATATATATATATATATAAAATAGATTATACGTTTGTTTGGACCAAATTCTTCCTGCCAGGAGCTCACCATTTCATCCAAGAGCTGATGCATGGGATAAAGTGGTTGTCATTGACTTGCACTGTGTCCCAGTGCAGAGTACTAAGCAGCTGATAGACACCCAATTGAAAATGAATAAAATGACAATCTGCGTTGCTGAAGTAAATTGATTCATGCCCCACTCTCACTTTTTTGGGAACACAGTAACAAGGCTGAGGCAAAAGTGGGGTAACATTCTAACTCTGTGCTCCTGTGGGTAACCTCGGTCTCCAAGAGCACGGATCAGAAATTCCTGTGCACGACTTGCCAGCCCATTAAAATTGAGTGCAGCACTCACCAGAATTTCCAATGTGCACCCTTGGGTCCGAGAGCGCAAAGTCAAAAAATTACCTCTCAGATCACAAGCTAGAAAACAGGCGGAGGTCAGTTGGGCCAACCTAGCTAAACAACAGCGTACATTTATATAGCGCCTCTAACAGAGTAAACATCCCAAGGCACTTGGGAAATAAAGGGCTTTGGAACCCAGAAGAAACCACAGTCCTCCTATCACAAGGTTTATACTTGCAATACTATATAGGTACATAGGAACAGGAGGAGGCCATTCAGCCCCTCCCGCCTGTTCCACCATTCAATCAGATCATGGCTGATCTGGATCTTAACTCCACCTACCCGTCTTGGTTCTGTAACCCTTAATACTCTTGCCTAAAAGAAAATCTGTCAATCTCAGTTTTGAAATTTTCAATTGACCCCCAGCCTCAACAGCTTTTTTGGGGGGGAGAGTTCCAGATTTCCACCACCCTTTGTGTGAAATCTATCTGGTTTCCATTGTATGTTTAGATCACTCTTTATGGCCTCAGTTCTAAATTAGCCTTTCTTCAGTTTGACTCTTTGCTTCCTTGGCCTACTGTTACCATTTGGTATGAAGTAATGCTCTGGAAAAGTATCGTAAATGTTACTGCTGTAACTATTGCATCATTCACTGACTGCCATGGTAACAGTAATAGTGTGGTGGGATACTAGCAACAGTGGCAAACATACACAGAGCCTCATTTCTTTCCTTTGAGCAACCTTGCTGGCAAAGACAAAGGAACCAAATCGTGTAAATATAAATATATCAATATTATCCTCTTCTGGGTCCTTTCGATTGTGGAATTGATCCAAGTATCGCTGGAATGATGCCTCAGGGTTCCAACTCTGTGTTGCAAAGTTGTCTTTCAGCCAAGGCCTGTTCCTTTTTGGTTGCTGTACCTTTCACCGCAATGGTTTCACATTTTTCGGCCTTTGCAGGTGAGCTCAGCCTCACAGTTTGCCATCGCCAAGAACAAAATGGCTGCCTCCACCAACAATGTTTATGTTGGCATAATTCTGCCTCAGAGCTGCCTGCAGAGATTGTCCCTTTATATTCCTGCTCTTTAAAGATCAATTAGATGTCATTTTTTTTTTTGCCAGGCTCGTTATCACTGGCAAGGCCCAGCATGTAGTTAGGGTCTATCGGAAGATGAAAGGTCATCAACCTGAAACGTTAACTCTGTTTCTCTCTCCACAGATGCTGCCTGACCGGCTGACTGTTTGCAGCATTTTCTGTTTTTACTTCCAGCGGAAGATCCTGGGCCTGCTGCCCACAGTTTACCATCCGTTCAAATCAGTGGGCAGGAAATGGCGGGCAGTCTGGGGCCATATCCTGACACCCGCTGGCTGCGGTCAGGCAGTGCCGGTGGGACAAAGCCTCTCAAATTTATCCGACAGCATTTCCACCATTTGATTTTCTTCTAGATGGCAAGTCCCGCTTATCCCCAACTAAGCTCTGTCCACAGAAATCACAGGAGAAACTTTAGATGTGAGAATTACACCGGATTTAAAAAAAATGCGAGTTGGATTTGATGTTTTTGTTGCCGATTTCCCCCCCTCACCTCCTTTCCTAAAAGCACTGACTCTTTCTTGGGGTCCTATCCCTCCAGGGCTTTCCACCAACTCCCCAAGTGGCCGTTGTTCATATGTTTGTCCCGTCAGTGAGCAACAGCAGGCTATGCAGCTGTGGAAGACCTCACAGTGGAACCTGTGCTTGTCATCCTGTGTCTGCACGCACTTTCAGCAGGGGTCACTGGTTAATGGCCAGGAGTGAGATCACTGGCCGATTCTCCCCTCTCTAACCCAAGGGCATGGGGGCTAATTGGACAGCCACTGTTGCTGTGCTGACTGGGATTAGCACAGGCCAGGAATCAATCCTGGTACTTTCCTGCTCCGGTTGGCTGAGCTGCTAACTGAATAAAACCCACTGTTCCATAACCAGAGCAGAGAAGCCCCTTTCTTTGGATTTATTGGCATTTTTCTCTACAATCCTCCCACCACAGTGTCCAACTGTTAAGTGGTTGCAGGGTTTTTGCCTCTACTCCCCTCTCCAGAGCCTATCCCAAGTGTCATCACCCTTTGTATTAAGATCTTCCTGACATCAATCCTAAGTTAAGTGTCAGCCGTGGCTCAGTGGGCAGCGCTCTCCCCTCTAGAGCCAGAAAGTTGTGGGTTCAAGTCCCACTCCAGAGACTTGAGCATGAAAACCTAGGCTGACACTCCAGTGCAGTGCTGAGGGAGTGCTGCACTGTCAGAGGTGCCGTCTTTCGGATGAGACGTTAGACCAAGGCCCCGTCTGCCTCTCAGGTGGACGTAAAAGATCCCACGGCACTATTTCGTAGAAGAGCAGGGGAGTTATCCCCAGTGTCCTGGCCATTATTTATCTCTCAAACAATGCCACTGAAAAATAGATTATCTGGTCATTATTACATTGCTGTTTGTGGGAGCTTGCTGTGTCCAAATTGGCTGCCACGTTTCCTACATCAGGGGTTCTCAATCGAGGGTTTCAGGGGGTCCTCCATAAATAACCTCCGGAATTATAAAAAAAAGAAAAATATGCCGTTGCGTAAAAGTGGGATCGAGCTGAGCAGCTCCGGCCCCGACACCGACCTCTGTTTCCCCTCCCGAACCTCTGTGCGATGACAGCGACAGCTGCCGCTGGCTGCCAGGCTCACTGAGAAGGGAGGGAGACAGCGGTCACTGAGTGCAGATCCCCCGGCTCGAGCTCTCTGTCCTCCGCTCTCCTCTCGCTAGGTCCCGCTGTATATCTGGGCCGGCTGGCCATACAGATGCAGTACAACCGGCAGAGCACTGCCGGGACCACCTACGTGTCCAACTGGTTCGACATCTAGACTCGCGGCCAATAGTGTCCGACTGCACCCTTAACTTATTCTGCGCAATATCGGAAACTCCCGGTTAGCCGATAGATATTAGCAAGAGTGTTGACTCACACTGTAGTATCGTTACAAGGGTGCTGGCTGCCCTTTGGTGCCTAACCTCGTTCATTCTTCACCTGCGAGCCTATACCTTGAGCATCTTGTCAGTCTTGCTCTACCAAGGAGGGCATCACAGGCAGACCTGATTGTTCACACCCAATGTTGGCCTCCAGCGAGGATTTCAACCTTCAAGGATTGTCCTGGGGTCACCAGGAATAAAACATTAATCTCAGCACTACTGCCAGCAATTTGGGAGAAAAAGATAAGGGGCAGATAACATTCGCACCACAGAAATGCCAGGCAATGACTATCTCCAACAAGCGAGAGTCTAACCACCGCCCCTTGACATTCAACGGCATTACCATCACCGAATACCCCACCATCAACATCCTGGGGGTCACCATTGACCAGAAACTTAACTGGACCAGCCACATAAATACTGTGGCAACAAGAGCAGGTCAGAGGCTAGGTATTCTGCGGCGAGTGTCTCACCTCCTGACTCCCCAAAGCCTTTCCACCATCTACAAGGCACAAGTAAGGAGTGTGATGGAATACTCTCCACTTGCCTGGATGAGTGCAGCTCCAACAACACTCAAGAAGCTCAACACCATCCAGGACAAAGCAGCCCGCTTGATTGGCACCCCATCCACCACCTTAAACATTCACTCACTCCACGGAGTAAAACTTCTCTCACCGCGTACCGTGGCCGTAGTGTGTACCATCTACAAGAGGCACTGCAGCAACTCGCCAAGGCTTCTTCGGCAGCACCTCCCAAACCCGCGACCTCTTCCACCTAGAAGGACAAGGGCAGCACGCGCACGGGAACACCACCACCTCCAACTTCCCCTCCAAGTCACACACCATCCTGACTTAGAAGTATATCGCCGATCCTTCATCGTCGCTGGGTCAAAATCCTAGAGCTCCCTCCCTAACAGCACTGTGGGAGTACCTTCACCACACGGACTGCAGCGGTTCAAGAAGGCGGCTCACCACCACCTTCTCAAGGGCAATTAGGGATGGGCAGTAAATGCTGGCCTTGCCAGCGACGCCCACATCCCATGAACGAATAAAAAAAAAATCAGACGGGTCTTAAAAAAATTGTGGTATTTTTATCTTATTCATTGTGCACTTTTGTTTGTTAGTTCTGAAAATATTGGAGATGGGAGACAAAGGCTGTCTGACTGACAGCCAAGCAGAGAATCGGGACCGCCTGATGTGCCGGGAACAGTCGGTGAGGGAGCCGGGGGTTGCGGGGGGACAGAGGGAGACTGGGGGTCCGGTGATTGGGGCTCATGTGGAGGGGAGGAGGGAGCGGGACGAGCGGGTGTGGGGACCAGTATTTTCTGCAGTGCCAGGATAGCAGCAGCAGTAAGATGGTGAGTGGGAGCGGCACTGAGAGACGTTTTATACAGAAAACATACTTGTGTTGTGTTACAGGGGGGTCCGTGGAATTTTTATAAAATGGGAGATGGGCCTCAGCAGTAAACAGGTTGTGAGCCCCTGACCTGCTTCATCTCAAAAGTACTTCATCGGCTTAAAGCACTTTGGGGCGTCCAGAAACCATTAATGGCGCGATATAAATCCATGGGGGAGAAATTCGGTATCGCCCCGTTTGGGGCGCCATTATCGGCCGGGCGCAAAGTTTAACGCCTGGCGCTTATTATCGCCTCCGACTGCAAACTTGGCCTCTATCACCCCTGGAGGTGATTGGAGCGCTAAATCAGGCGCTACAGACCTCTCTTAACGCGCTAACGCCGAGGAGCGAGGCGCTACTTCAGAGCGCGGGCGCAGCGCTGGTGATGTCAGTCAGCAATGGAGCACAGACACACTGGCGCCGGCCAGTTCTTAAAGGGGAGGGTCGATCTTGCTCTCCATCCACACCCTGCTCATTGCAGCCTTGAATCTCGGCCTGGAGAGACCTGTACATCAATTCTGCTGGAAAGAACAATGGAGAGGCCCAGGGAAAGAGCTCAGAGTGCAGCCCCCACAGTCTCTTCTAAATCGATGCAAGGACGGTCAAATCAAAATGAACCTGTAAAGTGCTGCTCAGTACCCAAAACTCCTTCACACAGCGTTGAATCTCTCCAGAAGTCTCTCTCTCTCAGAATGCGTGGTGCAAAAATGTCACCGACAAAAAAAGGCAGGAAGTGGTCGCCTTTAAATAGCGCTCCCCCAGTCCCTTCCCGACTGCAAAACATTCCCCTCAACCTGTCATTGCTAGCGGCAGGCGGAAAGGCAGGGGGCGCCACTCAATATCCAGGTCCGGGGCGTTGCACGCTCGACTAACGTCACGATCTGCGGGCGCAGGAGATCGTGGCGGTAGTGTTTAGCGCCACTGCAAAATGTCTGGTCAATTTTGCGAGTGGCGCAAAAATCGCCACGCCCGGGCGCTAGTTGTTCTGTGCCCCATTAGCGCCCTCTTAGGGCACAAACTGGAGGCGCTAATCAACCAAATTCTTCCCCCCATGTCTTTTTTCTCGTTTCTCAATATTGGGCTGTATAATAGATGTGCTGTTATACTGGAATTATTTTAAATGTGAGTTTGATTTGATCTTTTATTGCCAATTTACTCCCCTCGACTCCCCCTAAAAGCACTGACACTTGTGGTGTTGTCCTTTGCTGTTCATTATTTCATGTGCTTTATAACTATACTTCTGTCTCTTAATCGTTTTTACTGCAATCAATAGCATACAGCAAAGAAATTACTCCAACATAAATCACAATTGAACTGTGCTTATTTGCTTGTGTTATTAAAGTGATGAGAGTGTAACACTGAACATAATCACTTTCTGAATCCGAGCTGCCGAGTCCAATCTATCAGTCATTGGATGGCAGACTGGAGGACAGAATCTAACCTGCATTAAAACAGAATCCTCAGCGCAGTTTGAATCTTCTTCTGCGTTTTAGTGCAAATTGTGGGTGGGGGTAATAATTTCACCAGTCCCACTCCTGTTGCAAGCCGGGAGGGCTTTATCCAGAAATGACACACTCCCAGCTCGGGATTTGCTATCTGTCAACGTTAATGGATGGCAAACTCATCAGCCGGGAGTGCCCAATCTCCCAAAAGGCACTGCCAGCCCGTGCCCACTGACCACAGGGCTTCGTTAGTAGGAACGAGGGTTTGGGAATTGGGCCCTACAACCCCCCCGAGAGCTCTGCGCTGCTCCAACTCTGACCTCTTGCGCATCCCCCGATTTTAATCACTCCACCATTGGTGGCCGTACCTTCAGCTGCCTGGGCCCTCAGGTCTGGAATTCTCTCCGCCTCTCTCTCCTCCTTTAGGACGCTCCTTAAAACCTACCTCTTTGGCCAAGCTTGTGGTCACCTGTCTTAATATCTCTTTATGTGGCTCAGTGTCAAAATTTGTTTGTTAATCGTTCCTGTGAAGCACCTTGGGATGTTTGGCTACGTTACTCTCTGGAGTAGGACTTGAACCCACAACCTTCTGACTCTGTGCTACCCACTGAGCCACGGCTGACTAAATGCGTGGTGTTGCTGTTGTGGCAGCAGGGCCCAATCTGCGACTGTGTAGCGAGGATCCACCAAGACACCCCTAATAACTGAGCTTTAGAAAAGACAACACAAAGCAATAACTCCAGTCATCAGCTGCGTTCCAATATCTCAGTGATTTTAGCTCGTACATTCCTCTTTGTTGTCACTAGGAAGCAATTAAAAAACAAACACTGAAGGTTAGATTTGTACCGTCGCCTTGGCTCACCTTTGAATGATGAGCGGACTATTCTCCCATTGATTTGTACGGCATTGTGTTCCTGTTAATTGCCAGGCGATTTACTGACAAGCTAGCTTGCTTCAGCAACACAGCCCAGCACTTTAATGCGATGCTGTGCACGTAGGCTGCTCCATTAGTGCTCAAGGTTAAACCTCATGGAATTAATGGCAGATTAGCGAGCTGGACCGGAGGCTGGTTTAACACTGGGAAGCAGAAGGTGGTAATCAACGGGAATATCTCTGTCTGAGAGGCAGTTCTGGGTTTCCAGCTTGGCTGAGTGGTCGCACTCTGGCCTTTGAGTCAGAAGGCTGTGGGTTCAAACCCCACTCTAAGGCCGCGAACTTAATCGCGCTGAGGGGGCGGGTTTGGAGGCGGGTCCGCTGTCAAAGATTGACAGCGGGTAGGAAACCCACCTCCACGCGAGGCTCCCAGGTGTCGGGCCTGTCAGCGGAGAACTGACCCGAGAGTTATGACTGAACAATCACTGGAACTCAGTAAGACACTTCTCAAGGTGCGCTCAGATCTGTCCAATAAGGGGCACTTTTTGAAAAAGAGATTTCACTGTATGACAACACATTACCAGAAACTTCACATGGACATTGGCTAAACCTCTCAAGTGCCTACCCTTGTGTGTTGTTAGTTGGTATGCTTGCAGTAGGATGAGGGTGAGTGTGAGGGTTGGCTAGTGAGATGGGGAAGTGATAAAGTAGATAGAGAGGGTTGGGTGGAGGTTCAAGGTAAGTTGGTGCCCTGGGGAGGTCTCTTCTGCCCTTGGAAGGGAAGAGAACCTCCCTGCGTGCTGTGACTCGAGTCATTGGAAAGCCTGGGTGCAATCGTCCACCTTTGTGCAGTGATTGTCAGTGCTTGCAGCACCTCAATGCTGTCAAACACTGACAGAACAACTGTCAAACTCCATGTGGACATGGTCCCTGTAAGGAAATCGGCCGATGACGTGTCATCAAATGACGTCATCAGACCCGCTTCCTGTTAATTGGCTGGGAAGCCCGCAGGGCGGGCGTAACAAGGCCAGTCAAGGGAAAATCACATCTGCAGAGCGGATGCAGCTGGGAGCGGGACCGGAACCCGGAAACCAGCTCTCCCGCCCCCTCAATTAAATTCTCGGCCTAAGACACAGCGCAGTATTGAGGGAGGTGTGTTGTTGCAGGTGCTGCTTTTCAGATGAGATGATGTAACCTTCCGATGAAAAATCATCGACCTGAAAGGTTAACTCTGTTTCTCTCTCCACAGATGCTGCCTGACCTGCTGAGTGTTCCAGCAGTTTCTGCTTTTGGTTTTAAACTGATTGGTCTGCCTGTTCAGGTGAACATTAAAAGAAAGACTTGCATTTCTATAGAGTCTTTCAGGACCTCAGGGCATCCCAAACCGCTTTACAGCCAATGAAGTGTAGTCACTGTTGGAATGTAGGAAACACAGCAACAAATATGTGCACAGCAAGCTCCCACAAACAGCACTGAGCTAAATGAGCAGTTAATCTGTTTTAGAAAGAAAGACTTAGAAAGACTTGCCTTTCATGACTACCGGACGTCTCAAAGCGCTTTACAGCCAATTAAGTACTTTTGGAGTGTAGTCACTGTTGTAATGTGGGAAACATTATACAGGAAACTCTTTGGTATCCGGCACCGACGGGACCGGCGTGGTGCTGGTTGATCAAAAGTTCCGGATAACGGAGAGTTATATCTACCGAGGCTAATTTTAACAAACAAAAATAAAAAAATCAAGAAATGTGCAGTATACTGCAGTGTTCGGACTTCCGACAGCGCCAGGAGGCCGAGTAGTGGCACTTTGGAGAACTACCCCCACTGACTAACTCGGCGTTCGCGGGAGACTCGGACTCGAACTCGGCAACATTGCCGGTTATTTGAGAGGAGTTTTTGGAGTATGATTTTTGCCGGTTAAGGGAGAATTCCGGATATTTAGGTGCCGGTTAAACAAGAGTTTCCTGTATTAAGTGTTGGTTGAGGGATAAATATTGGTCAGGACACCAGGAGAACTCCCCTGCTCCTCTTCCACATTACAACAGTGACTCCACTTCAAAAAGTACTTCATTGGCTGTAAAGCGCTTTGAGACATCGGTGATCGTGAAAGGCGCTATAAAAATGCAAGTCTTTCTTTCTTTCAAATAGTGCCCTGTGAGCTTTTACATCCACCTGAGAGGGCAGATGTGGACCCGATTTAACGTAACCAAAAGACAACACCTCTGACAGTGCAGCACTCCCTCAGTACTGCCTGGGAGTGTCAGCCTGGATTTTATGCTCAAGTCTCTGGAGCGGGGCTTGAACCCACAACCTTCTGACTCAGAGAGCGAGAATGCTACCCACTGAACCACATCTGACTAATTAATGGTAGTAATAATGTTTCTATTTGAACCTCATTGGGAAATTCCTATTTGAAAATAGACCTTTTGAAGTAGTTTTGTTTGGTCTGGCAAGTTCATACCCAAAAAATATCCTCCCTACGCCATTCATCTGTATCACCACACTGGTTGCACCTCAGAGGTGAGTCGCTGGCTGTGAAATGTTTTGGGACATCCTGAGGATGTAAAAGGTGTCAACTAAGTACAACTTCTTTCTTTACTTGCAGTGTGGCATTTGGTGATGATACCAAGCTATAGCCAGGTGACCAGTATAAGAGAGATAACCAGCATTCAAAAAGACCAGTGATGCAGACGGGCTGAGGATTCGGTACTTGAGTTAATGTAGGTAAACGTGAGGTAGAGCATATTGGACAGAAAATAATGAAAAGTACCACACTGAAGGGTGTCCCTTAATATAGCTCCAGAATGGAAAGGATTCAATGTAATTACTGATCACTCGTTGACAACAACAACTTGCATTTGTATAGCGCCTTTAACCGAGTAAAATCATCCCAAGGCGCTTCTCAGGAGCATTTTCTGACAAAGTTTGACACCGAGCCACATAAAGAGATATTAGGGCAGGTGACAAAAGCTTGGTCAAAGAGGTAGGTTTTAAGGAGCAACTTAAAGGAGGGGAGAGAGATAGAGAGGTGGAGAGGTTTAGGGAGGGAATTCCAGAGCCTAGGGCCTAGGCAACTGAAGGCACGGCCGCCAACGGTGGCGCGATTAAAATCAGGGATGCGCAAGAGGCCAGAATCGGAGGAGCGCAGAGATCTCAGAGGTTTGCAAGACTCAAAAGTTTTTCTAACCTTGTATAGATCACTGCTAGAGCCACATTTAGAACTTTACTGATCTCACACAGAGAATTAGTGAATCGTTGTTGGAGCCTTATCTCCTACCCATGATTCCTTTGAGCTTACCTCGCTGGGGGGGCGAGCAGTGAACTTACCCTAGTGCTGCCTTACCTTTGAAAGGAAATTGAGGCACTGGGGAGAGCTCAGTGAACAGCAACAAGGATGGTTTCGGGAATTAAGTTATAAAGACAGACTGATATTTATTTTCATTTTAGAGTATAGAAGATCCAGGAGGTCCATGGTCCAGGTCTTCTAAATGTTGACAGGCAAGGCTCATTTGGAACTAGAGGTCACAGGTTTCAAAATCTTCACTTTATATAATTTAAAATTGCTAACTTCAAAATGGAGGCTGCTCTTTCTTCACTAAATTACAAAATGGAAGACAGACGCGGAATCTGCAGGAAAACGGAAAAGTGATGAACAGATTCCCTTTGAATTCTGGGGCACAGGTTTATAGGCATTAACGTGTGGAGACATGTGGTGTTCCAGGAACTGGGCAGTAGTTGCTGGATGCAGATGTCGCTATTTCTACGAATGCTAAGATGGTAGAGAATCCACTGGAACATGTGTGGTTAAGGATTGACGTCATTGTCCTGGGTAAGGCACCATTGTTGCTTCAATGGCTAATTCAGGCAAAGCTGATGGGTGATGTCGTCCTCAGCAACTTCTACATCAAGGGAAAGGACCTCCTGACAACACCCTCACCCAGGCCAGGGGGCTGTTGGAACATCGGGAGAATTCATTCCAAGAGCTGGATGAGAAACACTCCTTTTCTTTTAAGGAGAACAGCAACCAAGACACCACACAACCCTGCCACGGCAACCTCTGCAAGACATGCCAAATCATGGACACAGATACCATCATTACACGTGAGGACACTACCCACCAGGTACACGGTACATACTCATGTGACTCGGCCAACGTTGTCTACCTGATACGTTGCAGTAAAGGATGCTCCAGAGCATGGTACATCGGCGAGACCATGCAGACACTGAGACAACGTATGAACGGACACCGCGCAACAATCGCCAGGCAGGAAGGTTGCCTCCCAGTCGGGGAACACTTCAGCAGCCAGGGGCATTCAGCCTCGGATCTGCGGGTAAGCATTCTCCAAGGCGGCCTTCGAGATACACGACAGCGCAAAATCATAGAGCAGAAACTGATAGCCAAGTTCCGCACTCATGAGGATGGCCTCAATCGCTATATCGGGTTCATGTCACGATACAGAACATGACTTGACATCATGGCCGGTCTTCCCAGGTGTTTTTTTTTAAAGAGACTAACACAAGAACACAAATTGACAGGATATGCAGCCAGCAGGTGGTTTGACACGTTGGACCCCCTGGGACACATCTCATTGTCTTGGCTGTGCTCTTTGTTGTAGGGAATAATGTGAATAGATTTTGTCTGGGTTTAAATTGTGAATTCTGAGAGATTCTCTCATTGCTAACTTACCTGATGAAGGAGCGAACTGCTTCGAAAGCTTGTAAAATTAAATAAATCTGTTGGACTATAACCTGGTGTAGTGCGACTTCTCATTTTTGTCCACCCCAGTCCAACGCCGGCATCTCCATATCATGACATCTTTTCTTTTAAACAGTGAATCATTTTAAGTATGTGGGGTGATTTGATGAGTCAGCACCGCCTTGCCCTCGACAGGGGCGGAGCTAGGGTAGAAGGATTGGGAAGGTCGAAGTTCAGATTTGGCCAACTTGGCGCAGCACGGCCACAACTCCAGCGCTGGGTTTTTGTTGGCGTCAGGCTCAAAACGGCAACACGGTCGCGAATTTAAAAGTTAATCGAGTAAATGATTTGCAGTCAATTTTGGCCGAGTCCTGTCATACAGAATTGTCCGACCTCACAGTGATCAGATGGGGTCATGAGCTCCCATCCCCGCAGACTCCCCACGAGCTCCGCCATTGGCCCACGGAAATGCATATTGAAAATTAGAACGTGCGGCGCGCACAATTTTCTGTTCACTTCTGGTGGGTGTGGTTACCCGCTAGCACCATGCACTTGTAAAATTAATGCAGGCTTTATTACCATGTTGTAGATCTTTTGGCTTTTGCATATAATTTTATCTGTAAATAAATCTGGACAGTAGTCTTAGCCTGTACTCACTGCTCCAGTAGTATGTAATGTAATGTGCCTTCTGAGATGATGGGATAAAAGGGTGGACCACCCACTTCTTATGCAATCAGTGTTTTAGCACAATTCAGCACTAATTTTTAGACACAGGCTACACTAATGTAAATACGGCAGAGAATAAAATCTCATCCGTATCTGCCTTGTGATCATGCACTAACAAAAGCCTTAGCTTTCTCATACACATCTCAAAATATGGCATTAAAATGTGTATCAGCACAGATTGCTATTACTATCTATTTTCAGTCGGGCGTCTTGTCAGCTGATTCATATTTGTGTTGGGATCTCGTGATGCGCTTCATCGCAAGTCAATAAAAATCAATTTATCCCACATCCCAGTTTTCAGAGAAAATATTTTTTCCCCCTTAAGAAAAATTGTTTAAAGCAAATTTCGCATTCGGATAGATCTGGGTTTATAGCTGGAAATGAAGTGAAAGAGGTAATGGATGTGTGGTAAAGCTACATTAACTGGAGAGGGCAGGGAAGAAGAAAGCTTCTATCAACTTATAGCCAACCCTTTCAAAGTCCCATCAATTCTGACTGTGGTTGGACTGTGTGATTAAAAACTGCAATCTTGTAAGTAGATCATATGCTGTAGTGTTGCTACATCCCATAACTGTGCCATTAATCAGAACTGCAGACACTAAAGTCTACCAAATAAAATGAAATTCACTAACGGTGAAAAGTTATTAAATAGAAAATGATGCCACCTTCATATCTCACCTGCTGGCCGGTTTATGTAATAAATTGCGCAGAATGTTAAAGTGTACAAAATTATTCAGCGTTACACAGGGAAGGTTTGATGGTTTCACGGCTGAAGGCAAATCTCTTGTGGTTTTAATATTAACAACCCAATGCCTTATGAATTCCAGCATTTCTCATTCCCTTTGTACGATGCACATTTCCATTGCGAGCAGATCTTTGCTCGGGTGTAAGTTTCCGATTTCCCGCCGCTGGAGGGGGAGCCTTGCCCGCTGAGGGTGTGCGGCGGAAAACCGCGCTCAAATTTCCAATATGGCGGGTTCAACCCGTGTGCTCATTAAATTGCCCCTTTACGTCTTTGCTTCTTGCTCTCAGATGCTTTTCCCATAGCAGTTCGGAAATCAGTTCTCCTCCATTGTCCTGAATCGAGTCTGATCATCTTCAGCATTCACCCAGTAATTTGCCTCTGAAATTGAGCATCAGTGTCAAATTACAGTCTGAAACCGACAGAGCTTCAAGGGTTGGAGCAGGAATCAGTTCAGGCTGTTTGGATTGATCATCAGTTTAACTCTTCCTCCAACAGCTGCACTGACCTGCCATTAAATACAATGCAAATTCAGCCCACTGTGCAGGAGGAAAAGGGATCAAGGGTTAAGTCGTGTGAGAATAGAAGGGAAGGGCGGGGTGCTACACTGGTAGAGCGCTCGAGACAGAATGCAAATCCGACTCAATTGATTTTGTACTGGGGTTTCTCTGTGGACACATTTGCCAGTCTCAGTCAGGTTTTCTAGGGGAGGAATCCTTTCCTGCGCTGCTCGAATTTGCCACGATCCCAGTAATTAGGTGAAGAAATGGAATTTCTGCTCTCTGTACAGATGTTCGCAACGTCCCAACTCTCGCTATCAAGAAGGAGAATGTGGATGGGGCGAGAAAATGGAATGGGGATGGTGAGATGATCAAAATAATAAACATGAACAGGAGTATCGCTCTTGTGCTGGAGGGAAGGGCAATGAATGGATTACACTGACAATTTCAGACAGCCGAAACTCACCAGTAGGGGCAATATCATTAGACATCGTGGTGAACAGCACATCCCCAATAATCTGCTCTGCAACATTGCTTTAAAAAGATTCATCCGTTCAGTGGTGACAAAGGCAGACTGGCTCGGAATCGACTGTACGATATTAATAGCCTGTTATATGTTGTGTCATGCTATATATAAATAACACACTATATCGTATTGATAGTGCACTATATAATATTAGTAAATTGTTATATGATATAAGTAACATGCTGTATATTAGCAACATGCTGAGTGATATAAGTAACACAATATATGGTATTAGTAACATGCTATATGATATTGGGCCAGCAGGTGATGGGTTCAAACTCCAAATTAGGACTTGAGTGTATGACCTAGGCTGACACTTCAGTGCAGTATTGTGAGCGAGCTACACTGTCTGTCCAATGAACCTTTTCACTGAGATCCAACTGACGGTTGAGGTGGACTGTAAGATACTCAGTCCTATTTGAAGAACAGCAGGGAGCCCTGACTAATATATCTCCCTAATATTAATAAATTGAATAATGTATCTCACTGCTGACTGTGGGATGCTGTTGGCACGAAATGCTAGCCTACAGTCACTACTCTCTTTCTGATGAGACGTTAAACTGAGGCCCCGTCTGCTCTCTCAGGTGGACAGAAAAGATCCCATGGCACTATTTCGAAGAAGAGCAGGGGAGTTCTCCCCGGTGTCCTGGCCAATATTTATCCCTCAATCAACATCACTAAAAACAAATTATCTGGTCATTATCACATTGCTGTTTGTGGGATCTTGCTGTGCGCAAATTGGCTGCCGCGTTTCCTACATTACAACAGTGACTGCACTTGAAAAGTACTTCATTGGCTGTAAAGCGCTTTGGGACGTCCGGTGGTCGTGAAAGGCGCTATATAAATGCAAGTCTTTCCTTTTTTTCTCCAAAGAAGGAGTAATTCATTGGTTGAAGCGATTTAAGACATTCTGATAAAATTTCATATAAAAGCATGCATTTTTAACCTGTTCGTTTCAAAATTCCTTTGTTTATTCTTTTAATTAACAAGTTAACCTCTATTTTAAATAGGTTAAATCCTTTTTACAATGGTGCACAGAGGATTTTCATATAAATATGTCATGGGGTTCATTACTAATATCACCCAATGCAATTTAAACCCTTGGATTGTTCAACTTCTTCAAAGGTAGCATTATTTAAAAGGCCGGAGTGAATTCACTTCCCTCACCAAACCCACGGGAGCTGATATTCTGAATCCTTGTCCACCACCGAGAATTTATTTTTATTCTTGAGATGTGGGCGTCGCTGGCAAGGCCGGCATTTATTGCCCATCCCTAGTTGACCTGAGAAGGTGATGGTGGACCTTCACCTTGAACCGTTGATAGCGGTTTTGATACAATGGCGGGTCTTGCTGGGCCACTTCAGAGGGCAGTTAAGAGTCAACCATGTTGGTGTGTGTGGTAACACAATACAGCTTCCTGTGACTCGAACTTTATTGCATCACTTCCTGTGATTAGTCCAGGATAAATACTGGACTGATCAGTTGGATCCTGGAGAGGCATAGAGTAAGACCTCTTTTGTATGTAGCACCTTTTTAGTTGATTAAAGCTTACTTTAAGTTCACCATGCGTAAGTCTCATTCTTACGACAATTTAATCAACTTTGGAAAACTTCGCACTCAAACTTTTTGGACGAACTCGGAACTAAGGATCCAGGGAATCACCCATCATGGAAAACATCCTTAAACCATCGCGTCTTGACTTGGACCCAAACACCCCAGCAGCCGGTAAGGTGTGGAAACACTGGTATCGCACGTTTGACAATTTTCTGGAATATTGCAAGGCTGATGATGACTCAAAGTTGCGGATACTCATCAACTGTGTCACCCCGAATGTATTTCAGTATGTGGAGGAATGGGGCAGTTACGAGGAGGCAATTCGGACGCTTAAGAGATTATATACTAAGACACCGAATGAGGTCTATGCCAGACATCTACTAGCTACAGCCCAACAAGGGCCGGAGGAATCCATTGATAAATTCCTCCAAGAGCTTCGCAGACTTAGTATGGACTGTAACTTTCAGGCGGCCTCAGCTGAGCTGTACCGTGAAGAAATGATCCGTGATGCTTTCATCTGCGGGCTTGCCTCCCCATTTATACGCCAGCGTCTACTGGAAAGTAAGACACTTGAGCTTCAGAGAGCTTATGACATGGCTTGCTCTCTAGATCTGGCAAAAAGAAATGCAGACCTTTATACAGTGCCCAGACCTCGGTCTACTGCCTTAACTACAGTCAGGCAATTTAAGAGGCCACAGGTGAACTCTATTAGGGAGGTCTTTATCCCTGACGATCAATCTGATGACTTCACTGATGAAGAGGATGATGACCTCACTGTGGCAGCCTCTTGGCAATCTAAGAAATGCTTCTTTTGTGGTGATGAGTTTCACCCTGGAAATTCTGCCCTGCTCGCAATGCGTTTTGCAGTCATTGCAACAAAAAGGGTCATTTTGCAAAGGTTTGCCTATCAAGAGCCTCTACGAGGGCTTATCAAGCTAAGTCCTACCGAACTGCCCCGGTAAGGGCCTATCAAGATGTTCCGGCTAACATCTATCGTGTTTCCTCTCGGGTTTCCTCTCGAAGAAACACACCTAGAGTTTCAGCCACTCTTTGTGCAACAACACCAATTACAGCTGCTTGTCCTGAGAACCTATTCCATGCAGCTACAAAAGCATCAATTAATGGACATACTTTAGATGCCTTAATTGACTCAGGTAGCACTGATAGTTTCATTAGGGAACAGATTGTTGCAGAGTTAAAGCTACATGTTTTCCCATCGGACCAGGCAGTTGCGATGGCTCAGTCATCACTTAATACCAGAATTTCTGGCTTTTGTATGGTTGAAATAACACTTAATGGTCACAGGTATCTCTCCACTCCACCCGGCTTTCGGTGGTCAAGGATTTATGTAGTGATCTTATCTTAGGGCTGGATTTTCAAAAGCAGCATAAGAAGCTCACCATTGAGTTCGGCGGATCCAAACCTGAACTCACTATTTCTAATATACGACCTCGATTACCGTTCTGTGCATTGTCAGCAGCTTCACTGGATGAACCCTCACTGTTTACCAGTATCCCTCCTCGATGCAAACCGATTATAACAAAGTCACGACGTTTCAGTCAGGAAGACCAGTCTTTTATTGCGGCTGAGATTTCTCGGCTTTTAGCAGAGGATATCATCGAGCCTTGTTCGTCGCCATGGCGCGCCCAGGTCGTTATTGTTAAGAACCCTCTGCAACCTCACAAGAAACGGCTGTGCATTGACTATTCACAGACCATCAATCAATATACGGACTTGGACGCATACCCATTGCCGCGCATCGATGATATGGTTAATAAACTGGCTGAGTACACGGTGTTCTCAACATATGATCTGAAAAGTGCCTATCATCAGGTACCCTTGAAGGTCTCAGACAAGCAGTATACGGCCTTTGAAGCCAATGGACGGCTGTATCAATTTCGTCGCCTCCCCTTTGGGGTCACTAATGGAGTGGCTGTCTTCCAGCGAGCAATGGATGACCTGGTCAAACAGGAAGACTTGAAGGATACGTTTCCTTATCTGGACAATATTACTGTCACAGGTCGCAATCAGCGGGAACATGACGCCAATCTCCAACGATTTTGGGATGCACTCCAGCACCGTAATTTGACATTAAATGCGGCTAAATCCATTGAGTCACAACCAACCATCAACATCCTTGGCTATTGTGTGGGCAATGGCATCATTAAACCTGACCCTGAAAGGCTTCGCCCACTCCAAGAACTCCCGCCACCTAAGAATCCGGCCTCCTTGCGCCGGGCCCTCGGCCTGTTTGCATACTATGCTAAATGGATTCCTAACTTCTCGGACCGAATCCAACCTCTACTGAAGGCCAGCACATTCCCACTAGACACAGCGGCTGTTGCAGCCTTTAACCTCCTGAAAAAACAGTTGGAGAAAGCGGCTCTTCACTCCATCGATGAGAGTCTTCCTTTTGTTGTTGAGTGTGATGCCTCGGAGGTGGCGATCTCGGCCACTCTGAATCAGGAAGGTCGTCCGGTGGCATTTTTGTCCAGGACTTTTCAAGGGGCTGAGCTACATTATCCTCCAGTCGAGAAAGAAGCTACAGCCATCATAGAGGCAGTACGGAAGTGGAGTCATCTCCTAGCTCGCCAGCACTTTACCTTAATCACGGACCAGCGATCGGTCGCCTTCATGCTTGATAATCGAAAACGGACCAAAATTAAAAATAATAAAATCCAGCTTTGGCGGCTGGAATTGGCCTCTTTTGGTTACACCATCCACTATCGACCTGGCAAGGAGAATGTGGCTCCGGATACCCTCACACGAGCATTCTGCTCCGCCATGGCACCCTCTACGCTCGTAGACATCCATGATGGGTTGTGTCATCCGGGCGTTACTCGCATGCTACACTTCGTGCGGTCCCGAAATCTCCCATTCTCTACCGGGGATGTAAAGAAGATGTGCTCGGACTGCAGAGTCTGTGCGGAATTGAAACCTCAGTTTTTCCGCCCCTCGGGTGGTATACTCATACATGCGACCCAGCCAATGCAACGGCTTAGCATCGATTTTAAGGGGCCGTTGCCCTCTTCAACTCGCAACACTTATCTGTTGACCATGGTCGATGAGTATTCCCGTTTTCCGTTTGCCTTTCCCTGCCCCAATATGCTGACGACCACGGTTATCAGCTGCCTTGAGCAGGTATTTGCTTTCTGTGGCATGGCATCCTATGTTCATTCGGATCAGGGCCCTTCTTTTATGTCAGGAGAACTCAAGGCCTATCTCTCGGAACGGGGTATTGCTGCCAGCAGAACGACGCCTTATCATCCGGTCGGGAATGGGCAAGTCGAGCGTTTTAACGCTATCATCTGGAATGCGGTATGTCTGGCTTTGAGATCACGGGGCCTACCCAACCAGCAATGGGAAGCAGTACTTCCAGACGCATTACACTCCACACGGTCCCTCCTTTCGACCGCCACAAATACGATGCCTCATGAACGGTTCTTCCGATTTCAGCGTCGCTCATCCTATGGGATATCTCTCCCGTCGTGGCTGACTACACTGGGACCAGTGCTACTCCGAAGATATGTCCGGGCGTCTAAGAATGACCCCCTGGTAGATGAAGTTGAGCTCACTGACGTCAACCCTACCTACGCCTATATTCGGTATCCTGACGGTCGGGAATCTACCGTGTCATTGCGAGATCTGGCTCCCTGCCCGCCGAAACATAGAGGGACACCAGGGGATGATATTGTACCAGGCACATCTCTGGGCTCGCCAGGTGCCTCTCATCACAATCTGGATCTGACACCGGCTGGTACCTCACTCCAGCGTGCCGACCTGGGGCAGACTGACTATGAGCCCGTCGGGGCTCGCACGCGCAGCCACGATCCACCCCGTACCGTACGCTCGGAAACGGATCTGCCACAGCCCTGCCCGACACCCGTTCGGGCACCAGTACACAGTCAGGATCGTCCTGACCCCTCACAGAGCGGGCTGGATCACTCGGACTCTGGTCCACGGCTCGCGGCGGGTAAACGGGCTAGGGGCCCTCTACCGCTACGAGAACCCAAACGGGTGCGGCTCTCCCTCGTCCAGCGGCTACGAAATGGAGGGAGCATCCCGGCCTCCTAATCTTTTGGGGGGGGAGAATGTGGTAACACAATACAGCTTCCTGTGACTCGAACTTTATTGCATCACTTCCTGTGATTAGTCCAGGATAAATACTGGACTGATCAGTTGGATCCTGGAGAGGCATAGAGTAAGACCTCTTTTGTATGTAGCACCTTTTTAGTTGATTAAAGCTTACTTTAAGTTCACCACGCGTAAGGCTCATTCTTACGACAGTGTGGGACTGGAGTCACATATAGGCCCAGACCAGGTAAGGACGGCAGGTTTCCTGCCCCAAACTACATTAGTGAACCAGATAGGTTTAAACAACAATCCGACAGCTTCATCGTCACTTTTACTGACACCAGCTTTTTATTTCCAGATCTTGTCATTGAATATATTTAAGGTGGAGATAGACAGATATTTGAAAAGTAAGTTAATCAAGGGTTATGGGGAGCGGGCAGGGAAGTGGAGTTGAGGCCAAGATCTGATCAGCCATGATCTCATTGAATGGCGGGGCAGGCTCGAGGGGCCAAATGGGCGACTCCTGCTCTTACGTCTTATGTTCTTAAACTAAATTCAAATTCTCAAACCACCAATAGTGGGGTACTGAATTCATATTCTCAGGATTATTAGTACAGGCCTCTGGATTGCTAGTCTAGTAACATAACTACAGGAAACTTTCGTTTATCCGGCACCCAAATATCCGGAATTCTCGCTTAACCGGCAAAAATCAGGTAAGTTTTATTATACAGACAAGACCCCGATTCTGACCTTTCGCCCCCACGAAAGGGGGGGTCAACGTTCTTCCGACTCGGACCTGTCGCTGCCACGGAGGAAAAAGCCGGAGTCTCATTTACTTTCTTTCTCCGGGTCCCAATTGTTAAGCCTGTGGCCGTGTACGGGGTTCTCGTATCTTGCTAAGTATAGCTCTCTGTAATCCGGCACTTTCGATCAACCGGCACCACGCCGGTCCCGTCGGTGCCGGATAAACGAAAGTTTCCTGTGCTACACTACCGTCCCCACTATTTATCTGAAAATTACAGGCACACTGCCCGTGATAATCCAATATTTGCCAGTCCTAGGCAAGGGTTCAGAAAATATGCCTTGCAACAACAATGTGCATTTATCTAGTGCCTATAACGCAGTAAAACATCCCAAGGTGTTTCACAGGAGCGTTATCAGACATAAATTGACATATTGCCCGATGGTTTATAATGACACCAAGAAAAGTGTAGGTTTCACAAATGCCGAATTGGTGGATTTTTTTCGATGATTGTTCTGCCACACGACATTGGCAAGAATTCAGCTTTAAACCTCCAGTGAGATCCGTGAGTATACACCGTGTGTGCACAGTGAGGTATACTAGGCACAGCTGCACCTTCTGTACAAAAGTATGGGTCAATGGTAGCACTCTCGCCTCTGAGTCTGTGGCTTCTAAGCCCCACTCCTGAGACTTGAGCACACAATCTAGGCTGACACTCCAGTGCAGTGCTGAGGGAGTGCTGCACTGTTGGAGGTGCAGTCTTTCGGATGAGACGTTAAACCGAGGCCCCGGCTGCAATCTCAGATGGGCGCAAAAGATCCCACGGCACTATTTTGAAGAGCAGGGGAGTTCTCTCCAGTGTCCTGGCCAATATTTATCCCTCAACCAACATCATTATCTGGTCATTACTGCATACAGTTTTGGTCTCCTTATATAAGGAAGGATATACTTGCATTGGAGGCAGTTCAGAGACGATTCACTAGGTTAATTCCAGAGATGAGGGGTTTGACTTATGAGGAAAGGTTGAGCAGGCTGGGCCTATACTCATTGAAATTTAGAAGAATGAGAGGTGATCTTATTGAAACAAATAAGATACTGAGGGGGCTCGACAAGGTAGATGCAGAGAGGATGTTTCCCCTCGTGGGGAAATCTAGAACACGGGGGCACAGTTTTAGAATAAAGGGTCGCCCTTTTAGAACTGAGATGAGGAGGAATGTCTTCTCTCAGAGGGTCGTACATCTGTGGAATTCTCTGCCCCAGAGAGCTGTGGAGGCTGGATCATTAAATACATTTAAGGTGGAGATAGACAGATTTTTGCAAGATAAGGGAGTGAAGGGTTATAGGGAGCGGGCGGGAAAGTGGCTTTGAGCCCAAGATCAGCCATGATCTCATTGAATGGCGGAGCAGGCTCGAGGGGCCAAGTGGCCTATTCCTGCTCCTATTTCTTATGTTCTTATGTTCTTTTTATCACATTGCTGTTTGTGGGAGCTTGCTGTGCGCAAATCGTCTGCTGCGTTTCCCATATTACAACAGTGACTAAACTTCAAAAAGTGCTTCATTGGCTGTCAAGTGCTTTGTGACGTCCGGTGGTCGTGAAAGGCGCTATAGAAATGCAAGTCTTTCTTTCTTTTAAACAACAAATGGTGCTGAGAACTGAATGTGAACACAGGTCGTGGTTTGGTCTGTATGGGTTTGACACTTTCAAATCCAACCTCAACTTATCATTCCTGCACCTGCTATGCAAAATCCTGCAGAGAGCGGATCAGTTCATTCACATCAGGCAGGATTTCACCCTGGAATTATTCAGCATAACTCCAGTGAATGTGAGTGGGAAATCCTTTGAGAGCTCCCCTGTTGTCCCACCAGCTCCCCCGCTGTCCCCATAAGTGATGGAGACAAGGGGGATTTTATGAATGGAGACGTGTTGGAGGCGGGACTGCTGCTTGCCGGGTTTCAGTCCCGCCTCCATCAGCTTCTGGCCAACCAGCGGGATTTTCCCCTGATTGACCTTGTTAAGCCCGCCCGGCGGGCTCAGCAGGCCAATTAGGGGGAAGTCACTGACAGAGCACATCAACGTATGACGTGTCATCTGTCAAGAATTTTTGAAAGAAGAAATGTCATCGTTTGACAGCTCTGTGAAGCTGTCAAACACTGACATTCCGTGTAGTTTGATGAGACCTTGTGTTCAGGACTCATCAAACCTTTCTACTTTGCAGAAATCAGCTGGCTGTTGTATCGGAGAATGCAACAGCCAGTCTGTGATCTCTACAATGGAGATATCGGGGACTCCGGCTCCACAGCGGCTGAAGGCTGCAGGCAGAAACAAAGGTAAGTGAACATTTTCTAACACTTTACACTCACCTCACATACTTACCACTCCACACTTGCACCCATCACTCACCTCTACATCGCACTTTCAGACCCTTCTGACCCCTGTAGACCTCCTACTCACCTCCTACACCCCGCAGGGTTCCCCCAAGTCAGGAAGCCTGCACTTCAGGACGAAAAATGGGGATAATCCTATTTTCTGCCTGTTAACTACCTGTTAACAGGCAGTTAATAGGCTTTAATCCCTTCCCGCCTCCAAGGAGACGGGACCCAGGGCAGGACGGCTTCCCGCCAACTGGCAAGAGGACATGGAGGTGGGTTGGGGGTGGGTTTGCCACCCGGCCCCAAATTCTGCCACTTTCCCGGCAGTCCCGCCTCCATACCCGCCTCCTCGGGGCTGGTAAAATCCAGCCCATAGAGTATGTTGACCCTGACATGGCTGGGCGTCTTCAAATAGCATGCAGACAACAGAGAGATGTTATTTGTTCTCTGGCAACTGGAGGTGTGAGAAACGCCAGGTTGCTTCAATAGTAAGGGGACCACGGCGAGCCCCAGAGGTTGTCACCACGCTACCCTGCAGAATCACCTGAGGCCATGCTCTCTAACAGAGGTGGGAATGCTGCCAGATCCCTGTCAACGATACTTAAATTGCCCTGACCATAGACAATTGGCCAGGATCAGGGAAGGGCTGAACTCCCAGCCAACCAGGAAAGTGAAAAATCCAGTCCACCATTTCAAACACTTTGGGGGTTAAATTTGCCCCCGAAAACAGGCGCGGAGATCATGATATGCGATTAACCCGCGTCCATTGAGTGGAATGTAGGCAGTTGGCCAGCTCATTATAATGATTTCTGTGTGTAGCCAGTGCTCCCCACGCTGTTCATTGACTGCACGCATCAGCAAGGGGCCCAATATCGTTACTGTCTAGCACTACTTAAAGTTAGCCTACACTACTTAAAGCTAGCCTCCACCTCTTAAAGGGGAGGTGCATTGTGGCTGGAGCAGGTGCTGGGAGTCATTCTACAAGCGCATCTGACCTGGGAAAGAGTGAAGAATGGCTGACCATGGGAGAGAGCGGGCACCCAGGTTTTTGGACACTGCGCTGGTGGTCTTAGCAGAGGAGGTGGAAAGGAGGAGAGATGTCCTATATCCTCAGGGGGCCAGGAGGCCCTCCAGACACACGATGAGAAGGCAGTGGGAGCAGGTAGCCATGGAGGTCAATGCCAGGAGTTTAGCCCCAAGGACCAGGATGCAGTGCCGGAAGAAGTTTAATGATCTCACACGAGTGGTCAAGGTCAGTGAATGCATCTTCAAATGCCATATCCTACCAACTGCACCACTAGCCTCAGACACTGCTCAATTCGCCACACTCCCATCACCTACTGATAATCTTTATGGGCTGGATTTTCTGGGGGGTCAATGGGCGCGATTGATGTCGGGTCGGGTGGGAAAGTGGGTTTTGTTCAGTAGCGGCGGGTTTACAGCGGGGGACCCAATTCAGGTTATTAGTGGCTTGTTTAGAGCCACTTAAAAATGAATTTCAGCTCACCTTCTGAATTTGACAGCTCGCCCACGGGGTCCACACTGGTCGTGGACCACATCTGTCAAGCTGAGGCGGGAGTTCAGTGGTCATTGAATCAGCTGTTGAGTTGACAGCTTCAAATGTATAATAAAAGCTCCCACCTTACAGAGATATCTTCCCTCAGCCACAAACTCTTCCTCACTGCATTTCCACAACAGATTCACCATGCTGCAAGTCTTTACACAAGTCTCCATCCAGTCTGATCTCATTACCTCTCTCACCACTGACAAATCGCTTCTGTCAACTCTACTTCACCTGCCATCTATTCCATCAGCATGGGTGCCTTTTATACTCTCTCACCTTGGTCCTCAGAATCCCACCACGATCAGCCCCAACATCAGCAGCACCAGGCACACCAGCAGCACCAACAACACCGTCAACCTTCTCCGCAATCACCTGATGCTGCACAGGACAGAGGGCATCAGCACCCGACCACATTGCTGCCCGGGACGCCAGGGATGGTCTCACCATGGCCAGATTTACTTCACTTGATGCTGTACACCCTGGCTGTCACATGATGCACCAGGTTGGCATCACCCCACACCAACACCATAAAGCATCCCTACAATGCCCAAGCCATTCCTTTCACACTCATCACCATTGCGGGGGATACCATTATGTCTCACCATTCACTGCAACTCACTAAGCCACTTCCAAAGGTGCACACAAATCTGTCAAAGAATTAAAGCAGTGGCACTGGCGAGAGGATAAAGAGCGGCCCGAGAGCGGAGCTGAATTAAAGCAGCGGCAGCAGCAAGAGGATAAAGAGCAGCCCGAGAGCGGAGCTGAATTAAAGCAGTGGCAGCGGCGAGAGGATAAAGAGCAGCCCAAGAGCGGACCTGAATTAAAGCAGCGGCAGCGACGAGAGGATAAAGAGCGGCCCGAGAGCGGAGTTGAATTAAAGCAGCGGCAGCGGCGAGAGGATAAAGAGCAGCCCGAGAGCGGAGCTGAATTAAAGCAGCGGCTGCGGCGAGAGGATAAAGAGCAGCCCGAGAGCGGAGCTGAATTAAAGCAGCGGCAGCAGCGAGAGGATAAAGAGCGGCCCGAGAGCGGAGCTGAATTAAAGCAGCGGCAGCAGCGAGAGGATAAAGAGCGGCCCGAGAGCGGAGCTGAATTAAAGCAGCGGCAGCAGCGAGAGGATAAAGAGCGGCCGGAGAGCGGAGCTGAATTAAAGCAGCGGCTGCGGCGAGAGGATAAAGAACAGCCCGAGAGCGGACCTGAATTAAAGCAGCGGCAGCGACGAGAGGATAAAGAACAGCCCGAGAGCAGAGCTGAATTAAAGCAGCGGCAGCGGCGAGAGGATAAAGAACAGCCCGAGAGCGGAGCTGAATTAAAGCAGCGGCAGCGACAAGAGGATAAAGAACAGCCCGAGAGCGGAGCTGAATTAAAGCAGCGGGAGCGGCGAGAGGATAAAGAGCAGCCCGAGAGCGGAGCTGAATTAAAGCAGCGGCTGCGGCGAGAGGATAAAGAACAGCCCGAGAGCAGAGCTGAATTAAAGCAGTGACGAGAGGATAAAGAGCAGCCCGAGAGCGGAGCTGAATTAAAGCAGCGGCAGTGACGAGAGGATAAAGAGCGGCCCGAGAGCGGACCTGAATTAAAGCAGCGGCGAGAGGATAAAGAGCGGCCCGAGAGCGGACCTGAATTAAAGCAGTGGCAGTGGCGAGAGGATAAAGAGCGGCCGGAGAGCGGAGCGGAATTAAAGCAGCGGCAGTGGCGAGAGGATAAAGAGCGGCCGGAGAGCGGACCTGAATTAAAGCAGCGGCAGTGACGAGACTCCGATTCAAAAACAACAACAACAAAAAATCAAAGAATGACATCACAGGAGAGCAGGTAGGTGATTGGTTGGTGAGTGTTACAGCTCTTTTTGCTCTCTAAGTGAGGGAAGGGGGTTAAATTAAGAGCTGAGAAACTGTAACTTTCTAGTACTTATTAAATTAATAACTTAAACTAAATAAAATAATCAAACAATAAAACTAAAATATCGATTGAATAAAAGCTTTAACTAATTAATTAATAAATAAAACAAGGTTCGAGATGGCAGGGCAGGTGGTGTGTCGTAACTGCAGCATGTGGGAGTCTGTGGAGAGCATCGCGATCCCGAGCAACCACATCTACAGTAAGTGTCTGCTACTCGAGGAACTTCGGCTCAGAATTGTTGAGCTGGAGTACGAGCTGCAGACATCGCGAAGCATCAGGGATGGGGAGAGGTACCTGGACACTTTGTTCCAGGAGGCAGTCACACCCTTTAGGTTAAGTAGTAGTTTAGAGTTTGTCAGTGGTCAGGGACAGGAGGGTGTGACTGCGAGTCAGGAAGGTAGGGGGACCCAGGATGTAGTGATGGAGGAGCCTCAGCCCTGGACCTTGTCCAACAGGTACGAGGTACTTGCTGCCTGTATGGATGAGGAAAAGGACTGCAGGGAGGATGGGCAAACTGACCACGGCACTGTGGTACAGGGGGCCGTCCAAGTGGGGGGAGAAGGAAGGAATGTGGTAGTGGTAGGGGACAGTATAGTCAGGGGGATAGATACTGTTCTCTGCAGCCGCGAAAGAGAGTCCTGAAGGCTGTGTTGCCTGCCTGGTGCCAGGGTTAAGGATATCTCCTCGCGGCTGAAGAAGAACTTGGAGTGGGAGGGGTCCATGTAAGAGAATACGACATAGGTAGAACTAAGAATGAGGTTCTACTGAGGGAGTTTGAGGAGCTAGGGTCTAAATTAATAAGCAAAACCTCAAGGGTAATAATCTCTGGATTACTACCTGAGCCACATGCAAATTGGCATAGGGTCAAGCAGATCAGAGAGTTAAATGCATGGGTCAAAGAGTGGTGTGGGAAGAAGGGGTTTCAATTCATGGGGCACTGGGACCAGTACTGGGGAAAGAGGGAGCTGTTCCGTTGGGACGGGCTCCATTTAAACTGGGCTGGGACCAGCATCCTGGCAAATCGAATAACTAAGGGCTGTAGCTAGGGCTTTAAACTAAAAAAGGTGGGGGAGGGGTCAGGTGAGGGAAAATTTAGAAATCTAAAGAGAAAGGTCAAGGCAATAGAGCAGTGTAGCGATTTGGGTAAAAATAAGCAGAGTGTGACAGGAAGGGACAGAGGGGGAGAAATTGGTGACCTTTGCACCTCCCGTTAGAGCCTCCGGGGGCAGTAACGGGGCGGCAATCACTACCGACCGGGCGCGGCGACAAGATCAACTCCCACGGTATTCGGCGGGAGGTTTGGGGTGGCGGCACAGCGTTGCACCCCGATCTCCTTCACCCAGAGATTGTGACGTCATCGCTGTGCGCATCGCCCCAGTAGCGTCCCGGACCTGAACTTTGGTTCCGCCCCCTGCAGCATCACCGGGCGAAAACACCGGCAGCTGCAGGAGACGTTCATCGGGAGGCCGGGTGCTTCGGGGGCGATACTTAAAGGCGAGGTGGCTGAGGTAAGCAACAAAAAATCTGAAATGATGTTTCTGGGTCTTTTTCAATTTTCTTCGCCGGCGCTCGATCAGCCCGGCACTCTGCTCCAGTGATCGATCAGCCCGGCACTCTGCTCCAGTGATCGATCAGCCCGGCACTCTGCTCCAGTGATCGATCAGCCCGGCACTCTGCTCCAGTGATCGATCGATCAGCCCGGCACTCTGCTGCAGAGCATCAGGCGGATCGGGCCGGATCGCGGCTGCCGTCGGGGCCCAGGTAAGTATTGCCCTTGCAGAGCCTGCAGCGATGGCCCTTCCCTTTAAGGGAGGGAAGGAGCCTTCCAAGGCGGCAGTGCTGCTCGGCCCAGTGTACAGCGCTGCTCACCCACCGCCCCGCCTGCTGCCTGTTGCGCTCCAGGACGGAAGTGGAACGCATGATTTAGCCCTCCACTTCCTTCCTGGAGCGCAAAACCAAATTTTTTAAAAGTTAAAAGACATGAGCGCCTGGTGCTAATTTTTTCAACTTTTAAAAGTTAGTGCCCCAAACGGGGCTATAATGAATTTCTCCCCCAGAGAGTTTAACGGTAGCAGTGCAGTAGAGAATAAGGTCAAAGCAGGGAATAATGGTAAAAATTTTAATTAAAGACTCTTTATCTGATTGCATGAAGCATTCGTAACAAGATAAACAAACTAGTGGCATAAATAGAGGTAAATGGGTTTGATCGAATAGCCATTACAGAGACGTGGTTGCAAAGTGACCAAGGTTGGGAACTAAATGTTCCAGGGTACTTGACGTTTCGAAAAGACAGGCAGAATGGAAAAAGAGGGGTGTAGCCCTGATAATAAAGGATGGCATAAGGACAGTAGAGAGCAAGGATCTCGGCTCGGAAGATCAGGAAGTAGAATCAGTATGGGTGGAGATAAGGAATAACAAGGGGCAGAAAACACTGGTGGGAGTAGTATATAGGGCCCCTAACAGTAGCTATATAATTGGACAGAATATTAATCAAGAAATATTAGGAGCTTGTAACAAAGGTAATGCAATAATCGTGGGGGACTTTAATCTTCATAGACTGGACAAATCAAATTGGCAAAGGTAGTCTGGAGGACGAGTTCATGGTATGTATTCGGGACAGTTTCCTAAAACAGTACGTCATGGAACCAACCAGGGAACAGGCTATTTTAGATCTTGTATTGTGTAATAAGACAGAGTTAATGAGCAATCTCATAGTAAAGGATCCTCTGGGGCAGAGTAATCATAATATGATGGAATTTCACATTAAGTTTGAGAGTGAATTGCTTAAGTCCAAAACGAGAGCCCTAAACTCAAATAAAGCCAATTACAGGAAACTCTTTATTAACCGGCACCCAAATATCCAGAAATCTCTCTTAACCGGCAAAATTCTTGAGTAGGTAACCGGGGTTTTCCTTCATCTCTCGTTTAAAATTAACTTTAAAAAAAACCCCGAGGCGTTTGCCTTGTATCGGAGCGTGTAGATTGGGAGGGGAATGTGCAGCCCGGGTAGGCAGCGGACACGACAGATGGTCAGTTGGCGGTTCCCAGGGAGACGGAGCTCCGAATGCAGGCGCATGTCAATGTGTACGGGGCTCTCGTACGTTGGGAGATATAACTCTCCATTATCCGGACTTTTTGATTAACCGGCACCACGCCGGTCCCGTCGGTGCCGGTTAATAAAGAGTTTCCTGTACATAGGTATGAGGGGCGAGTTGATTAAGGTAGATTGGAAAAATAGATTAAAAGGTATGGCGGTAGATAAGCAATAGCTAGCATTTAAAGAAATATTTCATAATTTTGAACAAAATTCCATTACATTGAGAAACAAAAACTCCACAGGAAAAGTGATCCATCTGTGGCTAACTAAAGAAGTTAAGGATAGCATTAGATTGAAAGAAGAAGCTTATAATGTTGTGAAGAATAGTAGTAAGCCTGAGGATTGGGAGAGTTTCAGAAACCAGCAAAGGATGACCAAAAAATTGATTAAAAAGGGAAAAAATAGAATATGAGAGAAAACTAGCAAGAAATATAAAACAGATTGTAAGAGTTTCTACAAGTATGTAAAAAGGAAGAGACTAGCAAAAGTAAACGTTGGTCCCTTAGAGGCTGAGACAGGAGAAATTATTATGGGGAATAAGGAAATGGCAGAAACATTAAACAAATAATTTGTATCTGTCTTCACAGTAGAAGACACAGAAAGCATACCAAAAATGGTGGGAAACCAAGGGTCTAATGAGGGTGAGGAACTTAACGTAATTAATATAAGTAGAGAAAAAGTACTAGAGAAACTGATGGGACTAAAAGCCAACAAATCCCCAGGACCTGACAGCCTACATCCTAGGGTTCTAAAAGAGGTGGCTGCAGAGATAGGAGATGCATTGGTTTTGATTTCCAAAATTCCATAAATTCTAGAACGGTCCCAGCGGATTGGAAGGTAGCAAATGTAACACCGCTATTCAAGAAAGGAGGGAGAGAGAAAACAGGGAACTACAGGCCAGTTAGCCTGACATCAGTCATCGGGAAAATGCTGGAATCCATAGTTAAGGAAGTGGTATCAGGGCACTTAGAAAATAATAACATGATTAGGCAGAGTAAACATGGTTTTATGAAAGGGAAATCGTGTTTGACAAATTTATTAGAGTTTTTTGAGGATGTAACTAGCAGGGTGGATAAAGGAGAACGAGTGGATGTAGTATATTTGGATTTCCAAAAGGCATTCTATAAGGCGCCACATAAAAGGTTATTACACAAGATAAGGGTGCATGGGGTTGGGGGTAATATAGTAGCATGGATAGAGGATTGGTTAACGGACAGAAAACAGAGAGTAAAGATAAACAGGTCTTTTTCAGGTTGGCAGGCTGTAACTAGTGGGGTGCCACAAGGATCAGTGTTGGGGCCTCAGCTATTTACAATCTATATTAATGACCTAGATGACGGGTCCGAGTGTAATGTATCCAAGTTTGCTAACGATGCAAAGCTAGGTGGGACAATAAGCTGTGAGAACACAAAGTGTCTGCAAAGGGATATAGATAGACTAAGTGAGTGGGCAGTAAGGTGGCAGTTGGAGTATAATGTAGGGAAATGTGAGGTTATTCACTTTGGTAGGAAGAATAGAAAAACAGAATCTTTTTAAATGATAACTTTCAAATGTTGGTGTTCAGAGAGATTTGGGTGTCCTCGTGCAAGAAACACAGAAAGCTAGCATGCAGGTACAGGAAGGCAAATGGCATGTTGGCCTTTATTGCAAAGGGGTTGGAGTATAAGAGTAAGGAAGTCTTGCTACAATTGTACAGGGCCTTAGTGAGACCACACCTGGAGTACTGTGCACAGTTTTGGTCTCCTTATCTAAGGAAGGATGTACTGGCCTTGGAGGCAGTGCAACAAAGGTTCACTAGATTGATTCCTGGATGAGAGGGCTGTCCTATGATGAGAGATTGTGTAGAATGGGGCTATACTCTCTAGTGTTTAGAAGAATGAGAGGTGATCTCATTGAAACATACCAGATTCTGAAGGGGATTGACAGGGTAGATGCTGAGAGGCTGTTTCCCCTGGCTGAAGTGTCTAGAACTAGGGGGCATAGTCTCAGGATAAGGGGTAGGCCATTTAAGACCGAGTGAGGAGGAATTTCTTCACTCAGAGGGTTGCGAATCTTTGGAATTCTTTGCCCCAGAGGGCTGTGGATGCTGAATCTTTGATTATTTTCAAGGCTGAGATAGATAGATTTTTGAACTCTAGGGGAATCAAGGGATATAGATCAGGCAGGAAAGTAGAGTTGAGGTCGATGATCAGCCATGATCTTATTGAATGGCAGAGCAGGCTCAAGGGGCCATATGCCCTACTCCTGCTCCTATTTCTTATGTTCTTATGTTCTTAAAGTGTTGAAAATAAAAGTTTCAATGTTTGACACCACATTAACAGAAACTTTACGTGAACATTGGCTAAAACACCCAAATGGCTACCCTTGTGTGTTGTTAGTTGGTATGATTGCACTAGGATGAAGGTGGGTGTGAGGGGTGGCTAGTGAGATGTGGATGTGATAATGTAGATATAGAGAGAGGAATGGGTGGAGTGCAAGGTAAGTTGGTGTGAGTAAGGATGTGTAGGAGTAGGGTAGGGAAGGCAGAGTGATGGGGATGTGATGAGTGGCACAGCAGGATGAGGTTGAGTGTGGCTTTGTACTAACCTTTCGTGATCTACTGAGATCATTGAAATGTTTGCGGCACTGCACCCAGGTCCTCCTGACCACATCCCTGCTTGTGCCCTCCTCTGCAATGTACACTCAGGCTGTGTTGATCTCCTCGGGAGGTCTCTTCCACCCATGGGACGGGGAGAGGACCTCCCTGCGTGCTGTGACTCCCACCATAAGCATATGGAGAGAATCATGGGAGAGCCTGGGTGCAGGTGTGCACCTCTGTGCAGTGCTTGTCAGTGTTTGCAGCACTTCAATGCTGTAGAATTCTGACAGCACAAATATTAAAATAAATTTGGACATGGTCCCTTTAAGGAAACCGGCTGATGACGTCACCAAACCTGCTTCCTCTAATTGGACGGGAAATGCGCTGGATGGGCTTAACAAGCCCAATCTAGGGAAATTCATTCCAGAGACCGGGATGGAGACAACAGCGGGGTTGGGACCCGCCACCGACATCGCCCGCCACGGACCCGCCGAGGTAAGTAAAACCACGGCCTACGCTTCACCTCACCCTCACACACTTAGCGCTATTGCAAGCCTCAGATTGCACGACACTCACTGACACACTTCACTCTCTCTTGCAGGAGAAGGTGGCGCAGGAACTAACCGGAGGGGGAGAGGCGTGCCTGGGGTTCTAACCCCCATGGAGGAGACGGTGCTGGCCATTATGGGAAGGGCCATTGCTGAGGCTACTAGCGAGGCTGAAGCCATTGAAGATGAGGGTATCCGCATACCTAATCCTCCTTCCCACATCCCATTTCTCCGTCATCCCTCAAGCTCTTCTGACTTACAAGCTGCAGATGGTATAAACAGGCACTTCTTACTTTCTCCTCTGCCCTCACCACAACCATACACTTGCCCCTTTTTAATTTCAGATACGGTAGAACTGCAACCAGCCCAGGCAGTGGAGGAAGACCAAGAATACAGTGAAGATGAAGACACGCCGTCACTCGATTTCAGTCGAGCACAGATAGACACTGGGCGTAATTTAGGGGAAAGCTTAGAGGCGGGATCTGCACGTGGTGAGACACCAGGCACAAGTGCGCTGCAGCCAAGACAGGAGGAAAGGAGAGCGCAGGTGCCAGCTCCTCGGAGGGCGAGGTCACACACTAGTTCTGCTGCAGAGGACTCAGGTGAGGGCTTCGATGGGCCAGGCTACAGCAGAAGGCTGATGGGTGTACACACCGAAATGCTTGGTGCATTGGGAAGCCAGCCAGCAAGCCTGCATTCAATGTCAAGGAGCATGGAGGAGTCTGGCACCAGCTTGACACAGGGCTTTGCACAGAGCTTGGAGTCCATCCATTCCAGCATGGAAGTGATGGCCAACTCCATCAACACACTTGTGGACCTAACCATGATGTACCATCTGATGGTCGATGTCTCAGCTTCCATTGCCGCACAAGCAGCAGCCACCCAACGTCTGAGTGCTGCAGTGGAAGCTCAGATTGCTGCCAATGTTCAAAGGGGCTTGCAGGGTGTCACAGCAATCCAGCAATCTGTCCTCTAACAGATTACTAGGATTGCTGAGGCACCGCCCCGGGAGAGTGGCAGTGGCTCCATGGAGCACAAACCTGCTGTCCTCTCTCAAGGTGATGTGGAGATGCCAGTGTTGGACTGGGGTGGACAAATGTGAGAAGTCGCACAACACCAGGTTATAGTCCAACAGCTTTATTTGAAATCACAAGCTTTCAGAGCGCTGCTCCTTCAAATAAAGCTGTTGGACTATAACCTGGTGTTGTGCGACTTCTCACATCTCTCTCAGGATAACAGCATTCCTGCTCCCACCCCGGTCACTCCGCCGGTGCCCTTGCTGTTGCCTGTCAGCCATTAGCACAGACTGCTGCCGCCCAGGCTGAGATGGTGCAGTCTGAAGCCGTTCCTTTTAGTTGCAGAGCTGCTTGAGATTTCCCTCCAAGACCATCTGCAGTCACCTCCACTGAAAGTCAGCAGCCTTCCACCAGCCATGCTGCAGCGACTGGGGAAGCACCTCGTAGGAGCACTAAGCAAGGCAAAAGCACACAAAAGAGGCATTAAGGGAATGCACAAGAGTGATTATTTTAATTTTGTATGCAATATGGCATGATTTAATTTATACATTTGGTTTGGAATGTGTATTTTGTGTTGGCTTTTGTTTTTGTATTGTGGCCAAGAGGACCATGTGATGGTCAGTGACAGACGGGAAGGGAAGGAGTGTGGGACTGTTGGTGAATGGGGAATTGGGGTTGAGGTTATTGGTATCTCACTTGAATTGCTTGTTCATGTACAGTCTGGCCTAAAAGGGGCTATCTAGATTGCAGCCTCTCTTCCTCTCCCTCCTGCTCCACATGCTCCTCCTCCTCCACCTCGTGCTCCTCCTCCTCATGCTCCTCCTCCTCCTCATGCTTCTCCTCCTCCTCATGCTCCTCCTCCTCGTGCTCCTCCTCCACCTCGTGCTCCTCCTCCTCCTCATGCTCCTCCTCCTCCTCATGCTCCTCCTCCTCCTCATGCTCCTCCTCCTCGTGCTCCTCCTCCTCCTCATGCTCCTCCTCCTCCGCATGCTCCTCCTCCACCTCATGCTCCTCCTCCTCCTCGTGCTCCTCCTCCTCCTCATGCTCCTCCTCCTCATGCTCCTCCTCCTCCTCGTGCTCCTCTACCTCCGCATGCTCCTCCTCCTCCTCATCATGCTCCTCCTCCTCCTCATGCTCCTCCTCCTCATGCTCCTCCTCCTCGTGCTCCTCCTCCTCCTCATGCTCCTCCTCCTCGTGCTCCTCCTCCTCCTCATGCTCCTCCTCCTCGTGCTCCTCCTCCTCGTGCTCCTCCTCCTCCTCGTGCTCCTCCTCCTCGTGCTCCTCCTCCTCCTCGTGCTCCTCCTCCTCCTCATGCTTCTCCTCCTCGTGCTCCTCCTCGTCGTGCTCCTCCTCCTCCTCGTGCTCCTCCTCCTCCTCATGCTCCTCCTCCTCGTGCTCATCCTCCTCCTCTTGCTCCTCCTCCTCCTCTTGCTCCTCCTCCTCTGCATGCTCCTCCTCCTCCTCATGCTCCTCCTCCTCCTCATGCTCCTCCTCCTCGTGCTCCTCCTCCTCATGCTCCTCCTTCTCCTCGTGCTCCTCCTCCTCCGCATGCTCCTCCTCCTCCTCATGCTCCTCCTCCTCCTCATGCTCCTCCTCCTCGTGCTCCTCCTCCTCATGCTCCTCCACCTCATGCTCCTCCTCCTCCTCATGCTCCTCCTCCTCGTGCTCCTCATCCTCATGCTCCTCCTCCTCCTCGTGCTCCTCCTCCACCTCGTGCTCCTCCTCCTCGTGCTCCTCCTCCTCCTCATGCTCCTCCTCCTCGTGCTCCTCCTCCTCATCTTGCTCCTCCTCCTCCTCATGCTCCTCCTCCTCCTCATGCTCCTCCTCCTCCTCGTGCTCCTCCTCTTCCTCGTGCTCCTCCTCCTCCTCCTCGTGCTCCTCCTCCTCCTTATGCTCCTCCTCCTCGTGCTCCACCTCCTCCTCATGCTCCTCCTCCTCATGCTCCTCCTCCTCATAGTGCTCCTCCTCCTCATGCTCCTCCTCCTCCTCGTGCTCCTCCTCCTCATGCTCCTCCTCCTCGTGCTCCTCCTCCTCCTCGTGCTCCTACTCCTCCTCATGCTCCTCCTCCTCGTGCTCCTCCTCCACCTCGTGCTCTTCCTCCTCGTGCTCCTCCTCCTCCTCATGCTCCCCCTCCTTGTGCTCCTCCTCCTCATCATGCTCCTCCTCCTCGTGCTCCTCCTCCTCCTCATGCTCCTCCTCCTCGTGTTCCTCCTCCTCATCATGCTCCTCCTCCTGGTGCTCCTCCTCCTCGTGCTCCTCCTCCTCCTCATGCTCCTCCTCCTCATGGTGCTCCTCCTCGTCGTGCTCCTCCTCCTCCTCGTGCTCCTCCTCCTCCTCTCCCTCCTCCTCCTCGTGCTCCTCCTCCTCGTGCTCCTCCTCCTCGTGCTCCTCCTCCTCATGCTCCTCCACCTCATGCTCCTCCTCCTCCTCATGCTCCTCCTCCTCGTGCTCCTCATCCTCGTGCTCCTCCTCCTCCTCGTGCTCCTCCTCCACCTCGTGCTCCTCCTCCTCGTGCTCCTCCTCCTCCTCATGCTCCTCCTCCTCGTGCTCCTCCTCCTCCTCTTGCTCCTCCTCCTCCTCATGCTCCTCCTCCTCTTCATGCTCCTCCTCCTCCTCGTGCTCCTCCTCTTCCTCGTGCTCCTCCTCCTCCTCCTCGTGCTCCTCCTCCTCCTTATGCTCCTCCTCCTCGTGCTCCTCCTCCTCCTCCTCCTCATGCTCCTCCTCCTCATAGTGCTCCTCCTCCTCATGCTCCTCCTCCTCCTCGTGCTCCTCCTCCTCATACTCCTCCTCCTCGTGCTCCTCCTCCTCCTCGTGCTCCTACTCCTCCTCATGCTCCTCCTCCTCGTGCTCCTCCTCCACCTCGTGCTCCTCCTCCTCGTGCTCCTCCTCCTCCTCATGCTCCTCCAACTCGTGCTCCTCCTCCTCCTCATGCTCCTCCTCCTCGTGCTCCTCCTCCTCATCATGCTCCTCCTCCTCGTGCTCCTCCTCCTCGTGCTCCTCCTCCTCCTCTCCCTCCTCCTCCTCATGCTCCTCCTCCTCATGGTGCTCCTCCTCATGGTGCTCCTCCTCCTCCTTGTGCTCCTCCTCCTCCTCTCCCTCCTCCTCCTCATGCTCCTCCTCCTCATGGTGCTCCTCCTCATCGTGCTCCTCCTCCTCCTCGTGCTCCTCCTCCTCATGCTCCTCCTCCTCCTCATGCTCCTCCTCCTCCTCAAGCTCCTCCTCCTCCTCATGCTCCTCCTCCTCCTCGTGCTCCTCCTCTTCCTCGTGCTCCTCCTCCTCCTCCTCGTGCTCCTCCTCCTCCTTATGCTCCTCCTCCTCGTGCTCCACCTCCTCCTCATGCTCCTCCTCCTCATGCTCCTCCTCCTCATAGTGCTCCTCCTCCTCATGCTCCTCCTCCTCCTCATGCTCCTCCTCCTCATGCTCCTCCTCCTCGTGCTCCTCCTCCTCCTCGTGCTCCTACTCCTCCTCATGCTCCTCCTCCTCGTGCTCCTCCTCCACCTCGTGCTCTTCCTCCTCGTGCTCCTCCTCCTCCTCATGCTCCCCCTCCTCATGCTCCTCCTCCTCCTCATGCTCCTCCTCCTCATGGTGCTCCTCCTCGTCGTGCTCCTCCTCCTCCTCGTGCTCCTCCTCCTCCTCTCCCTCCTCCTCCTCGTGCTCCTCCTCCTCGTGCTCCTCCTCCTCGTGCTCCTCCTCCTCGTGCTCCTCATCCTCATGCTCCTCCTCCTCCTCGTGCTCCTCCTCCTCCTCGTGCTCCTCCTCCTCGTGCTCCTCCTCCTCCTCATGCTCCTCCTCCTCGTGCTCCTCCTCCTCCTCTTGCTCCTCCTCCTCCTCATGCTCCTCCTCCTCCTCATGCTCCTCCTCCTCCTCGTGCTCCTCCTCTTCCTCGTGCTCCTCCTCCTCGTGCACCTCCTCCTCCTTATGCTCCTCCTCCTCGTGCTCCTCCTCCTCCTCATGCTCCTCCTCCTCATGCTCCTCCTCCTCATAGTGCTCCTCCTCCTCATGCTCCTCCTCCTCCTCGTGCTCCTCCTCCTCATACTCCTCCTCCTCATGCTCCTCCTCCTCCTCGTGCTCCTACTCCTCCTCATGCTCCTCCTCCTCGTGCTCCTCCTCCTCGTGCTCCTCCTCCTCCTCATGCTCCTCCTCCTCGTGCTGCTCCTCCTCCTCATGCTCCTCCTCCTCGTGCTCCTCCTCCTCATCATGCTCCTCCTCCTCGTGCTCCTCCTCCTCATGCTCCTCCTCCTCCTCATGCTCCTCCTCCTCCTCATGCTCCTCCTCCTCCTCATGCTCCTCCTCCTCCTCGTGCTCCTCCTCCTCATGCTCCTCCTCCTCGTGCTCCTCCTCCTCCTCCTGCTCCTCCTCCTCATGCACCTCCTCCTCCTCAAGCTCCTCCTCCTCCTCATGCTCCTCCTCCTCCTCATGCTCCTCCTCCTCCTTATGCTCCTCCTCCACCTCGTGCTCCTCCTCCTCGTGCTCCTCCTCCTCCTCATGCTCCTCCTCCTCGTGCTCCTCCTCCTCCTCTTGCTCCTCCTCCTCCTCATGCTCCTCCTCCTCCTCATGCTCCTCCTCTACCTCGTGCTCCTCCTCTTCCTCGTGCTCCTCCTCCTCCTCCTCGTGCTCCTCCTCCTCCTTATGCTCCTCCTCCTCGTGCTCCACCTCCTCCTCATGCTCCTCCTGCTCATAGTGCTCCTCCTCCTCATGCTCCTCCTCCTCCTCGTGCTCCTCCTCCTCATGCTCCTCCTCCTCGTGCTCCTCCTCCTCGTGCTCCTACTCCTCCTCATGCTCCTCCTCCTCGTGCTCCTCCTCCACCTCGTGCTCTTCCTCCTCGTGCTCCTCCTCCTTGTGCTCCTCCTCCTCATCATGCTCCTCCTCCTCGTGCTCCTCCTCCTCCTCGTGCTCCTCCTCCTCGTGCTCCTCCTCCTCATCATGCTCCTCCTCCTCGTGCTCCTCCTCCTCGTGCTCCTCCTCCTCCTCATGCTCCTCCTCCTCATGGTGCTCCTCCTCCTCCTCGTGCTCCTCCTCCTCCTCTCCCTCCTCCTCCTCGTGCTCCTCCTCCTCGTGCTCCTCCTCCTCCTCCTCGTGCTCCTCCTCCTCCTCGTGCTCCTCCTCCTCCTCCTGCTCCTCCTCCTCCTCATGCTCCTCCTCCTCGTGCTCCTCCTCCTCCTCGTGCTCCTCCTCCTCGTGCTCCTCCTCCTCCTCATGCTCCTCCTCCTCGTGCTCCTCCTCCTCCTCGTGCTCCTCCTCCTCCTCCTGCTCCTCCTCCTCCTCATGCTACACCTCCTCGTGCTCCTCCTCGTCGTGCTCCTGCTCCTCCTCGTGCTCCTCCTCCTCCTCATGCTCCTCCTCCTCATGCTCATCCTCCTCCTCTTGCTCCTCCTCCTCCTCTTGCTCCTCCTCCTCCGCATGCTCCTCCTCCTCCTCATGCTCCTCCTCCTCCTCATGCTCCTCCTCCTCGTGCTCCTCCTCCTCGTGCTCCTCCTTCTCCTCGTGCTCCTCCTCCTCCTCATGCTACACCTCCTCGTGCTCCTCCTCGTCGTGCTCCTGCTCCTCCTCGTGCTCCTCCTCCTCCTCATGCTCCTCCTCCTCGTGCTCATCCTCCTCCTCTTGCTCCTCCTCCTCCTCTTGCTACTCCTCCTCCGCATGCTCCTCCTCCTCCTCATGCTCCTCCTCCTCCTCATGCTCCTCCTCCTCGTGCTCCTCCTCCTCGTGCTCCTCCTTCTCCTCGTGCTCCTCCTCCTCCTCATGCTACACCTCCTCGTGCTCCTCCTCGTGCTCCTCCTCCTCCTCATGCTCCTCCTCCTTATGCTCATCCTCCTCCTCTTGCTCCTCCTCCTCCTCATGCTCCTCCTCCTCCTCATGCTACTCCTCCTCCTCGTGCTCCTCCTCTTCCTCGTGCTCCTCCTCCTCCTCCTCGTGCTCCTCCTCCTCCTTATGCTCCTCTTCCTCGTGCTCCTCCTCCTCCTCATGCTCCTCCTCCTCATGCTCCTCCTCCTCATAGTGCTCCTCCTCCTCATGCTCCTCCTCCTCATACTCCTCCTCCTCGTGCTCCTCCTCCTCCTCGTGCTCCTACTCCTCCTCATACTCCTCCTCCTCGTGCTCCTCCTCCACCTCGTGCTCCTCCTCCTCGTGCTCCTCCTCCTCCTCATGCTCCTCCTCCTCATCCTCCTCCTCCTCCTCATGCTCCTCCTCCTCGTGCTCCTCCTCCTCATCATGCTCCTCCTCCTTGTGCTCCTCCTCCTCGTGCTCCTCCTCCTCCTCGTGCTCCTCCTCCTCCTCCTGCTCCTCCTCCTCCTCATGCTCCTCCACCTCATGCTCCTCCTCCTCCTCGTGCTCCTCCTCCTCGTGCTCCTCCTCCTCCTCGTGCTCCTCCTCCTCATGCCCATCCTCCTCCTGCACCTCCTCCTCCTCGTGCTCCTCCTCCTCGTGCTCCTCCTCCTCCTCCTGCTCCTCCCCCTCCTCCTCATGCTCCTCCTCCTCGTGCTCCTCCTCCTCCTCATGCTCCTCCTCCTCATGCTCCTCCTCCTCCTCATGCTCCTCCTCCTCCTCGTGCTCCTCCTCCTCCTCATGCTCCTCCTCCTCCTCATGCTCCTCCTCCTCGTGCTCCTCCTCCTCGTGCTCCTCCTCGTCATGCTCCTCCTCATGCCCATCCACCTCCTGCACCTCCTCCTCCTCGTGCTCCTCCTCCTCGTGCTCCTCCTCCTCCTCCTGCTCCTCCCCCTCCTCCTCATGCTCCTCCTCCTCGTGCTCCTCCTCCTCCTCGTGCTCCTCCTCCTCCTCATGCTCCTCCTCCTCATGCTCCTCCTCCTCCTCATGCTCCTCCTCCTCCTCGTGCTCCTCCTCCTCCTCATGCTCCTCCTCCTCCTCATGCTCCTCCTCCTCGTGCTCCTCCTCCTCGTGCTCCTCCTCGTGCTCCTCCTCCTCATGCCCATCCTCCTCGTGCTCCTCCTCCTCCTCCTGCACCTCCTCCTCCTCGTGCTCCTCCTCGTGCTCCTCCTCCTCATGCCCATCCTCCTCGTGCTCCTCCTCCTCCTCATGCTCCTCCTCCTCCTCATGCTCCTCCTCCTCGTGCTCCTCCTCCTCGTGCTCCTCCTCCTCCTCATGCTCCTCCTCCTTGTGCTCCTCCTCCTCATGCTCCTCCTCCTCCTCGTGCTCCTCCTCCTCCTCATGCTCCTCCTCCTCGTGCTCCTCCTCCTCCTTATGCTCCTCCTCCTCATGCTCCTGCTCCTCCTCATGCTCCTCCTCCTTGTTGTCCTCCTCCTCGTGCTCCTCCTCCTCCTCGTGCTACTCCTCCTCCTCGTGCTCCTCCTCCTCCTCGTGCTCCTCCTCCTCCTCGTGCTCCTCCTCCTCCTCGTGCTCCTCCTCCTCCTCCTGCTCCTCCTCCTCCTCATGCTCCTCCACCTCATGCTCCTCCTCCTCCTCGTGCTCCTCCTCCTCGTGCTCCTCCTCCTCCTCGTGCTCCTCCTCCTCATGCCCATCCTCCTCCTGCACCTCCTCCTCCTCGTGCTCCTCCTCCTCGTGCTCCTCCTCCTCCTCCTGCTCCTCCTCCTCCTCCTCATGCTCCTCCTCCTCGTGCTCCTCCTCCTCCTCATGCTCCTCCTCCTCATGCTCCTCCTCCTCCTCATGCTCCTCCTCCTCCTCGTGCTCCTCCTCCTCCTCATGCTCCTCCTCCTCCTCATGCTCCTCCTCCTCGTGCTCCTCCTCCTCGTGCTCCTCCTCGTCATGCTCCTCCTCATGCCCATCCACCTCCTGCACCTCCTCCTCCTCGTGCTCCTCCTCCTCGTGCTCCTCCTCCTCCTCCTGCTCCTCCCCCTCCTCCTCATGCTCCTCCTCCTCGTGCTCCTCCTCCTCCTCGTGCTCCTCCTCCTCCTCATGCTCCTCCTCCTCATGCTCCTCCTCCTCCTCATGCTCCTCCTCCTCCTCGTGCTCCTCCTCCTCCTCATGCTCCTCCTCCTCCTCATGCTCCTCCTCCTCGTGCTCCTCCTCCTCGTGCTCCTCCTCGTGCTCCTCCTCCTCATGCCCATCCTCCTCGTGCTCCTCCTCCTCCTCCTGCACCTCCTCCTCCTCGTGCTCCTCCTCGTGCTCCTCCTCCTCATGCCCATCCTCCTCGTGCTCCTCCTCCTCCTCATGCTCCTCCTCCTCCTCATGCTCCTCCTCCTCGTGCTCCTCCTCCTCGTGCTCCTCCTCCTTGTGCTCCTCCTCGTGCTCCTCCTCCTCATGCCCATCCTCCTCGTGCTCCTCCTCCTCCTCATGCTCCTCCTCCTCCTCATGCTCCTCCTCCTCGTGCTCCTCCTCCTTGTGCTCCTCCTCGTGCTCCTCCTCCTCATGCCCATCCTCCTCGTGCTCCTTCTCCTCCTCCTGCACCTCCTCCTCCTCGTGCTCCTCCTCCTCGTGCTCCTCCTCCTCCTCATGCTCCTCCTCCTCCTCCTCATACTCCTCCTCCTCGTGCTCCTCCTCCTCCTCATGCTCCTCCTCCTCCTCCTCATGCTCCTCCTCCTCGTGCTCCTCCTCCTCATCATGCTCCTCCTCCTCGTGCTCCTCCTCCTCCTCTTACTCCTCCTCCTCCTCGTGCTCCACCTCCTCCTCGTGCTCCTCCTCCTCCTCATGCTCCTCCTCCTCCTTATGCTCCTCCTCCTCGTGCTCCTCATGCTCCTCCTCCTCATGCTCCTCCTCCTCATAGTGCTCCTCCTCCTCATGCTCCTCCTCCTCCTCGTGCTCCTCCTCCTCATGCTCCTCCTCCTCGTGCTCCTCCTCCTCCTCGTGCTCCTCCTCCTCCTCATGCTCCTCCTCCTCGTGCTCCTCCTCCTCCTCGTGCTCCTCCTCCTCGTGCTCCTCCTCCTCCTCATGCTTCTCCTCCTCCTCATGCTCCTCCTCCTCCTCATGCTCCTCCTCCTCATGCTCCTCCTCCTCCTTTTGCTCCTCCTCCTCGTACTCCTCCTCCTCCTCGTGCTCCTCCTCCTCCTCATGCTCCTCCTCCTCCTCGTGCTCCTCCTCCTACTCATGCTCCTCCTCCTCATGCTCCTCCTCTTCCTCATACTCCTCCTCCTCCTCCTCATGCTCCTCCTCCTCCTCATGCTCCTCCTCCTCATGCTCCTCCTCTTCCTCATGCTCCTCCTCCTCCTCCTCGTGCTCCTGCTCCTCCTCATGCTCCTCCTCCTCGTGCTCCTCCTCCACCTCGTGCTCCTCCTCCTCGTGCTCCTCCTCCTCCTCATGCTCCTCCTCCTTGTGCTCCTCCTCCTCGTGCTCCTCCTCCTCGTGCTGCTCCTCCTCCTCGTGCTCCTCCTCCTCATGCTCCAACTCCTCATGCTCCTCCTCCTCCTCATGCTCCTCCTCCTCATGCTCCTCCTCCTCATGCTCCTCCTCCTCCTCCTCCTCCTCGTGCTCCTCCTCCTCGTGCTCCTCCTCCTCATCATGCTCCCTCTCCTCGTGCTCCTCCTCCTCGTGCTCCTCCTCCTCGTGCTCCTCCTCCTCGTGCTCCTCCTCCTCATGGTGCTCCTCCTCGTCGTGCTCCTCCTCCTCCTCGTGCTCCTCCTCCTCCTCTCCCTCCTCTGCCTCGTGCTCCTCCTCCTCGTGCTCCTCCACCTCATGCTCCTCCTCCTCCTCGTGCTCCTCCTCCTCCTCCTGCTCCTCCTCCTCCTCATGCTCCTCCTTCTCGTGCTCCTCCTCCTCCTCGTGCTCCTCCTCCTCCTCGTGCTCCTCCTCCTCCTCGTGCTCCTCCTCCTCCTCATGCTTCTCCTCCTCGTGCCCCTCCTCGTCGTGCTCCTGCTCCTCCTCGTGCTCCTCCTCCTCCTCATGCTCCTCCTCCTCGTGCTCATCCTCCTCCTCTTGCTCCTCCTCCTCCTCTTGCTCCTCCTCCTCATGCTCCTCCTCCTCCTCATGCTCCTCCTCCTCGTGCTCCTCCTCCTCGTGCTCCTCCTTCTCCTCGTGCTCCTCCTCCTCCGCATGCTCCTCCTCCTCCTCATGCTCCTCCTCCTCCTCATGCTCCTCCTCCTCGTGCTCCTCCTCCTCATGCTCCTCCACCTCATGCTCCTCCTCCTCCTCATGCCCCTCCTCCTCCTGCTCCTCCCCCTCCTCCTCATGCTCCTCCTCCTCGTGCTCCTCCTCCTCCTCGTGCTCCTCCTCCTCCTCATGCTCCTCCTCCTCATGCTCCTCCTCCTCCTCATGCTCCTCCTCCTCATGCTCCTCCTCCTCGTGCTCCTCCTCCTCCTCGTGCTCCTCCTCCTCCTCATGCTCCTCCTCCTCGTGCTCCTCCTCCTCCTCATGCTCCTCCTCCTCATGCTCCTCCTCCTCCTTTTGCTCCTCCTCCTCGTACTCCTCCTCCTCCTCGTGCTCCTCCTCCTCCACATGCTCCTCCTCCTCCTCGTGCTCCTCCTCCTACTCATGCTCCTCCTCCTCATGCTCCTCCTCTTCCTCATGCTCCTCCTCCTCCTCCTCATGCTCCTCCTCCTCCTCATGCTCCTCCTCCTCATGCTCCTCCTCTTCCTCATGCTCCTCCTCCTCCTCCTCGTGCTCCTGCTCCTCCTCATGCTCCTCCTCCTCGTGCTCCTCCTCCACCTCGTGCTCCTCCTCCTCGTGCTCCTCCTCCTCCTCATGCTCCTCCTCCTTGTGCTCCTCCTCCTCGTGCTCCTCCTCCTCGTGCTGCTCCTCCTCCTCGTGCTCCTCCTCCTCATGCTCCTCCTCCTCATGCTCCTCCTCCTCCTCATGCTCCTCCTCCTCATGCTCCTCCTCCTCATGCTCCTCCTCCTCCTCCTCCTCCTCGTGCTCCTCCTCCTCGTGCTCCTCCTCCTCCTCGTGCTCCTGCTCCTCCTCGTGCTCCTCCTCCTCCTCATGCTCCTCCTCCTCGTGCTCATCCTCCTCCTCTTGCTCCTCCTCCTCCTCTTGCTCCTCCTCCTCCTCGTGCTCCGCCTCCTCCTCGTGGTGCTCCTCCTCGTCGTGCTCCTCCTCCTCCTCGTGCTCCTCCTCCTCCTCTCCCTCCTCCTCCTCGTGCTCCTCCTCCTCGTGCTCCTCCACCTCATGCTCCTCCTCCTCCTCGTGCTCCTCCTCCTCCTCCTGCTCCTCCTCCTCCTCATGCTCCTCCTTCTCGTGCTCCTCCTCCTCCTCGTGCTCCTCCTCCTCGTGCTCCTCCTCCTCCTCGTGCTCCTCCTCCTCGTGCTCCTCCTCCTCCTCGTGCTCCTGCTCCTCCTCGTGCTCCTCCTCCTCCTCATGCTCCTCCTCCTCGTGCTCATCCTCCTCCTCTTGCTCCTCCTCCTCCTCTTGCTCCTCCTCCTCCTCATGCTCCTCCTCCTCCTCATGCTCCTCCTCCTCCTCGTGCTCCTCCTCCTCGTGCTCCTCCTTCTCCTCGTGCTCCTCCTCCTCCGCATGCTCCTCCTCCTCCTCATGCTCCTCCTCCTCGTGCTCCTCCTCCTCATGCTCCTCCACCTCATGCTCCTCCTCCTCCTCATGCTCCTCCTCCTCGTGCTCCTCATGCTCGTGCTCCTCCTCCTCCTCGTGCTCCTCCTCCACCTCGTGCTCCTCCTCCTCGTGCTCCTCCTCCTCCTCATGCTCCTCCTCCTCGTGCTCCTCCTCCTCCTCTTGCTCCTCCTCCTCCTCATGCTCCTCCTCCTCCTCATGCCTCCTCCTCGTGCTCCTCCTCTTCCTCGTGCTCCTCCTCCTCCTCGTGCTCCTCCTCCTCCTCATGCTCCTCCTCCTCGTGCTCCTCCTCCTCATCATGCTCCTCCTCCTCGTGCCCCTCCTCCTCGTGCTCCTCCTCCTCCTCATGCTCCTCCTCCTCATGGTGCTCCTCCTCATCGTGCTCCTCCTCCTCCTCATGCTCTTCCTCCTCCTCTCCCTCCTCCTCCTCATGCTCCTCCTCCTCATGGTGCTCCTCCTCATCGTGCTCCGCCTCCTCCTCGTGCTCCTCCTCCTCCTCGTGCTCCTCCTCCTCCTCCTGCTCCTCCTCCTCATGCTCCTCCTCCTCCTCAAGCTCCTCCTCCTCCTCATGCTCCTCCTCCTCCTCGTGCTCCTCCTCCTCCTTATGCTCCTCCTCCTCCTCGTGCTCCTCCTCCTCGTGCTCCTCCTCCTCCTCATGCTCCTCCTCCTTGTTGTCCTCTTCCTCGTGCTTCTCCCCCTCCTCGTGCTACTCCTCCTCCTCGTGCTCCTCCTCATCCTCGTGCTCCTCCTCCTCCTCATGCTCCTCCTCCTCCTCGTGCTCCTCCTCCTCCTCATGCTCCTCCTCCTTCTCATGCTCCTCCTCTTCCTCATGCTCCTCCTCCTCCTCCTCATGCTCCTCCTCCTCCTCATGCTCCTCCTCCTCATGCTCCTCCTCCTTGTTGTCCTCCTCCTCGTGCTCCTCCTCCTCCTCGTGCTACTCCTCCTCCTCGTGCTCCTCCTCCTCCTCGTGCTCCTCCTCCTCCTCATGCTCCTTCTCCTCCTCGTGCTCCTCCTCCTCCTCATGCTCCTCCTCCTTCTCATGCTCCTCCTCTTCCTCATGCTCCTCCTCCTCCTCCTCATGCTCCTCCTCCTCCTCATGCTCCTCCTCCTCATGATCCTCCTCCTCCTCCTCCTCCTCGTGCTCCTCCGCCTCATCCTCCTCCTCATGCTCCTCCTCCTCCTCGTGCTCCTGCTCCTCCTCATGCTCCTCCTCCTCGTGCTCCTCCTCCACCTCCTGCTCTTCCTCCTCGTGCTCCTCCTCCTCCTCATGCTCCTCCTCCTTGTGCTCCTCCTCCTCATCATGCTCCTCCTCCTCGTGCTCCTCCTCCTCCTCATGCTCCTCCTCCTCGTGCTCCTCCTCCTCATCATGCTCCTCCTCCTCGTGCTCCTCCTCCTCGTGCTCCTCCTCCTCCTCATGCTCCTCCTCCTCCTCTTGCTCCTCCTCCTCCTCTTGCTCCTCCTCCACCGCATGCTCCTCCTCCTCCTCATGCTCCTCCTCCTCCTCGTGCTCCTTCTCCTCCTCGTGCTCCTCCTCGTCGTGCTCCTGCTCCTCCTCGTGCTCCTCCTCCTCCTCATGCTCCTCCTCCTAGTGCTCATCCTCCTCCTCTTGCTCCTCCTCCTCCTCTTGCTCCTCCTCCTCCGCATGCTCCTCCTCCTCCTCATGCTCCTCCTCCTCCTCATGCTCCTCCTCCTCGTGCTCCTCCTCCTCGTGCTCCTCCTTCTCCTCGTGCTCCTCCTCCTCCGCATGCTCCTCCTCCTCCTCATGCTCCTCCTCCTCCTCATGCTCCTCCTCCTCGTGCTCCTCCTCCTCATGCTCCTCCACCTCATGCTCCTCCTCCTCGTCATGCTCCTCCTCCTCGTGTTCCTCCTCCTCATGCTCCTCCTCCTCGTGCTCCTCCTCCTCGTGCTCATCCTCCTCCTCTTGCTCCTCCTCCTCCTCTTGCTCCTCCTCCACCGCATGCTCCTCCTCCTCCTCATGCTCCTCCTCCTCCTCGTGCTCCTCCTCCACCTCGTGCTCCTCCTCCTCGTGCTCCTCCTCCTCCTCATGCTCCTCCTCCTCGTGCTCCTCCTCCTCCTCTTGCTCCTCCTCCTCCTCATGCTCCTCCTCCTCCTCGTGCTCCTCCTCTTCCTCGTGCTCCTCCTCCTCCTCCTCGTGCTCCTCCTCCTCCTTATGCTCCTCCTCCTCGTGCTCCTCCTCCTCCTCATGCTCCTCCTCCTCATGCTCCTCCTCCTCTTCATGCTCCTCCTCCTCGTGCTCCTCCTCCTCATGCTCCTCCTCCTCCTCTCCCTCCTCCTCCTTATGCTCCTCCTCCTCATGGTGCTCCTCCTCATCGTGCTCCTCCTCCTCCTCGTGCTCCTCCTCCTCATGCTGCTCCTCCTCCTCGTGCTCCTCCTCCTCCTCGTGCTCCTCCTCCTCCTCCTGCTCCTCCTCCTCATGCTCCTCCTCCTCAAGCTCCTCCTCCTCCTCATGCTCCTCCTCCTCCTCGTGCTCCTCCTCCTCCTTATGCTCCTCCTCCTCCTCGTGCTCCTCCTCCTCGTGCTCCTCCTCCTCCTCATGCTCCTCCTCCTTGTGCTCCTCCTCCTCGTGCTCCTCCTCCTCCTCGTGCTCCTCCTCCTCCTCGTGCTCCTCCTCCTCCTCATGCTCCTCCTCCTCGTGCTCCTCCTCCTCCTTATGCTCCTCCTCCTCATGCTCCTGCTCCTCCTCATGCTCCTCCTCCTTGTTGTCCTCCTCCTCGTGCTCCTCCTCCTCCTCGTGCTACACCTCCTCCTCGTGCTCCTCCTCCTCCTCGTGCTCCTCCTCCTCCTCCTGCTCCTCCTCCTCCTCGTGCTCCTCCTCCTCGTGCTCCTCCTCCTCCTCGTGCTCCTCCTTCTCCTCGTGCTCCTCCTCCTCCGCATGCTCCTCCTCCTCCTCATGCTCCTCCTCCTCGTCATGCTCCTCCTCCTCGTGCTCCTCCTCCTCATGCTCCTCCACCTCATGCTCCTCCTCCTCGTGCTCCTCCTCCTCGTGCTCCTCCTCCTCCTCGTGCTCCTCCTCCTCGTGCTCCTCCTTCTCCTCGTGCTCCTCCTCCTCCTCGTGCTCCTCCTCCACCTCGTGCTCCTCCTCCTCGTGCTCCTTCTCCTCCTCCTGCACCTCATCCTCCTCGTGCTCCTCCTCCTCGTGCTCCTCCTCCTCCTCATGCTTCTCCTCCTCCTCCTCATGCTCCTTCTCCTCATGCTCCTCCTCCTCCTTATGCTCCTCCTCCTCGTGCTGCTCCTCCTCCTCTTGCTCCTCCTCCTCCTCATGCTCCTCCTCCTCCTCATGCTCCTCCTCCACCTCGTGCTCCTTCTCCTCCTCATGCTCCTCCTCCTCGCGCTCCTCCTCCTCGTGCTCCTCCTCCTCCTCATGCTCCTCCTCCTCCTCATGCTCCTCCTCCTCGTGCTCCTCCTCCTCATCATGCTCCTCCTCCTCGTGCTCCTCCTCCTCCTCTTGCTCCTCCTCCTCCTCGTGCTCCTCCTCCTCCTCGTGCTCCACCTCCTCCTCGTGCTCCTCCTCCTCCTCGTGCTCCTCCTCCTCCTTATGCTCCTCCTCCTCGTGCTCCTCCTCCTCGTGCTGCTCCTCCTCCTCGTGCTCCTCCTCCTCATGCTCCTCCTCCTCATGCTCCTCCTCCTCCTCATGCTCCTCCTCCTCATGCTCCTCCTCCTCATGCTCCTCCTCCTCCTCCTCCTCCTCCTCGTGCTCCTCCTCCTCATGCTCCTCCTCCTCCTCATGCTCCTCCTCCTCGTGCTCCTCCTCCTCCTCCTCCTCCTCGTGCTCCTCCTCCTCATGCTCCTCCTCCTCCTCATGCTCCTCCTCCTCGTGCTCCTCCTCCTCCTCGTGCTCCTCCACCTCGTGCTCCTCCTCCTCCTCGTGCTCCTCCTCCTCGTGCTCCTCCTCCTCCTCATGCTCCTCCTCCTCGTGCTCCTCCTCCTCCTCTTGCTCCTCCTCCTCCTCGTGCTCCTCCTCCTCCTCGTGCTCCACCTCCTCCTCGTGCTCCTCCACCTCCTCGTGCTCCTCCTCCTCCTTATGCTCCTCCTCCTCGTGCTCCTCCTCCTCGTGCTGCTCCTCCTCCTCGTGCTCCTCCTCCTCATGCTCCTCCTCCTCATGCTCCTCCTCCTCATGCTCCTCCTCCTCCTCCTCCTCCTCGTGCTCCTCCTCCTCATGCTCCTCCTCCTCCTCATGCTCCTCCTCCTCGTGCTCCTCCTCCTCCTCGTGCTCCTCCACCTCGTGCTCCTCCTCCTCCTCGTGCTCCTCCTCCTCGTGCACCTCCTCCTCCTCATGCTCCTCCTCCTCGTGCTCCTCCTCCTCATGCTCCTCCTCCACCTCGTGCTCCTCCTCCTCCTCATGCTCCTCCTCCTGCTCCTCCTCCTCGTGCTCCTCCTCCTCGTGCTCCTCCTCCACCTCGTGCTCCTCCTCCTCCTCGTGCTCCTCCTCCTCATGCTCCTCCTCCACCTCGTGCTCCTCCTCCTCCTCGTGCTCCTCCTCCTCGTGCTCCTCCTCCACCTCGTGCTCCTCCTCCTCCTCGTGCTCCTCCTCCTCGTGCTCCTCCTCCTCCTCGTGCTCCTCCTCCACCTCGTGCTCCTCCACCTCGTGCTCCTCCTCCTCCTCATGCTCCTCCTCCTCGTGCTCCTCCTCCACCTCGTGCTCCTCCTCCTCCTCGTGCTCCTCCTCCTCGTGCTCCTCCTCCTCCTCGTGCTCCTCCTCCTCCTCGTGCTCCTCCACCTCGTGCTCCTCCTCCTCCTCATGCTCCTCCTCCTCCTCTCCCTCCTCCTCCTCGTGCTCCTCCTCCTCGTGCTCCTCCTCCTCTCCCTACTCCTCCTCATGCTCCTCCTCCTCGTGCTCCTCCTCCTCGTGCTCCTCCTCCTCCTCGTGCTCCTCCTCCTCATGCTCCTCCTCCTCCTCATGCTCCTCCTCCTCCTCATGCTCCTCCTCCTCCTCGTGCTCCTCCTCCTCATGCTCCGCCTCCTCCTCGTGCTCCTCCTCCTCTTCACGCTCCTCCTCCTCATGCTCCTCCTCCTCCTCGTGCTCCTCCTCCTCGTGCTCCTCCGCCTCCTTATTCTCCTCCTCCTTGTGCTACTCCTCCTCCTCGTTCTCCTCCTCCTCCTCGTGCTCCTCCTCCTCCCCGTGCTCCTCCTCCTCCTCGTGCTCCTCCTCCTCCTCATGCTCCTCCTCCTCGTGCTCATCCTCCTCCTTGTGCTCCTCCTCCTCCTCGTGCTCCTCCTCCTCTTTATGCTCCTCCTCCTCGTGCTCCTCCTCCTCCTCGTGCTCCTCCTCCTCGTGCTCCTCCTCCTCCTCGTGCTCCTCCTCCTCGTGCTCCTCCTCCTCCTCATGCTCCTCCTCCTCATGCTCCTCCTCCTCGTGCTCCTCCTCCTCGTGCTCCTCCTCCTCCTCGTGCTCCTCCTCCTCGTGCTCCTCCTCCTCGTGCTCCTCCTCCACCTCGTGTTCCTACTCCTCCTCGTGCTCCTTCTCCTCCTCCTGCACCTCATCCTCCTCGTGCTCCTCCTCCTCGTGCTCCTCCTCCTCCTCATGCTTCTCCTCCTCCTCCTCATGCTCCTTCTCCTCATGCTCCTCCTCCTCCTTATGCTCCTCCTCCTCGTGCTGCTCCTCCTCCTCTTGCTCCTCCTCCTCCTCATGCTCCTCCTCCTCCTCATGCTCCTCCTCCACCTCGTGCTCCTGTTCCTCCTCATGCTCCTCCTCCTCGCGCTCCTCCTCCTCGTGCTCCTCCTCCTCCTCATGCTCCTCCTCCTCCTCATGCTCCTCCTCCTCGTGCTCCTCCTCCTCATCATGCTCCTCCTCCTCGTGCTCCTCCTCCTCCTCTTGCTCCTCCTCCTCCTCGTGCTCCTCCTCCTCCTCGTGCTCCACCTCCTCCTCGTGCTCCTCCTCCTCCTCGTGCTCCTCCTCCTCCTTATGCTCCTCCTCCTCGTGCTCCTCCTCCTCGTGCTGCTCCTCCTCCTCGTGCTCCTCCTCCTCATGCTCCTCCTCCTCATGCTCCTCCTCCTCCTCATGCTCCTCCTCCTCATGCTCCTCCTCCTCATGCTCCTCCTCCTCCTCCTCCTCCTCCTCGTGCTCCTCCTCCTCATGCTCCTCCTCCTCCTCATGCTCCTCCTCCTCGTGCTCCTCCTCCTCCTCCTCCTCCTCGTGCTCCTCCTCCTCATGCTCCTCCTCCTCCTCATGCTCCTCCTCCTCGTGCTCCTCCTCCTCCTCGTGCTCCTCCACCTCGTGCTCCTCCTCCTCCTCGTGCTCCTCCTCCTCGTGCTCCTCCTCCTCCTCATGCTCCTCCTCCTCGTGCTCCTCCTCCTCCTCTTGCTCCTCCTCCTCCTCGTGCTCCTCCTCCTCCTCGTGCTCCACCTCCTCCTCGTGCTCCTCCACCTCCTCGTGCTCCTCCTCCTCCTTATGCTCCTCCTCCTCGTGCTCCTCCTCCTCGTGCTGCTCCTCCTCCTCGTGCTCCTCCTCCTCATGCTCCTCCTCCTCATGCTCCTCCTCCTCATGCTCCTCCTCCTCCTCCTCCTCCTCGTGCTCCTCCTCCTCATGCTCCTCCTCCTCCTCATGCTCCTCCTCCTCGTGCTCCTCCTCCTCCTCGTGCTCCTCCACCTCGTGCTCCTCCTCCTCCTCGTGCTCCTCCTCCTCGTGCACCTCCTCCTCCTCATGCTCCTCCTCCTCGTGCTCCTCCTCCTCATGCTCCTCCTCCACCTCGTGCTCCTCCTCCTCCTCATGCTCCTCCTCCTGCTCCTCCTCCTCGTGCTCCTCCTCCTCGTGCTCCTCCTCCACCTCGTGCTCCTCCTCCTCCTCGTGCTCCTCCTCCTCATGCTCCTCCTCCACCTCGTGCTCCTCCTCCTCCTCGTGCTCCTCCTCCTCGTGCTCCTCCTCCACCTCGTGCTCCTCCTCCTCCTCGTGCTCCTCCTCCTCGTGCTCCTCCTCCTCCTCGTGCTCCTCCTCCACCTCGTGCTCCTCCACCTCGTGCTCCTCCTCCTCCTCATGCTCCTCCTCCTCGTGCTCCTCCTCCACCTCGTGCTCCTCCTCCTCCTCGTGCTCCTCCTCCTCGTGCTCCTCCTCCTCCTCGTGCTCCTCCTCCTCCTCGTGCTCCTCCACCTCGTGCTCCTCCTCCTCCTCATGCTCCTCCTCCTCCTCTCCCTCCTCCTCCTCGTGCTCCTCCTCCTCGTGCTCCTCCTCCTCTCCCTACTCCTCCTCATGCTCCTCCTCCTCGTGCTCCTCCTCCTCGTGCTCCTCCTCCTCCTCGTGCTCCTCCTCCTCATGCTCCTCCTCCTCCTCATGCTCCTCCTCCTCCTCATGCTCCTCCTCCTCCTCGTGCTCCTCCTCCTCATGCTCCGCCTCCTCCTCGTGCTCCTCCTCCTCTTCACGCTCCTCCTCCTCATGCTCCTCCTCCTCCTCGTGCTCCTCCTCCTCGTGCTCCTCCGCCTCCTTATTCTCCTCCTCCTTGTGCTACTCCTCCTCCTCGTTCTCCTCCTCCTCCTCGTGCTCCTCCTCCTCCCCGTGCTCCTCCTCCTCCTCGTGCTCCTCCTCCTCCTCATGCTCCTCCTCCTCGTGCTCATCCTCCTCCTTGTGCTCCTCCTCCTCCTCGTGCTCCTCCTCCTCTTTATGCTCCTCCTCCTCGTGCTCCTCCTCCTCCTCGTGCTCCTCCTCCTCGTGCTCCTCCTCCTCCTCGTGCTCCTCCTCCTCGTGCTCCTCCTCCTCCTCATGCTCCTCCTCCTCATGCTCCTCCTCCTCGTGCTCCTCCTCCTCGTGCTCCTCCTCCTCCTCGTGCTCCTCCTCCTCGTGCTCCTCCTCCTCGTGCTCCTCCTCCACCTCGTGTTCCTACTCCTCCTTGTGCTCCTCCTCCTCCTCGTGCTCCTCCTCCTCCTCATGCTCCTCCTCCTCGTGCTCCTCCTCCTCGTGCTCCTCCTCCTCATGGTCCTCCTCCTCGTGCTCCTCCTCCTCCTCGTGCTCCTCCTCCACCTCGTGCTCCTCCGCCTCATGCTCCTCCTCCTCGTGCTCCTCCTCCTCATGCTCCTCCTCCTCATGCTCCTCCTCCACCTCGTCCTCGTGCTCCTCCTCCTCATGCTCCTCCTCCTCCTCATGCTCCTCCTCCTTGTGCTCCTCCTTATCGTGCTCCTCCTCCTCATGCTCCTCCTCCTCCTCATGCTCCTCCTCCCCCTCATGCTCCTCCTCCTCGTGCTCCTCCTCCTCGTGCTCCTCCTCCTCCTCGTGGTCCTCCTCCTCCTCTCCCTCCTCCTCCTCATGCTCCTCCTCCTCGTGCTCCTCCTCCTCCTCGTACTCCTCCTCCTCCTCATGCTCCTCCTCCTCCTCATGCTCCTCCTCCTCGTGCTCCTCCTCCTCGTACTCCTCCTCCTCCTCGTGCTCCTATTCCTCCTCTCCCTCCTCCTCCTCGTGCTCCTCCTCGTGCTCCTCCTCCTCCTCGTGCTCCTCCTCCTCCTCGTGCTCCTCCTCGTCGTGCTCCTCCTCCACCTCGTGCTCCTCCTCCTCCTCGTGCTCCTCCTCCTCGTGTTCCTCCTCCACCTCGTGCTCCTCCTCCTCGTGCTCCTCCTCCTCCTCGTGCTCCTCCTCCTCGTGCTCCTCCTCTTCATGCTCCTTCTCCTCATCCTCCTCCTCTTCATGCTCCTCCTCCTCATGCTCCTCCTCCTCGTGCTCCTCCTCCTCCTCATGCTCCTCCTCATAGTGCTCCTCCTCCTCCTCATGCTCCTCCTCCTCGTGCTCCTCCTCCTCCTCATGCTCCTCCTCCTCATGGTGCTCCTCCTCCTCGTGCTCCTCCTCCTCATGCTCCTCCTCCTCGTGCTCCTCCTCCTCGTGCCCCTCCTCCTCTCCCTCCTCCTCCTCGTGCTCCTCCTCCTCATGCTCCTCCTCCTCCTCATGCTCCTCCTCCTCCTCGTGCTCCTCCTCCTCATGCTCCTCCTCCTCCTCGTGCTCCTCCTCCACTTCACGCTCCTCCTCCTCATGCTCCTCCTCCTCCTCGTGCTCCTCCTCCTCCTCACGCTCCTCCTCCTCATGCTCCTCCTCATCCTCGTTCTCCTCCTCCTCCTCGTGCTCCTCCTCCTCATGCTCCTCCTCCTCCTCGTGCTCCTCCTCCTCCTCGTGCTCCTCCTCCTCCTCATGCTCCTCCTCCTCGTGCTCCTCCTCCTCCTTGTGCTCCTCCTCCTCCTCGTGCTCCTCCTCCTCCTTATGCTCCTCCTCCTCATGCTCCTCCTCCTCGTGCTCCTCCTCCTCCTGCTCCTGCTCCTCGTGCTCCTCCTCCTCGTGCTCCTCCTCCTCCTCATGCTCCGCCTCCTCCTCGTGCTCCTCCTCCTCCTCGTGCTCCTCCTCCTCATGCTCCTCCTCCTCCTCATGCTCCTCCTCCTCCTCGTGCTCCTGCTCCTCAGCTTCTCTCCTGATAGGCAGTGGCAATGGTTGTTCCCTCATGATGAGAATGTTGTGCAGCATACAGCATACCACGACAAATCTTGAGACCCGCTCAGCCGAGTACTGCAGGGCTCCTCCAAAGGGGTCCTGGCAGCGGAATCGTTGCTTCAGAATGGCAATGGTCTGCTCTATCACATTCCGTGTGGCAACATGGCTTTCATTGTACGCCTGCTGCGCACGTGTCAGTGGGTTGCGGACCTGAGTCATGAGCCATGTCACCAGCAATCGCCCTTGACGCCCAGTAGCCAACCTTTGGTTTCCCATAGTGGTTGAAATACAGTTGGCACAGAGGACTGCCGCAGAATAAATGCATCATGACTGCTGCTAGGATACCAGGCATTGACCTGCATGATGCGTTGCCTATGGTCACACACCAGCTGGGCGTTGAGGGAGTGGAATCCCTTTCGGTTCAGGGACATGGCAGAGTTGACATGAGGTGCACGCAAAGCAATGTGCATGCAGTTAATGGCACCCTGCACCATGGGAGCTAGGAAAGAGGTTAAAAAGCAGGACCTCAAAGGTAGTAATCAATGCCACGTGCTAGTGAGTTCAGAAATAGGAAGATAGAGCAGATGAATGCGTGGCTGGAGAGATGGTGTAGGAGGGAGGGCTTTAGATTTCTAAGGAATTGGAACCGTTTCTGGAGGAGGTGGGACCTCTACAAGCCAGACAGGTTGCACCTCAATGGGAACAGGACCAATATCCTCGTGGGAGGGTTTGCTAGTGCTGTTGTGGAGGGTTTAATCTAGCTTGGCAGGGGGATGGGAACCTAAGTATAGAGTCAATAGGGAGGGAAGAAAAACTGGAATTGGAAAACAAAAACGTAGAAAGTAAATTGGAAGGACAGAGGAATCAAGGGATAGATAGTAGTCAACAAGGAGGTTTGCCTGTACTAAATGGTATATACTTCAATGCAAGGAGTATAGCGAACAAGGCAGATGAGCTGAGGGCACAGGTACATACTTGGGACTATGATATTATAGTTATTACAGAGACGTGGCTGAAAGAGGGGCAGGTATGGCAGCTCAACATTCCTGGTTACAGGATTTTCAGATGGGATAGAGAGGGAGGTAAAAAGGGAGGGGGGGGTCGCGGTATTGATTAAAGAAACTTTTACAGCTGTGAGGAGGGATGATATGTGGGAGGGATCATCAAACGAGGCCATATGGGTCGAATTGAAAAACAAAAAAGGGGTGATCACACTGTTGGGAGTGTACTACAGACCCCCAAACAGTGAGAGGGAGATAGAAGAACAAATATGTAGACAAATTTCTGAGAAGTGCAAAAACTACAGGGCAGTAATAGTAGGGGATTTCAACTACCCCAATATTAACTGGGATAAAATTAGTGTGAAGGGTATAGAAGGTGCGGAATTCCTAAAATGAATCCAGGAGAACTTTTTTAGCCAGTATGTAGCAAGCCCAACAAGGGAGGGGGCGGTTCTGGACTTATTTTTAGGGAATGAAGCTGGGCAGGTAGAAGGCGTATCAGTGGGGGAGCATTTTGGTGCTAGTGACCATAATTCAGTTAGATTTAAGGTAGTTATGTAAAAGGACAAGGATAGACCAGGAATAAAAATTCTAAATTGGGGAAAAGCAAATTTTGCTAAGCTCAGGGGGGATTTAGCCACAGTGGACTGGAAACAGCTACTTGAAGGTAAATCAGTGTCAGAGCAGTGGGAGGCATTTAAGGAGGAGATCCGAAAAGTTCAGACCAAATATGTGCCCTCAAAGAAAAAGGTGGGACTAACAAATCTAGAGCCCCCTGGATGTCAAGACACATAAAGGGTAGGATAAAGAAAAAAAGGGAGGCGTATGACAGATACCGAGGGCTAAATACTCCAGAATATTTAGAGGAGTACAGAAAGTGCAGAGGTGCAATTAAAAATGATATTAGGAAAGCAAAGAGAGAGCATGAAAAATTCTTGGCAAGTAAAATCAAGGAAAACCCAAAGATGTTTTATAAATATATTAAGAGTAAGAGGATAACTAAAGAAAGGGTAGGGCCTATTGGAGATCATGAGGGTAATCTGTGTGTGGAGGCGGGAGATGTCAGTAGGGTTCTTAATGAATACTTTGCGTCTGTTTTCACAAAGGAGAGGGGCGAAGCAGACATTGCTATCGGGGGGGGGAGGAGTATGAAATATTAGATGAAATAAACATAGTGAGAGATGAAGTATTAAAGGGTTTAGCAGCTTTAAAAGTGGATAAATCCCCAGGCCCGGATGAAATGTATCCCAGGCTGTTAAGCGAAGCAAAAGAAGAAATAGCAGAGGCCCTGACCATCATTTTTCAATCCTCTCTGGCTTCAGGTGTGGTGCCGGAGGACTGGAGGACTGCTAATGTGGTACCCTTGTTTAAAAAGGGAGAAAAGGATAGACTGAGTAATTACAGGCCAGTCAGCCTAACCTCGGTGGTGGGAAAATTATTAGAAAGAATTCTGAAGGACAGGATAAATCTTCATTTAGAAAGACACGGATTAATCAAGGATAGTCAGCACGGATTTGTTAAGGGAAGGTCGTGTATGACAAACTTGATTGAATTTTTTGAGGAAGTAACAAGGAGGGTAGATGAGGGTAGTGCATTTGATGTAGTGTATAGGGACTTTAGCAAGGCTTTTGATAAGGTTCCACATGGCAGACTGGTCACGAGGTTAAAAGCCCATGGGATCCAGGGCAAAGTGTCAAGTTGGATTCAAAACTGGCTCGAAGACAGGAAGCAGAGGTTAATGGTTGATGGGTGTTTTTGTGACTGGAAGGCTGTTTCCAGTGGGGTTCCGCAGGGCTCAGTACTAGGTCCCTTGCTTTTTGTGGTATATATCAACGATCTTGACTTGAATATAGGGGGTATGATTAAGAAGTTTGCAGATGATACTAAAATCGGCTGTGTGGTTGATTTTGAAGAAGGAAGCTGCAGACTGCAGGAAGATATCAATAAATTGGTCAGGTGGGCAGAACAGTGGCAAATGGAATTCAATCCGGAGAAGTGTGAGGTAATGCATTTGGGGAGGGCTAACAAGGAAAGGGAATACACATTAAATGGTAGGACACTGAGTAGCGTAGAGGAACAAAGGGACCTTGGAGTGCATGTCCACAGATCCCTGAAGGTAGCAGGCCAAGTAGATAAGGTGGTTAAGAAGGCATACGGAATGCTTGCCTTTATTAGACGTGGCATAGAATACAAGAGCAGGGGGGTTTATGCTTCAACTGTATAAAACACTAGTTAGGCCTCAGCTAGAGTACTGCGTGCAGTTCTGGTCACCACATTACAGGAAAGATGTGATTGCACTAGAGAGGGTACAGAGGAGATTTACAAGGATGTTGCCAGGAGTAGAGAATCTTAGCTCTGAGGAAAGACTGGATAGGCTGGGTCTGCTTTCCTTGAAACAGAGGAGGCTGAGGGGAGACCTTATTGAGGTGTATAAAATTATGAGGGGCATAGATAAAGTGGATAGAAATGACCTATTTCCCTTAGCAGAGGGGTCAAAAACCAGGGGGCACAGATTTAAAGTAATTGGGGGAAGGTTTAGAGGGGATTTGAGGGGAGATTTCTTCACCCAGAGGGTTTTGGGGGTCTGGAACTCACTGCCTGAAAGGGTGGTAGAGGCAGGAACCCTAACCACATTTAAAAAGTACTTGGATGTGCACTTGGGATGCTCTAACCTGCAGGGCTACGGACCAAGAGCTGGGAAGTGGGATTAGGCTGGATAGCTCTTTGTTGGCCAGCACGGACACGATGGGCCGAAATGGCCTCCTTCCATGCTGTAACCTTCTATGATTCTATGATTCTATGGGGAAGCCTGCAAACCTTGCAAACCCTCGTGCTTGCTCCTCCTGCTTCTCTCTGGCAAGAGGGAATGAGATGAAGCTGTCTCTCTTTGCATAGAGTGCCTCAGTGACCTCCCTTATGTAGCAGCGTACTGCAAACTGTGAGATGTTGCTGATATCTCCAGCACCAGCCTGGAAGGAGCCAGACGCAGATACGTTCATAGCCACGGTCACCTTCACAGCCACAGGCAATGCGGTCCTTGCCCTGCTCTGAGGTTGGAGTTGTGGCTGCAGCAGGTGGCGGATTTCAGTGGCAACCTCCTTAGTGAAGCGTAGACATCTCATGCATTGGTCATCGCTGAAGTTGAGGTCAGAGAATTGCTCCCTAAAGACCCTGGGTGGATATGGCCTGCAGTCGAGAGCCCTTCTCCCGCTCCTCCTCCTGCCTCTTGTCCTGCTCTGCGTGGTCTCTGCTCATTCTCCCAGTCATGCTCAATGCCCAGAGGAAGGCCTACTAGTGCACCCATGGCTGCGAGCAACTGATTTGTGCAGAAGCCTTGAAGTCAGCAGAAAAGTACCTCAGCACCAGCCAGACCACTCCCTGTAGACTTTTGAAACTTTAGCCAGCTATAGAAAGCACCCGAAACTCATAGAATTGCAGCAACAGCCAGAAGTATTAAGCCAGCAACTAACCTGTAAGTAGTTGATGATCCCTTTAAATAGCGCTGGTGGGGTCCTTCATGCTGCTTAACAATGTGTTCAGCTGTGCGAGATTAAGAGAGGGCGTAGGCTGGAGCGTAGATGTCCAAAATGGCAGCGCTGGCGTCAATGACATCATGATCTGCCTGCTCTGTTCTGATGCTGGTGGACATTAGCTGCGCACACACTAACCTCTCGACCAATATGGCGTCTGGTGCACTTCGCATCAGAAGTGTGCGCACGTGCCGCGGACGCCATTTTGGAACCTTAAAGAGCCCAATTTCGTCCCCAGGATGTGAATGGCACCGGGCGCTTATATTTCTTCTCTACCTGCCAGTCTTGGCTCAGTTGATAGCACTCTTAACTCTGAGTCAGAAGGGCGTGGGTTCAGGCATCCACTCCAGAGACTTGAGCACATAATACAGGCTGACACTGCAGCGCAGTACCGAGGGAGTGCTGCACTGCCGGAGGTGCTGCCTTTCGAACAAGATTTTAACCGAGGTCCCGTCTGCCCTCTCAGGTGGATGTAGAAAATCCAAGAGCACTATTTGAAGAAGAGCAGGGGAGTTCTCCCTGATGTCCTGGCCAATATTTATCCCTCAACCAACATCCACTAAGGAAAAGATGATCTGGTCATTACCTCCTTGCTGTTTGTGGGACCTTGCTGTGCACAAATTAGCTGGTGTGTTTCCTAAATTACTGCAGTGACTATACTCTTCTTGTTTATTTCATTGGTGGAAAAGCACCTTGAGACATCCTGAGGTTGTAAAGTTGCTGTATAAATGCAAGTCCGTTCCTTTGTAGCACCTTGTTAGATTTTAGGGGTGCCTAAAAACATATATGGTGTAAGGGGGTTCGCCTGGCTCTGTGCTTAGCCTGGGTGCTAGTGCGGGGTTAGGCCTTGTTGCCTGTTCTGGTCTCCAGCCAGCCTGGTAGCACTAGACACCTGTGAGTGGTTCGACCCACTCGCCCTTACGGTTCTGACACTGGACTTAGGTGCGAGAGCAATAATGCAGAGAAAAACTCAGGTAGACCCGGTTGAATAGCACGAAATGGAAAATCTTTATTGCATATTGTTCAAGATTACGAAATACATGTCATAAGCACAGATTAATGACAGTACAAACTTACATACATTTATGCAACTAGGTTTAGGGAAACGAGGAGCGCACGACACATCGTAAAAGGGGACACACATTATAATTATCCTTAAAACAAAAACCCTCCCCTATCAATACCTGTCCTAATCTAGATCTGTAGGATCGAGACTCATGCTCACCACTCGTGATAACTCAGAGAATTCCTAAACGCTGCTCGGATGTTTTCGCCACAGTACCTGACTATTCACGTGTTGATCAGGGGTCTCTGTACGCCACTTGTTTACTCGCTTTGCTCCGGCTAGCAGGCTGGACCGTCTGCTGTCATGAAGATCTGTGTTGACCTCGGAACTCTGATAAAACTCAAAGAAGAGTCTTCCTGTGCCCGACACCAGTTAGCCGATAGAATTCAAAGAAGAGTCTTTCTGGATCGACACCAGTTCAATAAAATTCGAAGAAAAGTCTTCCTGCGTCAGTTCGTGCAGTAACCTATAGAGTTCAAAATTGGTCTATATATTTTCGGCCGCGGTCGGGGTTTACTGACCGCGGCGGCACGTGGATTCTTCTTCTTCTCTTCTCATCTCGTTTCGTCTCGTCGGGCCTTCGGGTCCCTACACCGTCTACCGACCCTCGGGATGGTGTACCCGCTTACCGGCCTTCGCAGCCCAGCTCTTCACAGATCTTCGCGGCAAGCCACGAGGTTGACTCCCGGAAGATCAGCGGACCAAGAGCTCGGTAGGCCGCAACCGAGAGCCAGGGGTCGAATCAAGAGAAAGAGTTCTCTGGCGAGTCAAAAGGAATAAGAGAGAGATGGACGTTTGGACACTACAGTTATAGTACTGTAATTCCTTATCTCCCGCCCAATCTTAATGTTCATCTTTTGTCATGTTTTGGCGCTCAAACTTCTTGTATGGGGTGGTACTTGTCGTTAATGGGTTTCGGTGATACTTGTAACTGTCTGAGTACCCGTTAATATTTCTCCCCTTGTGGGACCGGCTAGGAGTCTCCCTGGAGGGGTTTTGGGGGCCTCCGAATTCTTGCTGTGTGTACCCGCGAACGGCTCTCTCATCGTAGAGCCGTGGGGAATTTGCGTATCAATGTCTTTGGATGGGCCCCTTGATTGCCCAGTACAATAGCTCTCATTTGTGCATGGAAAACCCGATTCCAGCACTTATATTCCTTGCTTGGGTGTTAAAATGCAAAACGATCTCGTCTTGTCTTATCTCAATATGCTGAGTCCTGTCCGATCTTGCTGAAATGTTTATTGAAACGCCATCTTGTCTGCCTACTGAAAGTCTAGAACCTTCTGCCACGAGGCGTGGCGGCCATTTTACAGGCTGCTTGTGTCCGTTTTGAAACCTGAGAGCATTTTGCTGAAATAAAGCCGTTTTACGAAACTGTATGTCTCTTTCTCATTATTTTCAAATCGCGATAATTTGCGAATTCTACAATGGTTATGCGAATGGGACTGTGGCGCGAATAATACTGTGTTTAAATGATTTTTGCTTGAGACAAGTAAGGGGTTAATGTATAAGTTGTGCCTTACTAGAACTGCGTAAGTTTCGGTTTCCTGGAAAACTTGCATTGGAGTTTGAGACAAAGGGGGAGAAATTCGGCATGTTAGCGCCTCCCGTTAGTTCCTGGAGGGGGGAGCGCTAACAGGGCGCTAATGGATTTGCGGTGAGGTGTGGCGAATCCAACGCCACACGCGAAATTCAGCCGGGATTTAGTGCTGGTGCTAACAGTTAGCGCCTAGGCCTTTAGTGGCTGCCAGATTGTGACGTCAATGAGTTTGGAACACCCCGTTAACGGCCCAGATGCAAAATTGACTGTCGCCCCCTGCCTTAGCACCTGGCCTGAACAACGGCAGGAAGAGGAGGCGGTATGCATTCGGATGACCGCTGTAGGAGCGGTATTTAAAGGGATCAACATCCGGTTTCATTTTATTGGCCAATCAATGCTGCCTTCTCAGTTTCACATTGCGAAACAGCTGTTTTCAGTGAGTTAACTGTTTCTTACTTTCAGGAGTGTCCTGCCTGCTAAAAATTTGTCACTTTCATTCTGCTAAGACTTCAAAGTCCTACACTTGGTTACATTAATGAGGGCTGTACTGGCTCTCGACCTTGCCCTCCAGCATCAACGTCGGAGGCAGCGGTGGCAGAGACAAACATTGGAAAATGTGGCCAGAGGGAGGAGTAGGGCCAACAGGGCTCTCAACAGGAGGCCTTACCCTCCCAGGGTATTCTGGGAGCATTTCTCCTACAATTAAATTTCACTGGGGAGCAGTGTGTTAGAAGGCTCCGCTTCAGCAAGGAGGTGGTCCCAGAGCTCTGCCACCTCCTGCAGCCAGACCTTGAGCCTCAGATCAGGGCAACCACGGCTCTCAGTGGCAGTCAAGGTCACCGTCGCCCTCAATCTCTACGCCAGCGGATCCTTCCAGTCTGCAGCAGGAGACATAGCTAAAGTCTCGCAGTTCGCCGTCCATTGCTGCATCCGGGAGGTCACAGAGGCTCTCTACAGTAGGAGAAGGGACTATATTTCCTTCCCTATCACCAGAGAGAAGCAGGACGAGCGTGCATGTGGCTTTGCCAGGATAGCGAGCTTCCCTATGGTGTAGGGCGCCATTGACTGCACTCACGTTGCTTTGTGGGCACAGAATAACAATCCTGAGATCTTCAGTAACCGCAAAGGCTACCACTCACTTAATGTCCAGTTGGGGTGCGACCACACACGGTGAATCCTCACCGTCAATGCCCGCTTGCCTGGCAGAAGCTACGATGCCTTCATCCTGTGCCAGACCGGCGTGCCAGCACTCTTCCAGCCACCACATCAAGCTCACGGCTGGCTGGTCGGAGACAGGGGCTATCTGCTCTCCATCTGGTTCATGACTCCCCTCCGCAACCCCAACACTCCTGCCCAGCGCTCATATAATGAGAGCCATGCTGCCACCAGGAACATCATCGAGCAGACCATCGGGGTGCTCAAGTAATGGTTCCGCTGCATTGACCGCTCGGGAGGAGCCCTCCAGTACTCGGCTGAGCGGGTGTCCCTTTTTGTCGTGGTCTGCTGCATGCTGCACAACTTGGCCATCATGAGGGCCCAGCCATTGCCACCAGGCATAACGGGACCACCTCAGGATGAGGAAGAGGGAGAGGAGGAGGACAAGGAGGAGGAAGAGGAGGAACAGGAGGAGGAACAGCAGCGAGGGAGGAGGCAGCCACTCAATCGGCCTTCTGGAAGGGCGGACCGTGACCGCCTCATCAGACTGCGGTTCCAATAAATTCTACCCCAGATCCCGGTTGCTCACCACATCCCCATCATTCCATCCATTTCGCATACCATATCACAGCGCAAAGCTGAGATGAGAGACATCACAAATTCTGCAAAATTCAATTAATAAATTTATCAACATTCAGTAAACACATATATACATCAATATTAACTAATCACCCTTGTGCAAACCCTTACTTGCCCTCTTTACATTGCCTTTTCCTAATCTACTGCGATACGTAGTCTGTCCCCAGTGGCTGCAGAAGGCTGCTGAGTGTCGGTGCCAGAGACCACAGATGGTCTTGCAGGATGCCCTCGACCAGCTCTGGGCCTGGAAGGCCCGGCTGTAGACTGCATCACTTCAGGCTGGACGGCGGCAGTCTGGGCTGGCTGGATGACAGGCAGCGACAAGTGCAATGGCGGAGTGGCAGTGGTGGGATCCGGAATGCTGTCATCCTGTGAGAGGACAGCAGCTTCCTGCTCCACTGACCCACTGCCACTCCCCCGGGGCAGCACCTCAGTATCCCCACCAATCTGCTGGAGCACAGATTGCTGGGCTGCTGCGACACCGTGAGATCCTCGGTGGACGGTGGTGGACCCAGCGACGATGGCAGCAGTCAGAGCTTTCGTGGCATCAAGCTGAGACTGCATGAGAGCAGTCTGAGACTCGATGGCAGCAACCATTGACTGCATTACAGCACTAAGACGTTGCATGGCTTCCGCCTGTGCTGCAATGGATGCTGCCACATCGCCCATGACACGAGGCATAAGGTCTGGGTTGCCACGGTCTCTCAGGGAGTCCACCATCCTTTGCAGACTGCCAAGGATGGGCTCCATGGTGTGTGCAGAGCTCTGTGCAATGTTGGAGGCGGACTCCTCTACGCTCCTTACCATTGCCAACAGGCTCTCGGGCACCCTTGCCATTGCACCTATGATCTCCGTGTGCATGGCCATCGCCCTTCTTGTGAACACCTCCCCATCGAGGTCCTCATCTGAGTCCTGTGCAGCAGAATTCGCACGCGAACTCACCCTCCAGGGAGCTGGCCCCCAAGCTACCCTTTCCCCCTGGCCTTGTTGCAGCCCGCTCGTCCCCAGTGCAGACCCCTCTACTAAACTTACCTCTAAAGATCGCGTAGTGCCAGTATCGGAGGTGGTGCCTGCGAGTGAGAGATGCAGTGACGTGGTGCTTTGCTCCTCCTCCTCTTCTCCTTCCTCACTCTCACTGGGAGGCTCAGGGACTGGCTGGTCAGCTGGTTGCTGATTACCTGAAAGCATAAAAGCACAAGACTCGCGTTAAGGTGAGGGCAGGCGGGCAGGAAGGGAGCAAGGAATACAGACAGTATAATGAGCTGGAAAGTGGGAAAGGCTTGTGGTGTGAGGGGGAAGTGGGATGAGAGAAGGAGAGGAGATGAACATACCGGTGTTGTCCCCAAGGGGGTCGACATCACCGACGGTCACGGCGCCCACCACCTGGCGCCCAATGACTCTCAGCACTCGCTCCACCAGGTCTGAGAGCTGTTGGATGTCCTCTTCACCCCCGCCTGTTCGCTGCTGCTCCCTCCTATTGTGGCCCAGCTTGGCCTGCAAGAGAAAGGAAAGTGTGCGAGTGAGTGTGCAGCTATGTGTTTGGGAGATGTGCCTGCCATAGTTGAATAGCTGTGATTGTAGACAAGGCGTGAGATGTGGATGTGAGTTTTAGTAGGTGAAGATGCTTGGTGGGTGAGGGTGGGGGTGTGGTGGTTTGTGCAGTGTGTACAAACTGAGGTTCAGATGCTGGTATGTGGGACTTGTTGAAGCATGTACTCACCCTGACCACCCGAGTGAGGTCGTTGATTTTTTTACGGTACTGTGTGAGGGTCCTGAGGACCACACTGCTGGCCGAGATGTCCTGGGCCACTTCCCTCCCCATTGCCCTGAAGACCTGGGGCGGTGGCCTCCTGCCAGTGGCCGAGAACAGCACTGCCCTCCTTCTTTCGACTGCCGCGACCAATGCCTCCAATGCCTGGTCGCTGAAATGGCGAGCTCTCTCCCTGGAACTGGGATCAGCCGTGAGGATAAGAGGTATAGCCGATGAGTTGCTTGGAGGTCACCTTCGGAGCCAGCAATGTTGAGAATGAGGTTGTGCAGAATGATTGAACCTCCCCTTTAAGAACTGGAAGGAGCCAGTGTGAATGATGAGTCCCGATTGGAGTGCACCTGAAATTGGTTATAGCTCTATGGGTAGCGCCACACTCTCTGTGTGTAGCGCCCTAAGTTAGGTGATTAGCGCTTGATTTAGCACGCTAGTTCTTTCTTGGAGCGCTAACGATCAATTTAGCGGGATGTCAGAAGGATTAGCGCCTGGCGCTAATTCTCCAACTTTTTAAAATTTAGTGTCCCAACCGGGGCGATACCAAATTTCTAGCCCAAAGTGTTTTTAGTTAGTTAGAGATGATAGAAACATAGAAACATAGAAAAATAGGAGCAGGAGTAGGCCATTCGGCCCTTCGAGCCTGCTCTGCCATTCAATATGATCATGGCTGATCCTCTATCTCAATACCATATTCCCGCTCTCTCCCCATACCCCTTGATGCCTTTTATGTCTAGAAATCTATCTATCTCCTTCTTAAATATATTCAGTGACTTGGCCTCCACAGCCTTCTGTGGTAGAGAATTCCACAGGTTCACCACCCTCTGAGTGAAGAAATTTCTCCTCATCTCAGTCCTAAATGTCCTACCCCGTATCCCGAGACTGTGACCCCTCGTTCTAGACCCCCCAGCCAGGGGAAACATCCTCCCTGCATCCAGTCTGTCTAGCCCTGTCTGAATTTTATACGTTTCAATGAGATCCCCTCTCATTCTTCTAAACTCTAGTGAATACAGTCCTAATCGACCCAATCTCTCCTCATACGACAGTCCTGCCATCCCAGGAATCAGTCTGGTGAACCTTCACTGCATTCCCTCTATGGCAAGTATATCCTCTCTTAGGTAAGGAGACCAAAACTGCACACAATACTCCAGGTGTGGTCTCATGATGCATGACATTCCACACAGGAGCCCACAGCATGGCCTTGCCTCCCAGGCTAGCTGTCTGTTGTTTGTAAGTTAGGGTTTTGACTTTGTTAATGTATCTTTAATTTGGCCAATGAAGGCCCAACCTATGTTTCTTCCATTATTACGAATAACCATATTATAATGCTAAGGTAGGAACTGGAGTTTGTTTAACAGAACTGCTTGCGAAGCTAATTAAAAGTTAATTAGTATAGAGGACATAGAATAGAAGGAATTTATGGGAGTTAAGGTATCATCTCTGGATGGAACGGTCTGTTAGATTAAGGGGAGATAGTTTGGATAGCAGCTGGTTGAGCAGACAGCTCTAGCTTGGGGCCTCTGATTTAATGGCCCAAGGTTGTGCCTGGTACATGCACTGGCTACACCAGGGAGGACAGGGCCGGACGAGATAAGAGGGATCCAGATGGATTGGCCTTCAAAACGTATAAACAAGAAAGACATGTGAGTGGAAAACATAGGACCCCTTAAGGGAGGGTCTTCATCTGTAAGCTTAGACGAAGAACTCGACATGCCATTGGACACCTTGTTTTAAGGGGAACCTCTTTCGGTTAAATGGGCCACCCCTAAAAAGAGAATAAAAGGAAGACCTCATAAGAACATAAGAACATAAGAAATAGGAGCAGGAGTAGGCCAATCGGCCCCTCGAGCCTGCTCCGCCATTCAATAAGATCATGGCTGATCTGATCCTAACCGCCAATCTACTATCTATCACAGAACCATCTCCTGCATCTAACAGAATTGCACACACGAAATAGGAGCAGAATCAGGCTACACGATCCCTGGGCCCGCTCCACTACCCACAGGGCCATGACCGATCCGAACCTAGACTCATGTCCAAATTCCTGCCCGCTCCCCGTAACCCTTAATGCCCTTTACTTCTAGGAAACTGTCTATTTCTGTTTTAAATTTATTTAATGATGTAGCTTCTACAGCTTTTTGTGGCAGCATATTCCATGGACCTACCATCCTCTGAGTGAAGTAGTTCCTCCTCATCTCAGTTTTGAAAGAGCAGCCCCTTATTCTAAGACTATGTCCCCTAGTTCTAGTCTCACCCGTCATCGGGAACATCCTCCCCGCATCCACCCGATCCAACCCCTTCACAATCTTATATGTTTCAATAAGATCGCATCTCATTCTTCTGAACTCCAATGAGTAGAGTCCCAATCTACCCAACCTCTCCTCATATGACCACCCCCTCATCCCCGGGATTAACCGAGTGAACCTTTTTTGCACTGCCTCGAGAGCAAGGATGTCTTTCCTTAAGTAAGGACACCAAAACTGTATGCAGTATTCCAGGTGCGGTCTCACCAATACCTTGTACAACTGAAGCAATACCTCCCTATTTTTATATTCTATCCCCTTAGCAATGAAAGCCAACATTCCATTTGCCTTCTTTATCACTTGCTGCACCTGCATACTAACCTTTTGAGTTTCGTGCACCAGGACCCCCAGATCCCTTTGCACTTCAGTACTCTCCAGTTTCTTGCCATTAAGATAATAAATTGCTCTAGGATTTTTCCTGCCAAAGTGCATCACCTCACACTTTCCAGTGTTGTATTCCATCTGCCAAATCTCTGCCCACTTACTTAGCCTGTCTATGTCCCCTTGCAGGTTTTTTATGTCCTCCTCACTCACTACTTTCCCTCCCATCTTTGTATCATCTGCAAATTTTGATATGTTACACTTGGTCCCTTCCTCCAAATCGTTAATATAGATTGTAAAGAGTTGGGGACCCAGCACTGACCCCTGTGGAACACCACTAGTTACTGATTGCCAGTCTGAGAATGAACCATTTATCCCAACTCTTTGCTTTCTGTTAGATAGCCAATCCTCTATCCATGCCAGAATATTACCCCCAATCGAGTGGATCGATGGTCAAAGACTCTTCCGAGAGTGGACCCATGTTGACCCTAGTCTAACACTCTTGGGTAGTTCAAGAAGAGAGAGAGACACGTGAGACAAGAAGAAGAACAAATAAGAAGAGGTGTTCGTGCACACCAGCCGTCTGTCCGATTGGGCAGCTACTTGTCACGGTCGTATATTTTTGCTATATAACTAGTGTGTTATATTCCATCTTATACACCGATGAAACACAATGGGGGAAAAATTGGGTTGCTTTGCGCCTCCCGTTAGCGTCACAGGGGGGGGACGCTAACGGGGCGCAAAGCACCTCGTGCCTGGGCGCGGTGCCGCTAATGCCTCCCGCGAAATTCAGCAGGAGTGCCCCGCAGCACTGGTCCTCCAGCGCTGATGTCATCACCATGCACAGCGTCCCGCTCACACCCCGTCGCAAACTTTGGTCGCGCCCCCTGACCTACCGCCGAACGCTACATCCGACAGGGTCAGAGTGGCGTTTTTGCGGCTGCGGCCGCGCTATTAAAGAGCAGGTGCCAGGCGGCGATTTTTTTGGTGGGCTGCCTGCCAGCACCTGCCCCCTTTCACCTCCTCCTCTTGAGTGCCGGGCTGTTTTGCCGGCACCCCACTCCCTGGTGGTCCAGCAGGGCCCCGGTGCGTGCTGCGCTAGGCCCCTCCCCTTTAATCAGGGGAGGGAGGCCTGTAATACCGCGGCGCTACGTGCCGACGCGTGTGGCATTGTTGAGCGTAGCGCTGCGATATTGAATGGTAGCTCCCCAGGAAGGAGGGGGAGCGCTTCCAGTAGCGCCCCGCCTCCTGCTTGGGGTGCTACCACTGAATTTACGACGCGGGGGCACTAACTTTCCCCGGCGAAGTTAGCGTTCCAAAGTGGTGCGACCCAATTTTTCCCCCAATAAAGCCACCATATTAGTTTGCACTCGATCCTGATTATTTGAAAGACCAGAGATAAGTTAATCTCTACAACCTCCCTTTCCTTTTCCTAAATCACCCGCCATCATTGGACTGTCCATGCTTCCTTTAAAACATGAATTTACATAACGGGTAGGTCGAGTTTCCCGCCTGTAAAGGCCTTGTACTGTGTGTTGCCATTTGCACACTAATTTGAACTATCACACCACACGTGCTTCATGTCGTGAGGGCAACAGGACACTTGCACTTCAAGCAGCTTGTCATAACTGGCTCACAGTCAATATCTATTCCTTGAGTCTTCATCTGGGCATTGCTGTTGGTTTACCATTTTGTTCTTTGCCCAAGTCATTGAACTTTTTCACCTGCCATCGGAGATGGTGTTTTGCCAGACCCATTAAACAGGGAAAAAAACGCTCTTTCCTCTCCAGAGCCATTTGGACAGGGAGTTCTCCGTGAAATGCTCTTTCCCTGTGCAGGGTATGAGATACAATAACGTTGAATTACACGCCCCGCAGCTCATGCAGTGTCGCTGGGTGACACATGGAGGAGTTGGGTTAAGCCAACTCAGAATCGTGAAACTGGAATAATCAGAAATAAATTGGGATTGGCCACATTTCTGGCGTTAACACACTAAAGCGCTTAAGGATTACTCCCAGTGGAAAAGATTTGGAAGAATGGAAGTGTTAGTGAGCCCAAAAGTAGGGACATTAACAACCTGAGAACTGAAAGCAAGTAACATATCCCCTGATTCTTTGCTCATTGGCTTTATGAATAAATCCTGATTCCTTTCAATAATTGTGCAGATGCATTTTACAAATATGCATTCTAGGCTTGGCATGTGAATATTAGGAAAATAAAAACAGGTGGGCGGAAAATTGTGGGGAGCGCGACTGTGATAAGGCTCCTGGTGGACAAGGATCCGCATGAGTTGTGGCATTCCTAAAACTGAGCCTGTACTGTAGATTCTACCATGCTTCTGAAGTTAATATTGAATTCCAAGCTGGTGCTGCGGTTATGCTGGCACCCGTACAATGATTAAATCAGACCTTCTATCCACTGCCAAGCACTGCTTCAATCACTTGTACATCCATTTCAAACCACAGCAAAGATTCAGCAGAATTTTATGCAGCGAATTATGTGGATTAAGAAGCATGGGGGGGGTGGGGGCGATGGAGGTGGATTCTGTGATCCAAGGCTCCCAGCAGGATTACTTTTCACCTCCTCAGGGCATCTCACAGCCCTTCACAGCCAATGAAGTACTTTTGAAGTGTAGTCGGTGTTTTGTAAGGAAATGTGGCAGCCAATTTGTGCCCAGCAAGCTCCCACATAGAGCACTGTGACAAATGACCAGTTAATCCACTTTTTTGGAGATGTTGGTGGAATGATAAATGTTGGCCAGGACACATGGGAGAACTCCCCTGCTCTTCTTCGAATAGCGCGGCGGGATCTTTTACATCCACCTGAGAGGCAGACAGGGCCTTGGTTTAATGTCTCATCTGAAAGACGACACCTCCAACAATGCAAAGAAAGACCTACATTTATACAGCACCTTTTACAACCTCAGGATGTTCCAAAGCATTTCCAGCCAATGAAGTACTTTTGAAGTGTAGCCACTGTTGTAATGTAGGAAATGCGGCAGACAATTTTGCAAGATCACAAACACGACAATGAGATAAATGACCAGATAATCTGTTTTAGGTGTTGGTAGAGGGATAAATGTTGTCCGGGACACTGGGAGAACTCCCTTGCTCTTCTTCAAATACTGTCATGGGATCATTTCCATCCACCTGGGATGGACTTTTATGTCCCTTAATACTGCACTGAAGCATCAGCCTGGAACTTGCGCTCCAGGTCTCCTAGAGTAGGCACTTGAACCCACGACCTTCTGACCTCAGAGGCACGAGCACTAGCAGTGGGCTAAACCTGCAGCTAATGTAGACTGGGAATTTACAGGCTACACACCCGTAATGCCCTAGACTGCGCTGCCTGCAGGTTATGCTCTCCACTGAGAGCATTGGATGGCAGAATCATGTCTTCTTTTGGATGAGACGTTAACCGAGGCCCAGTCAGCTCTCTCAGGTAGATGGAAAAGATCCACGGCACTATTTCATAGAATCATAGAATCATAAAAAGTTACAGCACGGAAGGAGGCCATTTCGGCCCATCGTGTCCATGCCGGCCAACAAAGAGCTATCCAGCCTAATCCCACTTCCCAGCTCTTGGTCCGTAGCCCTGCAGGTTACAGCATCCCAAGTGCACATCCAAGTACTTTTTAATTGTGGGTAGGATTTCTGCCTCTACCACCCTTTTAGGCAGTGAGTTCCAGATCCCCACAAACATCTGGGTGAAGAAAGTTCCCCTCAAATCCCCTCTAAACCTTCCAACAATTACTTTAAATCTGTGCCCCCTGGTTTTTGACCCCTCTGCTAAGAACATAAGAACATAAGAAATAGGAGCAGGAGTAGGCCAATCGGCCCATCGAGCCTGCTCCGCCATTCAATAAGATCATGGCTGATCTGATCCTAACCGCCAATCTACTATCTATCACAGAAACATCTCCTGCATCTAACAGAATTGCACACACGAAATAGGAGCAGAATCAGGCTACACAGTCCCTGGGCCCGCTCCACTACCCACAGGGCCATGACCGATCCGAACCTAGACTCATGTCCAAATTCCTGCCCGCTCCCCGTAACCCTTAATGCCCTTTACTTCTAGGAAACTGTCTATTTCTGTTTTAAATTTAATTAATGTTGTAGCTTCTACAGCTTTTTGTGGCAGCATATTCCATGGACCTACCACCCTCTGAGTGAAGTAGTTCCTCCTCATCTCAGTTTTGAAAGAGCAGCCCCTTATTCTAAGACTATGTCCCCTAGTTCTCGTCTCACCCGTCATCGGGAACATCCTCCCCGCATCCACCCGATCCAACCCCTTCACAATCTTATATGTTTCAATAAGATCGCCTCTCATTCTTCTGAACTCCAATGAGTAGAGTCCCAATCTACCCAACCTCTCCTCATATGACCACCCCCTCATCTCCGGGATTAACCGAGTGAACCTTTTTTGCACTGCCTCGAGAGCAAGGATGTCTTTCCTTAAGTAAGGACACCAAAACTGTATGCAGTATTCCAGGTGCGGTCTCACCAATACCTTGTACAACTGAAGCAATACCTCCCTATTTTTATATTCTATCCCCCTAGCAATGAAAGCCAACATTCCATTTGCCTTCTTAATCACTTGCTGCACCTGCATACTAACCTTTTGAGTTTCGTGCACCAGGACCCCCAGATCCCTTTGCACTTCAGTACTCTCCAGTTTCTTGCCATTAAGATAATAAATTGCTCTAGGATTTTTCCTGCCAAAGTGCATCACCTCACACTTTCCAGTGCTGTATTCCATCTGCCAAATCTCTGCCCACTTACTTAGCCTGTCTATGTCCCCTTGCAGGTTTTTTATGTCCTCCTCACTCACTACTTTCCCTCCCATCTTTGTATCATCTGCAAATTTTGATATGTTACACTTGGTCCCTTCCTCCAAATCGTTAATATAGATTGTGAAGAGTTGGGGACCCAGCACTGACCCCTGTGGAACACCACTAGTTACTGATTGCCAGTCTGAGAATGAACCATTTATCCCAACTCTTTGCTTTCTGTTAGATAGCCAATCCTCTATCCATGCCAGAATATTACCCCCAATCCCGTGATTTTTTACCTTAAGCAATAATCTTTTGTGTGGCACCTTGTCAAATGCCTTTTGGAAGTCTAAATACACTACGTCCACTGGTTCCCCTTTATCCACTCTATATGTTACTTCCTCAAAGAACTCCAGCAAATTTGTCAAACATGACTTCCCCTTCGTAAAACCATGCTGACTTTGTCCTATTAAATTATGATTATCCAAATGTCTTGTTACTGTTTCCTTAATAATGGACTCTAAAATTTTACCTACCACAGATGTTAGGCTAACCGGTCTATAGTTACCAGCCTTCTGTCTACTGCCCTTTTTAAATAAGGGTGTTACATTAGCAGTTTTCCAGTCTGCCGGGACCTTAGCGGAATCCAGGGAGTTTTGAAAAATTATTACCAATGCATCTACAATCCCTACCGCCACTTCCTTCAAGACTCTAGGATGTAAGCCATCAGGTCCAGGTGATTTATCCGCCTTGAGTCCCATTATTTTACCGAGTACCACTTCCTTAGTGATTTTGATCGTGTTTAGCTCCTCTCCCCCTATAGCCCCCTGTTTGTCCAGTGTTGGGATATTCTTAGTGTCCTCTACTGTAAAGACTGATACAAAATATTCATTCAGTGTTTTTGCCATCTCCATATTTCCCACCATTAATTTCCCGGTCTCATCCTCTAAGGGACCAACATTTACTTTAGCCACCCTTTTTCTTTTTATATAACTATAAAAACTCTTACTATCTGTTTTTATATTTTTTGCTAATTTACTTTCATAATCTATCTTCCCTTTCTTAATCAATCTTTTTGTTATTTTTTGCTGCCTTTTAAAGTTTTCCCAATCCTCTGTCCTCCCACTAGATTTCGCTACCTTATATGCCCTTGTTTTTAGTCGAATACTATCCTTAATTTCTTTACTTAGCCACGGATGACTGTCCTTTCTTTTACACCCTTTTCTTTTCAGTGGAATATATTTTTTTTGGAAGTTGTAAAATAACTCCTTGAATGTACACCACTGATCATGTGTCGTCTTACCCTTTAATCTATTTTCCCAATCCACTCTACTCAATTCCGCTCGCATACCTTCATAGTCTCCTTTATTCAAGCTTAGCACGCTTGTTTGAGATCCAACCTTCTCACCCTCTAATTGAATATGGAATTCAACCATGTTATGGTCACTCATTCCAAGGGGATCCTTTACTAGGACATTTTTAATTAATCCTGTCCCATTACACAGGACCAGATCTAAGGTTGCTTGCCCCCTGGTCGGTTCAGTTACATACTGCTCAAGAAACCCATCCCTAATACACTCAATGAACTCATCCTCAAGGCAGCCCTGCCCCATTTGATTTGTCCAATTAATATGATAGTTAAAATCCCCCATAATTATAGATGTTCCCTTATTACATGCCTCAACTATTTCCTGATTGATACTCCGTCCAATAGAGTTGCAACTGTTCGGAGGCCTATAGACTACGCCCACTAATGTTTTTTTCCCCTTATTATTCCTTATCTCCACCCAAACTGTTTCATTATCATGATTTTTTGACCCAATATCATTACTCTGTATTACAGTGATTCCTTCCTTTATTAACATAGCCACCCCACCTCCCCTTCCTTCCTGCCTGTCCTTCCTGATCGTTAAATAACCTGGTATGTTTAATTCCCAGGCATTGTCACCCTGCAGCCATGTTTCTGTAATGGCCACAATATCATAACCATATGTAGTTATTTGTGCCATTAACTCGTCTATTTTGTTACGAATGCTACGTGCATTCAGATAGAGAACTTTCAAATATGCTTTGTGGCACTTAGTTCCTGCTTTTTCACTTTTTACCAGTTTACCTTTTACTCCACACACTCTGTCCCTTCCTGCCACGCTCTGATTTGTGATTCCCCTACTGCTACCTATGTCTATGACCCTCTCTGTTGTCATTTTTATTTTTTGCTCTCTTGAAACCTCCCCCCCACTAATTAGTTTAAAGCCCTCTCCACAGCCCTAGTTATTCGATTCGCCAGGACACTAGTCCCAGCACTGGCCAAGTGAAGTCCGTCCCAACGGAACAGCTCTCTCCTGCCCCAGTACTGGTGCCAGTGTCCCAAGAAGCAAAACCCATTTTTCCCACACCAGTCTTTGAGCCTAAGGGAAATATGTCCTTTCTATCCACTTTATCTAGGCCTCTCATAATTTTATATACCTCAATAAGGTCTCCCCTCAGCCTCCTCTGTTTCAAGGAAAATAAACCCAGCCTATCCAGTCTGTCCTCATAGCTAAGATTCTCTACTCTCGGCAACATCCTTGTAAATCTCCTCTGTACCCTCTCTAGTGCAATCACATCTTTCCTGTAATGTGGTGACCAGAACTGCACGCAGTACTCTAGCTGAGGCCTAACTAGAGTTTTATACAGTTGAAGCATAACCCCCCTGCTCTTGTATTCTATGCCACGGCTAATAAAGGCAAGCATTCCGTTTGCCTTCTTAACCACCTTATCTACCTGGCCTGCTACCTTCAGAGATCTGTGGACATGCACTCCAAGGTCCCTTTGTTCCTCTGCACTACTCAGTGTCCTACCATTTAATGTGTATTCCCTTTCCTTGTTAGCCCTCCCCAAATGCATTACCTCACACTTCTCCGGATTGAATTCCATTTGCCACTGTTCTGCCCACCTGACCAATTTATTGATATCTTCCTGCAGTCTACAGCTTCCTTCTTCAATATCAACCACACAGCCGATTTTAGTATCATCTGCAAACTTCTTAATCATACCCCCTATATTCAAGTCTAGATCATTGATATATACCACAAAAAGCAAGGGACCTAGTACTGAGCCCTGCGGAACCCCACTGGAAACAGCCTTCCAGTCACAAAAACACCCATCAACCATTACTCTCTGCTTCCTGCCTCCGAGCCAGTTTTGAATCCAACTTGACACTTTGCCCTGGATCCCATGGGCTTTTAACTTCGTGACCAGTCTGCCATGTGGAACCTTATCAAAAGCCTTGCTAAAGTCCATATACACTACATCAAACACACTACCCTCATCTACCCTCCTTGTTACCTCCTCAAAAAATTCAATCAAGTTTGTCAGACACGACCTTCCCTTAACAAATCCGTGCTGACTATCCTTGATTAATCTGTGTCTTTCTAAATGAAGATTTATCCTGTCCTTCAGAATTCTTTCCAATAATGTTCCCACCACCGAGGTTAGGCTGACTGGCCTATAATTACTCTCTCTATCCTTTTCTCCCTTTTTAAACAAGGGTACCACATTAGCAGTCCTCCAGTCCTCTGGCGCCACACCTGAAGCCACAGAGGATTGGAAAATGATGGTCAGGGCCTCTGCTATTTCCTCTTTTGCTTCGCTTAACAGCCTGGGATACATTTCATCTGGGCCTGGGGATTTATCCACTTTTAAAGCTGCTAAACCCCTTAATACTTCATCTCTCACTATGTTTATTTCATCTAATATTTCACACTCCTCCTCCCTGATAGCAATGTCTGCTTCGCCCCTCTCCTTTGTGAAAACAGACGCAAAGTATTCATTAAGAACCCTACCGATGTCTCCCGCCTCCACACACAGATTACCCTCATGATCTCTAATAGGCCCTACCCTTTTTTTAGTTATCCTCTTACTCTTAATATATTTATAAAACATCTTTGGGTTTTCCTTGATTTTACTTGCCAAGAATTGTTCATGCTCTCTCTTTGCTTTCCTAATATCCTTTTTAATTGCACCCCTGCACTTTTTGTACTCCTCTAAAGATTCTGCAGTATTTAGCCCTCAGTATCTGTCATACGCCTCCCTTTTTTTCTTTATCCTACCCTGTATGTCCCTAAACATCCAGGGGGCTCTAGATTTGTTAGTCTCACCTTTTTTCTTTAAGGGCACATGTTTGGTCTGAACCCTCCGGATCTCCTCCTTGAATGCCTCCCACTGCTCTGACACTGATTTACCTTCAAGTAGCTGTTTCCAGTCCACTATGGCTAAATCCCCTCTGAGCTTAGCAAAATTTGCTTTTCCCCAATTTAGAATTTTTATTCCTAGTCTATCCTTGTCCTTTTCCATAATTACCTTAAATCTAACTGAATTATGGTCACTCGCACCAAAATGCTCCCCCACTGATACGCCTTCTACCTGCCCAGCTTCATTCCCTAAAAATAAGTCCAGAACCGCCCCCTCCCTTGTTGGGCTTGCTACATACTGGCTAAAAATTTCGAAGAAAAGCAGGGGAGATCGACCAGTGTCCTAGCCAATATTTATCCTTCAATCAAGACCAATAAAACAGATTTATCTGGTCATTATCACATTTCTGTTTGTGGGACCTTGCTGTGCAAAAATTGACTGCCGTGTTTCCTACATTTAAACAATGACTATACTTCAAAAGTATTCAAAATGCTTTGAAATTTCCTGAGATTGTGAAAGGCGCTATAGAAATATAAGCCCCTTCTTTCTGTTTTTCTACGTGGCGACATTAACACTCACACGCCTGGAGGTGACGGAGGTGTATGAGGGTTTCAGTGACAGTGGAGCTGAATTCGAGACAGAGACGGGAGAAGTAGGCAGTCTTGGATGTGAGGATTGCTCAATGAATGTGGAAAGCGTATGTCACTGCAGCAGAATTTCCAGTGTTCGAGGTTCGGCCGATTCTCCCATTCTGACTGTTGGTTAACATAAATCACTGAGCCCAATCCTAGCACAGATCCCCTGTGTAGCTGCAGCTAAAATTGTCGTTTGTTTACTAAAGAGCAACCCAGTACAACGAAGTACCAGTGTTAGACAGGTTGCAGGGCTTGTATGAGTGTTTGCAAAATAAAAGGTGATGGTAGAGCAGCATTCGTTGCTGAAAGAGTGACTTCATCAGTGTTCGGACTTTGCTCGCCGCTGGTGGATATTTTAGGGTCAATTTTCCAAATGCAGCTCCTCGAGGGGCGTCTCATCCAACCATCAATTCACTAAAATCAGCCTCATCCATCTCGCTAAAATCTCCAGTGCGCTGCCCATGATTAATCCGCCATTTCCTGATCTGCATTTTTTAAAATTCGTTCCTGGGATGTGGGCATTGCTGGCAAGGCCAGCATTTATTGCCCATCCCTAATTGCCCTTGAGAAGGTGGTGGTGAGCCATCTTCTTGAACCGCTGCAGTCCGTGTGGTGAAGGTACTCCCACAGTGCTTTTAAGGAGGGGGTTCCAGCGATGATGAAGGAACGGCGATATATTTTCAAGTCAGGATGGTGTGTGACTTGGAGTGGAACTTGGAGGTGGTGGTGTTCCCATGCACTTGATACCCTTGTCCTTCTAGGTGGAAGAGGTCACAGGTTTGGGAGGTACTGTTAAAGAAGCCTTGGCGAGTTGCCACAGTGCATCTTGTAGATGGTACACACTGCAGCCACGGTACGTTGGTGGTGGAGGGAGTGAATGTTTAAGGTGGTGGATGGGGTGCCAATCAAGCGGGCTGCTTTGTCCTGGATGGTGTCGAGATTCTTGAGTGTTGTTGGAGCTGCACTCATCCAGGCAAGTGGAGATTATTCCATCACACTCCTGACTTGTGCCTTGTAGATGTTGGAAAGGCTTTGGAGAGTCTGGAGTCACCACTGAATACCCAGCCTCTGACCTGCTCTTGTAGCCACAATATTTATGTGGCTGGTCCAGTTAAGTTTCTGGTCAATGGTGACCCCCAGAATGTTAATGATGGGGGATTCAGCGATGGTAATGCCATTGAATGTCAAGGAGCAGTGGTTAGATGCTCTATTGTTGGAGATGGTCATTGCCTGGCACTTGTGTGGCGCGAATGTTACTTGTCACTTATCAGCCTAAGCCTGAATGTCATGAAGGTCTTGCTGCATGTGGGCGTGGACTGCTTCATTAACTGAGGAGTTGCAAATGGAACTGAACACTATGCAATCATCAATGAACATCCCCACTTCTGACCTTATGATGGAGGGAAGGTCATTGATGAAGCAACTGTAGATGGTTAGGCCTAGGACACTGCCCTGAGGAACTCCTGTAGCGATGTCCCGGGGCTGAGATGATTGACTTCCAACCACCACAACCATCTTCCTTTTTGTTAGGTATCACTTCAGCCAGTGGAGAGTTTTCCCATTGAGTTCAATTTTACTAGGGCTCCTTGATGCCACACTCGGTCAAATGCTGTCAAGGGCAGTCACTCTCACCTCACCTCTGGAATTCAGCTCTTTTGTCCATGTTTGGACCAAGGCTGTAAGGAGGTCTGGAGCCGAGTGGTCCTGACGGAACCCAAACTGAGCATCGGTGAGCAGGTTATTGGTGAGTAAGTTTCGCTTGATAGCACTGTCGACGACACCTTCCATCACATTGCTGATGATTGAGAGCAGACTGATGGGGCAGGTAATTGGCCGGATAGGATTTGTCCAGCTTTTTGTGAACAGGACATACCTGGGCAGTTTTTTACATTGTCAGGTAGCCAGTGTTGTAGCTGTACTGGAACAGCTTGGCTGGAAGCGCGGCTAGTTCTGGAGCACAAGTCTTCAGCAAGACAGCCGAGATGTTGTCGGGGCCCATAGCCTTTGCTGTATCCAGCGTGCTCAACCGTTTCTTGATATCACATGGAGTGAATCACATTGTAGACTGCTTCTGTGATGGTGGGGACCTCGGGAGGAGGCTGAGATGGATCATCTGGCACTTCTGGCTGAAGATGGTTGCAAGCGCATCAGCCTTGTCTATCCTATTTAGCACAATGGTAGTGCCACATAACACGATGGAGGGAATCCTCAGTGTGAAGATGGGACTTCGTCTCCACAAGCACTGTGCGGTGGTCACTGCTACCAATACTGTCATGGATATATGCATCTGTGACAGGTAGATTGGTGAGGACGAGGTCAAGTAGGTTTCTCCATTGTGTTGGTTCTCTCACCACTTGTCGCAGGCCCAGACTGGCAGCTATGTCCTTCAAGACTCGGCCAGCTCGGTCAGTAGTGTTGCTACCGAGCCACTCTTGGTGATGGACATTGAAGTCCCCCACCCAGAGTACATTCTGTGCTCTTGCTACTCTCAGTGCTTCTTCCAAGTGGTGTTCAACATGGAGGAGTACTGATTTATCAGCTGAGGGAGGGCGGTAGGTGGTAATCAGCAAGAGGTTTCCTTGCCCATGCTTGACCTGATGACATGAGACTTCAGGGGGTCTAGTGTCAATGTTGAGGACTCCCAGGGCCACTCCCTCCCAACTGTATATCAATGTTCCACCACCTCTGGTAGGTCTGTCCTGCCGTTGGGACAGGACATACCCTGGGATGGTGATAGAGGAGTCTGGGACATTGGAAAGGTATGATTCTGTGAGTATGACTATGTCAGGCAGTTGCTTGACTAGTCTGTGGGACAGCTCTCCCAATTTTGGGTCAAGTCCCCAGATGTTAGTGAGGAGGACTTTGCAAGGTCGACTGGGTTGGGTGTGCCTTTGTCACGTCTGAAGCCGGTGCCTAGGTTGACCCATCCGGTTTTATTCTTATTATTGTTTTTTGTAGCGGTTTGTTTCAACTGAGTGGCTTGCTAGGCCATTTCAGAGGGCAGTTAAGAGTCAACCACATTGCTGTGGGTCTGGAGTCACATATAGGCCAGACCAGGTAAGGATGGCAAATTTCCTTCCCTAAAGGACATTAGTGAACCAGATGGGTTTTTACGACAATCATAGTTTCATGGTCACCATTACTGATACAGGAAACTCTTTGGTATCCGGCACCGACGGGACCGGCGTGGTGCCGGTTGATTAAAAGTTCCGGATAACGGAGAGGTATATCTACCGAGGCTATTTTTAACAAACAAAAATAAAAAAATCAAGAAATGTGCAGTATTATTGGGTACTCCCCTACAGAATGTTGTGTTAAATGGATGGTGGAAGATGCTTGATTAAGTACAGTAATGCCAGTTGAGGGTAATCCATAACTCTTTAATTACTTAACAGTAAAACAAAACTTATAAACGACTGTATACTGTAGTTTTCGGAGTATGAATTCTGCCGGTTATTAGAGAATTCCGGATATTTAGGTGCCGTTTAAACGAGAGTTTCCTGTACTAGCTTTTTATTCCAGATTTATTTAATTAACTGAATTTAAATTCCCCAGCTGCCGTGGTGGGATTTGAACTCACATCTCCTGATCATTAGTCCAGACCTCTGGATTACTAGTCCAGTAATATAAGCACTATGCTACCGTACCCCTCTCCCCTGCATAGCCAACAGGAGAGGCTCCGCGCCCATTGGGCAGGTCTGGAAGGTTGACTCTTGTGCTTCTTTGCCCTCTGTTCTTTACTGCTTCTATTTCTGGCCTTGCTGCTGGGCTTTAGAACCAGTTGACCTAAACCTCCCTTCCGTACATCTTTGTTAAGTTTTTCAGCTGAACGGTCATGGGGCGTGGATCCAACATGCATGTGTAGCTGGAAAACTCCATCAAAGGTGACACACCACACACATGATTAGTGCACTCTGGATAATTAAATGTTGATGCGGGGGGGTTAAAAACAATTCTAAATTATCGGAAGTAGACTGAGACTCCCAGGCTTCAGCACATGTCTGAGGCAAAGCCACAAATCTTCTTTCTATGAGGGGCCTAGACAGAGTGGATAGGAAGGACGCATTTCTATTAGCAGGGGGTCAATAACCAGGGGGCATAGGTTTAAAGTAATTGGTGGAAGGATTAGAGAGGAGTTGAGGAAAAAAATATTCACCCAGAGGGTGCTGGGGATCTGGAATGAAAGGCCTGAAAAGGTGGTAGAGGCAGAAACCCTCATCACATTTGAAAGTACTTGGATATGCACTTGAAGTACCGTAACCTACAAGGCTGGAAAGTGGGATTAGGCTGGATAGCTCTTTTATGGCCGGCACAGACACGATAGGTCGAATAGCCACCTCCTGTGCCGTAAGCGTTTATCATTCTGTGATCGGGTTGTGATTGCTTAAATCCCAATGAATGAGAAAATTAAACAAATAATTGTAAAGAAAAACAAACTGGAGTTCATTTTTATGAAATCTGATTCATTGTTTCCTCAGCCTTCTATTTCAACCAAACTACAGCAACAACAATAAAAACAGGAGCCTTGCATTTCTTTAAAATACAGTAAAAATGATTGAAGTGTTTTGTTGAAGAAAATGTTTGATTTGAATATTTCCATTTAGAAAGGGCTGTAAAATGTCCTGATGGTTTTATTATGTATTATTGTGTTTAATGCTAGACTTGAACTAGGATTTTTTCATTCTGACTTCCTATTCCCTCGTTCCGTTCAACGCGACTGTGCGCCGCATCTCCAACTGATTACTGCTTGATATGCATCTGTGCCTCTTTGTACCTCCTCAAGCCCCTCCAAAGCATTCCAGATCTTCTTGCCACAAGTGACTGAGCACCCCATGCTGTTGCTGTCTGTCAGCCCATGGGTCAGACTTTCTCATTAACAGCTGATGTCACTCATCCCAACACTTTCCATTTTCATGTGCAGTGAGGAGAGTTGCAGAAGCATTGACTTTCACACGCTCCCTTCCGTTAGCTGCCTCGAAAACCGATTTCCTTTAAGAAAGAATCGGGTAAAAATTGGTTTGCTTTGTGCCTCCCGCTAACACCCGGGGGGGGCCCGGCGGCACCCGCGAAATTCAGCGGGGGATCAGCGGCGGCACAAGTAAGGAATGTGATGGAAACCTCTCCACTTGCCTGGATGAGTGCAGCTCCAACAACACTCAAGAAGCTCGACACCAACCAGGACAAAGCAGCCCGCTTGATCGGCCCCCCATCCACCACCTTAAACATTCACTCCCTCCACCACCGGCGTACCATGGCTGCAGTGTGTACCATCTACAAGATGCACTGCAGGAACTCACCAAGGCTCCTTCAGCAGCACCTCCCAAACCCACGACCTCTTCCACCTAGAAGGACAAGGGCAGCGGGCGCATGGGAACACCACCACCTCCAAGTTCCCCTCCAAGTCACACACCATCCTGACTTGGAAGTATATCGCTGATCCTTCATCGTCGCTGGGTCAAAATCCTGGAACTCCCTCGCTAACAGCACTGTGGGAGTACCATCACCTCACGGGCTGCAGCGGTTCAAGAAGGCGGCTCACCACCACCTTCTCAAGGGCAATTAGGGATGGGCAATAAATGCTGCCCTTGCCAGTGACGCCCACATCCCATGAACGGATAAAAAAAAATTTGCACCCACAATTGAGCCCATTTTGAGAAATGTTTTTTTTCCTCAGGTTTCCGCTCAAACTAATCTGGCATGAACCAGCGCAATCGGGCAGCGTTTTAAAACGTAAGATTTTTTTTTTAATGTTGCTTTAAAAATATTCCTTGATCTATTTAAGAGTGGTCACCTGGTGCAGTTTGATTAATACGGCTGAAAATGGGTTTATCACAAAAAATAAACATTTTAAATCACAGTGTCGAGTCCACCGCCTGTGAGTAACCCGATTTTAAATGACTGAAAATGACTTAAAAAAAATATACAGAACCCTTTGCTAGTTATATTGGGGTACAGTAGTCAGTTTCTTCATAATTTCTGTTTAGAAATGACATTCAAAAGCTTTTAAAACCTGCCTATCAGTGTCCTTACACCCAAAAGATCCAGCTTGATTTTTTGGAGCTTCCTTGAAGGCCTGGGAACGAGCGTAATTAGTGGAAACTCCCGATGGTGATTAATTCACCCTGGGGCGTGGCCAGTTTTGTGGGCGGGGCCTGCTTCTAACACGATGTTTTTTTAAACTAGTGCAAGAGATCGCGGAAACTCGATTTGCGCTGAACATAATTTGCACTTAAAATTCCGCGATCTTTCGCGCCGGTTTAACCGATTTCGGACGAATTGCGCCGAAAAAACCCAGCGTAAACGGATGGTAATTCTACCCCTTGATGTTGAAATTTCAATATCATAGGCTGCTGGCAAAATGCAATTTGTGTCAAAAGAGAAATTTCTATCTCAAATTGAATGCAATTTCAAGTTAACAGATTCATTGAAATAAGAGGTAAAGGATTGTCATGCTAATGTGCTAATGTTCTCGTTGGCATAAAGTTAATTTCTTTCCTATTTTTACAAAAGTGCTCGTTGATAATGTTGTTCATTGCGATTTCAACACTAAGGCTAAATCTTCCTCTGTGGCGGTGTTCGTGCTGAAAGTGTGCGAGCACAGGGCTTCTGCCTGCCAGTGTTCCACTGGATTACCTGCTCATGATCTCATTGCTGTTTGTGGGAGCTTGCTGTGCACAAACTGGCTGCCACGTTTCCTACATTACAACGACTACACTTTCAAAATGACTTCATTGGCTGTAAAGCGCTTTGGGACGTCCTGAGGTCGTGAAAAGCGAGATAGAAATACAAGTCTTTCTTTTATCTCTGACCTCAGGGTCGGGCAAATTTGAATGTTGGTAGTGGGCACTTGGTGGTTTGTTCCCCCCCGCGCCCCCCGTTCAGATGGGCGGGGGCAGGAAAATACCTGCAGCTCCTGCCGCACTGCAGTGTGGCCTACAGTATTGGCTGAAGAATGAAAATAAATCTTTTTTTTTTTCAAAAACAGACATCTATCACCCGTACTGCCTCGTGCAAACGATCGCAATCCCGGAAGTGGTGACGGACATTATGGGAAGCGGCCAATTGGGTCCCTTCCAGAAATACCGCTCCCGTCCGCCACAAATCCGCCCCAAAACGGGCAGGGAAATGAGTAGGAAGATCTCGGCCTGTGCATCTCGCGAGGAAAGTGTGATTGGAGGAGTGATCCCGATCATTGGGGAAGCCACATTTGCAGGGAGTTGGGCCGACCTTGTCCAACCCACAATCCCTGTGAGCACAGCTCCCTCTGGGAGCACAGGATCAAGGAATCACCCTTTGATTTGTGGCATCAGATTATTTTTATTTGGCATTTACTCAATGATGCAGTCATCATCTCATTTCAAAGCACTAGCCCGACGAGGCACCATATGGAACCGTACAGTGCAGCCAGGCTACTGGAAATTCTATTGCTCCCTTCAATGATTTCTTCAGGACAAACCTGTCCTTCTCCAGTAATTAAATTACATTACACTTAGACCATTAAATTAGTTTTTTTTTTAAACTGAGCAGAAATGGCATCATATGATGCACTGAGTGACTTACTTGCTGTGCGAGTACACTGACGCTTAATCATTCAGAAGTAATTCTCATCACGTCTGTGATTCCTCCGGGGAAAATACTGGAAGGTTCATTATTTGGAGAAGTGATCACGAGTCACTTTAAAAGCAAAAGCAAGAATTTCCATGGGTCGTCTCTCAGGTGTCAATGTCTGCAGATACACATATTTAAGAAGGAGATAGATAGATTTCTAGACGCAAAAGGCGTCAAGGGGTATGAGGAGAGAGTGGGAATATGATATTGAGATAGAGGATCAGCCATGATCATGTTGAATGGCGGAGCAAGCTCGAAGGGCCGAATGGCCTACTCCTGCTCCTATTTTTCTATGTTAACATAAGAACATAAGAAATAGGAGCAGGAGTAGGCCATTCAGCCCTTCGAACCTGCTCCGTCATTTAATGAGATCATGGCTCATCTTCTGCCTCAATTCCATTCACCGGCCCTATCGCCACATCCCTTGATGCCCTTACTAGTCAGAAATCTATCGACTTCTGTTTTGAATATACCCAATGACTGAGCCTCCACAGCCCTCTGGGGTAGAGAATTCCAAAGATTCACCACCCTCTGTGTGAAGAAATTTCTTCTCATCTCAGTCCTGAATGGCCTACCCTTTATCCTGAGGCTGTGGCCCCTGGTTCTAGACTCCCCAGCCAAGAGAAACATTCTCCCAGCATCCACCCTATCAAGCCCTGTAATAATTTTGTATGCTTCAATGAGATCCCCTCTCATTCTTCTGAATTCAAGAGAATACAGGCCTAGTTTACTCAATCTCTTCTCATACGACAGTCCCGCCGTCCCAGGAATCAATCTTGTGAACCTTCGTTGCACTCCCTCTATGGCAAGTATATCCTTCCTTAAGTAAGACCACCAAAATTGTACACAGTACTCCAGGCTTGGTCTCACCAAGGCCCTATATAATTGGAGTAAGACTTCTTTACTCCTGTACTCAAATCCTCCTGTAATGAAGGCCAGCATACCATTTGCCTTCCTAATGGCTTGCTGCACCTGCACATTCACTTTCAGTGACTCATGTACAAGGACACCCAGGTCCCTTTGAGCATCTACATTCCCCAATCTTTCACCATTTAGGAAATACTCTGCCTTTCTGTACCAAAGTGGATAACTTCACATTTATCCACATTGTAATCCATCTGCCATGTTCTCGCCCACTCACTGAGCCTGTCGAGATCCCCTTGAAGCCTCTTCACAACTGACACTGCCACCTAGCTTTGTGTCATCAGCAAATTTGGAAATGTTACATTTAGTCCCCTCATCCAAATCTTGATATAGATTGTGAATAGCTGGGGCCCAAGCACCGATCCTTGCGGTACCCCACTAGTCACAGCCTGCCATCCTGAAAAAGACCCATTTATCCCTACTCTTTGTTTTCTGTTTGTTAACCAATTCTCAATCCATGCTAGTATATTACCCCCAATTCCATGTGCCCTAATTTTGTTCACCAACCTCTTGTGTGGGACCTTATTGAAGGCCTTCTGAAAATCCAAATACACCACATCTACCAGATATCCTTTGTCTACTCCACTAGTTACATCCTCAAAGAACTCCAATAGGTTTGTCAAACAGGAGTTCCCTTTCATAAATCCTAATATGTTCTATGCTCAGTGTTGCTTGAGTTTATTCTGCAACCTGGTTCTACTCTTTGTTCGATTTATTTTTATATCCATTCTTGACCCCTTCAGAGGGCAGTTAAGAGTCAAGCATGTTGATGTGGGACTGGAGTCACATATAGGCCAGACCGGGTAAGGATGGTAGATTGCCTTCCCTAAAGGACATTAGTGAACCAGATGGCCTTTTATGATGTTCCAACAGCTTCATGGTCAAAAGCTTTTTATTTCCAGATTTTTAATAACTGAATTCAAATTCTCAATCTGCCATGGTGGAATTTGAACTCACATTCTCCAGATGGTTAGTCCAGGGCTCTGGATTACTAGTCCAGTAACAGGACCACTACACTACCCTTTGATTATTGCAATCTGCACCCCCTCCAAGGCCAATATATCCTTCCTGAGGTGCGGTGCCCAGAACTGAATCCGTTACTCTAAATGGGGCCTGACCGAGGCTCTGTACAACTGAAGCAGAACTTCCTCGCCTTTGTATTCAGCCCCTTGAGATAAAGGCCAACATTCATTTATGATGACTTTTTGTTGTCCACAATCTTTTAGTGATTTGTGTAGATGGACACCCAAACCTCTTGGTTCCTCCACAGTTCCTTGTTCCTCACCAAGAAGAAAATATCTATGTAGACAAAGCCTAATTCAATGAAAAATGTAATATGTGCATTGCAACTTATTAAAAAAGGATACAAGATAATTCAATGCAGTGCAGCTCAAGCTCATGAACTGGTGATGTTAGGTCATGGGGGCAGAAAAAGGTTCAAACGTATTTTAAAAGAAAGCAGAAGTTGCACACAGAAGCTCATGCGTTGACTTCCCTACTGGAATGCAAAAGCAAAGCTTCAAGAGAAGATGAACACCTGCATGCTTATCTTCTCCAGTATAAGAGAAGCCCCACATGGGATCGGGTGAGACTTAGTGAAGTGGGCCCGGTGGCCTCGAATGTGGAAGGTAAGATGTACGGGAAAGTGAAGGGAAATAGCATTATGAGATAAAGCCATCTCATGTCAATCAATAGTTGAACTTTACCCATTGGTCATGTAGATCTATATCTCATAGATTAGAGAGGTAGCGCTGCCTCAGAAAGGCATTTAGATTAGGGATGCAATCCGCAGTCTGCAATTGTTTCTCCACTTATGCGTTTTTACATCTGCAAAAGGATAACAAAAATCAAGCACTGTTTGCACTGTCATCTGTACAGAATCAAACTCAATTCTTTGGGAAGTAACAGATCCACTATATGAAGGTGGTTCAATAGCAAAGGAAAGCACAATGGGGGAAGGTGGGCTGGGGTGGTAACACTTGGTCTCTTGTTCCTAGGGGAATGGGAGTCTGAATTTTTTAAGCGTTTTTAACTCTCCACTTGCCTGGATGAGTGCAGCTGCAACAACAATCAAGAAGTTCGATGCCATCCAGGACAAAGCAGCCCGCTTGATTGGCACCCCATCCACCACCTGAAACTTCCACTACCTCCACCATCAGCGTACCGTGGCTGCAGTGCGTACCATCTACAAGATGCACTGCAGCAACTCTCCAAGGCTTCTTCAGCAGCAGTTCCCAAACCCGTGACCTCCACCACCTAGAAGGACAAGGGCAGCAGGTGCATGGGAACATCACCACCTCCAAGTTCCCCTCCAAGTCACACAACATCTTCACTTGGAAGTATATCGACCGTTCCTTCATCGTCGCTGGGTCAAAATCCTGGAATTCCCTCCCTAACAGCACTGTGGGAGTACCTTCACCACACGGACTGCAGCAGCTCAAGAAGTAGACCCACCACCACCTTCTCAATGGCGATAAACCTTGGCTTTTCCAGCAACGCCCATTTCCCGAGAATGAATTAAAACAAATTCCTAGAGACGGGGCTTTGCAGTGGGATTCTGCTGTTGTATCTTACAGTTTAAGGAGTTTCTCTTTGCACTTTCACACTACATTTAAGAGTAGATGGTGACAGCCGATCAAAATAGGTCACCTCAGAGATCATGAACTTCAGTGCCAACTCCTGCCTCTGTCCCACCATCACCCCAAGTAGCACAAGCGCATGATTATTTCACTGCAGAGATTCCAGAGACTTGGCTGGGAAATCCCTCAGGGCTGCTCCCGCTCCCCCATCGTAACTTCGCCAGAGGTGCGGCAGAAACCCTGTTAGACGTGGCATGTGTTACATCGGTGGAGCAGAAGCAGCTCTGAGGGATTTCCCGGCCCAGTGACGCAAGTTGATGTCTGTTTCTCGAGTGAGGCGTTAAACTGAGGCCCCGTCCGCCCTCTCGTGTGGAAGTAAAAGATTGCATGGCACTATTTCGAAGGAGAGCAGGGGTCCTGGGCCAGTATTTATCCCTCAACCAATATCGATAAAACAGATTATCTGGTCATTTACCTCATCGCTGTTTGTGGGAGCTTGCTGTGCGCAAATTGGCTGCTGCGTTTCCTACATTACAACAGTGACTACACTGCAGAAGTACATCATTGGCTGTAAAGCACTTTGGGACGTCCTGAGCTGGTGAAAGGCGCTATAGAAATGCAAGTCTTTCTTTTATTATTTACCCATCCAATTCAGGAAGGCAGATTTAGTGAGAAGCTGCAATTCAGCTTCTCTTAACCTTTGTGCAAAATCTCCCAAACACGGGTTTGTGTCGGAAAGTGTTAAAGGCTACCTAAACCAGGACTAATCCTGCTACAGGCTCAGGCTGCACTTATATCGGTTTAAAACTTGTACCAGACCCAAGGCCTTGAAAGTGAGATTTTACCCAGCGTAAGGGCTTTGAAAGCGATACAGGTACAGAGCGATGTAAAGGTTTAGGTATAAAGGCTGCCAATGCTTCAGTGAGTGGAGTTTCTGAAACGATTCTTTGTCCATTCTGAATCGCAAGCTGTGTGGGAATCTCAGTGCTGGTTTCCATTGCTGGGCAGATTCTCCACTTCACCGACTTCATTTAATTTCAGGCACAAAACACCCGCTCACATCAGAGAAAGGGGGGAAACCTTGCAATTATCACAGGGCGCGCGTGTAATTTCTTATTCTCTGGTGCCGTTGAAGCAAAACCCTTTCAAAGTTAGGAATGAACTGAAGTCGCTCTCGAGTTAGATTTGAGCAAATGGAACGTTTGCTGCAGCGAGGGGCTAATTCCAACGCTGGAAGGTGCTTGTTTCTGGTGGACCTGTTGGAAGCCGTGCGAATGACTCCGCAGAAGATACAACGTTGATTTGAGTCGAGGGAGAAATTATAGGCACGTGTGCCGGGAGTGTGATATCTGCATTGACAAAACCCGGTGTTAAGAACAAACCACATCTTAAAAAAAAAAATGAGGAAAAAAATAAAGAGCTGTAACTCCAACCAGAGCAGTGGGTGAGTCGGCATTGCGTTGTTAACGTTTTGGAAGGCGCACGTGGCATGTGTTAATGGCATCTGTCCTAATGATTTTAAATAACTGCTATTATTTCTACACCCTGGAGGAGTTGTTGGGAGAAGAGATGTGTTTTTAATGAATTAATGTGATTGCTTTGTGTCATTGTCGAAATTCTTCATGTCCTCCTCGCCTTTGTTTAATATTGTCCTTCAAAAAAACGACACCATGGCTTTATTAGTCATTCGAAGGGGCGCCTCAGAAAATGTTAATTTCAATTTAAGAATGCGAAAACTGAAAGCCATCTCCCCAAGCATTTCTCTCATCTAATTCTCATTACGCTTTCTGAGGAGATTTTAGGCTCCACAGACCATATCTGAGGCTGATAATCTGATACACGGTTAAGATCACAGCGTTTCTTGTGTATTTCTTATTAAGTTAATCAAGGAGCTTACTGAAGCAGGAGATTTAGCAAGGCCTTGCCAATTTCAAATCCTTACATTGTGGGTCAAAGCCTCTGTGACCTTATTGCCCTGCCTTGCCTCAGTGGAGTTGCCCTTGAATAGCTGCATTGTGAATATGGCAATACAAAAAAAAACTGCTTTTAAAATCGGCGATTGTTTTGGATTCAGGAGTGGGATTGTAATGTGGCAGATGAAATGGCCACAAAGCATTCGCCCTTCCTCCGACAAGCCTGAAAGTTCTCACCTCTGGATCTATACACTGCAGCCACCCTAGCAACAATGGGGGGTTAGGTTATCATTGTGCGCGCTCGACTGATCTTCAGTCCGACAACAAGAAGATAATTAAATGCTTCACAGGGCCACATCAGTGAGCCAATGGTGGAGCACCAGGAAAGTCTCATTTCCATATGGTCAGCCAAGCAAGAACAAGGCTGGCATTGTCTACGGGGATAGATGGCGTAAGTAGGGCTAAAAAGGTGGCCGCTCGTTAGATTGTCCACTGACCAGTCATTAGAATTTCAGGCAGCCTCTCTCACAACCTGTGACATTCTGGGCTCAGTCCGGTTTCTAAACTATCTGAAGGTTGGTAGAAACAGAACTTTAGCTGAACAGATCGAGAGATGTTTAACATCCGGTGATTTCACTTTGTTTTGTTCTGTGTCCATCTTGCCAAAATCCTCTGCTTCTTTTCTCTCTTTTTTGAAGAGCCCAGAAAACCTTCGTTTCTGACTTGCCGAACAATGGTTTTCATTAAATTGCCCTCTGTGTCATCGCCATTGCAGTTTCCCCATTTTCATTGTATTTTCAATAGTTTACATTTAGGAGGGGGGCTGATTTTCCCCAGATACTTTAGATGCTAAAGAGCCTCCGAGGTGGCCAAGGTGGGGTCTTACATAGAAACATAGAAGATAGGAGCAGGAGTAGGCCATTCGGCCCCTCGAGCCTGCTCCGCCATTCGATGAGATCATGGCTGATCATCCAAACTCAGTACCCTGTACCTGCCTTCTCCCCATATCCCGTGATACCTTTAGCTTTAAGAAATATATCTAACTCATTCTTGAATATATTTAATGATTTGGCCTCAACTACCTTCTGTGGTAGAGAATTCCACAGGTTCACCACTCTCTGGGTGAAGAAATTCTTCCTCATTTCTGTCCTAAATGGCTTACCCCTTATCCTTAGATTATGACCCCTGGTTCTGGACTCTCCGACCATCGGGAACATTCTTCCTGCATCTAGTTTGTCCAGACCTGTCAGAATTTTATATGTTTCGATGAGATCCCCTCTCATTCTTCTATACTCCAGCGAGTATAAGCCCAATTGACCCAATCTCTCCTCATATGTCATTCCTGCCATCCCAGGTATCAGCCTTGTGAATCTTCGCTGAACTCCTTCCATGGCAAGAGCATCCTTCCTCAGATAAGGCGACCAAAACTGCACTCAGTACTCAAGGTGTGGTCTCACCAAGGCCCTGTACAACTGCAGCAGGACATCCCTGTTCCTATACTCAAACCCTTTCGCTATGAAGGCCAACATACCATTTGCCTTCTTCACTGCCTGCTGCACCTGCATGCTTACCTTCAGCGACTTGAGCTGCAACACCGGTTTAGTCCACGTTCAGCGCAATACGCCATCTTGGTAAAGGAGTTGAAGCGCGCGCTAGGAACGCACCCCCGCCCCCCCACCCCCTGAGGATCGTTAAGGCTCTGATTGCCAATTAATTTGGCTGCTAACCCTCATTAAAGAAGCTGCACAGCATTTTGCTGGCGAGCGCTGCAATTAACGACCACTCCTAACAGCGGCCAGCTGAACAGGAGTAATTAGGAAAACAAATGGTGTGTTGGCCTTTATTGCAAGGGGGTTGGAGTATAAGAGTAAGGAAATTTTTACTGCAATTGTACAGGGCCTTGGCGAGACCACACCTGGAGTACTGTGCACAGTTTTGGTCTCCTTACCTAAATACTTGCCTAGAGGGGGCACAATGAAGGTTCACTAGATTGATTCCTGGGATGAGAGGGCTGTCCAATGAGGAGAGATTGAGTAGAATGGGACAATATCCTCTGGAGTTTAGAAGAATGAGAGGTGATCTCATTGAAACGTATAAAATTCTTAGAGGGCTTGACAGGGTAGATGCTCAGAGGCTGTTTCCTCTGGCTGGAGACTCTAGAACAAGGGATCATAGTCTCAGGATAAGGGGTCAGCTATTTAGGACTGAGATGAGGAGAAATTTCTTCACTCATTGAGTTGCGAATCTTTGGAATTCTCTACCCCAGAGGGCTATGGATGCTCAGTCGATGAGCATATTCAAGACAGAGATCGATAGATTTTTGGGCACTGAGGGAATCAAAGGATATAGGGATAGGGTGGGAAACTGGAGTTGAGGTCGAAGATCAGCCTTCGTTCAATGGCGGAGCTGGCTCGAGGGGCTGTATGGCCTATTCCTGGTCCTATTTTTTATGTTCTAAAAGAAGTCGTTGCTGATGATTTTGAGTGCTACTTAAAGCCATGCTCAGCTTTCACTGTTCACTTGCTGCTGGAGATCGACTGACCACAGTAAGTTTGAAGAGGACTTTTGAGACACATTGGGAGACTTTCTGGGACACCTTGTCAAGACTTTACTTCACTATCAACATTTTTCCCGGAAATTCTCTGAGGATTTCACCAAGGGAGAGTGAGTGTGGTGCTACTCTACCCTATTGGAGACCTTGTAGCAGTCACCAGGAGAAAGGGAGTGGTTGCTCATGAGAATCTTGCTAGGGGTCCCCTTGGTCTGAAGGAGGCATGGAAGGAGGAGGTGAGGCCAGGCAGAGCAGCACCAGCTGCTGGAGGAGAGAGGGAGAGGAGGGCGAGGAGGTTAAGGAGGGCAAGGAGGGCTCTCAGCAGGAGACCCTATCCACCCAGGGTCTTCAGAGAGCACTACTCCTACATTCAAATGACCCAATGCCAGTGCATGAGGAGGCTGCGCTTTATCAAGGAGGTCTTCACAGAGATCTGTGGCCTCGTGGAAGGAAGACTGAGACCTCGCAACTCAGCCAGGATTGCATTGCCTGTGGCAGTCACAGTCACAGTAGCACTTAATTTTTATGCTATTGGAACCGTGCAGGCTGCCACAGGTGATATCAGTCACATATCACAATCCCCTGTGCACTTCTTCATAAGGGAGGTCTCTGCGGCTCTATACACTTTGAGGAATGACTATATATCATTCCCTATTGCCAGAGAAGACCAAAGGCTCTAGGATTCAACAGGATTGCGGGATTCCTCATGGTCCAGGGAACCATTGACAGCTCACATGTGGCCATGTGAGCCCCTCATTTAAACTCGGGGGTGTTCAGGAACAGGAAGGGATTTCATTCCCTCAATGTGCAGCTTGCTTGTGACCACCGGCAGCGCATCATGCAGGTGAATGCCTGCTATCCAGGGAACTGCCACGATGCTTTTATAATGAGACAGTCATCCATCCCACAGATCTTTGCGCCCCAACACAATGTGCATGACTGGCTACTAGGTGACAAGGGATACACTCTGATGCCATGGCTCATGACTCCCCTGAGAAATCGCCAGACACCAGCTGAGCACTCATACAATGAGAGCCACTCAGCCACCAGGAATACCAGTAAGCAGATTATTGGGGTCCTCAAGCAGAAGTTTAGATGCCTTGACCGGTCAGGAGGTGCCCTGCAGTACTCGGCCGAGAGGGTCTCCAGATTCGTGGTGACTTGCTGCATGCTCCACAATCTGGCGATCATGAGAGACCAGCCGTTATCACCAGCAATTGTGCCAGAGGATCAAGCTCAGGAACCACAATAGGAGGAGGAGGAGGTTGAGAAGGACAAGGAAAACGAGGGAACCGGGGGATCAACAGAGGGTTCTAGGTAGACAGCCCATGGATGCTCCATGATATCAGGCTCCACAGGTCGCTGGATGGAATTGGCCAGCCTCTCCACACTGGAGAGGGTTAGTTCCAGGCTCTGCATCAAGCCACGAGCCAAGCTGGAGGCGACTCTCCATCCCCCTAGCCATGACCCATAAGCTTGCAGGTAGGCTCTCCATTGCACCAAGCATTTGGTTTGTCAGACCCATCGACCTTCTTCTGAAGCTTGGCTCTGTGAGGTCCTCATCTGACTCCTCTACAGCAGAATTAGTATGTGGCCTTGCCCCCTGGCAAGGTGGCACCTGTGGGGTCCCCTCCACCTACCGTGGCTGATGCCCACTAATGCCCGGTGTGTCCCACTGTGAGAATCCCTCTTCTACCCTAATCTCTAAGGTACACGTGGTGCCGGTCTCTGAGCTAGTGCCTGCGACAGTGGTAGCGATTGACGCAGTGCCATCTTCCTCACTCTCCTCCTCCTCTTCCTCTGGGTGGACGAGGTGGCTCTTCCTCCTCTTCCAGTTCCTCTGGGGGGGGCGAGGTGGATCTTGCTCCTGGGAGCCTGTAATGACAAAGCTAGAAGGGTTAGGGTGCAGTGCGTGTGGCCACTATAGGAGGATGTGTGTGATGAGACCATATGGAGCTTGGGAGTAAGGATAGGTTTGGGGAATTCGGGATCTAGGATAGTTGTGGATCTGCAAGGAAGCTGGAGTGGCCACATAACTCTAGGCGATATGGCCCCTGCTTAATCTGTGGCCACAGCATCTGCCACTCTCCTCCCCAGCACTGCCGCCTCAAGGGGCGTGATCTCATGCAGGCTTGCTTCCCCTCCCCCCGGCCAGGTCCTGCTGCCGCCTGTTATGTAGAACCTTGTCCTGTAAGAGGAAGAGTGGTGATTGTGAATGAGTGTATTGACAGGTGTGTTTGTGTGCGTGTGAGACGCCTCCCATGGTTGAAGAGCTGTGAGATTTTGTCTGAGGTGTGAGCAGTGCCTGTGAAGGATGCAACAGTGTGGATTGTGTGAATGTTAGTTTATCATTAGATGGCGGATGCAGTGTGTTGAGGTTGTGAGGCTGGTGGTGGTGCAGTTATTGAGCAGTGTGTTTGTGAGATGGAATCTAACCATGACCACTCATCTCAAATCATTACACTTACATAGAAACATAGAACATAGAATCTAGGAGCAGGAGTAGGCCATTCGGCCCGTCGAGCCTGCTCCACCATTCAATACGATCATGGCTGATCATCCAAATCCAGTACCCTGTCCCTGCTTTAATCCCCACAGTACACATATCCCACCCTACCCCCGTAACCCCACATATTTAATTCCCCCTAACATATCCCATCCTATCCCCATAACCCCACATATTTAATCCCCCCCTAACACTAAGGGTCAATTTATCATAGCCAAATCAACCTAACCCGCACATTTTTGGACTGTGGGAGGAAACCGGAGCACCCGGAGGAAACCCACGCAGACACGGGGAGAATGTGCAAACTCCACACACTTCTTGCGGTACTGCAGCCATGTTCTGGGGCCAGGGCTCCTGGCTGTCACCTCCTGGGTGAGCTCCTCCCCCTCGTGCGCCGCATTAGCTGCCTCTGTGGTCTCCTTCCCCCCTGCGGTTACAGGACATCCCTCCTCCTCTGGACTGCCTCCACCAGGACCCCAGTATTGCGGGCAAAATCCAGACTTTTAAACAGGTACGACTTATTAGCACAGCACCCACTTAGCACTTGTTTACCCCCTTTCCCCAAAATAGCCCTAGTCTTTATGAAGTCATTGCTCATTGCTTGCGGGAGAAATGCATAGATACTTAAGGCATATTTACAATAGAATCATAGAATTAAAAAAAAACATTTTTTTATTAGTTTATGGGATGTGGGCATCGCTGGCAAGGGCAGCATTTATTGCCCATCCCTAATTGCCCTTGAGAAGGTGGTGGTGAGCCGCCTTGAACCGCTGCAGTCCGTGTGGTGAAAGTACTCTCACAGTGCTGTCAGGGAGGGAGTTCCAGGTTTTTGACCCAGCGACGATGAAGGATCGGCGATATACTTCTAAGTCAGAATAGTGTGTGACTTGGAGGGGAACTTGGAGGTGGTGGTGTTCCCATGCGCCTGCTGCCCTTGTCCTTCTAGGTGGAAGAGGTCGCGGGTTTGGGAGGTGCTGCCGAAGAAGCCTTGGCGAGTTGCTGCAGTGCATCTTGTAGATGGTACACACTGCAGCCACGGTGTGCCGTTGGTGGGGGGAGTGAATGTTTAAGGTGGTGGATGGGGTGCCAATCAAGCAGGCTACTTTGTCCTGGATGGTGTCGAGCTTCTTGAGTGTTGTTGGAGCTGCACTCATCCAGGCAAGTGGAGAGTATTCCATCACACTCCTGACTTGTGCCTTGTAGATGGTGGAAAGGCTTTGGGGAGTCAGGAGGTGAGACACTTGCTGCAGAATACCCAGCCTCTGACCTGCTCTTGTAGCCACAGTATTTATGTGGCTGGTCCAGTTAAGTTTCTGGTCAATGATGTCCCCCAGGATGTTGATGGTGGGGGATTCGGCGATGGTAATACCGTTGATACCTGGGATGGCAGGAATGATGTATGAAGAGAGATTGGGACGATTGGGCTTGTATTCGCTAGAGTTTAGAAGAATGAGAGGGGATCTCATTGAAACTTATAAAATTCTAACAGGACTAGACAGACTAGATGCAGGAAGGATGTTCCCGATGGTGGGGGAGTCCAGAACCAGGGGTCACAGTCTAAGGATAAGGGGAAAGCCATTTAGGACTGAGATGAGGAGGAATTTCTTCACCCAGGGAGTGGTGAACCTGTGGAATTCTCTACCACAGAATTTGGATGATCAGCCATGATCTCATTAAATGGCAGAGCAGGCTCGAGGGGCCGAATGGCCTACTCCTGCTCCTATCTTCTACGTTTCTATGTTGATGTCAAGGGGAGGTGGTTAGACTCTCACTTGTTGGAGATAGTCATTGCCTGACCCTTCTGTGGCACGAATGTTACCTGCCACTTATCAGCCCAAGCCTGAGCGTCGTCCAGATGAATCATAGAGCACAGGAGGCTATTCGGCCCATCATGTTTGTAGTGGCTCTTTGAAAGAGCTATCAATTAGTCCCACTCCCCTGCTCTTTCCCCATAGCCCTGCAAATTTTTCAATTATATATCCAATTCCCTTTTAAAAGTTACTATTGAATCTGCTTCCACCGCCCATTCAGGCAGTGCATTCCAGATCACAACATCTCGATCACAAGGCCACATGATAAATATGGATGAGGAAGGCCAATTGTCCCAATGTAGTTCACCTGAGCAGAAAGATCCAACATCTCCCACTGAATTGCAGCACCCGATTATTTCTTAAATGATTCCAGGGGTTTCCACCCCCACTACCCAACCTCCAACGCATTCCATGTGTGCATCACTCTTTGTGCGAAATAACTTTCAGATATCCTAAATTTGCTTTTTACTGGTTTGAACCCTTGTCCTACTCTCAAAATTTAGTTTTTAAGTTAAAGATAGGTGGCATTGTAGGCAGTGTCGATGAAAGCATAAAATTTCAAAGAGATATTAATAGATTAAGCGAATGGGCAAAACTGTGGCAAATGGATTTCAATGTAGGCAAATGTGAGGTCATCCACTTTGGACCTAAAAAGGATAGAACAGGCGGGATGAGTTAAAATCAGGGCCCAATCTCCAGTCTTTCCTCATACCTCAGGCTCCTTAAGGCTCTTCTCTGCACTGCCTCTAAAGATGGACAGTCTCCCTTGCGTCTGGGTGACCAGAACTGCATGCAGCACTCAAGATGTGGTCTGATCAGAGCACTGTACAACTTGAGCATGAGTCCCCCTGCCTTGTTTCCATCGCCCCTGGCTCCCGGTCCGGCAATGCCTTGATTTCAAATTCTCATGCTTGTGATCATATCCCTCCATGTCCTTGCCCTCCCTATCTCTGTAACCTCCACCTGGCCTACAACCCGCCAAGATATCTGCACTCCTCCAAATCCAGCCTTTTGCGCATCCCTGATTTTCATCGCTGCACCATTGTCGGCTGTGCCTTCAGCTGCCTAGGCCCTATGCTCTGGAATTCCCTCCCTAAACCTCTCCGCCTCTCTCTCCTCCTTTAAAACACTCCTTAGGTGGACCTAAAAGATCCCGTGGCACTATTTCGAAGAAGAGCAGGGGAGTTATCCCCGGTGTGCTGGCCAATATTTCTCCCTCAACCAACATAACAAAAACAGATTATCTGGTCATTATCACATTGCTGTTTGTGGGAGCTTGCTGTGTGCAAATTGGCTGCCGCGTTTCCCACATTACAACAGTGACTCCACTTCAAAAATGTACTTAATTGGCTGTAAAGCCCTTCGAGACGTCTGATGGTCATGAAAGGCACTATAGAAATGCAGGTCTTTCTTTCTTAAAACCTACCTCTTTAACCAAGCTTTTGGTCACCTATCCTAATATGTCTTTATGTGGCTCAGTGTCAAATTGTGTTCGATTACACTCCTGTGAAGCACTTTGAGACTTTTTACTACGTTATAGGCACTATATAAACGCAAGTTGTTGTTGTTGTTGTTGTTGTAGTTCAATGTTCTCTTTGCACTGGGAGGCTGTGTTTGCACTGGGAGGGACGCGGGTTTAAAAGTGGAAACGATTTGTTTGTCCCAGATCCCCGGCGCTCATCTGGGTTGGGGAGCAGAGGGACCTGCCTACTGATGACCCCTCTGGTGGGGGCCATTGTCCTTGCCTGATTTATGAGTGGGAGTTCCGCCGCGCATCATGACATTATAAACCACAAATGTTTTATCAAATAGTGAAATCATGAGTCTATTTTTTTTTTAAATTGCCATTATTTAAAGTGAGCGATGGAGCTATGGTATAGATCATTACTAAACACACTTTTTTTTGTTACATTTCAACAGGAAGAAAGGCTCCTTTCATTCCAGTTATCGGTAACTTCAGTTTCCAGAATGCATGTGTTTCCCCTCAGCTTGCTGCTTACTGCGCTATTAAATAAATTTGTACAGGTTTTCTGCGGATGTCACAGTGATGGATGATGTGGATGCAGAATCTGTTCAACCAGACCAGGCACTGCTACTTTCTCATTCATCACCCATCTTGTTGTCAAATCGCTGATCAAGGCTATTAAGCAGGTTGGAGCCTGTTTAGGGGATTTTCCAGTGAGATATGGGGCAGGCGCTCCGAGCAGTTATTATATCAAGCTTCAGTGCTTCTTGTGTTTTACTTCTAGCAATCTTGTAAGAATCAAAGTAAAACGATGTGATATTTTGGGAATGTAATTAGATTTTTCTAAAATCTCACTGTAGTTCTGTGATTATCGGCTAAATTCACTGATCCCGCACTCCCACTGCCAACAAAGCCTGGGCCAGAGAATCGATGCTACAGTGTTGTAGCCCTGTCTCCGACTCACACTCCCTCCAAGCACAGCCCCTTGCTGGGTGTGCGTTTGGGTGAATTGCCCCTATATTCTGTTATTGCAAATCTCACCCGTTAATTTTGGTTTATAGATTTTGCACTGTTTACGCTCTTTGAACCTCCCACTGTAAACTACAGAGGAACAGGTTGAGGCCATTCAGCCCCTCGAGCCTGTTCCGCCATTCAATCAGATCATGCTGATCTGTACCAATGTTAGGGAAAACTAAAACCAGGGGTCACAGTCTAAGGATAAAGGGGAAGCCATTTAAGACTGAGATGAGGAGGAACTTCTTCACCCAGAGAGTGGTGAATCTGTGGAATTCTCTACCACAGAAGGTTGTTGAGGCCAGTTCGCTAAATATATTCAAAAGGGAGTTAGATATAATACTCACAACTAGGAGGATCAAGGGGTATGGCGAGAAAGCAGGAATGGGGTACTGAGGTAGCATGTTCAGCCATGAACGCATTAAATGGTGGTGCAGGCTCGAAGGACCGAATGGTCTACTCCTGCACCTATTTTCTATGTTTCTATGTACCTCAACTCCACTAAACCTCATCCCTTGACTATAACCATGATCACTAAAAAAAACCAGATTATCTGGTCATTACCACCTTGCTGTTTGTGAGATCCTGCTCTGCACAAATTGGTTGCAGGAGTGTAATCGAACAAAATTTGACACTGAGCCACATAAAGACATATTAGGATAGGTGACCAAAAGCTTGGTTAAAGAGGTAGGTTTTAAGAAAGAAAGACTTGCATTTCTATAGCGCCTTTCATGACCACCAGACGTCTCGAAGCGCTTTACAGCCAATGAAGTACTTTTTTGAAGTGGAGTCACTGTTGTAATGTGGGAAACGCGGCAGCCAATTTGCGCACAGCAAGCTCCCACAAACAGCAATGTGAAAATGACCAGATAATCTGTTTTTGTTATGTTGGTTGAGGGAGAAAAATTGGCCAGGACACCGGGGAGAACTCCCCTGCTCTTCTTCGAAATAGTGCCACGGGATCTTTTAGGGCCACCTACGGAGCGTTTTGAAGGAGGAGAGAGAGGCGGAGAGGTTTACATTACAACAGTGACTACACTTCAAAAGTGCTGGATTGGCTGTAAAATGTCCTGAGGTTGTGAAAGGCGCTATAGGAATGCAAGATTTTTTTTATGTGCAAAAATAAATGGAGTAAATAATCCCCCAATAAGGACTGTTTAGCAGAAATGTTTACAGATTTTTATGGGACCTGGAGCTGTGGAAATGGAAGGGTTTGACCGTGGGGGGGGGGCGGGGGGGGGGGTTTGAAGCTTGCGATTGGATCACCTTCCCCTTTAATTTGGTTCTGAGGTTTCTCAGTTCTGGAGTTTCCGATACATACTATCTCACAGGGTTTCCGCTGGCATTGAAATAATGTCGATTGGAAAATCTTATCTGTGGTCCGGCTGATTACAGCAGTTTAGTTTCATCCAAATATCATCGATAGAAATTCAGACAAGATTCACGGCCACCTTCACCTCAAAAAGACATTACATAGAAGTCCGTGTATAATACGCACTTCGAGGCCTGAAATCCTCGTACTCGGTTGTGGGATGTGGTTTGCGGTGGATGCTGATCTAGGTTGGACACCACGGGGTAATGACAGAAACTGAATCAAGACAGAATTACTGAAAATTTCAACCTGAAAAGTTTACTACATTAATGTAGCAGCTTCAATAAATTTATTAGGTATAAATCTGTACAAGGTGCTGAATACTCCTGGACTCAGCAGCGAGTTCAACAATTTCAGATCATAACCACAGCTCCCATGTGTTCAGACGGCAGCTGTTGCTGCTGATTCTGCTATGCCCATTTACACCTCTTCCAGACCAATCTTTGGTTTCTTTACTTGTCCCATTACCAGTTCCATTTGCCTTGCACCATCATCCCTTTTGTCATTTAATCTCTCCTGCCTTCCACCCTATCACAGATCTTCCCTTTTTCTCTTTCAACCAACATAACAAAAAGCAGATTATCTGGTCATTATCACATTGCTGTTTGTGGGATCCTGCTCTGCGCAAATTGGCTGCCGCGTTTCCCACATTACAACAGTGACTACAGTTCAAAAGTACTTCATTGGCTGTAAAGTGCTTCGAGACGTCCAGTAGTCGTGAAAGGCGCTATATAAATGCAAGTCTTTCTTTCCTCCCCTCCCTCCTCCTTTCTCTGCCTCTGTACTTACTTAAAACCTGTTACATTGTCTAGTTCTGATGAAAAGTCATAGACCTCAAACATTAACTCTGTTTCTCTCTCCACAGATGCTGCCTGACCTGCTGACTATTTCCAGCATTTTCTGTTTGTAATTCAGATTTCCAGCATCCGCAGTATTTTGCCTTTGTCTGACTGAATACTTCTTCCTCTTTCTCACAGTCCATTTTTTCCACTGCATTCACATCCAGCCGATCGTGCTCTGGGTTGTTTTCGTAACAAAGTCCCTTTTTACATGGACAGGTCGTTAGCCTGACTCACAAGCCCCAACCAGGAGAACCAGCTGGATACGATGGGGAGTCAATCCATGAGTGCCTCGCTGGATGTGAACCTGATATTCAGAGGTTGGATCTCTGGTCTCCTGCTCACTGGGGCGATGATGGGGCGAGCCACTCTGGTCTCATCAAACGCAAGAATCCCGCTGGATATTAACCCAGTATTCAGAGACCGGAAATATGGGGCTGGATTTACTCAATGAGAAGCTTTTGGAGGCGGGACTGCTGCTTGCCGGCTTTCAATCCCACCTCCATCAGCTTCTGGCCAACCAGCGGGATTTTCCCCTGATTGACCTTGTTAAGCCCGCCCAGCGGGCTCAGCAGGCCAATTAGGGGGAAGTCACTGACAGAGCACGCCAACGTATGACGTGCCATCTGTCAAGAACTTTTGAAAGAAGAAATGTCAGCATTTGACAGCTCTGTGAAGCCGTCAAACACTGACATTCTGTGCAGTTTGATGAGGCCTTGTGTTCAGGACTCATCAAAACTTTCAACTTTGCAGAAATCACCTGGCTGTTGGTTCGGAGGATCCAACAGCCAGTCTGTGATCTCTACAATGGAGATGTCGGGACTCCGGCTCCACAGCGGCTGAAGGCTGTAGGCAGAACAAAGGTAAGTGAACATTTTCTAACAATTAACACTCACCTTACATACTTACCACTGCACACTTGCACCCATCACTCACCTCTACATCGCACTTTCAGACCCCTCCGACCCCCGCAGACCTCCTACTCGTCTCCTCCATCCTGGCGGGGTTCCCCGAGGTCGGGAAGCCCGCACTTTGGAGCTAAAAATGGGGATAATCCTATTTTCTGCCTGTTAACTACCTGTTAACTGGCAGTTAATAGGCTTCAATCCCTTCCCGCCTCGAGGAGACGGGACCCGGGGCAGGACGGCTTCCTGCCTCCTGGCAAGAGGACGCGGAGGCGGGATGGGGGTGGGTTTGCCACCCGCCCCCACATTCTGCAACTTTCCCGGCAGTCCCGCTTCCATACCCGCCTCCTCGGGGCTGACAAAATCCAGCCCATGGTCTCTGCTCCCTGGGACTGTCTGGAGTGGGGCACAAACCCTTCTGACTCGGAGGCAGGAATGCCAAGGCTCACTCCCTACTGAATGCTTTAATTGTACATAAGTAGAAATATTTCAGCAGAAAACCAGTTCAGCAGCAGCACGTGTTGACACAGCACCCTCGTCTGAAAGCATTAAAACCCCACTGGAAAATTCCTTTATGTACACATATACAGTGGCAGAGCCAATGGGCAGGTCAGAGGGGTCATGACCCCCCCCCCCCCAAACATCTTGAGGTCAGCCAACACGGCATTGGAGGATCACCTCCATTTCGCTCGCAGGAACCTCTGTCACCGGACTTAGTCCTCCAGGTTCAGCCTGTAGGCCAGAGCAGGTCCCAGCTCGGTCTCAGACCTTGGGTAATTCACCAGTTTCCAGCTCAGTCTCCTTCCTGCCAAGTCGGCCAAATCTCGAGTTCGACCTCGCCCCCTGGTTGGCCAAAACTAGCTCTGCCACGGCACAACTACACTCACACACAAGCACACATAAATAAATTGGCCAGGGCGCTGGGGATAACTCCCATGCTCCTGTTCGATATATTGCCGTGGGATATTTTACGTCCACCAGTTGGGCCGAGTGGCCTGTTTCTGTGCTGTAAAATTCTATGCTAACGATTTAGACTTTGGAATCAAAAACGCAATTTCTAAATTTGTGGATGACACAAAATTGGAGGGGGGATAGTCAATACTGAGGAGGACTGCAACAAATTAAAGGAGGACATTAATAAACTTGCAGAATGGGCAAATAATTGGCAAATGAAGTTCAACACAGATAAATGTGAGGTATTACATTTTGGTAGGAAGAATAGTGAGGTCACTTCTTACTTGGAGGGTAGGAGTCTAGGTGGGGTAGAGGAACAAAGGGATCTAGGAGTACAAATACACAAATCACTAAAAGTTGCGACACAGGTTAGCAAGGCCATAAAAAAAGCATGATGCGGAGATGCCGGTGTTGGACTGGGGTGGACAAAAGTGAGAAGTCGCACAATGCCAGGTTATAGTCCAACAGCTTTATTTGAAATCACAAGCTTTCGGAGCGCAGCGCTCCGAAAGCTTGTGATTTCAAATAAAGCTGTTGGACTATAACCTGGTGTTGTGCGACTTCTCAATAAAAAAAGCAAACCAAGCACTAGGGTTTATTTCTAGAGGTATAGAATTGAAAAGTAGAGAAGTTATGCTAAACCTGTATCGAACCTGGGTTAGATCACACTTGGAGTACTGCGTACAGTTCTGGTCGCCATATTATAAAAATAATATAGAGGCGCTGGAGAGGGTGCAGAGAAGATTTACAAGGATGATACCAGAAATGCAAGGGTATACATATCAGGAAAGGATGAAGAGGCTGGGTCTCTTTTCTCTTGAAAAAAGAAGGCTGAGCGGTGACCCTCTTTAAAATTATGAAAAGTTTTGATAGAGTGGATACAGAGAGAATGTTTCCACTTGTGGGGAAGAGCAAAACTAGAGGCCATCAATATAAGATGGTCACCAAGAAATCCAATAGGGAATTCAGAAGAAACTTCTTTACCCAAAGAGTGGTGAGAATGTGGAACTCGCTACCACAGGCAGTAGTTGAGGCGAATAGTATAGATGCATTTAAGGGGAGGCTAGACAAGCAAATGAGGGAGAAGGGAATAGAGGGCTATGCTGATAGATTTAGATGAGGAAAGACGGGAGGAGGCTCGAGTGGAGCATAAACGCCGGCATGGACTGGTTGGGCCGAATGGCCTGTTTCTGTGCCGTATATCCTATGTAATCCTATGTGATTCAGCTTCGGGCATCTCAAATTGTGTTACTCGCAGAACTGAGCTGTTTAAAAAGTGCTCTCAATCCCACCCCCAGATCAATTCCAGACCCCCTCTCCCTGCCCAACTAGGCTGCCTTTAACAGCACCAAAATCGGTTAGAGTCCAGCTCGACCAACAGCCTAAAACAAACTGAAATCATCAGTCGTGACCTGGTGGAAAACATTCCTCACTTACAAAAGTGTTGCATGTTTTTCTTAGAAGGAAACAGCCGCAATGCAGCACCACGCCACATCTCCCATTCACCACCAGACGTGGGAGGGAAGGGGTTTCCCATCATCTTGTCAGGTGGGATTGTTTCATTAACAAAGGGCTTCTTAAGAGATAAGGCTCTATTTTTCTCCTTCCTCCAGCCATTGTTTGGCTGCAGATGTGGGTTAACAACCTCGCACTGCAAGGGGATTCAGCAAAGCAGGTTGAAATAAATAAAAGGACATTGCACTGAAGAGACACCGACTGGGAATTTCAGGTGAAATTGTTGTAGGAGCGGTTACCCACATTTTCAAATGTAAACTAGACAATAAATTTAGGTTCATTGTCATGCTGCATGTAAAATGGTAGCACAATAGCAGGGTGAAAGCTCCCTTTTGTTTTGAATGTGGGATGTCGTGGTGATTTATTACATATTCAGGTCACCTTTGCACTTTTAGCAAAACTGTTTGGGGGCGAAATTCATTATAGCCCAGGAGTGGGCGCAAACTTTGGAAAAGTTTGAGGTTTAGCGCCAAGTGCTAATGAATCTCGCTGCACGCAAAATTCAGTGTCATTGCTCAAAGAAAGGGATGGGAGCGCTAAATCAAGCGCTAACGGCCTAGCTCAGTGGCATTACACTCAAAATGCTAACCAATATCAGGTGCAGTCTAATTGCAAGTCATCATTGCCACAGGCTCTTTCCAGTTCTTAAAGGGGAGGTTCATTGATGCTGCAGAACCTCATTCTCAGCACTGCTGGCTGAGAACCTGTGTCAGCAAGCAGGAGCAGGCCAAGTCCAAGGAGCCGGACAACTCAACCAGCTGTACTTATGGCAGATCCACGTCCCAGGGGGAGAGCCCGCAGATTTTCGGACCAAGCATTGGAGGAGTTGGTGTCCGCTGTGGAGAGACGGAGGGCGGTGCTCTACCCAGCAAGTGGCAGGAGACCCCCGCCGCAAGTCTTCCGTGCCATGTGGATGGAGGTTGCCCATCAAGTCTCGGGCAGCACTGCGGTCCCCAGGACCCACACACAGTGCAGAAAGAAATTTAACGACCTCACTTGGATGGTCAGGGTGAGTCAATGCCTCAACAAATGCTACATACCATCGTCTGAACCACAGTCTGCACACACTGGCCATTAAGGAATATGATGCGGAGATGCCGGTGTTGGACTGGGGTGGACAAAATTGAGAGGTCGCACAACACCAGGTTATAGTCCAACAGTTTTATTTTAAATCACAAGATTCTGTATCTCCTCACTTCACCCGACGAAGGAGTTTTAACTCCGAAAGCTTGTGATTTAAAATAAAACTGTTGGACTATAACCTGGTGTTGTGCGACCTCTCATTAAGGAACAGTCAGGATAATACCACAGGTAACGATAGAGAGATGGCAGAAATATTAAATAATTATTTTGCTTCAGTATTTACCAGGGAGATAGAACAGGTGGACATGACATTGGATGATGAGATTAGTAATGAGATAAGTGCATTTAAAATAAAAAAAGGGGATTACATTAAATAAATTAATCAAACTCAAAGAGGATAAAACCCCTGGTCCGGATGGATTGCATCCACACATTTTAAAAGAATCTTGGGAAGAGATAGCAGAGGCATTACTAAGCATATTTAATCATTCATTAGAAAAAGGTATAGTGCCAGAGGACTGGCGGATAGCTAACGTAATACCGATATTTAAGGGGGATAGAACATGTCCAGGGAATTATAGACCAGTCAGCTTAACATTGGTGGTAGGAAAAATAATGGAATCCGTACTAAAGGAGAAAATAGAAGAACATCTAGAAACCAAAAATATAATAATGAATAGTCAGCATGGATTTCAAAAGGGAAAGTTTTGCTTGACCAACATTATTTAATTTTTTGAAGAGGTAACAGAGAGTAGACAATGGTAATGCAGCAGATGTAATTTATCTGGATTTCAAACGGCCTTCGATAAGGTACCCCTTACATGGTCAGAGAATGTGGAGTCAGGGGACAAGTAGCAGAATGAATTGCTGGCTGGCTTCAGGACAGAAAGTAGGAGTAAAGGGTAGCTATTCACAGTGGCAGAAGGTGAGTAGTGGTGTTCCACAAGGATCAGTGCTGAGACCACTGCTGTTCACAATTTACATTAACGATTTAGACTTAGGAATCAAAACACAATTTCTAAATTTGCTGATGACACCAAATTGGGGGGGGGGGGGTTAGTTAATACTGAGGAGGACTGCAACAAATTAGAGCCATAGAGTCATGGCGGCACAGAAGGAGGCCATTCGGCTCATTGAGTCCGTGCCGGCTCTCTGTAGAGCAATCCAGTCAGTCCCATTCCCCTGCACTATCCCCGTAGCCCTGCAAGATTATTTCCCTCAAGTGCCTATCCAGTCTCCCCTTGAAAACATTGAGTGTCTCTGCTTCCACCACTTCCATCGGCAGCGAGTTCCAGGTCATCACCACTTGCTGCGTAAAAAAGTTTTTCCTCACATCCCCCCTGTATCTCTTGCCCAAAACCTTAAATCTGTGTCCCCTAGTCCTTGTACCATCAACTAGTGGGAACAGCCTTTCTAGCCTATCCAAACACATCATAATCTTGTACACCTCTATCAAATCACCCCTCAACCTCCTTTGCTTTCATGAAAACAAATCCAGCTTCTCCAACCTGTCCTTGTAGCTAAGATCCCCCATCCCTGGAACCATTCTGGTAAATCTCCTCTGCACCCTCTCAAGGGCCTTCACATCCTTCCTAAAGTGTGGTGACCAGAAATGGATGCAATACTCCAGTTGTGGCCTAACCAGTGCTTTATAAAGGTTCAGCATAACTTCTCTACTTTTGTACTTAATACCTCTATTTATGAAGCCCAAGATCCCATATGCTTTGTTAACCACTCTCTCAATATGTCCTGCCACCTTCAGGGACCTATGCACATTAACTTCCAGGTCCCTCTGTCCCTGCACACTCTTTAAAACTGTATCATTAAGTGTATATTGTCTCTCCCTGTTCCTTCTGCCAAAATGCATCACCTCACACTTCTCTGCATTAAATTCCATCTGCCACTTGTCTGCCCATTCTGCTAGCCTTTCTATGTCCTGTTGCAGTCAATTGGTATCATCCTCACTGTTTGCCATACCCCCAAGTTTGGTGTCGTCGGCAAATTTAGATATTCTACTCTGTATTCCAATATCCAGGTCATTTATATTTATCAAAAAAAGCAGTGGCCCCAGCACTGACCCTTGGGGAACACCACTGTCTACCATCCTCCTATCTGAAAAACAGCCATTTACCACAACTCGCTGTTTTCTGTCCTTAAGACAATTCCTTATCCAAGCTGCCACTGACCCACGTATTCTATAAAACCTCAATTTTGTTAACTAGCCTTCTATGTGGTACTTTGTCAAACGCCTTCCGAAAATCCATGTAGACAACATCCATTGCATTTCCTTCATCAATCCTCTCTGTTACTTCATCAAAAAATTCAATTAGATTAGTCAAACACGATCTGCCTTTTACAAATCCATGTTGGCTCTCCTTAATTAGCTTAAACCTCTCCAAGTACCAATTAATTTTTTTCTTGATTATTGTTTCTAAATCTTTATCCACCACTGATGTTAAACTGACCGGCCTGTAGTTACTAGGATTGTCCTTACACCCTTTCTTGAACAATAGTGTTACATTTGCAACTTTCTAACCCTCAGGCACCTCCCCCGCATCGAGGGAAGATTGGAAAATTATGGCAAGCCCTTCCGCTATCTCCTCCCCCAATTCCCTTAGCAACCTGGGATGCAAGCCATCTGGACCAGGAGACTTGTCCACTCTAAGCATACCCAGCCTTTCTAGTACATCCTGTCTATCAATTTTCACCCCTTCCATTGCTTCTACCTTTTCTACTTCTACCGATATTTTGTCAGCATCCACCTCCTTTGTAAATACCAATACAAAGTACTCATTGAGTATTCTAGCCTTGCCCTGCGCCTCTAAGCATATATTACCTTCTTTGTCTCTACTAGGCCCCACCCCACCTCTTACTACCCGCTTACTGTTTACATGCCGGTAGAAGATTTTTGGGTTCCCTTTTATGTTAACCGCCATTCTACTCTCATATTCTCTCTTTGCCAATCTTATTTTCATCTTCACATCCCCTCTCAACTTAATGGCCCAGAAATTCGGCCAAATACGGGAGAGTACGCACTGTGTACTCACCCGTATTTGGTCCCGAAGTGCCGGTTTCCTGCATGCACTGCGCATGCGCGGGAAACCGGCACTTCTGATATTGCTAAGGGGGCGGTTCCTAAGTGAACTGCATGCGCACTACAGGCTGTGCGCACGCAGCACACTTAGGTTTTTTTTCCGGTTTGAACGCGAGGGTAAGTATGGAAGATTTTACACATGAAAAAAGGAGGCGTAAGACCCCCTTTTAACAAGGTAAGTAGTTAATTAAGTATTATTTAAAAAATTTCAACAGGTTTATCATTTTTAGAGACTTTAAAGAAAGGTAAGTTTATTTTTATAACTTTTAAAAAGAATTTAAATTTTTTAAAAATTTAAATTTTTGTTTAAAGTGGTTAATTTATTTAGCTATAGTTATTTTATTAAAGTGATTTTTTTTTTAATTTAATTGAGGTTTAGCTGTTCTTTTGGGGGCAAGTTGTATTCATAGTTTTGACAGCTCTTCCTGTCAAAACTATGAATGAAAGATGGTGTGCTGCCATTGGCTCTAACTGGCCCACGTGATCCCAGAGGTCGCATCGAACTAACTGCGCCTCTGGGACATGCACACACTGCGCGCCGGCACCAGGGAGAGGCCCAGGACCAGAAGTTCGTGTGGGCCCGAACCATAAAGGCCGGATCCTTACCCCCGCGGCAACCATCGAAGTCTAATTTCTGGGCCATTGTATTTGGTCTGGTTCTCCGTTGAAGAATTCACCCTCTTTTTTTGTTTCATCATCTGCTCTATCTCCCTCGTCATCCAAGGAGCCCTTGCTTTGCTTTCCTTACCCTTCCCTCTTGTTGGAATGTACCTAGCCTGTACTTGGAACATCTCCTCCTTAAAGATCACCCATTGTTCCATTACAGTTTTTCCTGTCAGTCTTTGGTTCCATTTTACCCTGGCTAGATCCTTTCACATCCCATTGAAGTTAGCCCTATTCCAGTTTAGAAGTTCCATTCTAGATTGTTCCTTGCTCCTCTCCATTGCTAATCTAAATCTTATGATACGATGATCACTCGTACCCAAGTGTTCTCCCATAGACACTTGGTCGACCTGGCCCACCTCATTCCCCAGCACCAGATCCAGCAATGCCTCCTTCCTAGATGGGCCAAGAACATACTGGTCAAGGAAATTCTCCTGAACACATTTCAGAAATTCCTCCCTCTCCTTTCCCTTTACCCTGGCATTATCCCAATCGATATTTGGGTAATTAAAGTCCCCCAATATCACCACTCTATAGCTCTTGCATATCTCTGCGATTTCCCTGCAGATTTTCTCCCCTACCTCCCTCTCACTATTTGGAGGCCTATAGAATATCCCCAATAGCATGATCACAACCTTTTTGCTCCTCAACTCTAACTAAATGGATTCTGTCTTTGTCCCCTCAAGAACATCCTCCCTTTCCAACATTACAATGTCTTCCTTAATCAGCACTGCCATCCCACCTCCCTTTTTTCCTTCCCTATCTTTTCTGAACACCTTGTACCCTTGAATATTAAGTGCCCAGTCCTCACTGTTTTTAAGCCACTTTTCCGTTATTGCCACATCATATTGCCACACAGCTAATTGTGCTTGTAGATCACTAACCTTATTCACCACACTTTGTGCGTTTAAGTACATGCATTCTAAACATATTTTTGAATTTTTCGTAGTCTTTCTTAGTCTGCTCCTATCTAATATGGTAGTACTACCGCCTCTAGTACTATCTTCTCTAGTACTATCCCACACAATCACTCTTTTATGCACCTTATTCCTCTTTTCTACTCCTATATGCTGGTGCCCATCCCCCTGCCAAGCTAGTTTAAACCCTCCCCAACAGCACTAACAAACCTTCCCGCGAGAATATTGGTCCCAGGTCTGTTGAGGTGTAACCCGTCTGGTTTGTACAGGTCCCACCCTCCCCAGAAACAGTCCCAATGCCTCAGGAATCTAAAGCCCTCCCTCCTGCACCATCTCTCCAGCCACACATTCATCTGCGCTATCCTCCTATTCCTGTACTCACTAGCACGTGGCACCAGGAGTGATCCGAAGATTACTACCTTTGAGGTCCTGCTTTTTAATCTCTCTCCTCGCTCCCTAAACTCTGCCTGCAGGACCTCATCCCTCTTTCAGCCTATGTCATTGGTACCGATATGGACAACGACCTTTGGCTGTTCACCCTCCCTGCTCAGAGTGTCCTGTAGTCGCTCAGTGACATCCTTGACCCTGGCACCAGGAAGGCAACATTCCATCCTGGAGTCACGTCTACGGCCACAGAAACACCCGTCTGCTCCCCTAACTATCGAATCCCCTACCACTATTGCTCTTCCACTCTTTTTCCTCCCCCCCTGTGCAGCTGAGCCACCCATGGTGCCATGGACTTGACTCTCTCTGCACTCCCCAGAGGAACCATCGCCCTCACCAGTACTCAGAACAGAATACTGGTTGGAGAGCGCGATGCACTCTGGGGACTCCTACACTACCTGCCTGGTCCTCCTCTTCTGTCTGGCGGTCACCCATTCCCTCTCTGCCTGCACACTCTTAAGCTGTGGGGTGACCACCTCTAGGAACGTGCTATCCACGTAACTCTCAGCCTTGCAGATGCACCGCAGTGACTCCAGCTGCCACTCAAACTCTGAAACCCGGAGCTCGAGTTGCTGTAGCTGGCGACACTTCCCGCACATGTGATCATCTAGGCTACGCGAAGCGTCCAGGACTTCCCACATGGCACAGAATGTGCACTCCAAGGGACTGAGCTGCCCTGCCATGCCTCTATTTAATAGACTAAGAACTAACCCAGCAGAAATAAACTTAAAACTTAACAAAAAACACTCCCCAGCTACTCACCAAGTTGCAGGAGGACATTAATAAACTTGCAGAATGGGCATATAATTGGCAAATTAAGTTCAACACAGATAAATGTGAGGTATTACATTTTGGTAGGAAGAATAGGGAGGTCACTTACCACTTGCAGGGTGTGAGTCTAGGTGAGGTGGAGGAACAAAAGGATCTCGGAGTACAAATACACAAATCACTAAAAGTTGCGACACAGGTTAGCAAGGCCATAAAAAAAGCAAACCAAGTACTAGGGTTTATTTCTAGAGGGATAGAATTGAAAAGTAGGGAAGTTATGCTAAACCTGTATTGAACCTTGGTTAGACCACACTTGGAGTACTGCGTACAGTTCTGGTCGCCATATTATAAAAAGGATATGGAGGCACTGGAGAGGGTGCAGAGAAGATTTACAAGGATGATACCAGAAATGCGAGGGTACACATATCAGGAAAGGATGAAAAGGCTGGGTCACTTTTCTCTTTGTCAGTCTGTTTTACAGACTGGAGGATGGTAGACAGTGGTGTTCCCCAAGGGTCAGTGCTGGGGCCACTGCTTTTTTTGATATATATAAATGACCTGGATATTGGAATACAAAGTAGAATTTCTAAATTTGCCGATGACACCAAACCTGGGGGTGTGGCAAACAGTGAAGATGATACCAATTGACTGCAACAGGACATAGAAAGGCTAGCAGAATGGGCAGACAAGTGGCAGATGGAATTTAATACAGAGACGTGTGAGGTGATGCATTTTGGCAGAAGGAACAGGGAGAGGAAATATACACTTAATGGCACAGTTTTAAAGAGTGTGCAGGGACAGAGGGACCTGGAAGTTAATGTGCATAGTTCCCTGAAGGTGGCAGGACATATTGAGAGAGTGATTAGCAAAGCATATAGGATCTTGGGTTTCATAAATAGAGGCACTTTTGGAAGGATGTGAAGGCCCTTGAGAGGGTGCAGAGGAGATTTACCAGAATGGTTCCAGGGATGGGGGATCTTAGCTACGAGGACAGGTTGGAGAAGCTGGATTTGTTTTCATTAGAGCAAAGGAGGTTGAGGGGTGATTTGATAGAGGTGTACAAGATTATGACAGTTTTGGATAGGCTAGACGGGGAAAGGCTGTTCCCACTAGTTGATGGTACAAGGACTAGGGGACACAGATTTAAGGTTTTGGGCAAGAGATACAGGGGGGACGTGAGGAAAAACTTTTTTACGCAGCGAGTGGTGAGGACCTGGAACTCGCTGCCAACGGAAGTGGTGGAAGCGGAGACACTCAATGTTTTCAAGGGGAGACTGGATAGGCACTTGAGGGCAATAATTTTGCAGGGCTACGGGGATAGAGCAGGGGAATGGGACTGACTGGATGCTCTACAGAGAGCCGGCACGGACTCGAAGGGCTGAATGGCCTCCTTCTGTGCCGTTATGACTCTTTGGGGGCGATCTTGCCAGCCCTGGGGAGGCGGGTTTGGATGCGGGACTGCTGTGAAAATGGCAGAATCTGGGGGCGGGTGACCATCCCGCTCCCCAACCCGCCTCCGTGCCATCTTCCCAGGAAGCGGGTAGCCAACCCGCGCCGGGTCCCGTCTCCTGGAGGCGGGAAGGGGGTTACAGCCACTTAACTGCCTGTTAACAGGTAGTTAACAGGCAGGTAAGAGGATTATCCCCATTTTACCCACACAAGTGTGGGCTTCCCGAAGGCTGCGAACCCCGCCAGGGTCACCGAGGCGAGCAGTGGGTCTGCGGGGGTCGGAGGGGTGCAAAAGTGCGCTGTGAAGGTAAGTGATGGGTGTAAGTGTGGAGAGGTGAGTGTGTGAGGTGAGTGAAAAGTGTTAGAAAATGTTTACTTACCTTTGTTTCTTCCTGCAGGCTTGAAGAGTTGGGGATGCGGAGACTCCCGCATCTCACCGGCAGAGATGACAAATGGCTGCTGCATTCTCCGATGCAACAGCCATCTAATTTCTGCTCACAAAAGAGGTTTGATGAGTCTTGAATACAAGAACTCATCAAACAACAGAGAATGTCAGTGTTTGACAGCTTCACAGAGCTGTCAAACGATGACAATTCATCTGTCAAAAATATTTGACAGATGAAACGTCATACGCTGATGTTCTCTGTAACCAGCTTCCCCTTGATTGGCCTGCTAAGCCCGCTGGGCGGGCTCAACAAGGTCAATCAAGGGAAAATAGCATGGGTTGGCCAGAAGTCAATGGAGGCGGGATTAAAACCCGACAAGTGGGAGTCCCGCCTCCAAAAGCTCCCCATTTGCAAAATTCAGCCCATTGACTCTTGAAAAAAGAAGGCGGAGGGGTGACCTAATAGAGGTCTTCAAAATTATGAAAAATTTTGATAGAGTGGATACAGAGAGAGTGTTTCCACTTGTGGGGAAGAGCATAACTAGAGGCCATCAATATAAGATAGTCACCAAGAAATCCAATCAGGAATTCAGAAGGAACTTCTTTACCCAGAGAGTGGTGAGAATGTGGAACTCGCTACCACAGGGAGTGGTTGAAGTGAATAGTAGAGATTCATTTAAGGGGAGGCCAGACAAGCATATGAGGGAGAAGGAAATAGAGGGTTATGCTGATAGATTTAGATGAGGAAAGACGGGAGGAGGTTCGTGTGGAGCATAAATGCCGGCATGGACTGGTTGGGCCGAATGGCCTGTTTCTGTGCCGTATATCCTGTGTAATCCGATGTAAAGCACCACACCCCCAGCACTCACCCACCAACAATCTCTACCTACCAACACTCATACCCACATCTCACACCTTGCACACAATGACAGCTATTCAACTGTGGCAGGCACATCACCCAAACACATTGCTCCACACTCACACACACTTTCCTTTCTCTTGCAGGCCAAGGTGGCCCACAACAGGAGGGAGCAGGAGCGCACAGGCAAGGGACAAGCTAACATCCAACCCCTGTCTGCACTGGAGAATCGAGTGCTGGAGATTATTGGGCGCCAGGTGGTGGGTGCCGTGGCCCCCGGTGACGTTGACCCCCTTGGGGACAACAACAGTATGTTCATCCTGACTCCTTCTTCTCACATCCCACGTCCCCCTCACCCCACAAGCCTTTTGCACTTTCCAGCTAATCATGCTGTAAGCATGCATTTCTCCCTTCCTGCCCCCCTCCCATCACCTTAACCTGACTCTTGTACCTTTATACTTTCATATAATGAGCAAGCACCTGAGCAGCCTGTCCCTGAGGGCACCGTAGAGAGCGAGGTGGGAGAAAGAACACACTGTGTCACTGCATGTCTCACCCGCAGGCACCAGCTCAGATACTGGCACTATGCGTTCTTTAGAGGCTAGTATAGTAGTGGGATCTGCACAGGTTGATGCACCATGAACGAGTGGGCTGCAGCAAGGCCGGGGGAAAGGGAGCTCCCCGGAGGGCAAGTTCGTGCGTGAGTTCTGCTGCACAGGACTCAGATGTGGACCTCGATGGGGAAGAAGAGTGATGGGCATGCACACGGAGATCATAGGTGCAATGGCGAGGGTGCCCGAGAGCCTCTCGGCAATGATAAGGAGCGTGGAAAAGTCCGTCTCCAACATTGCACAAGGCTCTTCGCACACCATGGAGCCCATCATTTCCAGTCTGCAAAGGATGGTAGACTCCCAGAGAGACCGCGGCGACCCAGACCTGATGCCGCATGTGATGGGCGATCTGGCAGCTTCCATTGCAGCACAGGCGGAAGCGACACAACGTCTTAGTGCTGTAATACAGTCTTTGGTTGGTGGCATTCAATCTCAGACTGCTCTCATGCAGTCTCAGCTTGATGCCACACAAGCTCTGACTGCTGCCACCGTGGCTGGGTCTACCACTGTCGACCAGGGCTTTCACGGTGTCGCAGCAGGCCAACAATCTGTGCTGCAACAGGTTTCTAGGGATGCTGAGGTGCTGCCCCGGGGGAGTGGCAGTGGGTCAGTGGAGCAGGAACCTGCTGTCCTCTCCCAGGATGACAGCATTCCTGCTCCCACCACTGCCACTCCGCCATTGCCCTTGTCGCTGCCTGTCATCCAGCCAGCCCAGACTGCTGCCGCCCATGCTGAGATAGTGCAGTCTACAGCCGGGCCTTGCAGGCCCAGAGCTAGTCGAGGGCGTCCTGCAAACCATCTGAAGTCTCCCGCACGGACACTCAGCAGCCTTCCACCAGCCGTGCTGCAGCCACTGGGCCAACACTTCGTAGGAGCACTAGAGTAAGCAAAGGCAGAGTAACGAGAGGCACTAAGGGATTGTAATCCCTTCTCCTACTGTAGAGAGCCGCTGTGACCTCCCGGATGCAGCGATGGACGACGAACTTCGAGATGTTCGCTATGTCTCCTGTTGCAGGCTGGAAGGATCCGCTGGCGAAGAAATTGAGGGCAACGGTGACCATGACTGCCACTGAGAGAGCCGTGGTCGCCCTGATCTGAGACTCGAGGTCTGGTTGCAAGAGGTGGCAGAGTTCTGTGACCACCTCCTTGGTGAAGCGGAGCCTTCTAATACACTGCTCCTCGCTTAACTGGAGGTAGGAGAAGTACTGTCGGAATACCCTCGGAGGGTGAGGCCTCCTGTTGAGAGCCCTCACGGCCCTCCTCCTCCCTCTGGGCACATGTTCCAATCTTTCTCGCTGCCTGCGTTCCCTCCGCAGTAGATCCTGGAGAGCGAGGTCGACTGCCAGTATAACCCCCATTAATGTAAGGAAGTGCAGCACTTTGATATTTTGTGAGAATAAATGTAACTAACCTTTAGAAGCAGCAACACTCTGGAGACTAACCAACCTTTAAATGATTGAATTCAACTCCTGAACTATCTCAAACTGACAAGGAAGCACTGAAACACCACTAACCTGACAGCTGTGACTCATTACTAATGATCTCTTTAAAGAGCGCCCCTGGAACCGGCATCCGCCTACTTGATGCCTCCTCTCCCTGTCGCTGTCGGGACCAGATGCTAAGGCAATTTGGCAAGTCGGGCGCCCAGTGAGCGTTGCATGCTCACTGACGTCACGATCTGCCTGACGTTGAAGTCTCCGGTGCTAACTCGTAGCGGTGGTGCTACAGGGGTGCTGAATTTGGCGTGTGGCGCTGGATTCACCTCGCTGCAGCGTTACTGCCTCAGCGCCCCGTTAGCACCCCTACCAGGCGCTAACTGGAGGTGCTAAGGTACCGAATTTCTCCCCCTTTATTTCCTAAGGAGCAAAAAGGAGTTTTGATGTCACTTTACCAGAAGTGCAGATATGCTTAAGGATTTATGATTAAAAGGAACAATATATCTTAGCGATAATTAAACCAGTTCTAAATACTACTGACTGGTACAAACGGGCCATGTGTTTGAAAGCCATGGACACAGGCAGCAGCTGATAGGACTCTTTCAAAATATTATGGTGCTGAGCCAGGATATTCCCGATCCAGCTTGACCCGACAGTGCCTCTGATCCTCGTCTCCAAATGCAGATCCTCCAGAGCTTCCATCGTCTGTTGACGTGTGCTTTGTGAGAGATGTTAAGCTCACGCCTGAAGCCACTGTCTTCCTGTTTTGCCCACGCACCTTAGCACTCGCACAACGGGGCAGCCAGTCTGACTGTGGCCAGGATCTGTGCTTAGCCGGGATTTCAAGGGCCTTGGAAAAGCATCTAAGGTGGGGTAAAGCCCGCGTGAATCCAGCACTCGATTGTGGCCTGAAAATGTTGAAGCGTGCACTGGGGAATGATGCTGCCCTTCCCTGTAGGTTCTGTTGGTGAGTCGGAAAGGTGATGATACAGTGGGCCCTAATGGAATAAAGCAGCCATCACCTTCACGTGCACAGCACGCTGACTGGTGCAGCAGAGATCGTCCATGCTGGCCCGGGAGGACCCCGGGTGCATGGAGGTTGAGGCTCCTGTCAACTCACCTGGTAACTGGCAGTGCTGTGGTTTGCAAGTCCTGATTGAGTGGGGGGGCGAAGCTTCGTCACTGCTTCCCAGCTCAGTCTGAATCTCCTAAGGTGCTGCACTTCCTTCGCTCCACCATTGGTGGCCGCGCCTTCAGCCGTCTGGGCCCTAAGCTCAGGAATTCCCTCCCTAACCCTCCCCGCCTCTCCTCCTTTAAGACGCTGCTTAAAAACCTACCTCTTTGACCAAGTGCTTGGTCACATGTCCTGATGCCTCCATTATGTGGCTCGATGTTAATTTTTGACTGATTACACTCCTGTGAAGCGCCTTGGGACGTTTTGCTACCTTATAGGCGCTATCGGAATGCAAGTTGTCGTTGCATCTCTGGCATTCACGGGTAGCTCTGCCTGGGACAGTGTACTCCATGGCAGCAATGGGGGGGAGTGGAAGGGGGCTGAGTTTTACTTTGCGCGCGGGTGTAAACTGGCGGTTGTGGACGGACCGCCTGGTTTCCTTCGCATTGACTTCAACGGAAAGGAGATGCGGGCGGGTGTATAACGGCCGGCTGCTACCCCACCGCCAGTGTTCCGCCCGCGCCCAAAGTGAAAAGTATCCCCCGGATGCCTAACGTGTCAGCTGCCCTATTCCTACTCTTATTGGTCCTCCCGCACTTAACCGCAGTTCCAATCCCAATCTCTGAAGATTCAGGCAGTCACAGCAATCTCTGACTGATCACTGACCAGCGAGCAATCAGTCAAAGCACTCGGCAAGGCAGCACTGCAATGCCTCTTACACATAGAAGATCACTCAGGAAATCACTGCTCATCACACTCAAATATTGTGGTTACTAACTGTAATGCCCCAATGTGCTTACTCTCCCTCTTATCTCTCCCAGCTCTCCCGCAGAGTGCTACGCATGAATGGTAATTACATTATGAAATTAACAAATGCTGTAGATAGAATGACATACATTAGCTCAGCACATTTGAACAAAAAATTGAACCCATCATTGAGGATTGGCTGTCTAATCTGTACAATTGCAGGTTGATGTCGATGTGTATGCTAAATAGACCGTACAAGTTGAAATGCAAATTCTGCCACTAAATAAATTCTTGGAGGGGGGAATAGCGCAGATTCACCAGAATGATAGAATCCTAGAATGGTACAGTACAGAAGGAGGCCATTCAGCCCATCGTGCCTGTGCTGGCTCTTTGAAAGAGCTCTCCAATTAGTCCCACTCCTCTGCTCTTTCCTCATAGCCTTGCAAATATTTCCCCTTCAAATATTTACCCAATTCCCTTTTGAAAGTTATTATTGAATCTGCTTCCACTGCCCTTTCAGGCAGTGCATTCCAGATCACAACAAGTCCCTGTGTAAAAAATATTCTCCACCAAAAGGCTGTGGATGCTGGGTGTCAATTGAAAATGTGAAGATTGAGATCGATGGACTTTTGTTGGGTAAGGGTATGAGGGTATAGGGAGAAAAGGCGGGTAAATGGAATTATGGTACAGAACAGCTGTGATCTAATAGAATGGTGTAACAGGCTTGAGGGGCTGAATGGCCTCCTCCTGTTCCTATGTTCCCAAATGTTGAAAGAAATGTACACAAGGGCTGATTTCCCCGATGTGCACACTTGACAGTGACAATAAATATTGGGGAACGTGCCCGCAATTTCCCCATATGCATTCCCGGTGGGTGAGAAGGAATTTAAGGTTGAATGTCAGCTTGGCTCAGTGGGTAGCACTGTCGCCTCTGAGCCAGGAGGTTGTGGGTTCAAGTCCCACTCCAGAGACTTGAACCCGTAATCCAGGCTGACACTCCAGTGCAGTACTGAGGGAGCGCTGCACTGTCGGAGGTGCTGTCTTTCAGATGAGAGACGTTAAACTGAGGCCCCGTCCGCTCTCTCAGAAGACCCCACAGCATTTCCATGAAGAAGGAGCAACTAGTCATTTATCTCACTTTGAGGGAACTTGTTCAATGTTATTTAGCTGGCTGACCATATTTGCCTACAAAACAGCAGTAACTACGCTTCAAAAAGTAATTTATTGGTTGTGAAGTGTTTTGGGATGTCTTGAGGATGTGATTAAGAGCTGTATAAACATTTAGAACAATACCAATTACAACAGCAAGAGTTCCAAGAACAATGCGTTGATAGTTAACTAGGTATAATTAACCAGATATTAACTAGTCATGCAAAGCTAATCTGGGTGATTCATCATAGATAACTGTGCTGCTTTAGAAATCTTCACTTTGTAGTGTTTCAGTCTTTGCTCTTGCTCATTTTATTGGATGCGATATTTTGGCTGATAATATAATCAGGTTTAGTGTTTTTCTGTTTGTGATTTTCAGAGATTTTATTCGCAAAACTCAAGTGTTTATTTAGGAAAGGTCGAATTAGTCTTTTTCATTGTCAGAGGTGTTCAATTATAGTTACAATATCAATACTGTTATAGATAGTACCCTAGATTTTCCAAAAGCAAAATACTGCAGATGCTGGAAATCTGAAATAAAAACAGAAAGTGCTGGAAACACTCAGCAGGTCAGGCAGCATCTGTGGAGAGAGAAACAGTGTTAACGTTTCATGTTGATGACCCTTCAGAGTTCTGACGAAGGGTCATCGACCTGAAACGTTAACTCTGTTTCTTTCTCCACAGATGCTGCCTGACCTGCTGAGTATTTCCAGCATTTTCTGTTTTTACCCTAGATTTTCCAATGGGTTCAGCCCTAAACAAGATGCTGAAATTGGACAAAATCAATTAGAGATTGAGGTGGAGATCCTTAATGTTGGCTCACCAGATTGGATTTGCTTCTGATATCTTCTCCTGGCACCAGTGGCACCCACCACTTTAATACTTAATGGCCCGAAAATTAGACCTAATGCGGGAGAGTACGCACTGTGTACTCTCGCGTATTAGGTCCCGAAGTGCCGGTTTCCTGCATGCACTGCGCATGCGCGGGAAACCGGCACTTCGGGTATGGCAAAGGGGGCGGTTCCTAAGTGAACTGCATGCGCGCTACAGGTTGCGCGCACGCAGCACACTTAGTTTTTTCAGGTTTGAACGCGCAGGTAAGTGTTGAAGATTTTACACATGAAGAAAGCAGGCATAACCCCCTTTTAACAAGGTAAGTAGTTAATTAAGTATTATTTTAAAAAAATTTTCAACAGGTTTATCTTTTTTAGAGACTTTAAAGAAAGGTAAGTTTATTTTTATAACTTTTAAAAAGAATTTAAATTTTTTCAAAAATTTACATTTTTGTTTAAAGTGGTTAATTTATTTAACTATAGTTATTTTATTAATGTGATGGCTTTTTTTAAATTTAATTGAGGTTTAGCTGTTCTTTTGGGGGCTTGTTGTATTCATAGTTTTGACAGCTCTTGCTGTCAAAACTATGAATGAAAGATGGTGTGCTGCCATTGGCTCTAACTGGCCCACATGATCCCAGAGGTCGCATCGAACTAACTGCGCCTCTAGGACACGCACACACTGCACGCCGGCACCAGGGAGAGGCCCAGGAACTGAAGTTCGTGTGGGCCAAAACCATAAAGGTAGGCGCGGAGTGCGATATCGCGGGGGATCCTTACCCCCGCAGCAACCATCGAAGTCCAATTTCTGGGCCAATGAGACCCCTGTGACAAAATGAAGCTTTTGTCCAAGATTTAGCAGGAGTCTTTAATTCTGTCACTGGATATAGGAGCTTAAAAATGGGCTTCTCTCACAGGAATTATGAGCCATGGTTAATGTGACACATTGCTATGGTAGTCGGGCAGTTGGGCAGTTTATTGAGCAAAGTCAGTCAATTCAAATACAAACATGCCATGTGATTTGTTTCAAACATGTACCTGACAGGCAACTGTGTGAATCCACAGACAGTTATTTAGGGGGAAATGTTTAGTTCCCGACACGCTGGGAGTGGTGGTGGGGGTGAGGGGGGGTTGGGGTTCGATAGCGCACGTGGAAGTCTGGATTTCCTTGCATACTGTGGAGATTTAACTCCAAAGTGTGCATCTTCTGTCAGTGACAGGTTCCCTGCCCGAAAGTCAGCCTGATTGACAGGCTTGGCTCCCAGTCGGGCATGGAGCACTCCGGAGCAGGCCGCAGGGCTAATTAGGTCAGATTCCCGGCACTGGAGGGGATCCAATCCCAATGAGGGCCCGATTCCTGATCCTGGGGGGGGGTCTGAATCCGTGGTGGGATTTTGTATGGGGGGGGGGGGGATCTGATGGTTGGGGAGCTTCAGAGGCCGGGAGAATGCACTCTTGCTCCTCCTGGCCCACAAGAAGTGCTCCCCGAGGCTGTCCTCACCTCGCTGTAGCTGCCGGGTTTCCCGAGGCCCGGGAAACCCGGCCGGTCACAGTTAAACCCGCACTGCAGGTTAAATCTGAGGCTCCCAGCCTCATTAACATATTTAAATTGCCAACCCGCCTCCTGGGAGCGGATTGGATGGCCGCCCCTTGTCCCATCTTGGGTAAAACCCGGAAGTCGGCGGGTTGGAGCCGGCTTCCCGACACACTTGCAGTTTTTGCCCATTTAACCCTTCACCTCCACCTGCACCTGCCCACCCATGTTAAAAATTCCCCCCTTAATTTCTGTTTGGTTCCAGCAAGAAGGTATTTTTTTAATCAAAGTTTAAAATCAGTTGGTCATTCTGGAAGCTTTTGAAGAGACAAAGGGGGTGAAATTTGGTATCACCCCGATTGGGGCGCTAAATTTTGAAAGCTGGAAAAATTAAGCGCCAGGTGCTAATGATTCTCAGCTTTCTCTAAATTGGGTGTTAGCGCTCCAGGAAGGAAGTGGAGCACTAAAGCAAGAGCTACCACGTTCCTTCTGGAGCGCTACACCACGCAGGATGGGTGGTAGAGGTGCAGCGCTGCACAGTGTCCCTTGCAGCGCTGCCGGGATCCGAGTCTCCTTCTCTCCCTTAAAAGGAAGGGCCATCGCTGCAGGCTTTGCATTTCAACGATGTCCCTCATTGCCGATGGCAACGGGATCCGCGACGATCAGCCCCAAGCACTCGAACAGAGCATAGGGCTGATCAATCACGGCAATTAAAAATTTTCAAACGGCTACCTATTTACCGCCCCCAAAGCGCCCGGCCTCCCGAACAACGCCTCCTGCAGCTGTCGGTGTTGTCGCCCGGCGATGCTGCAGGGGACGGATCCGAATTTCAGATCCGGGGTGCTACCGGGGCGCTGCGCAGCATGATGACGTCACGATCTCCGGGCGCAGGAGATCGTGGCGCTAGGGGTTACCGCCGCCGCAAACCTCCAGGTGAATTCCGCGGGTGGCGGTACTATCGGCGCGCCCGGGCGGCAAGTCGTTAGCGCCCCGTTAACGCCCCCTGGAGGCGCTAACGGGAGGCGCTAAGGTACCGAATTTCTCCCCCAAGAGTTTGTCATCCTTTTGAAGCGAATGGGGTTGATTTTCACGCCCTTCGCCCGGCGTTTACTGGATGGTAACGGCCTCAAAATAGGGTCTGTGGCCTCACCGCCCCGTTAACACCGGCGATGCGGACAGCTCACCCTACTGCTGGGTGTCCACAGCGCCCGTCTGTTTCAAGACCCTTTTAATACAGAAATCGGGGTCCTATGACGTAAATAGGACCCCAATTAGAATTGTAGGTCAGAACTGATCGGAGCCTGTGCACTGCAGTTAATCCGTCCTACCCTGGGACTACAGGCCTCTATGATGGCAGTCTGACCACTCATGGGAGCAGCGATAACTAACCTTTGACCTCTGGCATGGGTGCTCCACGATGGATACCCCTGAGGTTGCCACATGCTGTATGATGGATGGCAGTGCTGCCAAAACTATTCTGCGAGGCTTATGCGAATGCATTAGTGGGTTCCTCCGCACGAACCACCAGCTGCCAGCCCGCTACTTGGCTCGGTTCCCAGTGGTTGATGCTCTGAAAACAATTCTTTTGAAAGCAGATCAAAGGAGGTCCAGGATCAGCCGAAGGGGTGACATGAGCTGGCACTGCCGACAGCCAATTGCTGCTCTTCCTCGGCCACTACCAGCTGTGTCTGCTCAGTCATGCTCATGCTGCACCCACTCCACTCTCCTTTACCTCACTATCTAAATCCCCGACAGTGGATGGATCTAAGCTGGTGCTTGGGAGGGATCGTGTATGAAGTGCGAGAGACACAGATGTTACTGGGGGCTGGCTCTGTATCACCTGGCACAGTTCGGGAGAGAAGATGAAGAGATGTTACAAAGGTGTCCTTCTGAGAAACCTTCACACATCACCTAGAATTACATAGAGTTTACAGCACAGAAACAGGCCATTCGACCCAAATGGTCTATGCCGGTGTTTATACTCCACATGAGCCTCCTCCAACCCCTCTTCATCTCACCCCATCAGCAAAACCTTCGATTCCTTTCTCCCTCATTCACTTCACAGAATCACAGAATCACAGAATCCCCACAGTGCAGATAGAGGCCATTTCGGCCCATCGAGCCTGCACCGACACATATCCCACCCTATCCCCGTAACCCCACGTATTTAATCCCCCCTAACACTAAGGGTCAATTTATCATAACCAAATCAACCTAACCCGCACATCTTTGGACTTATCAAGCTTCGCCTTAAATGAATCCATACTATTCACCTCAACCACTCCCTGTGGTAGCGAGTCCCACATTCTCACCACTCTCTGGGTAAAGAAGTCTCTCCTGAATTCCCGATTGGATTTATTAGTGACTATCTTATATTTATGGCCCCTAGTTTTGAACTCCCCCACAAGTGGAAACATTTTCTCCACATCTACCCTATCAAACCCTTTCATATTTTTAAAGACCTCTATCGGGTCACCCCTCAGACTTCTCTTTTCTAGAGAAAAGAGCCCCAGCCTGTTCAGTCTTTCCTGCTAGTTATCGCTTCCAATATATAGTTTGTTGCTAGTGAATGAATGAGAGATTACAATGAGACAAAAGAACAAGAGAAGGTGGTTAGCACAGACTCGGATCAGTCCTACTTCCCCATCTCCAACCCCCACCACCATTGCCTCTCTCCCCAGCACTTTCAGAGGTTCTTCGTTATAGACGTTTGTTAAAGCCTGCCTCCTGCAAGCAGAGTAGCAGGTCTATGAGGAAAGAACGGGGAGTGGGACTAATTGCATAGCTTTTTCAAAGCCGGATCAGGCAAGTTGGGCCGAATTGCCTCCTTCTGTGCTGTAAAGTTCTATGGGGGAAAAATTCATCCCCTTAGCTCCTCCTGTTAGCACCAGCAGATGGCTCTAATGGGGCGCTGGAGCAGTATTGTCGGGGCGAGGCGAATCCAGCACACCAAATCCCACCACCCCCCCCCCCCCCCGTAGCGCCGCCTGTAAGAGGTATCGCCGGGAACGTCAACGCCAGCTGGATCGTGACGTCAGTGAGTGTGCAACGCTCACTGACTGCCCGATCTGCTAAATTGATTGTCACCACCTACCTCAACGCCTGGAGTAAACACCAACAGGGAGAGCTGGCGTGAAGCGCCAGGAAGCCAGCTCCGTGGACGTTATTGAAAGGGATCATTGGTAATCACTCATAGCTGTCAGGTTAGTGCAGTTTCATTGGTTTCTTGTCAGTTTCACCCACTGTAACAGTTTCATTCAGTAATTTCAAGGTTCTTTTGCACCAGGAGTCTTGTGGCAACTAAAAAGTAGCTACATTTATTCTTCAAACAATCAAACTGCTACACTTGGTAACATTAATGGGGGCTGTACTGGTGCCACCTCACCCTCCAGGATCTACAGCAGAGGGAGCTTAGGCAGCGAGAAAGACGGGAACATATGCGCAGAGGGATGAGGAGGGACACCAGGAGGCCTTATCCTCCGAGAGTATTCCGAGAGCACGTCTCTTACCTTCAATTAAGTGAGGAGCAGTGTATTAGATGGCTCTGCCTCACCAAGGAGGTGGTCACAGAACGCTGCCACCTCCTCCAAACAGACCTCTAGCCTCAAACCAGGATGACTTAAACCCCAGATCCCTTTTGTTCACCACATGCCCATCATACCATCCCTATTGCAGGCCGTATCACACCGCAAAGCTGAAATGACACACACCACAAAAGAATGGTAAGTGAATTAATAAATTTATCAATAATCAGTGAACACATTTTTACACGAAAAATATTAACTATTCACCCTTGTGCAATCCCTTAGTGCCTCTCGTTACTGTGCCTTTGCCTACTCTAGTGCTCCTACGACGTGTTGGCCCAGTGGCTGCAGCAGGGCTGATGGAAGGCTGCTGAGTGTCCGTGCGGGAGACTTCAGATGGCCTTGCAGGATGCCCTCGACCAGCTCTGGACCTGGAAGGCCCGGCTGTAGACTGCACCACCTCAGCATGGGCAGCAGCAGTCTGGGCTGGCTGGATGACAGGCAGTGACAAGGGCAATGGCAGAGTGGCAGTGATGGGATCAGGAATGCTGTCATCCTGAGAGAGGACAGCAGCTTCCTGCTCCACTGACCCACTGCCACTCCCCCAGGGCAGCACCTCAGCATCCCTACCAATCTGCTGGAGCACAGCTTGCTGGCCTGCTGCGACACCGTGAAAGCCCTGGTCAACAGTGGTAGACCCAGCCACGATGGCAACAGTCAGAGCTTGCGTGGCATCAAGCTGAGACTGCATGAGATTGAGATAGAAAGGCACTGACCATAGACTGCATTACAGCACTAAGACGTTGCGTAATTTCCGCCTGTGCTGCGATGGAAGCTGCCAGATCGCCCATCACACGCGGCATCAGGTCTGGGTTCCCACGGTCTCTCTGGGAGTTGACCATCCTTTGCAGACTGAAAATGATGGGCTCCATGGTGTGCGAAGAGCCTTGTGCAATGTTGGAGGTGGACTCCTGCACGCTCCTTACCATTGCAAGAGAGGCTCTCGGGCACCCTTGCCATTGCACCTATCATCTCCATGTACATGCCCATCACCCTTCTTCTAATGGCCTCCCCATCGCTGTCCTCACCTGAGTCCTGTGCAGCAGAACTCGTGCACAAACTCGTCCTCCAGGGAGCTGGCCCCCCGAGCTACACTTCCCCCTGGCCTTGCTGCAGCCCACTCGTCCCCGGTGCCTCACCCTGTGCAGATCCTGCTTCTTGAACGCGTAGTGCCAGTATCTGAGCTGGTGTCTGCGGGTGAGACATGCAGTGATGCCTCGCTCTCCACGGTGCCCTCAGGGACAGGCTGCTCAGGTGCTTGCTGATTATCTGAAAGCATAAAGGCACAAGAGTTGGTGGGTGAGTGCTGGGGGTGCGGTGCTTTGGGCATGTGAAATGCTTGCATACAACATGATTAGCTGGAAAGTGTGAAACGCTTGTGGGGTGAGGGAGAAGTGGGATGTGAGAAGAAGGAGTAGAGATGAACATACCATTGTTGTCCCCAAGGGGGTCAACGCTGCCAGTGGCCACGGCGTCCACCACCTGGTGCCCAATAATCTCCAGCACTCGATCTCCAGCGCAGACAGTGGTTGGGTGTCAGCTTGTCCCCTGCCTGTGCACTCCTGCTCCCTCCTGTTGTGAGCCACCTTGGCCTGCAAGAGAAAGGAAAGTGTGTGTGAGTGTGGAGCAATGTGTTTGGGTGATGTGCCTGCCACAGTTGAATAGCTGTCATTGTGTGCAAGGTGTGAGATGTGGGTGTGAGTGTTGGTAGGCAGAGATTGTTGGTGGGTGAGTGCTGGGGGTATGGTGCTTTGGGCAGTGTGTGAAGACTGTGGTTCAGATGGTGGTATTAGCATTTGTTGAAGCATTCACTCACCCTGACCACCCAAGTGAGGCTGTTAAATTTGTTCCTGCACTGTGTGTGGGACCTGGGGACCACAGTGCTGCCCGAGATGTGCTGCGCTACCTCCCTCCACACGGTGCGGAAGACTTGCGGCGAGGGCCTCCTGCCACTTGCCGAGTAGAGCACCGCTCTCCATCTCTCCAGAGCAAAAACCAACGCCTCCAATGCTTCATCGCAGAATCTGCGGGCTCTCTCCCTGGGGCATGGAATTGCCATGAGCACACCTGGTTCAGTCCTCCAGCTGCTTCTGCTTCTGCTTTTGCTCACTGAGGCAGCTGCACAACCAGCAATGCTGAGAATGAGGTGCTGCAGCATCAATGAACCTCCCCTTTAAGTAGTGAAAAAAGCCTGTGGCAAGCATGACTTGCGATTAGACTGCACCAGATATTGGTCCACCCTTTCTGTGTAATACCAATGAGCTTGGCTTTTAAGACTTGAATTAGGACTTCAATCATTTTTTTCAGCAGTGAGCATGAATTTTGCGTGCAGTCTAAAGCATTAGCGCCTGGTGCTAATTCTCCAACTTTTCTACTGACAACGCCCATTCCTTGGCTATAATGAATTTCTAGCCCTATGATTCTAATTGAGATGCTGCAAGTACCATGATGATATACAGCGATATCAGCAACAGTTTGCAGTCCATCGTGCTGCTATGTGAGATGGGATCATTACTTTGGCCTGAATGCATGCAAGGATATGCATGATAGGACACTAGGGGTAGGCTGGTGGTTATAGTTGTTCTCTGTACTCAATGGGCATTCATGGCAAACATTGAACATAATTGAGGACAGTGCTGTCACAGGATACTTAGTGGCAAGGATTCTTCATCCCTTTCTGAAACATCTGCAGTAGCACCGGTTGCATGTCTTCTGCACATGCTCCCACCTCCAGCCCTTTTGGAGAGAAATTCTGGAGCCCCTTAAGAGCCATGACCAGCTTTACCATCCTCCCCCAAACTGTATGTTGCAGGTAAGGCCCACACACAGTCTGAAAACTTGGGCAGTTGCTACTAGTTACAGCAGGAAAATGCATTCTTCACCTATGGCATCACCTGGCCCTCCCACAGCTCACACCTGGGCAGAACACCAGTGGCACAGCTGCTCCCCTGAACAGGTAACACACGGATTGCCCCAGGAACTGGATAGGCTCCAGAATATGTGGGCCTCCTTCCTGTGACCTCACCCCACCCTACTCTCCGAACCAGCCAGCGCATACCAGGAAGATCGGGAGTGACAGACAATTGCCAGCCACCTCATCACCCAGGTGAACATAGGGTTATCAATGCTCCGAGATTGTCGTGAGGCTCCAGGAATTGAAGAGTTATCTCCTGCTGCGAGGAAAACCGGGAAAAGAACGTAAAGAAAGACTTGCATTTATCTAGCGCCTGTCACGACCTCAGGGCGTCCAAAAGCGCTTTACAGTCAATGAAGTACTTTTGAAATGTGGTCACTGTTGTAATGTGGGAAACGCGGCAGCCAATTTGTGCACAGCAAGCTCCCACAAACAGCAAGGTGATAGTGGCGTGGAAATTGTGGTCGGAGGCGTGCCGCCCGCCCGCGTACGCCTCCAAGCCGCAAGAGAAGTATGCACTTACCTGCTGTCTCCGGAGCTTCGGACTCTCGCGGTCCTGGGCCTGTGGGCGTACGCCAGCGTAAAGGCCCACGCATCCCAGGGCACAGGCGGTTCGCAAACGTCCCTGGGATCACATGGGCCGGCTCAACCAATGACAAAGGGGGATTCCCATTATGCTTACGGGGATTCCATTTACGTACGGAATCGGCATAAGCAGAATAGGAATCACCTAATAAATACAATTTCACACCACTGTAACAAAAATAAATAATCACAGGTTCAAAATTAATCATAATACCATTTAATTAAACATTTAAAATAAAAATTTAATTTTTTGTAAAACAAATTTAAACATTTTTAAACGGGACAAAAATAACCTAAACTAATTTTAAATATAAGGGAATGTTTAAATCATTTAAAAAAATGTATTTTAACATTTATTTCAACACTTACGCTGGGAAAAGAAGGCCTTACGCCTGCTATTACCAGGTGTAAGGGTTTGGAGGGTATTCACTGGGCAGCAGTTGGGCAAATAGCCCATTCCTGCAGCAGCGACATGAATTTGGGTCGGACACGTACGATCTAGCAAGGAGAAACTTGACAGATCGCAAGTTCTGGGTTTTCGCGCATGCGCATCGCACGCCGTAGCCCTTATGACGGCATACGCTGTTTAGTGATCTGTTTTAGTGAAGTTGGTTGAGGGATAAATATTGGCCAGGACACCGGGGAGAACTCCCCTGCTCTTCTTTGAATAGTGCCGTGGGATCTTTTACGTCCACGGTGGCATAGTGGTTAGCACTGTTGCCTCACAGCGCCAGTGACCCGGGTTCGAATCCGGCCTCGGGTGACTGTCTGTGTGGAGTTTGCACATTCTCCCCGTGTCTGCGTGGGTTTCCTCCGGGTGCTCCGGTATCCTCCCACAGTCCAAAGATGTGCGGGTTAGGTTGATTTGGCTATGATAAATTGACCCTTAGTGTTAGGGGGATTAAATACGTGGGGTTATGGGGATAGGGTGGGATATGTGTCGGTGCAGGCTCGATGGGCCGAAATGGCCTCTATCTGCACTGTGGGGATTCTGTGATTCCACCTAAGAGAACAGACAGGGCCTCGGTTTAACGTCTCATCCAAAAGACGGCACCTCCGACAGTGCAGCACTCCCTCGGTACTGCACTGGAGTGTCAGCCCAGATTTTTGTGCTCAAGGGGGGAAAAATTCGGTCTCGCCCATTTTGGGACGCTAATTTCGGCCGGGCACAAAGTTTAGCGCCCGCCGCTAATTATCGCCTCCAACTGCAAATTTCACCTCTATTGCCTCTGGAGGCGATTTCAGCGCTAAATCAGGCGCTACACACCTCTCTTAAGCCGTTAACGTCAGGGAGTGAGGCGCTACCTCAGAGCGCTACCGAAGCTCAGGCGATGTCAGTTACCACGGAAGCCAGACAGACTGGCGCCGTCCAGTTCTTAAAGGGGAGGGGCTATCTTGCGGGCCAGCCACACCCTGCTCATTGCAGCCTTGCATCTTGGCCTGGAGAGACCTCTGAAGCAATTGTGTTGGAAGCACTAATGGATAGGCCCAGGGAAAGAGCTCGGCGCTTAGGAACCTCAAAAGTGGTGCTGAGGGCCAAAACTCCTTAGGACAGTGTTAAATCTCTCCAGACGTCTCTCTCCCTCTCAACCTGCGTGTACCAAAAATTTTGCCTACAAGAAAAGGCAGGAAGCACCCGCCTTTAAATAACGCTCCCCCAGCCCCTTCCCGACTTGAAAACGTTCCCCTCTACCTGTCGTTGCTAGCGGCAGGCGCTAAGGCAGGGGGCATAACTCAATGTCCGGTCCGGGCCACTACCGGGGCGTTGCACGCTCGACTGACATCACGGTCTGCGGGCGCAGGAGATCGTGGCGGTAGGGTTTAGCGCCGCCACAAAAACGACTGGTCAATTTCGCGAGCGGAGCTAAAACCGCCGCGCGAGGGCGCTAAGTTCCCCTAAGCCCCCCCAGAGGCGCTAACGGGAGGCGCTAACCAGCCAAATTTTTCCCCCCAAGTCTCTGGAGTGGGACTATGAACTCACAACCTTCTGACTCAGAGGGAGAAAAAACATTGGAGATGGGAAATAAAAGACTGTTTGACTGACAATCAAAAACCATCCAGTCGGGTAACAAAGAGTTTGTTTGCTTTCAAATTAGCGTGGGATGGCGGGATGGACGTGTCGGGCAACCGATAGTGGGTGTGTGGGGGTGGGGAGATTGGAGGGAAGAGGTCATGTGAAGAAACCTCAAGGAATACGGCCAACCAGCGTTGGAAACCCTACATAAACACCACATGAAGCCCCAAGACAAATCTTTACTGATCATTCCTGACCGTCCACCCCTGCTCTGCCTGCAGCCAACACCAACCAGTGGGCTCCAGCTTGCTTATAGTACTAGCTAACTGTACACACCTTCTGTCTAGCACTGCTGCATGCTGTGGTCTTATATGAGCCATGTCACACCCAGATATGTAAATGTGATGCGGACTATGACTTACAAGGATATGTAAACATTGCAGATGACAAGGTCGATCCGGGGATAAAGAATTAGTTTAGCAGTGGTATTAAGAAGCAATTTGAATCAAAAGTGGGCTTATTAATGGATAATAACTACACATAATGCAAACAAGAGCAAGCCTGAACATGAAGCAAAAATGAGTGCCTCAGCGAATGAAGAAAGACATTGTTCATCAACCATTGCACGGTCTCCCATTGCTTCATTATTGCCACAGAGTATAGAAATTATTTTTCAATTAGCAACCAATTAGATCAACATATTGGTACAGAATTTACTCAGGCTTTTGGAGTGTGACTTTAAATCTTGTTTGTGTTGCTGTACAGTATTCTGATTGATGACTGGAATGGTATGTTCAATCCGTGAATTAAAAAAGCGAAATTAAATAGGGGGAAAATTTCGGTATCGACCATTTTGGGGCGCTAACATCGCCCGGGCGCAAACTTTAGCGCCCGGCACTAATTCGCGCTGGCGACCGCGAAATTCAGTTTTAGCGCCCCTAGAGGGAAGTGGAGCGCTAAATCAAGCGCTACACACTTCTCTTAGGGCGCTGACGTCGGGGAGCGGGGCGCTACCGCAGAGCGCTACTCAAGTTCAGGCGCTGTCAATTACAAGTACTCAGACAGACTGGCACCTTCCAGTTCTGAAAGGGGAGGGTCTATCTTGCTGGCCAGCCACACCCTGCTCATTGCTGCTTGTGACCTGGGCCTGCAAGGAGCTGCAATCCATCAACCACAAATCTCATGATGATCAGAGGCCCAGGGAGAGAGCTCGCTGGCTTGCCGACTCGCCATTGCTGCAGGAGTTCAGAAGGATGTGGAGGGAGGTGGCCCAGTACGTCTCGGCCAGAAGCGTGGTCCACAGGACTCACACCCAGTGCCGCAAGAGGTTCAATGACCTCACTCGGGTGGTCAGGGTGAGTAGATGCTTCAAAAACCTCGACATCCCACCATCTCAACCTCACTCTGTGCACAGACAGTGTAAACCACCAAATCCCCAACACTCACCCACCAACTATGCCCATCTACTAAAAGTCACATCCACATCTCACGCCTTGCATACATTAGCAGCTATTCAACTGAGGTAGGCACATCTGCCAAACACATGGCTGCACACTCACTCACACGCTGTCCCTTTTCTTGCAGGCCAAGCTTGCTCAGAACAAGAGGGAGCAGCAACGCACGGGAGGAGGTCAGGCGGAGCTGCACCCCCTCACACAGCTGGAGGAGCGAGTGTGGAGCATCATCGCGGCCCAGGTCGTGGGCGCTGTGGCAGTCGGAGAGGTCGACCCCCTTGGGGACAACAACGGTATGTTCATCACCTCTCCCTCTTCTCCCATACCACTTCCCCCTCACAACACGAGCCCTTCCCACTTTCTATCTAAGTATACTGTCTCCATTCCTTGCTCCCTTCCTGCCCCCCTTCCCTGACTTTAAACCCACTCTTGTGCCTTAATGCTTTCAGATAATCAGTGACCATCTGACCAGCCTGTCCCTCAGCCTCCCAGTGGAAGTGACGCGGGAGAGGATCAAGAACACCAAGCCGGAGCCTCACTGCCTGTGTCTTCCGAGGGCAAGACATCAGATACTGGGGCCACGCGGTCACTGGAGGGGAGCAGAGGAAATGGCTCTGATGTGGGTGAAGCTCCCGGACCCAGCGGGCTGCAGCAATGCCATGGGGAAAGGGAAGCTCGGGGGCCATCTCCCCAGAGGGTGAGTGCGCATGAGTTCTGCTGCACAGGACTCAGATGAGGATCTCGATGTCGAGGCGATGACCGCACAGGCGATGAGCATGCAGACGGAGCTCATGGGTGCAATAGCAAGGGTGCCCGAGAGCATGGATGCACTGGCTAGGAGCATGGAGGAGTCCACCTCCAGCATTGCTCTCATCTCTGTGCACACCATCGAGCCCATCCTTGGCACTTTTCAGAGGATGGTTGACTCGCAGAGAGACCGTGGGGACCCAGACCTCGGTGAGGTGGCAGCAGCTATTGCAGCCCAGGCCGAGGCAACGCAACAGCTTAGTGCTGGAATGGAATCAGTGGTTGGTGGCATCCAATCTCAGACTGCTCTCATGCAGTCTCAGATTGATGCCACGCAAGCACTGACTGCTGCCATTGTAGCTGGGTCGCTCTCTGTCCACCGGGGATCTCACCGTGCCGCAGCAGGCCAGCAATCTGTGCTCGAGCAGATTGCTCCGGATGCTGAGGTACTGCCCCGGGGGAGTGGCCATGTGTTGGTCGAGCAGGAAGGTGCTATCTTCTCTCAGGATGACAGCATTCCTGCTCCCACCACTGCCACTCTGCCATTGCACTTGCCACAGCCTGTAACCCAGACATCCCAGAATGCTACCGCCCATGCAGAGGTGGTGTAGTCTGCAGCCGGGCCCTCCAAGCCCAGAGCTGGTTGAGGGCGTCCTGCAAGGCCATCTGCAGTCCTGGCTCCCAGACTCAGCAGCCTTCCGCCAGCCTTGCTGCAGCCACTGGGGCCACATTACGGAGGAGCAGTAGGTTTGGGAGGGGGGAATTGCAAAGGGGAAGGAAATCATTGAGGAAGGCCCAGTAAATAAAATGTTAATAGCAAATGGGGGGAGTGTGTGTACAAAAGTTGATGTGTTTGTAAATATATTGTTCAGTTTGGTAAGAAATAGTTCCGTTTGCTAAGAACCAGTTGTGTTTGTTCATAAATTGTTCTGTTTGTTTATTATTGGTTGTGTTTGATAAGAGAGAGTTGTGCAGAATAATAAATGTTTATTTCGACGTAGCAAATCTTGTGATGTTTCTCATTTGAGCTTTGCCCGGTGATGAGGGCTGCGAGCTGGCTGGAATGAAGTGGTTGTTCTGTGTAAATGCCATGTGCTCTCTCATTTATTGGAAGCGCTGTGTAATGAGGCGTTCACGAACGGCCCTTGCAGAAGCAAGATTGAGTGGCTCCCTCCTACGTTGGTGCTGCTCCTCCTCCTCTTCATCCTCCTCCTCCGCCTCCTCCTCCTCCTCTCCCTCTTTCTCCTCCTGAGGTGGACCTGCATTTCCTGGTGGCAATGGCTGGGCCCTCAGAATGGCCAGGTTGTGCAACATGCAGCACACAACGATGAAAAGGGAGACTCGATCAGGGGAGTACTGCAGGACCCCTCCAGAGTGGTCAAGGCAGCGGAACCGTTGCTTTAGCACCCCGAGAGTCTGTTCGATCAGGTTCCTGGTGGCGCTATGGCTGTCATTGTATGCGTGTTGAGCAGGAGTGTTGGGGCTGCGGAGGGGTGTCATCAGCCAGGTGGCCAGTGGATAACCCTTGTCTCCGAGCAGCCAGCCGCGAGCTTGATGTGGTGGTTGGAACAGTGCTGGGACTCCGGTTTCACACAGGGTGAATGCATCATGGCTGCTGCCAGGATAACAGACATTGACGGTGAGGATGCGCTGTCTGTGGTCGCACACCAACATTCAGAGTGGTAGCCTTTGCGGTTGCGGAACACCTCTGCATTGTGATGAGGTGCACGCAATGCCACGTGGGTACAGTCCGCTATCCTTGCAAAGCCACATGCGCGTTCACGCTGTTTGTCTCTGGTCACGGGGAATGAGATGTACTCCCTTCTCCTTCGGTACAGAGCATCTGTCACCTCCCAGATGCAGCAATGGACGGCGAACTGTGAAATGTTTGCAATATCCCCTGTTGAAGCTTGGAAGGAGCTGCTGCCGTAGAAATTGAGAGCGACTGTGACCTTCACTGAGGGACGTCCTGGTCCTGTGCTGAGGCTGGAGGTCTGGCTGCAGGAGGTGGCAGAGCTCAGTGACCACCGCCTTGCTGAAGTGGAGCCTTCTAAGGCACTGCTCCTCTGAGAGGTGAATGTAGGAGAATTGCTCCCGGAATACCCTGGGAAGGTAAGGTCTCCTGTGCAGAGCCCTGTTGGCCCTCCTCCCTCTGGCCACGTTTTCCAGTCTTTCTCTCTGCCTCCGCTGCCTCCGACGGTGACGCTGGAGGGCGAGGTCCATTAAGTGCTGGAAATGTTGCAGTATCAAAAGTAAGACAAATGAACCTGATAAATTTTTGTCAGGAGCAAAACTCCTTCAAGCAGGAAAACCTCACATGGGTCAAAACGCCCGTCTGCTTCTGTCAACGTGACAAGGCAGCATTGTTTGCCGACAAAAAAAACCCAGGAAGCGCGCGCCTTTAAATAGCGCTCCCCCAGCTCCCAGCCGACTGCAAACCGCCTCCTCTGCCTGTCGTTCCGAGCGGCAGGTGCTGAGGCATTTCCGGTCCGGGGTGCTGCCGGGGCGACGTGCAGCTGGACGACCTCATGATCTCTGGGTGCAGGAGATTGTGGCGGTAGTGTTTAGCGCCACCGCAAACCGCCAGGTGAATTTCGCTAGCGGCGCTAACATCGCCGCGCCCGGGCGGTAAGTCATTAGCGCCCCCCCGCAGGCTCTAACGGGAGGCGCTAACCAACCGAATTTCTCCCCCATAGAATTTACAACCATTCGGCCCAAATGGTCTGTGCCGGCATTTCTGCTCCACACGAGCCTCCTCCCACCCTACTTCATCTCACCCTATCAGCATATCCTTCTATTCCTTTCTCACTCATACCTTCCCCTTAAGTGCATCTGTGCTATTTGCCTCAACTATTCCCTGTGGGAGCGAATTCCACATTTTCACCACCCTCTGGTTAAAGAAGTTTCTCCTGAATTCCTATCTTCTATTTGTGTCCTCTAGTTTTGGATTCCCCCACAAGTGGAAACATCTTCCTTCTGTCTACCCTGTGTTTACTGAAAGTTGGAACATACGATTGACCTTTCACCTCTCTGCTAGTTAACCAGTGTTTAATAGAGTGAACAGTAGTTAAATGCAACATTGCTGGCAATGTCCTTCTTTGAAATATAAAAGCATTTCTCTTTGAGAATAATTGATTCCACGGTCTTGCCAATCCTCCTTTAGATGGCAGATGAAAGGATTGATAAAGTTTTCACATCGAGCTGTGCTTCAAGCAAGTCTGAAATAAAAGAGCAAAGGAACACTGTTACACCGTAAGAACCAGGGAGATGGAAGAATTTACTTCGGACAAGAATTTTCTACATAAAGGAAGCAAGGAATTAGAGAAGGACAGAAAGAAAACCTTTAAAGCTGTCCTCATAACGAGCCCAGTCATATAAGGACAATTGCTCCTTATATAAAAGGAAGTAAACAGTTTTTCTATAAATGTCACAGATATTGAGATTTGCCATTCAAAGAGCGTTTTGTCTTTGTTTGGGCGGGCGTGGGGGTGGGAATATCGCGAATAGGTTAATCCCACACTCTCACTGTGGGAGCTCCAATCAGTCACAGGCGCTTCAGGCAGCTTCGAACATAATTGAGCTATTCTGCCGTGGAAAGGTTCACTTGTGCAAAAGTTACTCTGCCAGTATTGGAATGTCAGTAACTTGAACGGCAGCCCGGTAAACCTGGCGGCCTAGAAATTCGGCCGCGCAGAGCACATTGTTCGGGCACATTTACAGTTGGAAATGTGCCACCCGCCAAATTGGAAACTCATTGGCACCCCCCACCGCCCCCCACCGCACCCCCCACCACCCGCCGCCCCCCACCGCACACCACCGCCCCCCCCAAACACCACCGCCCCCCCCAGCCACCCCACCACTCCCCATCGAGCACCACTGCCCCCCCGAACACCACTGCCCCCCACCACCCACCGCCCCCCCACCGAGCACGACCGCCCCACCAAACACCACCGCCCCCCCAGCCCCCCCATCGAACACGACCGCCCCACCAAACACCACCGCCCCCCCAGCCCCCCCACCGCCCCCCCACCGAACACAACCGCCCCCCCCAAACACCACCGCCCCCCCAGCCCCCCCCACCACCCCCCATCGAACACCACTGCCCCCCACCACCCACCGCCCCCCCACCGAGCACGACCGCCCCCCCCCAAACACCACCGCACCCCCAGCACCCCCACCACCCCCCATCGAGCACCACTGCCCCCCGAACACCACTGCCCCCTACCACCCACCGCCCCCCATCGAGCACGACCGCCCCCCGAACACCACCGCCCCCACCACCCACCGCCCCCCACTGAGCACCACCGACCCCCCAGCCTCCCCCACCACCCCCCACTGAGCACCACCGCCCCCCATTAAGCACCACCGCCCCCCAGCTCCCCCACCGCCCCCCACTGAGCACTACCGCCCCCCCAGCCCCCCCCACCGCCCCCAACTGATCACCACCGCCCCCCATCAAGCACCACTGCCCCCCACCACCCACCGCCCCCCACCGCCCCCCTGAACACCACCGCCCCCATTGAGCACCACCGCCCCCCCCAGCACCCCCCACCGCCCCCCCGAACACCACCACTTCCCATCGAGCACCACTGCCCCCACCACCCCCCCACCGAGCACCACCGATCACCAACCACCCCCCCCCCCCCCCACCGGGCTTCTAATCCCCCTTACCCACCGATCACGCCTCCCCTGCCCCCAAGGCCTGCGATCTCTCCCCCCACCACCCCAGCCTTCACTGACCTGAGGGCTGCTGTCACGCTAACCCCGTACTGGCTTCACTCTCCACCAGAGGGTTGCCCCCGCCACATGGGCTCGGTGTTAATGAGACCCGAGGCCCGATAGCGAGGGCTCCTCCGGCCTCGCCGGTCACGCGCAGGCACGTACCTCTGGGTCATTATTTAATCAATTCCTGCTTCAGAAGTAAACATTAACTGTGCAGGACGACTATTTGATAACCAATGGCACAAATTACCATTCAAAGTAATTTAAGTTCTGGATAGCTCTATATTGAGTTTTTCTTTAAAAAACCCATCAGATTGTTAATGTAGAGCAAACGACATTTTGAATAACACGTGAACTGATGAAATGCGAGTGGGCATTTCAAGTTTTCAAATTCCCATTTGGTGGACAGCAGTGCTGGAAGTGATTCCCACCCACCTGCTACCTGAGAAGCTTCATCCACATGCGTGTTCCTGGGAGGATTGGGGATTGCACACCCACCGCTGTCAGCCAACATCTGCAATCATTCTTCGGGTTTTTTTTCTCTCCCATGTGCAATGCATTTCCCATCACAGTTGGTTTTAATCTGGGTCAATTATTGGAACAATCACAGAGATTCAGCAATAGCTGAGGGAGGCAGGCCTGTTGTTACACACGGGAGCTGAGGCTTCGGCACTGTGTTGTGGGCGGGGCACGCTGAACAGAGATGTTGTAAGATGGATGTGGTCACTCGGTCCCACACAAAGGCTGTGCTACATGCTTATGAGAAAAACAAAGGCTTCTTTGAAACAAAAGGCTTTTGGGTTTAAAAAAAAATGCTCCCCTGGTGAGAGCATAGGTTACAAAATAGAAAGCCTTCTTTAGACTGCAAATTCCAATCTGCTTTGAGATTCAGACTTGACATGTACCTGAGTGGATCTTGCTGTTGGTTCAATTTTATACAAGTGGGTGAGATATGAAAAGAAAATACTGCAGACGCTGGAAATCTGAAATAAAAACAGAAAATGCTGGAGATACTCAGCAGGTCAGGCAGCATCTGTGGAGAGAGAAACAGAGCGAACGGGCTGGATTTTCAATGACCCGTGAAGTTGGGTTTGGAGGCTCATTTTGCATCCAGGTCCACTCACAGCAAAAGCCAGGCAGTCTCTGCAATGATGATATCATCAGAGGCGACTTTCAGACTCAAACCACTAATTGGGTCATGGGTTCCCACATGTTGGAACTCAATTGCCCAATTAAGTGAAAATTGCATCAATCATCCCACATTAATCTGGAGTCGGGGGGGGCAACACGAAATGCGGATCACCCGACCCCAACCCGACCCCAAGACAAAATCCAGCCCATTGTTTCAGGACTGACGAAGGGTCATCGACCTGAAACGTTAACTCTGTTTCTCTCTTCACAGATGCTGCCTGACCTGCTGAGTATCTCCAGCATTTTCTGGATGAGATACGAGACATGTTTCAGGAATTATAGGTCTTCACAGCGACAACAGCAACTTGCATTTATATAGCACCTTTAACATAGTGAGACGTCCCAAGGCGCTTCACTGGAGCGATTATCACACAAAATTTGACACTGAGCCACATAAAGTGCTATAAGTGACCAAAAGCTTGGTCAAAGAGGTAGGTTTTAAGGAGCGTCTTAAAGGAGGAGAGAGAGTTGGAGAGAGGCGGAGAGGTTTAGGGAGGGAATTCCAGAGCTTAGGGCCCAGGCAGCTGAAGGCACGGCCGGCAATGGTGGAGCGATTATAATGACAGGTACACAGTGAAAGACCAGCACAAATGGAGATTTCATTTTTTAATGCGATAATCAAGCATTATTCTTCAGTTTATATTTGTTGAATAATTATTCTGAAAAAAGTTGTCATTATGACTCTATGAATGTGTTCACACACGAATTCACTAACACATTGGTTTATCTCCTTTAAGCCTTTACTATGATCAGGTTTCCTGATTAAATTATTGTTTTACAACAGCGTATTAAAGTGAAACTTGTCTGGAACCATTTGTCAGATAGTGATATTGTTACCTCTAATCTAAAGTATTTGTAAGGGTGTTAAAGCATGACTGGAGAGTGTTAAAGTAATCCATCCCATTTTTCCTTATTTTGATTTATATTTTTGTACCTCTTAAAAAAAAATGTTTTCCATGAAAAAACTTGGGGCTGGCTGAGGTTGCTAAAAGATGGCTCATCCTTTCTCTGTGGGGGGCAAGTGGCTCACCAACTGACCCCAGGAATACATCATACCAGGAGTCACAGGGTCAAACCGTCCATCTTAACTGTGCCACTAGATCACCCTGGGCAAGAACCCGGTTTCTCTGGGATTCTGCTCCGAGCGGGGGGGAAGGCCGGGAAATTCTGGTGGGTGGGAGGGCAGCTTTCCGGCCTGCTGCTGCTGCCTCATGTCTGGGGGAGTTCCTGGGCTTCCCTGGGAAGGTCAACTCACCACACCACCTGATAGGCCCAACAGGACTTACGCCTGTGCCGAGAGCACGTTCCGTTGTGGGCCCAGTAAAGGCTTCAGGGAAAAGGTGATCAATCCCAATAGGGATCGGTTACCTTTGGGGGCCTTGGGTCGCCAGCCCTCCAGGATTTCCCTAGAGTCTCCAGGAATTAAAGATTAATCTCCAGGACACTGCTGGGAGCAAAACCCGAGAGAAAAATCATAGGGGCAATTAAAAAAAATGTGTTTCTCTTTCATTTTCTTTGAACACTTTTAATTATTAGTTCTAAAACTATTGGAGATTGGAAAAAAGGCTGTTTGACGGACAGTCAAGAATCATCCAATCGGATAACGTAGGCCGCGAAATTCGGCTCCTTTGCGCCTGCCATTAGCGCCTCCTGGGGGCGTTAACGGGGTGCAAAGGGCTTATTGCCTGGGCGGGGCCTCCCGAGAAATTCGGTGGGGCGTTACTGAGGCACTAGCCGATAGCGCCGCTCCCCCGTCGGTAGTGCCCCAGGCCACCGCGCCTCCGGCGATGACGTCATCACCGTGCGCCGCGACCCCTTACCGCCCCGCCGCGACCTCTTACTGCTCAGCGGCAGAAATACAGCTGCGCCCCGGGAGCCTCGCGGGTCGCGAGCCTGGGCCGACCTCCGCTTGCGGGCCGCTAATTAAAGGGAGGTGTGGCCGCGACCCACGCCGCTATTTTATTTTTTTTGGCCGACCTTGGCGTGGTCCGTGGCCACCATCACGCATCCACGGCACCATGCTGCCCTGGTGGGCTAATATGGGCCATCGGAGGCCTTGCAGAGTTTGCAGCGTCCCTCCCCTTTAGCGGAAGGGGAGGGGCGCTGAAACGCGTTAGCGCTATGCAGAGCGGCCATGTAGCACTCCGGCGCTACCACGCTTTTACCCCAGACACTGCTCTGAGAGTAAGTGGAGCGCCCGAGATAGTGCTCCACTTCCTCGCCGGGGCGGTAAGCCAAATTTAGCGGCCGGGGCGGTACTTCCGCGCTGGCCGCTAAATCACCGGCTATAATTTGGAACGGGGTGTAACCAAATTTCACCCCCAAAGTGTCTGTATGCTTTCCAATTGGTGGGAAAGGCTGTGCACCGTGAGGATGGGTGTTTTAGGCGATCGATGGCGGGAGTGAGGGGGGACGGGGTAGTTGAAGGGGTGAAGGTCACGTGATGAAATCTCCAGGAATACATCCAACCAGAGTTGGCGACCCTGTTGGGGCGCATACCCTCGTGCTCCTCTGGAGTGGAGAGGAAAGATTTCCCACTTCCCTCTGATTTCCACTTCGGAGTGACGAGGCGCTGCTCTGATTTTCCAGGCCCCTTTCGAGGTGGCCGTCGCTGGTGCACCCTTTAAGGAACAGGCCGCCTATCCCGAGTAGGCAGGTGATCCTGTCTGCTGGATTTGGGATGGGGTCTGCACCATAGTGCAAGGGTACAAGGTTCACCTCACTTCCTCTGGAATTTTTTGGGTGCCTTTGCCTCAGGAGTTTAAACTCCATGACAGATGATCCTGAGTAAAAATAGAGACCGAAAAAAACACTAACCATCCACAACGTCATTGGTTAGCTGGGCTTGTGGTCTCCTTCCAATAAACTCAATATTGAAATCATCCTCGATATTCCTATGGATCCCCTCTCACACAATGGCGTTAACTGAAATAGGGGTTAGTCTCAGAGTACTGGAGCCCAAGTATGCGCAGCTCGAGACCATCAGCACTGGACTGACACCGAGTTTTTCATTTGCCACTGTTTTCCCATCCCTTCCCCTCCCCCTGAAAGGTCAGAGGCCACCAACGCCCTCCATTACCTCAAGGCAGCATTAGTTGTGTTGGAGCCTTGGCGGCGATATTGGCGATCGCCCATAGTGGGCAGCCTAAGTGAGTCTGATTCTGTCTTCACCTGATGCCCACACATTTGCAGGTGGGGTCCCAGCAGGAGGACTAGGGCTACGAACCTTGCTCAATTTCCCCCTCTGTAATCCAAATGTACCAAACCCCGTTGTTGAACCCCTATCAATGCCTTGGCTGTGATCAACTAACTCAGCGTAGATCAGGAATCAAACCTGGGATCTTTCGATAGAATCAGAGAAACATACGGCACAGAGGGAGGCCATTTGGCCCATCGTGTCTGTGACAGAAATCTGTGTGGCTCAGCTACCCATTAGACAAACTGCCTCAATCATCAGAGTAATGGGTATGCTGAAGGCTGAAGGCTGAATCGTTAGATTAGAAATGAAAGTTGTTTCCCATATTACAACAGTGACTACACTCCAAAAGTACTTCATTGGCTGTGAAATGCTTTGAGGTGTCCTGAGATGGTGAAACGTGTTATATCACAAGTTCGTTCTTTCCTCTTTTCTTTACATAAATATAAACGTTTGCCTATGTCTTAATTCAGGAAATAATAACAACAATAAATCAAAATATTATGTACATATGTAAGGGAAGAAATAAAGAAAGAACTTGCATTTCTATAGCGCCTTTCATGACCTCAGGATGTCTCAAAGTGCTTTACAGCCAATGAGGTACTTTTGAAGTGGAGTCACTGTTGTAATGTAGGAAACGCAGCAGCTAATATGCGCACAGCAAGCTCCCACAAACAGCAATGTGAAAATGACCAGATCATCTGTTTAAGTGATGTTGATTGAGGGATAAGTATTGGCCCAGGACACCGGGGAGAACTCCCCCTGCTCTTCTTCAAAATAGTGCCCTGGGATATTTTACATCCACCTGAGAGAGCAGACGGGCGGCACCTCCAACACTCACTCAGTACTACACTGGGATGTCAGCCTGGATTTTGGGCTCAAGTCTCTGGGCTGGGACTCGGAACCCACAACCTTCTGACTCAGAGGTGAATGCGCTACCCGCTGAGCCACAGCTGCCAGCTCAGTAACTCAGGGGCGGAAAATCAATGGGAATGGATTGTGCCTCAATTTCAAGGCCTTGCCCTCCTGGTCCAAGGGGTTTCTGCTCCACAAAAATAATTTGTCTTTCACCTGCAATTACTAAAAGAGAGCAGCTGGATGAAGTGAATCTACACATTATACACATGTCTAAGAAAGAAGGGAAAATAATCCGATGTGATGGCCGCAAGGCTCCACTTGGTTATATTTTTTGAGTCGAGGTGAACTAGCTCAGTGATTTAAGACAGCCTGACAGACAGGTGAAGCAGCTCGCGTGTTGCTACAGGTCTCCGCTCCGATGTGGCTGGATCTATGAAGGAAACAGCTGGGGAGGCTGGCTTTCCTGCCGGGCTATTGCAGGCAGGCTTTCACAGCTGATTCTTGGCAGGCCAGAGTGTAGAGTTACATGCCGCAAATAGGGGAGATGCTGACAGGACTAATTCTCTTTGTTTTTGCGGCCAAGGCCCTCGTTGCCAAGCGATTGTGGTTCCACATGCTGTGCATGTTTCAGAGGAAATACCTTAGCGCAATCCAATCTTTTAATTGCACATTTTGTTTTTTGAAATCAACCGGGCTTCTCGCAGGCTCTGGATTGTCAGCGAACTAAAAGGACGATTGAAAACCAACCCCCCCCCCCCCCCAAAACCCCCCCCCACCCGATCAGGCAGGCAAACCAAATGGATTCAGAACTGGAGCAAAAAAGAAACGTTTTAAATACTATGCATGGTAATCAGTGGGAAATCAAGTGAACTGTTTGCTGATTAAAGGATTAATACGGTTTCGCAAACCAATATGCCACTGCAGAGATCAGAAAGGTGATGGTTGGGGTTCGTGTGGTGTGCGGAGTGGCTGACCAGGCAGCCCATTAACCATGTGTTAAACATACCGGCAGATGAAGGGAGCAGATTGCTGTCAAAAACCGAGAGCGCAGCAATTGATAGCCCTGCAACAAAAAAAAAACTCTGCCGGGAAACTAAGAGAAATGAAAAGGTCACGAGGTCAGGGCCCAGGATTTAAACCTCAATCTGGCCAGCTTCCTTACAGAGTTCGCCACACTACAATCAAAGTTTGTGCAAGATCCCACAAACCAACTACAGGGCGGGCCAGTGACCAAATTCCAGCCCTGTGATCACTACACTGACAAACCACATTTTGTAGCTGGATTGCATCAAGAAAGTTAATCTCCTAGGATTACAGTAGCAACTAACCCAGCTGTACTGGTTCACAGTGGCCTCCAACTTGAATAATCCAGTATTGTTTTTCCAACAAACTTTACTAAAGGGAGCTTCTGAGACAAGCTCTCACTCTTACTTACTAAAACAAGCCACTGGCTAATAGCTTGGATTCTGTTCTTGATCTCCTCAAGCTTGTGAATCCCTCCATGGCCTCACCCCTCTCTATTTCTGTAACCTCCTCCAACCCTCCAGAAACTCTGCGTTCCTCAATTCCGGCCTCTTGCACAACCCCAATTTCCTTCGCCCCTCCATTGGCGGCCGTGCCTTCAGGATTCTAGGCCTTAAGTTCTGAAATTCCCTCTCTAAACCTCTCTGCCTCTACCTCTCTCTCTTCCTTTGAAATGCTCCTTAAAACCTACCACTCACCTGTCTTAATATCTCCTCATGTGGCTCAGTGACAGATTTTGTCTGATAACGCTCCTGTGAAGCACCTTGGGGCATTTTACTAGGTTAAAGGCGCTATGTGAATGCAAGTTATTGTTGGCTTCTTTGCTGTGAGATAGGAGTGTGGGTGACAACAGAAGGTAGATCTTCAAGTCTGTCTAATACCAGGAAGGTGGAATTTTAAACAGCTTTAAGGTAGTTGGCTATTGGCTCAGAATAGAATTTGTGCATCAGCACAATTTCTTTTTTAATATATTTGTTCTAAGGATGTGAGTGACCCTGGTAAGACCCTGTTTACTGGCCATCCCTAGTTGATCTGTGAAGATGTGATGGACCTTCTCCTGGAACCTCCCCAGTCCTTGTGGTGATTGTGCCCCAACAATGGTATTGTGCTTCATGCCAATTGTTTGTACAGGGCCATTTCAGAGGACATTAAAAGTCAACCACGCAGTGTGGACTGGAGTCACGTGTAGGCCGGACCAGGTAAGGACAGCAGGTTCCCTTCCCTGAAGGACATTAGAGAACCAGTTTGATTTTAATGACAAGCTAGTCATTTTTTCTGGGGCTACTCCACAAGTTACTAAATTAATTGAGCTCAGTATCAAGGCTTGCCAATGGTGGAATTTGACCTTATAACCTCTGGGTTACTTGCCCAGTATCATACCACACTAACAATTATTAGGACCAAAGGGGGAAAGGATTTAGGAGAGAGAGAGACAGACAGAGGCTTTCCTGAGTCCAAAAACCTTTGCACCTAGAGTCATACAGCACAGAAAGAGGCCCTTCGGCCCATCGTGTCCGCGCCGGCCATCAAGCCCTGTCTATTCTAATCCCATTTTCCAGCACTTGGTCCGTAACCTTGTATGCTATGGCGTTTCAAGTGCTCATCTAAATGCTTCTTGAATGTTGTGAGGGTTCCTGCCTCTACCACCCTTTCAGGCAGTGAGTTCCAGATTCCAACCACCCTCTGGGTGAAAAAGTTTTTCCTCAAATCCCCTCTAAATCTCCTGCCCCTTATCTTGAAACTATGCCCCCTGGTTATTGACCCCTCTACTAAGGGGGAAATGTACCTTTCTATCTACCCTATCTAAGCCCCTCATAATTTTGTACACCTCAATCAGGTCCCCCCTCAGCCTTCTCTGCTCTAAGGAAAACAATCCCAGCCTGTCCAGTCTCTCTTCATAGCTGAAGCGCTCCAGCCCAGGTAACATCCTGGTGAATCTCCTCTGCACCCTCTCCAATGCAATCACACCCCTCCTATAGTGTGGCGACCTATCAGTCTACAGAATCTGCCAACCTTTTGACAATTTTAACAGCCAAAACAAAGGGAATTTTCTAATACATCATTTCCTGTTGTGTTACCCTGCCGTTTTGATCAATTTTAATCAGTTTGAACATGAAGTCTAAATCCTTTTTAAACGCAGCTTATTTGCCCTAAGCACCTCATTTTTTAAACTGGTATGACTGGATAGATAATCCCGACACCAGGGCAGTGCAGTCAGACTCTCAATTAGAAAACGATGACTGCCTCCCATTTGTGTACGAGTGGCTGACTCTCCCTTTGATGCAGGAGAAAGACAATGGACGGCCCACAGTGATAAATTGCACAAAGGAATCATCCTGGCATTTGCTCCGAGGAATTCTGCACCACTGACCGTCCAAACATATGATGATCAATTTACTTCCATCCATTACATTTAATGTCAATTTGGAAGACATTGCACTGAGGGTGAGGTTTTAATTGATTGATTCTCATGATGTGGGCGTCGCTGGCAAGGCCAGCATTTACTGCTCATGCCTAGTTGCCCTTGAGCAGGTGGTGGTGAGGAGCCTGCTCCTTCTTGAACCGCTGCAGTCCGTGTGCTGAAGGTGCTCCCACAGTGCTGTTAGGGAGGGAGTTCCAGGATTTTTACCCAGCGACGATGAAGGATCGACGATATACTTCCAAAGTAATGTGTTATCAGCCACAGTCCCAGTCACACAGGTTTAAAATTGGCCATCCTTCTCCAAACCACGTCTCCTATCATCAAATGTCCATTGAAAGCCATAACATTTCAGGTAATTTTGCAAACAGTTTTCTTTAAAGAAAGAACAGAAGAAGGAAATAGTTATATTTATGTAGCACCTTTCACGACCTCAGGATGCCCCAAAGCAGTTTACAGCCAATGAAGTACTTTTTGAAGTGTAGTCACTGTTGTAATGTATGAAACACGGCAGCATATATGTGCACAGCAAGCTCCCACAGACAGCAATGAAATAAATAATCAGCGTATCTGTTTTTTTCAGGTGTTGGTTGAGGGATAAATGTTGGCCAGGACACTGGGGAGAACTCCCCAGCTCTTATTCAAAATAGTGCCATGGGATCTTTTACATCCACCTGAGAGAGCAGGCAGGGCCTCAGTTTAACCTCTTACCCAAATGATGGCACCTCTAAATGGCGCAGCACTCCCTCGGTACTGCACTGGAGTGCCAGGCTTGATTTTGCACTTAAGTCTCTGGAGTAGCATTTATTCATGTTCAAAAAAAATTCTTCCACAACTTACTTTATACGCACTCCTTTCAAGATTACAGCTCTGGAGAGTATATAAGAAATTGTGAGAGATCAGTTTTACATTTTAACAAGGGCACACTTGTGAATTTAACACTTGCATCATGCTCTCAGCCAGTTAGACATCAAGGCATCTTCTGTCATCTATCAATAAGGCCACTGCAATCTTAGGCATATCAATTTCATAAATGGATGGGGGGAGGGGAACAGGAACAGAAATCTTCCGGTGTTAGCGATCGGCTAATGCATTTAAGAAGGTCAGGTGTGGGTCATGGCAATGTGGAGAACTAATTAATCATTGCACTCCGCTTTTGATCAATCCCTTTTAACAATTTTACAGAATATCTATTTCAAAAGTAAAGCATTCGCACCGAATGTTAAACGAATCTCTCAAGCTCAGGCCTGAAGTGCAAACACGTCTATTCTTCTGAGTAGCAGTACCAGATCTGCTCCATGAACCGACTAAAATGAACAGGGGAGGTAGAAACCCCCGTTTAAATGCTAGTCTTCGCGTGAAGTTCTGGCGGTCGAACGGGGAAACGCCTCTGAGGGAAATTCCCACCAATAGATGTAGTCTTCACTGTCGCACGCTGAAACCATGGCCTGCCCGAGGTCCCTGAGGGGCCCAGGTTACTCTGAAGGGTGGGCCTCATTCTCATTCCAGTATTGCTGGCAAGCTGCGACTACTGCTCAGCCGCCCCCATCCCCCGAGGGAAACCAGCTGGTCAGGGGCGGGGAGGGGGGGGCAGGAATTCCAGCTCTGATGTGGAACCAAGCCAGAAATGTTACCTTCAGGGGATGCGGGGGCATTTACAAGAGGGGTTGGGGGTGAGGGAGTACGGCTGGGCTGGCAGCAGTCCGGTTGATTTTGTTGAGGCTAGGAAGAACATTCATATTTCTCCTGGCCCCACAAAACTCCTGACAGAAATTTAAAAAACGTACTTTTTCAGAGCGGCCTGCAGTGTCCCTTTAAGGATTGCTGGTAAGAACACTCAGGGCCTGGAGCCAATGGGTGATCGCACGTGGTGCTCGCTCTGCCTATTGGTACCGGGAAACTACTTCAGGGTCTTCAGAAGATCCTGATCACCACATTATAATTGGACTCCCACCCAAAGGAGGTCTTGGAAAAATGCCACCCTGCCCCCAGCCTAGCCTCTAAAGTACGCCTGGTGCCAGTCTCTGAGCTGGTGCTTGCGAGGGTGAGATCGCGTGACGGTGCATCATCAGAAAGGCGGGCCTCCTCTTCCTGGACTGGCAGAAGGGTGTCCGCATTCTCAGCACCTGAAATGAAAGAGAAGGCCAAGGGTGAGCTTGTGGTGCGGAGGGAGAGCAGCGAGATGAGTGGCCGGTGAAAGCAGCTGCAGTTTGTCCTGCAGCGTGTGTGGGGTGAGAGAGAAGTCAGAAGAGAAAGAGGATAAGGTGCGAAGAAACCTTGGGCGACGTCTCCTCCAGTGTTCCCACTCGCCACGGCGATGACTCGCCCCCGGCCCGTGATGGCCAGCACGCTTTCTTCGAGGGGGGAGAGAGTAGCCTGCGGGCTCGGTCCCCTCCGGTCTGGAGTTGTGTGCGACCTTCTCCTGCAAGAAAGAAGGGAGTGTGTTAGTGACAGTCTTGCGATTGTGTTCAGAGAATGTGCCCGACATGGTGGAATAGCTGGTCTGCCGTGTGTTAGATGTGAGTTGTGTGGAAGTGAGGATTGCGATAGTGGTGAGTGTGTGAGTATGAGGAGAAGGAGGTGTAGTGAAGTGTGGTGCAGTGATTGTAGGGGAGTGAAGCGGGGAGGGGAGTATTGTGAATAATGAGGGTGGAGGTGGTGGAGGTGCGAGCAGGGAGTAAGAGAGCCGGATTCTTACCTTGAAAACTCTGGTGAGGTCATTGAACTTTTACCATCATTGCAGCCATGCCGTGGGAGCTAAGCTCCTGGCATTCACTTGCTCGTCCACCTCTACCCACTGGCGACAGAGTTGATGCCTGGAGGGCTTCCTAAGCCCTGGGGGGAAGAGGGTATCCCTCCTTCTATCTACTGCCTCAACCAGAGCCTCCAAGGTAGCATTGGTGAACCTCAGGGCACGATCTGCAGGTCTAGCAGCCATTTCTCCAAATCACAACTGTCTCCTGATGTCAGCAGCCAGAGTGCACCTCCCCTTTAAGAGGTGCTGGCCGCCTTTAAGTGGCATCAGAGATAATCAGCAGGCAGCATGAATATTACGCGCTGCCTGAGTCAATGCTAACAGGCGCATGCAGTGCATGGCTGACACAGGTTAAGCTGCAGTATAGTCAGAGGTTCAAGCCCTCGACCAACATCATTAAAACAGATTATCTGGTCATGGATCTCATTTCTGCTTATGGGACCTTGCTGTGCGCAAATTGGCTGCTGTGTTTCCTAAGCCTTTCTATCAATACTGCACCTAAATATGTAATGCTGCATCTTAACCTATTTCATTGCTCATTAACCTGCATTACTGCACTTTAATCCACAATAATGCACGTTAAGCCTGTTACGTTGAATCTTATACAGCGATGAAGGAGTAGTGTTACAAATTTTGCCATGCATTAAGAAAATTGTCCTTGTAAATTATTCAGAATGCAGTAATCTGCATTATTGTACATTGAAGTCTAATTGAGGTGCTTAAGATGATTAAAGGAGCTTATAGGGTAGATGGAGAGAAACTATTTCCTCTGGTGGGGGGAGTCCAGAACAAGGGGGCATAACCTTAAAATTAGAGCCAGGATGTTCAGGGGTGATGTCAGGAAGCACTTCTTCACACAAAGGGAAGTGGAAATCTGGAACTCTCTCCCCCAAAAAGCTGTTGAGGCTGGGGGCAAATTGAAAATTTCAAAACTGAGATTGATGGATTTTTGCTAGGCAAGGGTATTAGGGGTTACGGAACCAAGGCGGGTAGATGGAGTTAAGGTACAGATCAGCCATGATCTAACTGAATGGCGGAACAGGTTGCAGGGCTGAATGACCTATTCCTGGTCCTATGTTCCCCCTTGGCCCCTCATTAAAGCCTCTTTCTTTCATGCAACCTTCGCCATTCTGGGGATTGCAGCATAGACAAGGCTGCAGGTTTCAGAGCAGTAGGTGCTGCCCTGCGCCAGTGAAATGGGAAGTTTCTGCCCCCCCCCGATACGCTGCCTTCCTTACCCCGGCCGCTCTTAAGACTTTATTTCAGGCCCACGTTTGCACGAGGCTCTTAAGCAGATTACATTTTTTTTTAAATACAGCCAATGCCGGAAATCTGACACAAAAACCAGAGAATGCTGGAAATACTCAGCAGAATTTGGAAAGAGACAAGACAGGTTACTATACCGGGAATTCTGATGTAGGGTCTACACCCAGCACATGACCCTGTCCTTTCTCATTAGAGGTGCTGACTGACCCACCGTGCATTTCTGGAATGTTCCATCAAAATCTCAAGAGATTTTCACATCTGCTTTCTATACTTTAGTGGGATTTTGACTCGGCTCATTAAGCATTTAAAGTGAAAATTATGGCTTTCTTTCTTTTCAGTTCTTGTGTAGATTTTATTCCTAATTGTTGCCATTGTCACTGCATTCCTTTCTTTTGGTCCATGGTGATGGTGACCTGAGTTAAGGGAGCACTTCTTCTCCTGAACTGCAGAGGGCAGTGTGAGAAAAAAGGAGAAATGCTTCTTTTAAAGAAAGACTTGCATTTATATAGCGCCTTTCAGGACCACCGGACGTCTCAAAGCGCTTTACAGCCAATGAAGTACTTTTGAAGTGGAGTCACTGTTGTAATGTGGGAAACGCGGCAGCCAATTTGCGCACAGCAAGGTCCCACAAACAGCAATGTGATAATGACCAGATAACCTGTTTTTGTTCTGCTGATTGAGGGATAAATATTGGCGAGAACACCGGGGAGAACTCCCCTGCTCTTCTTTGAAATAGTGGCCATGGGATCTTTTACATCTACCTGAGAGAGCAGACGGGGCCTCGGTTTAACATCTCATCCGAAAGACGGTACCTCCGACAGTGCAGCACTCCCTCAGCACTGCACTGGGAGTGTCAGCCTAGCTTTATGTGCTCAAGTCTCTGGAGTGGGACTTGAACCCACAACCTTCTGACTCAGAGGCGAGGGTGCTACCCACTGAGCCACAGATGACACTGTGGGCGCGGAATTTCTCTCACTCCGCGCGTGTAAACGGGGGTTTCTGCCACACTTCCGGCAAAATTACGATGGCGGAGCGGGAACTTCCGGACCACACTCTATAGTCGGTAGTGCCAGAGGTTTCCAACCATGACTGCATGGTGATCCACTGTAAGTATTGACGCAGTCCAGGGGACCCCCTGCATATAGTGATACACTCCCGGGGACCCCTTCACAACCGACACATTCCCAGCGACCCCCCTGCGCACACTGACACATTCCTGGGGACCCCTTTAACCCACTCCCTGGCATCCTGCACCCAGCCCCCCACCCCCACCCCCACCCCACATAACAACTTACTCTCTGAAAGCTCTTGGAAATATTGATACATTTCTAGGGACCGACCCCCTGAAAATACTGGCACATTCCTGCTGACCCCTGCACGTTATGGGTCAGATTTTGCTCTCAATATAATGGTGAGACTAATGGCGCTCGGCGTTACTTCAGTGCAAATGGTACAGCAACTTCAGGTGAGGGGCAGATGTGCGGTTAAACGCGAATCTCCAAAAGTTTCTGTCCGAGTTGTGCCGCTCCGCAGTTAGCTTCGCGAAAACGGCATCTCGCCGTCTGCCTCACCGTTAACATGCATTGAATGGCGTGACGTTCCCGTATTTGCGCAGTAGGTACGAACTAAACTCGCCACAGAAAGTTAAGTCTTGTCATTTTATGTCTAATTACCCTTTTCCTTTCTGTCTCCTTTTCTCGCTCTCGTAATCTAATCTTACTTTCCCTCTTTTTATTTCTCTCTCTGTGCCTGATTTGACATTGAATTCACCCACTCTAACTTACACTTCCCTTCTCAGTCCTGGCGCTGTTTATTTCACAATCCTTCAATCTGATTGGTCAAGGAGGTAGCCTGTTGGTTGGCCTGTTCACTCAGGTCCCGGATGCCCGGTTTCCCTCGCTGTCCCGTTATCAGCTCGCACTTTCAGCAACTCGCCACGCAAAAAATTAAAAACCTAAAACATGCAAGGGCAAGTCTAACTCATGGCAGACTCCGTTGGATACCCTGCCACAGGAAAATATGGCCCAATGACTTACTCCCAGCAATCTCTTGCACATATATTCACACACTCTCGAGGACACTTGAAAATATTGACACTCTCCCAGGGACCCTCTGCAAATTCTGATACATTCCTAGGGAACCCCTGCAAATAAGTATACAACAACAACCTGCATTTATATAGCACCTTTGACGTAATATAACGTCCCAGGGCGCTTCACAGGAATGTAATCAGGCAAAAATTGACACTGAGCCAAAGAAGGAGATATCAGGACAGCTGACCTAAATCTTGGTCAAAGAGGTAGGTTTGAAGGAGGGTCTTGAAGGAGGAGAGAGAGAAGCAGAGAGGTTTGTGGCAGGGAATTCCAGAGCTTAGGCACGGCTGCTAATGGTGCGGCGAATAGAAGTGGGGGGTTCACAAGAGGCCAGAATTGGAGGAATGTACAGCAGCGTGAGCAGCACTCTGAAAGCAGGTATCAGTGTGTAACAGTCCCTGGGGTATGCAGCATTGTACAGCGTGAGGCTGTGCAGACTGAGCCTACTATTACAATATGTAACATATTGCTTTGTTATGCCAAATGTCAGTAAGATATATGAGATGGAAGCAACTGGAAGTGAATCTCCTCAAATATTTTTTTTCTGGCATGCCGGAATTGTCCTGCTGAGCCTTGGGTTATTGGTGGACTGTTTTCATTGGCAAGGCTTTTGCCTGCCTTGCATATTAATAATCATCTATCCTTGTAAATGTAATTTTCTCATTGAGCCAATCCTTGCGAGTCATCATTGGGAACAGTCTTGCATCATGACACATGACTCACACAGCATTGTATAGGTAATGCTCACAGCCTAGACTGCAGAAAGCAACTTTCAGCTCTGCCTTAGTAAAGACTTGTATTTATATTGCGATTTTCATGACCTCAGGACATCCCAAAGCCAATAAAGTACTTTTGAAGTGTAGTCACTGTTGTAATGTAGGAAACGCGACAGCCAATTTGCGCACAGCAAGCTCCCACAAACAGCAATGTGATAATGACCAGATAATCTGTTTTTAGTGATGTTGGTTGAGGGATAAATATTGTCCAGGACACTGGGGATAACTCCCCTGCTCTTCTTCGAAATAGTGGCCATGGGATCTTTTACGTCCACCTGAGAGAACAAATGGGTCCTCGGTTTAACGTCTCCTCCGAAAGATGGCAGCTCCGACAGTGCAGCACTCTCTCCGCACTGCACTGGATTGTCAGCCTAGATTTTTGTGTGCAAGTCTCTGGAGTGGGACTTGAACCCACAACCTTCACAGTCAGAAGTAAGAGTGCTACCCACTGAGCCACGGCTCAGGTATCGTAACATCTGTCTTAAAATCTGGAAATGAAAATCTGGTTTCAATAAAAGTGACCATGAAGCTGTCGGATTGTCATAAATAACCCAACAGGTTCATGAATGCCCTTTAGGGAAGGAAACCTGCCATCCTAACCTGGTCTGTCTATATATGACTCCAGTCCCACACCAATATTGTTGACTCTTAACTGCCCTCTGAAGTGGCCTAGCAAGCCACTCAGTTGTTAGTGCTGGGCAATAAATGCCAATCTTGCCAATGATGCCCACATCACGAGAATGAATAAAAATCTAACTTCACAAAAACAAAGCAAATAGTGTTGCAAGCATTGCAGATATCTTAACACGTGTTTCAGAATAAACTTTTCCTGACCTTTCATGAGCAGATATATTTATAAACCAGAATGTTCCCACACTGACAGTCCTGCTGTGTTTTTTCCCCATTCCCTTCTACCTATCCATCACAGTGAGTATCCCGCGCACACACACACATATAAAACACAGTTCTGATAAAAGGTCATCGACCTGAAACGTTAACTCTGTTTCTTTCTCCACAGATGCTGCCCGACCTGCTGTGTGTTTCCAGCAGTTTCTCTTTTTATTTCCGTCTGAATTTAACCAGCAGATCTCCCAGCGCCTTGCTCATGTCAATCAGATGATATGCAGTTTTATAACAATGGCGACGCCAACAACTCAGTGTGACGGTGTAAAGGAATGAGCCGTATTTCAGAAAAATACACCATCCTACGAACAGAATTCAGACTTTATTAAAATATGACAAACTGGGTTTTAAAATCTAAAAGCCTCAATGACACAAAGCTGTAAATATAGGCTTCTGAGATAAGATTAGAACACAAAGCTGTAAACACCATACAAGCTTTTGAAATGGGAAATGGTTGTAAATACTAAGACAATGGCCTCATTGAAACAGCAGGGTTGTCGGTTCCAAGAAGTCTGCAGTTTAGAACCAACACAATAGCTATACCCAGTTTAAAGTGTTAAAAACTAACACTTCGAACAAGAAACACAGAACATTAAAAAACCATGTGTCTTTGTAAAAGTAACATCAAATGAAAGACAGGAAACATAAGTTTGTAATACAACCAACTAAGATGGCTGGGGAAACAATCAAGTGCTCGATTGAAGTGTTTTTGATTTACATATAGTGAAAGGTGCAAACAGAAGACTTTGTAAATATTACATCAATAGATGTACCAAACAATCACATTGTTTATGTGTTGAGCTTGGAACACAAGGAGACGCGAAGTCTGTAATATAAGCAGTTAAAGTAATTTAAGAATTCAATAGAAAACCTTCATAAGAATGGCATCAAATAAAAAACTACTGTCAAATTGTTTTTTATGATAACTTTCGAACACCTAAACAGCAGACAGGATTCTGAAAGTTAACAGCTGAATTGACAGTAAGAATAGAAAGAAGTCAACAGAAAGATGACTGGATATAATTAGCTTACATCAACAGAAAACTTCAAAGAATATGCCACTGCAAAAAGTGATTAAAATATGGAGCTTTCAGATAGGAAGTCAGAAGTCGCTGGAAGGGGCAAAGCGATTCTTAACTTCAGAGGCAGGCTCTGTAAGTTTTTAACTCTTTGAGTCTCGGGGCTCAAAAGGTACTTTTATTTGATTTTGGTGGATATTCTGGATTAAGAATAAGTAGAAGAGTGGAAATGTAATGAAGTTAAGATTTGAGAATAAGGATCTCTGATAAGAAATGTAAGCTTTTTGTATTTTGAACTGTTAAAGTTGCGATTGAATCAACAACTGTTAGCTGCATGTCAGTTCTTTAATAAATCTATATATTTTTAGAATTGTCTCAGAGTGTTTCTGTATCAAACTCATGAACTCAATTTCTGTACACTCTTTTGTGAGGAGTTGCAGAATTCTGGGGGGTTTTCCGGACCCTCATAATATCCGGAAGATTACAGTCTAGTTAAACTTATTAAAAGTGCTATCTGGAGGATGGTAACATCTTCAGGCCGTTTCTTTCCTTTAGGGAGAGATAGTCTGAACCTTTAGACCCAATTAAGCATCTCTAGGATTCGGCTATCTCTAACTTTAGTTGAAGGTGGACGTCTGGGGAATACGCCTGATCCGGGGTAGCCCAAAAAGGGCTAGGACTAGTAATTATCCCTTCAACGGGGTCAGTGTGACAGGAAGTAAGTGTGACATTTACAGGAAGTGTGCGCTATATGCAAGACTTTTAATATACTGCAGTTGTATTTTATCCCACTCTTTCCCCCCCCCCCCCGCCCCCATTAATAATCAGCCTGCTTCTAGCTGTTGGCTGGTAGCTGCGCTCTCCAACAATGCTGAGCCTTGGCCAAACAAAGCAGCATCTGCAATGAAAGCCTTCTTCACATCAGTCAGTCAACTCACAGCCACACAGTGTTGTTGTGCTTGGTGTCCTGGCCAAAGCATGGCAACTCTGCCAGTCTTGGATCCTCCAATCCAGGGCACCGTGCTGAGCACCGTCCACTAATTATTAGTTTCGGTCACTGTTCGGATTTCTTTTCATTTACCACGGCCAATATTATTAGTTCACTGTCCGTATTGTGTTAAAGTCTATTGCTGGGAATTGAAAGGGGAGATTCGACTAAAAGAGTCCATTGTAAATGGAGCAGATGGTGTTCTCTTTGTAGTGCAGCTATTAGGGGCTATCTATCTTTCACCACAGTAAGTCTCAGCATTAACAGCACTCAAAACAGCGCACACCACTTTAATTAAACATAGCAAGCGTTATGTTACAAGCGAAAACGTTCCAAGAATAACATTTGTTTTTTGTTAAACAGCGTGATGAATAACACGTCTGTGTTTTTCTCCTGTTCCAAAGGACCCGGTCGAATACGCGAAAAGGGATGGAAATGGAAACAGCATTGGCATAACTGTGCTTCTTTCTGGGAGCACTGAGAATGAAATAAATATGTTCTGCTTTTGCTCATTTCTGCAAACCTCTTTGGAAATACTGAAGGTTTGACAACTGGAGGGGGGCGTTACTTAGCTGTAGCCAGTACTTAGTACCTGAGCGAGTTACAGATTTTCAGAAGTGCCACAACTCAACAGACAATATAATGGCATGAGATTTATTCCATTTTATGTAGTTATTTTCTCCCAGCTGTTCGTTCAGTAACCGTGGCATGATAGAATCAAAGTGAAGGAGCTATTCAAATGATCCCAGCGATCAATGACCAGAGAAGCAGTTTTACACTGAGAATTCTTTTCTGTAGGTATTTCCTTATTTCCTGGGGATATTCCCATGGCATTATTTCGAAGAACAGCAGGCGAGTTCTCCGAATGTCCGGGCCAATATTTATCCCTCAAACAACACTTCCAAAAACAGATTATCTGGTAACTTATTTCATTGCTGTTTGTGTGAGCTTGCTGTGTGTAAATTGGCTGCCATGAACCCCCCCCTATTACAACAGTGACTATGCTTCATTGGCTGTAAAGTGCTTTAGGATGTCCTGAGTTCGTGAAAGGTGCTATATAAATGCAAGTTCTTTCTTTTCCTTTATCAGTAATTTCACAAGTGCGTGCTACAAAGAGTGCTTGTTCCACCAACAGCACCTATCAGGAGTTCAACAAATCATGGGCAGGGTGAATCCAAATATACTAGAATGGTACCAGGGATGAGGGACTTCAGTTATGTAGAGAGACTAGAGAAGATGTGATTGTTTTCCTTACAGCAGAGAAGGTTAAGGGGAGATTTAACATAGATGTTCAAAATTATAAAGGGTTTTTGTATAGAGATGATAGGGAGGAACTGCTTCCACTGGCAGGAGGATCGATAACCAAAGGACATAATTTTCATATAATTGGCAAAAGAACCAGAGGGGAGCTGAGGAGAATTTTTTTTTACGCAGCGAGCTGTTATGATCTGGAATGCGCTGCCTGAAAGGGTGGTGGAAGCAGATTCAATAATAACTTTCAAAAGGGAATTGGATAAATACTAGAAAAGGAAAAAAAATTGCAGGGCTATAGGAGCAAGGAGAGGTGGTGTGGGGCTAATTGGATAACTCTTTCAAAGAGCCGGCACAGGCATGATGGGCCGAATGGCCTCCTTCTGTGCTGTAAGATTCTATGATTCAAAGATCCAATCTACTTTTCACTTCCCCACATTGAATTGTATATGCCACCTGTCTGCCCACATCACTAACCTGTGTACGGCCTTCTGAAGTGTTTTATAGTCCACCTCACTGTTTGCCAACCACCCTATTGTGTCATCAGCAAATTTTAATATAGTACTCTCTGTGTCTGAGTCTAAATCATATGCATACCGAGAAAAAAAGTGGACCCAGCACTGAAGCTTGACCTACACCACTTCCAACCCTTCTCCAATCCAAAGGACACTCAATAACCTTTCTTCCCTCTCTGTCAACCAAGGCTGCTACATTTCCTCTGATAGCATACACCTGAATTCATATCATAAGCCTCCTGTGAGACACCTTCTAAAAACGATATATACGACATCTACTGCATTTCCTTTATCCTTTCAGTCACTTATTCAAAAACATCTATTAAATTTGACAAACGCAATTTGCCTTTAACAAATCCCTGATTGTGCATTTCTGAATGCTCACTCATTTGATCATGGGCTCTACAAGTTTTCCCATGTCTGACATTAGACTTAACTGCTTTATCCTTCCCTCCCTTCTTGAACAGAAGTATTACATTGGATCCTGCAGCACAAATGCATGGTAGAAATGGGAAAAGCTTTCTCAGCTACGTCAAGAGTCGGAGGACCATTGTAGACTGTATTGGCCCACTGAAGGATGCTCAAGCACAGGTTAGAAAGGACTCTCAGGGTATGGCAGAGATACTAAATGAGTACTTTGCACCGGTCTTTACTCTTAAAGCTGATGCTCAACTTACAGCATTAAGTGGTGCTGTTAACAATGAAATTGTTAATATTTAGCTGAGGATATCATCTTAGATGGAATAAGGAACCTTAAACGAGATCAGGCTACTGGCCCAGAGGATATCCACCCGAGGGCCCTTAAGGAAATAAGACAGGAGGTGTGTGAGCCCCTTGCCCATATCTTTAATAGTTCACTGGAATCGGGGACTGATCCCTCAAACTGGAAGGATGTTAATGTAGTTCCAATATTTTAAAAGGGGGATAAGGTAGAACTGGCTAATGGATAACTATAGGCCCTTTATCTTGACTTCAGTAATAGGTAAGATACTCAAAGGATTCATTGGAGATGCCCCATATGACCACTTGGACAGAGAAGGCCTTATCAGGGACACCCAGCACAGCTCACAGCTTCCAAAAAAGGTAATTTCTTATGAATTTATTGAAGTGGTCACCTGGTTAATAGATGAGACATTGTCTACCTGAACTTTCAGAAAGCCTTTGATAAAGTACTTCGCAAGTGGCTTCACTACAAAATAGAATCTTGTGGGATTAGTGGTAATCTGCTACAGTGGATTAAGCATTGGCTGAATGTTGTTGTCAATGGTTTTGGATCTGCTCAGAGACCAGTTGTGTCCCACAGGGACAACATTAGATACCAAGATAGGATTGTAGAAGGAAGCTCAACTTTTTTTTTCATTCGTGTGGGTGTTGCCAGAAGGCCAGCATTTATTGCCATCACCTTCTTGAATAAAACTGAGTGGCTTGATAAGCCATTTCAGAGGGCAGTTCAAAGAGTCAACCACATATAGGCCAGACCCAGTAAGAACAGCAGATTTCCATTAGTGAACAAGATGGGTTTTATCACTAGTTTTTTATTCCAGATTTATTTAATTAACTGACTTTAAATTCCCCAGCTGTGTGGTGGGATTTGAACTCAAGTACCATACAGATCATTAATCCAGGCTTCTGGATTACTAGCCCAGTAACATAACCATTATGCTACCATCCACTACTACAGGCAGCTCCTACTGTGTCTGTTTACTTTAGTAAAGCATAGACTGGGGGGTGATTTGATTGAGGTTTATAAAATGATGAAGGGATTGATTGCGTTTATGTGGATCAATTATTTCAACCGAATAGGTTCAGGAAGACCAGGGTCACGCTTATGAGTTGCACGAGGACAAAACTAGGTTGGATGTTGGGTGGTTTTTGTTTTCCCAGAGCATAATGGACCTGTGGAACAGGCTGCCAGCTCGTGCGGTGAACGCTGAATAGAAGGATTTGCCGATATGGTGACATGGGTGGTAGAGGCAGGAACCCTAACCACATTTAAAAAGTACTTGGATGTGCACTTGGGATGCTCTAACCTGCGGGGCTACGGACCAAGAGCTGGGAAGTGGGATTAGGCTGGATAGCTCTTTGTTGGCCAGCGCGGACACGATGGGCCGAAATGGCCTCCTTCCATGCTGTAACTTTCTATGATTTTATGAAGTAGGGTGGGAGGAAACCATAAACACCGGCATAGACCAGTCGGGCCGAATGGCCTGCTTCTGTGCTGTCAATTCAATGTAATTCTATAAGCCTTCAAGAGAGAGCTGGGCCTGTTTCTGGCTGGGGAAGAGATTACCTTATACAAGAGGCAGGTATCTTGTAATATAAATTAAGGTCTATGTGATTTCCTGGACTAGTTTTGATCGCCTAACGGGGTTGGAAAGTAATTTTTCAGATTTTTTTTCCTGAATTGTCCTGGGTTTTTTCTGATCCGGGAGATTCCATGGCGGGTGGGAGTGTCTGTATTGTGATGTGTAAGGCATCCTGTGCTCGTGTGTACAATTTGCATATCTAAAGAGGATTGAGAAGAATTGGCCAGGGCCTCTGCTACCTCCTCTCTGACTGCCTTCAACAGCCTACTGTGCAGCCATCAAGGTCCAGCAATTGATCCACCTTGCGTTCTGCTAATTTATTTCTATAGTTATCTCCAAGAACAGTTCCATATCCTCCCCTAGTATATTTACATTCCCACTTCCACCTTTTGTAAAAAAAAAAAATAATTATCTAACATTTAAAGAGCCAGCACAGGCACGATGGGCCGAATGGCCTCCTTCTGTGCTGTAAGTTTTTATGATTCTATGATTATGCTATTAGCCTTGCCCTGCACAACCAGATCTCCCTTTCATTCTCAGTTAGGAACATAGGAATGGGAGTGGACCATTCATGGCTGATCTGTATCTTAACTCCATCTACCCGCCTTGGTTCCGTAACCCTTAATTCCCTTGCCTACCAAAAATCTATCAATCAACAGCTTTTTGGGGGAGAGAGTTTCAGATTTCCACTAACCTTTGTGTGAAGAAGTGCTTCCTGCTTTCACCCCTGAACAGCCTGGCTCTAATTTTGAGGTTATGCCCCCTTGTTCTGGACTCCCCCCACCAGAGAAAATTTGATTTGTCTGTTCTTTAACTAGTCATTTACTGTTTATATACTATAAAAGCCTTTATTTTTTTTTAAATTATTTGCTCTAGTCTTTTTTCATTTTCCCTTTTAATCCTCCTAATGACCCTTTTCACCTCCCTACTATACTTTCCAAATTCCTCATGATTTTCCTTAGTATTGTCAGCCCTAGTTTTATCATTTGCCTCCCTCTTAAGTTTTGTTCTCTCTATTTATCCATGGAATTCTATAATTTAATGGATCCCCTTCTCACGTTTTAGGAATAGATCTATTTTGTACTCCATCTATCTCATATTTGAAGATTTTGTCATCCTGCTTGCTAACTTCTTTTCCCATTTAATTTGCTCCAAAACCCTTTGGGGGAGAAATTCAGTATCGCCCCATTTGGGGCGCAATTATCGGCCGGGCGCAAAGATTAGCGCCTGGCGCTAATTATCGCCACCGACTGCAAACTTGACTTTTATCGCCCCTGGAGGTGATTGGAGCGCTAAATCAGGCGCTTCACACCTGTCTTAAGGCGCAAAGGCTGAGGAGCGAGGCGCTACCTCAGAGCGCTGGCGAAGCTCATGTGATGTCAGTCAGCAATGGAACACACACACAATGGCACGGGCCAGTTCTTAAAGGGGATGGTTGATCTTGCTTTCCATCCACATCCTGCTCATTGCAGCCTTGAATCTCGGCCTGGAGAGACCTGCACATCAAATCTGCTGTAAAGAAAAATGGAGAGTACCAGGGAAAGAGCTCAGAGTGCAGCCCCCACAGTCTCTTCTAAATCGATCCAAGGAATGGCAGATCAAAATGAACCTGCAAAGTGCTGCTCAGTACCCAAAACTCCTTCACACAGCGTTGAATCTCTCCAGAAGTCTCTCTCCCTCTCTCTCAGAATGTGTGGTTCAAGAATGACACCAACAATAAAAGGCAGGAAGCGGTCGCCTTTAAATAGCGCTCCCCCAGTCCCTTCATGACTGCAAAACGCTCCCCTCAACCTGTCGTTGCTAGCATCAGGCGGTAAGGCAGGGGGCGCCACTCAATATCCGCTCCAGGGCGATACCGGGGCGTTGCGCACTCGACTGACGTCACGATCTGCCGGCGCAGGAGATCGTGGCGGTAGTGTTTAGCGCCGCCGCAAAATGTCTAGTTAATTTCGCGAGCGGCGCAAACATCGCCGCGCCTGGGCGCTAGATGATTTGCGCCCAATTAGCGCCCTCTTAAGGCGCTAATGGGAGGCGCAACCAACTGAATTTTTCCCCCTTTATCTCACTAAACATTGTCCGTTTCCAGTCCAATGCCCTTTTCTTTGACTTCTCATGATCATTTTCTATTTTATATTGAACCTAGGTACATTGTGATCGTTATTTCCCAATTGCTCTCCTTCTGTCACATTAGTTATTTGCCCCACTTCATTTCCAAGAATTAAATCAAGCAATGCTTCCTCCCAAGGTGTGAACTTTTTGTGTTATTCAGTTATTTATTTTTGTCCTCCTCTTCTGCTGCTACTGGTTATGGTCCCGGGGGTGCTCGGTGTGGTCCCATGGGTTCCAGCAATCCTCCGGTGTTGACTCTTACTGGGTACAGTCCCAAAGGTGTTGGTAGTCTTCTAGTACTGACTTCTGCTGGGTATGGTCCCCTGGGTGCCAACAGTCCCCTGGTCTCAACTCTTGTTGGGTACGGTCCCATAGGTGCTGCGTATGATCCCATGAGTGCTGGAACTCCCCTGGTCTCAAATCTTTCTGGGTATGGTCCCATGGGTGCTGGAGGTCCTCTGGTACTTCATTCATATGGCCAATCTTCTTGTCCAAGCCTATAGTTTTAATCGAGGGCTTTCACTACTAGTGTGAAATGGAATAGATGGAAAGGGTCTTACCTGAATCGCAGCACCTCTGACAATGCAGCACTCCCCAGTACTGCACTGGAGTGTAACCTGGATTAGGAAACAGCAAGACCATTGGGAGAAGAGAGAGAATTTTCTGTTAATTTATCTTAATGAGAAATGCCAAAGAAATTCAGTGAGTAAATGTAAGCCCTGGAATCTTATCTCTATCATGTTTATATAACTGAAAATATGGTTGTAAACTATGAGCTGGGGATCAGCTTGTTTCCCTGGGGTTACAGGAAGATTGCTACACACCTGTACCTTCTGGAGCCATTTGCGGCATCATTTACCCTTCTAGTGCCACTTGAGTGAGCTCAATTCAATTATTCTACAAAATACAGGCCATTTCAACAGAGCAACTTAAGTTAATGCTGCCCTCTGTCAAATCCAGGGAAAGATTTCACAAGGGAGCTTTGTTAAAGGCCCTGTATTGAATAATAAGAACCTTGCTTGGGGGTTAAACTTGCAGGTTTAGTTGGTTGCAGATGCAAGCGGATTAATGATTTGTGACTTTGCGCTATAATCTTTGATCATATTTTCGAAGTAAAAAAAGTACAGCTTCAAGCAAAATGCTGGGAGTCCAAAAAAAAAAATCACAGAGAGCAGGAAACACGTCCGATTAGAATTCATCATCAATTTTCCCCTTGGGGAGAAGTGAAGGTAATATAAACAGGCATTGGAATGATTGGAGTCCAATACTCACAGTTAAGAGAACATTCACAGGGACGTAGAATTGCTCTGGTCACCACAGGGGGATAATGTGGTCTTGGAGCAGCACAGGGACTGCAGTGTATTGCATGTGGCTGTGTAAGAGGGGCTACACACTGACCTCACCCGTAATGCGAGGTGATCTAATTAAAATATTTGGATGGTGCTTCCAGTGTGTAGCACAAGCAGCGGTTAAAGGGCCGCCGACTGCTCTTAAAACTGTGCCTTTTTTAAAATTGTTTTTAGGAAGAAAGACCTGATTCACCAATCAGACATTGGAGGTCCTATGTGGAGGAGAGCAAGACCCAGCAAACTAACCTTTCAATCTTTTTACCTGTCTCCCTCAAATTGGCACTGAGTATCTGACAACAGTGATTACACTTCAAAACCACCTCATTAGCTGGGAAGTGCTTTGGGATTTGAAAGGTGCTATAGAAATTCAATTTCTTTCTATGCTGATGATTCCCAGCTCTACATCTATTTCTCATTCATTGATCCAAAAACTGTTGCTAAACTTCCCAGATGTCTGACATCAAGACCGGGATCAGCCAGAATTTCTTCCAGCTCAATTTCAACAAAATCAAAGCCATTCTTATTTGGGTCCCACTAGCAGTTAGGTGCCTCTAGCCATGACTCCATCAACCTCTCCTACTAGCAGCGCAGGCTGAGTGTGGAACCTTGTGTCCCGGCTAATATTTATCCCTCAACCAACACCACCAAAAAACAAATTACCTGGTCATTTATTTCATTGCTGTTCGTGGGATCTTGCTGTGTGCAATTTGGCTGCTGTGTTTCCTCCATTACAACAGTTGAGTACGCTTCAAAAATAGTTCAGTGGCTGCAAAGTGCTTTGGGATGTTCTGAGGTCGTGAAAGGCGCTGTAGAAATGTAAATCCTTTCTTTTTTCTTTAAGATTTGAGCAGTAATTTCACAAGCCCGTGCTTCCAGCAGTGAGACTCTTCCACCAACAGGACCTATCAGAAATTCGGCAACTCATGGACAGTGTGCACCCAAATTTACCAGAATTGTCCCAGGGATGATGGACTTTAGTTATGTGGAGAGACTAGAGAAGTTGGGATTATTCTCCTTCGAGCGGAGAAGGTTAAAGGAAGATTTAATGGAGGTGTTCAAAATTCTGAGGGGTTTTGATAGAGTAAATAAGGAGAAACTGTTTCCACTGGCAGGAGGGTCAGTGAAACAGACTATGTGGTCATTCTCACATTGCTGTTTGTGGGAGCTTGCTGTGTCCAATTTGGCTGCCGCGTTTCATATATTACAACAGTGACTACATTTCAAAAGTACTTCAGTGGCTGTAAAGCGCTTTGGGGCGTCCTGAGGATGTGCAAGGCGCTATAGAAATGCAAGTCTTTCTTCTTGATATATGGCTCGACTCTGAGCTCAGCTTCCTTCCCACATCCATCTGTTGCCAAAACTACTTTCTTCCACCTCCACATTACCTACTCCTGCCACACTTCTTGCGTACTCCTCCGCTGCTGAAATGACAGTCCACACCTTCACCATGCTGAGGTTCTAAAGCTTTCCTCGCCACCCTTCCTAACTGAGTCCTCCACCAGCTTTAGCATTTCCAAAACACTGCAGCCCACACCCTCACCCATGTCATGTCTCACAATCCCATTTCCCCAGTCCTATCCAAACTTCACTGGCTGCCCTGTGCCTCAGCCAATCAAGTTCAACATCCTCAACCTAACTTTCTAATCACTTCATAACCTTGTCCTGTCCTACATTCTGGATAGCATCCTGTTTTACATCACCATACCCACCCTCTGCTCCTCTAGCCTTGGAAGTTGCAAATTTCACAGGTCTGCAGTAGATATTTTCTTGGGTTCAGTATCACTGGTCACTCCTGTAAGTGCACCTTGCGTCCCCTATGACCAGGAGTACACCTTTACTGCCCAATATCAGGTTAAATGAGACCTGGGGATTGTACAAATAGACCCTTGTTCTGTGTACTGAATCTGATGATCTTGTACATGTCACTAAATGTGTTCTCCTATCTTTACAGAAGACAGACTTAGTGAAAAAAGGCTGATTGCGATTCAACAAACTGGTTAATTTTACATGAAATATATGAATGAACATAACACTGTTTTCCTTGTGAGATACTTTAATGTACTACTGTGCTCCACAGGCCATAAAAATAAAAATATGTAACTTTGTCCTTCTTAAAGACTAAACTCACTTACAAGTTAGCAGTCCTTGTACTAACTGGCACTAACCATTTATGTTGCAGACCATATGTATTCATGCCTTAGCCTTGAGACTCACAGCCTCCCTCACTGACGAGAGAGTAAAACCTCTCTGTCTGATTGGCTGCCTTAGACTCAAACTGTGCTAAACTGACTTCTCCAGAGAGAGAGAGATAGATACAACCACCGACCTTTGACCTCCTTCCTCAACTCTACGTGACAAAGGTTAGTACGCTGAGCTGCCAATCCAAGTTACCACCTTGAATGAACCCTCCAATCCCCAGTAGTGTAACAGGTCCTGGCATCTGCATTGTCTACCCAGCCCAGCTCCCCTGCCAAGCACATTGAATGAAAACCCATTCTAATGTCAGAACGCTCAACAACTCAACAACTTACCATTGTCTCAAAACTAACATGACATGCAAAAGTTCACAATTTCATGGCTGTTTCATCTGGTATTCCTCCTAATCCTCCCAATCAACATTCCAGATGTCCTGTGTATCTCTAGGTGTTAACCCTTTGTATACCAAACCTGACCTTTTATCAGTAAAATCATATAAATGTAATCAAAATCCCACTAGGGCCAATAGACAGAAGGCCCAAATGTTACACCAGGCTTCTTCTCCTTCACGCTTTCTCTGCTCCACTACTGTTGACCACTTTCACTCTGGGACTCTCTACCTAGTTCCCTCCATTTTGCCACCTTCCTACCTGCTTTCAAAAAACTCATCAAAACTCTTTTCTTCGACCATGCCTTTGGTCCCCACCCTATTTTTTCCTTTCCCCTCCTGCTTGTCATCCGCTGTAACATACTCTGAGCTGCCTTCCCACTCAACTGGAGCACAATAGAAATGCGAGTTGTCAGCCAACTTCAACTTGCTTGAAAGAGAATTTCAGCTAATCATGACAAAGGGATTCTGAAACCTCATAAGTGCCCCGTGCCTTATGCTCACGCAGATCACTGGCCACCAAGAAATGAAGCCCTCCAATAGTAGCATGGATGGAGTCGCTCAAAAGTTGCAATTGGATTCATGTCAGCAATAGTCCTGTACCATCACATACTTGGAGTGAAATACTTCCATAGGAACCGAGAAATATAAGAACAGGAGTAGGTATTGAACCTTCGAGCAATTCAATTAGATCAATTAGATCATGGCTGATCTGTATCTCAACTCCATTTACTCGCCTTTGCTCCAAATCCCTTGATACCCTTACCCAACAAAATCTAGCGATCTCAGGCTTGAAAATTTCAATTGACCCCCATTATCCTCAGCCTTTTGGGGGAGAGACTTGTAGATGTCTAATACCCTTTGTGTGAACAAGTACTTCTTGATTTCACTCCTAAATGGCTTAGCTCTAGATTTAAGATTGTGCCCCCTTGTTCTGGATTCCCTCACCAGAGGAAACAGTTTCTCTGTATCTACTCTATCGAATCTTTTAATCATTTTAAAGACCTCAATTAGATCACCTCTGAACCTTCTAAACTCAAGGGAATACAAACTAAGTCTATGCAATCTGTCCTCATAATTTATCCCTTTAAACCCCGATATCATTTTGGGGAATCTGCGCTGCTCCCCCTCCAAGGCCAATATATCCTTCCTGAGGTTTGGGTGCCCAGAACTGAATGCAGTTTGTTTTCACTGCAGATCCTGAGGTTCTCAGTAACGACCTTTTTAACAAGTAGAAATCAGCTTTTCTTTTTTCTACGCCATTTTTCTCCTTTTTTAAAGGGGTAGGATTCCTCAAAGCAGAACACAGTGAATAATCCACAGCACTTTCTTCAATTAGTGCATCAGATTTTGCTCCCTTCTGCTTTCAGCAAAGAGATGAATTCAGCCCCATAGTTAACAGATATAAGAATGGAAATTACTGTGAGGGAAATTCCCATATGGACATCTAACGCAATTGTACCAACTTCCTCTTCCTCCTATTCATCATAGACATTAACCTTTTCAACATATGCGGGTTGATGCTTCCATTATAGTAACAGTGGGAGAAACCTAGTACAAACACTGTGACAAAAATATATATCTAGCTGTATTAAATTATTGACTTGGATTACATTTTATTAATAATAGTAGGAGATGGATGGGTCACATCGTCCGCATGCCCGATACAAGACTCCCAAAACAAGCGCTCTACTCGGAGTTCGGCATGGCAAGAGAGCCCCAGGTGGGCAGAGGAAATGCTTCAAGGACACCCTCAAAGCCTCCTTGAAAAAGTGCAACATCCCCACCGACACCTGGGAATCCCTGGCCCAAGACCGCACAAAGTGGAGAAGAAGCGTCCGAGAAGGCGCCGAACACCTCGAGTCTCTTCGCCGGGAGCAAGCGGAAGCCAAGCGCAAGTAGTGCACGTCAACCCAAGCACCCCACCCACCTGCTCCTTCAACCACCGTCTGCCCCACCTGTGACAGAGACTGTAGGTCCCGCATTGGACTCATCAGTCACCTGAGAACTCATTTTTAATGTGGAAGCAAGTCATCCTCAGCTCTGAGGGACTGCCTAAGAAGAAGAAGAATAGTAGGAGAGGTTTAAAAAGATCTAGGTTCACATAGATATGACTAGATATATTTTGATATGCAACAGCCCAAACCCAGATAGAGATAGGTTGTCTGTATGTATTTGCAGGGCTGTGCAAATGTCATTTGGTAATTCTATAGCTGGCTCCTGATGGATAATATGGCTCAGTGGTTAACTCTCTCACTCTGAGTCAGCAGGTTATGGGTTCAAGTCCCATTCCAGAGACTTGAGCACGTAATCCAGGCTGGCACTCCAGTGCAGTGCTGAGGGAGTGCTGCACTGTTAGAGATGCCGTCTTTCGGATGAGATGTTAAACCGAGGCCCCGTCTGCCCTCTCAGGTGGAGGTAAATGATCCCATGGCACTATTTCGAAGCTGTCCTGGCTAATATTTATCCCTCAACCAACATCATTAAAACCGATTATCTGGTCATTATAACTTGCTGTTTGCTGTACGCAAATTGGCTGCCGTGTTTCCCTACATTACAACAGTGACTGCACTTCAAAAGTACTTCATTGGCTGTAAAGCACTTTGGAACATCCTGAGGTTGTGAAAGGCACTATAGAAATGCATGTCTTTCTTTCTTTAATAGTTTAAATGACCCAAGCTAGCCCATTCAATACTATATATCCTATATGATTGGTGAAGAATGGCAGCCCAACCTTAAGGAATCAAAGATGTTGATTTGTTGAAGTATAATTTCTGGCCTATATCAGCCATGGCTCGGTGGGTAGCGCTCTTTCCACGGGCTCAGAAGGTTGTGGGTTCAAGCCTAACTCCATGAGACTTGAGCACATAATCCAGGCTGATACTCCAGCACAGTACTGAGGGAATGCTGTGCTTTTATAAGGTGCTAAGTTGAGGTCCTGTCTTTAAAGGAAAGCAGTGGAGTTGTTCTGGTTTAGACAAATCACTAAAACAAATTAGCTAGTCATTTAGTTCATTGCTGTCTGTAGGGTCTTGCTGTGTGCCAAATGTTCCCCGACAACAGTGACTACAATTCAAAAATACTTCACTGCCTGTCAAGTGCTTTGGGACTCACTGAACTTATGAAAGGTGCTAAATAAATGAGAATTCTTTCTATACCTTCACAGGAACTTGAAACAAGTCAGCCAATGTTCTGGTATAAATCAAGGTTAGCGCATTTTTGATTGACAGGTCTGCCTCAGGTTTGCCAGAAGAAGGCAGGGTCAGTAATTGGCTGCAGTCCTTGATTGACAGCTCTGTGCTCCAAAACCTCCAACTAGGGTTTTTTTTTCTGCAGTTGCTTGAGCCCTGATGAACAGTCTTCAGCCAGCAGAAGTGGGGCTAGTTTGACTCCATGCAGGTAGTGTAGCAAGATGACTCGCTATGGAGAAACACCTCAGATCCACTTTAAATATAGGATGTTGCCACCTCTGGAGAATTTTAGCTGTGAGGAAAGATTGGATAGGCTGCGGTTGTTTTCTTTGGAACAGAGGAGGCTGAGGGGAGATTTAATTGAGGTGTATAAAATTATGAGGGGCTTAGATAGAGTGAATAGGAAGGACCTATTTCCCTTGGCAGAGAGGTCAATAACCAGGGAGCATAGATTTAAAGTAACAACAGAAAACGCTGGAAAAACTCAGCAGGCCAGGCAGCATCCGTGGAGAGAGAAACAAAGTTAACGTTTCAGGTCGAAGACCTTTCGTCAGAACTGGAAAAAAGCAGGAAATGAAATAGATTTAAAGCAAGGATAAAGCTGGGAAAAGGGGGAGGGGATGAAAGAACAAAAGGAGAGATTAAGAGACATTGAGAGACATTAAGAGATGATCAAGGATTAATGTCTCTCAATGTCTCTTAATCTCTCCTTTTGTTCTTTCATCCCCTCCCCCTTTTCCCAGCTTTATCCTTGCTTTAAATCTATTTCATTTCCTGCTTTTTTCCAGTTCTGACGAAAGGTCTTCAACCTGAAACGTTAACTCTGTTTCTCTCTCCACGGATGCTGCCTCGCCTGCTGAGTTTTTCCAGCGTTTTCTGTTGTTATTTCGGATTTCCAGCATCCGCAGTATTTTGCTATCGTAATAGATTTACAGTAATTAGTAGAAAGATTAGAGAGGGGTTGAAGAGAAATGTTTTCACCCAGAGGGTAGTGGGGGTCTGTATCAGTAATGGTGACCATAAAACTATTGTTGTAAAAACTCATCTGGTTCACTAATGTCCTTTAGGGAAGGAAATCTGCCATCCTTACCTGGCATGTGACTCCAGACCACAGCAATGTGGTTAACTCTTAAGTGCTCTCTGAAATGGCCTAGCAAGCCATTCAGTTGTACCAAACCACTACAAAGAAGTATACAAAGAATAAAACTGGATGGACCACCCGTATTGACCTAGGCACCAGACACGACAAACACACACCCAGCCCAGTCGACCCTGTAAAGTCTTCCTCACTAATTTATGGGGACTTGTGCCAAATTGGGAGAGCTGTCCCAAAGACTAGTCAAGCAACAGCCTGACATCGTCATACTCACAAAATCATACCCGTCAGCCAATATCCCAAATTCCTCCATCACCATCCCTGGGGATGTCCTGTCCCACCGGCAGGACAGACCCACCAGAGGTGGCAGCACAGTGGTGTACAGTCGGGAGGGAGTGGCCATGGGAGTCCTCAACATTGACACCGGACCACATGAAGGTTCATGGCATCATGGGCAAGGAAACCACCTGCTGATTACTACCTACTGCCCTATGTTGCTCACCACTTGGAAGAAGCACTGAGGGTAGCAAGGGCATATAAATATTCTGGGTGGGGACTTCTACCTCATGGCCCAGCATATCCCTCACTCTACCATTACCATCAAGCCAGGGGACCAACCCTGGTTCATGAGGAGTGTAGAAGAGCATGCCAGGAGCAGCACCAGGCGTACCTAAAAATGAGGTGCCAACCTGGGGAAGCTGTAACACAGGACTACATGCATGCTAAGCAGCAGAAGCAGCATGCTATAGACAGAGCTAAGCGATCCCATAACTAACGGATCAGATCAAAGCTCTGCAGTCCTGCAACATCCAGCCGTGAATGGTGGTGGACCATTAAACAACTAACGGGAGGAGGAGGCTCCATGAATATCCCCATCCTCAATGATGGTGGAGCCCAGCACGTGAGTGCAAAAGACAAGGCTGAAGCGTTTGCAACCATCTTCAATCAGAAGTGCCGAGTGGATGATCCATATTGGCCTCCTCCTGAGGTCCCCACCATCAGAGAAGCCAGTCTTCAGCCAATTCGATTCACTCCATGTGATATCAAGAAACAGTTGAGCACACTGGATACAGCAAAGGCTATGGGGCCTGACAACATTCTGGCTGTCATGCTGAAGATTTGTGCTCCAGAACTAGCCGCGCCTCTAGCCAAGCTGTTCCAGTACAGCTACAACACTGGCATCTATCCGACAATGTGGAAAACTGCCCAGGTATGTCCTGTCCACAAAAAGCAGGACAAATCCAATCCGGCCAATTACCGGCCCATCAGTCTACTCTCAATCATCAGCAAAGTGATGAAAGGTGTCATCAACAGTGCTATCAAGCGACACTTACTCACCAATAACCTGCTCACTGATGCCCAGTTTGGATTCCGTCAGTACCACCCTGCTGCAGACCTGATTACAACCTTGGTTCAAACATAGACAAAAGAGCTAAATTTCAGAGGTGAGGTGAGAGTGAGTGCAAGTAACATTCGGGCCACACAAGTGCCAGGCAATGACTATCTCCAACAAGAGAGAGTCTAACCACCTCCCCTTGACATTCAATGGCATTACCATCACCGAATCCCCCAGCACCAACATCATGGGGGGTCACCATTGACCAGAAACTTAACTGGACCAGCCACATAAATACTATGGCTACAAGAGCAGGTCAGAAGCTGGGTATTCTGTGGCGAGTGTCTCACCTCCTGACTCCCCAAAGCCTTTCCACCATCTACAAGGTGTGATGGAATACTCTTCAATTGCCTGGATGAATGCAACTCCAACAACACTCAAGAAGCTCGACACCATCCTGGATAAAGCAGCCCGCTTGATTGGCACCCGATCCACCACCTTAAACATTCATTCCCTCCAACGCACCATGGCTGCAGTGTGTACCATCTACAAGATGCACTGCAGCAACTCGCCATGGCTTCTTCGGACAGCACCTCTCAAACCCGCGACCTCCACCACCTAGAAGGACAAGGGCAGCAGGCGCATGGGAACATCATCACCTCACAGTTCCCCTCCAAGTCACACACCATCCTGACTTAGAAGTATATCGCCGATCCTTCATCGTCGCTGGGTCAAAATCCTGGAACTCCCTCCCTAACAGCACTGTGGGAGTACCTTCACCACACGGACTGCAGCGGTTCAAGAAGGCGGCTCACCACCACCTTCTCAAGGACAATTAGGGATGGGCAATAAATACTGGCCTTGCCAGCGACGTCCACATACCGTAAACAAATAAAAAAAAATCTGCCTGTTACACACCTCTCCTGATTTCCCCTTCCATTGACGTCCATGTATAACGGGTGGCCGATCCGATAGCGCACATTTTACACTATTGCCAGAAGTTAGAATCACCTCGCTTACCTAATGTTGGTTTGCAAAGTATCAGAATTGCTCTGTAGAGGCAAATTGTTAGACAGGCACAGGAGGGTTTTGATAGTGTAACATATCTTCCTCCAAGTTAGGAGGAGATACTTGCTGTCAAAAGGAGGGTGGAGATCAGTAGTGAGCAGAAGCACTCCTGACCCATCCTCGTCCTCTGATGAAACGTGCCTCGATCACACTCCAAAATTAAGCAGATCTAGGTAGCTCTGAAGTAATTAATAATGAAATTTCCTTCACAACCCTCACCCTGCCCCCAGGAAACAGGCACCTAAAGGCAATTGAGCGTAAGTCCTAAGTTCTTTGGCCATTCCTCAGTAAAGGGGAATCTGTTGCTTGAGGTACTTGATATTGTTCCAGGGAATATCAACTGGGAAAAGAGACGGTTTTCAATTTTCAAACTTTGTACGTTCCCTATTACCTTCTGCAGAATGACTGTCAGAAAATTTGTAAAGTAAATATCGTGCAGAGCTGGGGACAACACAGTGTCTCTTTGCTCACAGTGCTCCACAGTCAGAATCAGTCGACAGATTCTCTCCATGTATTTTCTTGATTGGTTTCCACATGTGCCTCCAAGAGTGAAAACATGGCAAGTAAAACACAGGAGCAATTAAATTCTTGATATTTTGCAGAATAGTAAAGATGTCCAACAACTTCACTTGGCAGCGACTGACGTATCTCATTAACCCACAAGTGCTGTGGTCCCATGTGTTGCACTGTTGGTTTCAATGATGCTACCTTCCACTATCCCATCACTACAACCTATTAATGAACCATTAAATCTCTATCCCTCTCTCTCTTTTTCTCTCTCTTTCAAGGTGTTAGCCTTGGCTCAGTGGCAGCACTCTCACCTCAGAGTCAGGAGGTTGTGGGTTCAAGCCCCACTCCATAAGACTTGAGCACAAAATCTAAGCTGGCACATCAGTCCAGTATTGAGGGAGTGCTGCACTGTCGGAGGTGCTGTCTTTTGGATGAGACATTAAACCATGCCTGCTCTCTCAGATAGATGTAAAAGATCCCGTGGCACTATTTGAAGAAGAGCAGGGGAGTTCTCCAGGTGTCCTGGTCTATATTTATCCCTCAACCAACATCTGAAACAGGTGATCGTGTCATTTATTTCATTGCTGTTTGTGAGATTTTACAGTGCGCAGATTGACTGCCATGTTTCCTACATCACAACAGTGACTACGGGCTGGATTCTACCAACCTCTCTGGGTCCTTGGCAAGCGACACCAATGGCAGGTCCTGGCCTTGCAGCTCCAGCCTGCTGTCCAAAATGATTTCTCCCTGATTGGGCTTGTTAAGCCCTGCCCAGCGCATTTGCCAGCCAACTGAAGGAAGCGGGTCTGGTGACGTCATTCGATGACGCGTCATAAACCGGTTTCCTTAAAGGGACCATGTCCAAATTTATTTTGACATTTGTGCTGTCAGTGTTCTACAGCATTGAGGTGCTGCAAACACTGACAAGCACTGCACAAAGGCACAGGGCTGCACCCAGGCTCTTCCATGATTCCCTCTGTATGCTTATGGAGGGAGTCACAGCAGACAGGGAGGTTCTCTTCCCTTCCAATGGGAGGAAGAGACCTCCCCAGGAGGTCAACGCAGCCTGGTTGCACATTGCACAGGTGGGCACAAGCAGAGATGTCATTAGGAGGACCAGGCTACAGTGACGCAAACCTTTCAATGATTTCAGTAGATCATGAAACGTTACTGCAAAGCCACACACAACCTCATCCTGCTGTGCCACTCATCACATCCCCATCATTCTGATTTCCCTACCCTACTCCTGCATATCTTTACTCACACCAACTTACCTTGCACCTCCACTCATCCCTTTCTATCTACATTATCACTTCCCCATCTCACTAGCCACCTCTCACACACACCCTCATCCTAGTCCAATTATACCAATTACATGCGCTACCCCCCGCAATGCTGATGAGTGTGAAAGGAATGGCTTGGGCATTGTAGGGATGCTTTATGGTGTTGGTGTGGGGTGGTGCCAACCTGGCACATCATGTGGCAGCCAGGGTGTACAGCGTCAAGTGAAGTAAATCTGGCCATGGTGAGGCTGTCCCTGGCGACCGGGCAGCAATGTGGTCGGGTGCTGATGTCCTGTGTCCTGTGCAGCATCAGTTGATTGCGGAGAAGGTTGGTGTTGTTGTTGGTGCTGCTGGTATGCCTGGTGCTGCTGGTGTTGGGGCTGATTGTGGTGGGATTCTGAGGACCAAGGTGAGACAGTATAAACCGTACCCATTCTGATGTAATAGATGGCAGGTGAAGTAGAGATGACAGAAGCGATCTGTTAATGGTGAGAGAGGTTGTTCCAATGAGGTGACACTGGATACAGAGTTTGCTCCAAACACTTGCAACCTGCATAAAGCTCAATCTGTCTTCCAAATGCAGTAAGCAACAGCTTCTGACCTTGGAAAGTGAACAGCTGTGAGATGGGAGCTTTTATAGCACATTTACAGCTGTCAAGTAATGAGATGATTCCATGGCCATTCAACTCCCGCCCTGCTTACCTGATGTGATCCCTGAGCAGCGTAGTCCCCGTGGGCGACCTGGTAATCTCTGAAGGTGAGCTGAAAATTGTTCTTAATCCTCTGTTAACAAGGTCATAATGACCGGAATTGCCTCGCACGCCGCTGCGTGTCGGGTCTGCTCAGCGGTGACAGACCCGACATTTGGGAAAGGCGCGTGGTGGCGGGTTGACAGCGGGGCCCACTGACGCCCCCCCCCCCCCGCAAAATTCCCCCCTACATTTTTTTTTTAAAGCACTTACTTGACTATAAATACTATGGGACATCCTAAGGCTGTGAAAGGTGCTATATAAATCTAAGTTCTTTCTTTATAGATAATCATCTTTGCTCCTTTTCCTCCCTGTATCAGTTTACAAGGTATTTTCCCTGTCAAAGTACATGAACTTGCATCAGTATGATAACACGGGCAACACGGTGGCATAGTGGTTAGCACTGGTGCCTCACAGCGCCAGAGACCCGGGTTCGAATCTGACCTCGGGTGACTGTCTGTGTGGAGTTTGCACATTCTCCCCGTGTCTGCGTGGGTTTCCTCCGGGTACTCCGGTTTCCTCCCACAGTCCAAAAATGTGTGGGTTAGGTTGATTTGGCTATGATAAATTGACCCTTAGTGTTAGGGGGGATTAAATATGTGGGGTTATGGGGATAGGATGGGATATGTTGGGGGAATTAAATACGTGGGGTTACGGGGGTAGGGTGGGATATGTGTACTGTGGGGATTAAAGCAGGGACAGGGTACTGGATTTGGATGATCAGCCATGATCGTATTGAATGGCGGAGCAGGCTCGACGGGCCGAATGGCCTACTCCTGCTCCTAGATTCTATGTTTCTATGTTTCTATGATACGGCATTCACAGTAATCTCGATATAAACCACAAAGGTCTTGTTATATTTTAATATTGCTGCAGAAACGCTACTCCAGTCATTCAAGGTGAGGTTGATCTATGCTTTTGAATTTATAGTGGATCGTTTATTTTTCGTTAATTTAGAGTATGTATGTTACACAATTCACTGAGCTGACAGCTGTTGTAACACTGGGTAACTTAATAAGGGGCCTAGAAGTAGCCATTGACTTATGTTCAACATTGAGACAGTGTGGAGAAGCAATTATTAAAGCAAATAGAATGTTAGCTGATAGCCAGAACAATGGCGTGTAAATCTCCAGAGGTTAAACTGAGACTTCGTAATCCACTGGTCACACCTCACTTGCAATACAAAGGAACATAGGAATTGTTAGATGATAAAAGACCAAGACCCATCTAGTTCACCTTCTACCATCCTGGTAGTCGCATGACACAACGATAATGGAGTTGTTGACCAATCATGGCGATCAATCTCTATCAACTAGTCTACAACAGACCCAGACATGAGGCGAGGAAAACCCCCAGTGGTGGAGAGCTTTAGGAACCATAGGTCCAAAGTCACCTGTTCCTCCCGAGCACGCTACACTCACCACACGTCATGTCTCAAATTACTTTTTCCAAAATATTATTCTGTGAAATCAATTTATTTGATTTGTTCTGTGCATTCATTGGGAGAGCGTGCAAGGGAGATCAGTGAGAATGATCCCAAGTGTAAAGGGAGTAAGCAAATTTGTTTTTAATTCGTTCCTGGGATGTGGGCATCGCTGGCAAGGCCAGCATTTATTGCCCATCCCTAATTGGCCTTGAGAAGGTGGTGGTGAGCCGTCTCCTTCAAATTCTGCAGTCCGTGTGGTGAAGGTACTCCCACAGTGCTGTTAGGGAGGGAGTTCCAGGATTTTGACCCAGCGACGATGAAGGATCAGCGATATATTTCCAAGTCAGGATGGTGTGTGACTTGGAGCGGAACTTGCAGGTGATGGTGTTCCCAAGCGCCTGCTGCCCTTGTCCTTCTAGGTGGTAGAGGTTGCGGATTTGGGAGGTGCTGCCGAAGAAGCCTTGGCGAGTTGCAACAGTGCATCTTGTAGATGGTACACACTGCAGCCACGGTACGCCAGTGGTGGAGGGAGTAAATGTTTAAGGTGGTGGATGCGGTGCCAGTCAAGTGGGCTGCTTTGTCCTGGATGATGTCGAGCTTCTTGAGTGTTGTTGGAGCTGCACTCATCCAGGCAGGTGGAGAGTATTCCATCACACTCCTTACTTGTGCTTTGGAGAGTCAGGAGGTGAGACACTCGCCGCAGAATACCCAACGTCTGACCTGCTCTTGTAGCCATAGTATTTATGTGGCTGGTCCAGTTAAGTTTCTGGTCAATGGTGACCCCCAGGATGTTGATAGTGGGGGATTCGGCGATGGTAAAGCTGTTGAATGTCAAGGGGAGGTGGTTAGACTCTTGCTTGTTGGAGATAGTCATTGCCTGGCACATGTGTGGCGCAAATGTTACTTGCCATTTATCAGCACAAGCCTGAATGTCATCCAGGTCTTGCTGATGCGGGCATGGACTGCTTCATTATCTGAGGAGTTGTGAATGGAATTGAACACTGTGCAATCATCAGCGAACATCCCCACTTCTGGCCTAATGATGGAGGGAAGGTCATTGATGAAGCAGCTGAAGATGGTTGGGCCTACGAACTGCCCTGAGGAACTCCTGCAACAATGTCCTGGGGCTGAGATGATTGACCTCCAACAACCACAATCATCTTCGTTTGTGCTATGTATGACTCCAGCCAGTGGAGAGTTTTCCCCCTGATTCCCATTGACTTCAAATTTAGTAGGGCTGCTTGATGCCACACTCGGTCAAATGCTGTCTTGAAGTCAAGGGCAGTCACTCTCACCTCACCTCTGGAATTCAGTTCTTTTGTCCATGGCGGACCAAGGCTGTAATGAGGTCTGGAGCTGAGTGGTCCTGGTGGAATCCAAACTGAGCATCCGTGAGCAGGTTATTGGTAAGTGTCGTTTGATAGCTCTGTCAACGACACCTTCCTTCACCTTGCTGATGATTGAGAGTAGACTGTTGGGGCGGTAATTGACCAGATTGGATTTGTCCTGCTTTTTGTGGACAGGACATACCTGGGCAGTTTTTCACATTGTCGGATAGATGCCAGTGTTGTAGCTGTACTGGAACAGCTTGGCTAGAGGCGCGGCTAGTTCTGGAGCACAAGTCTTCAGCAAGACAGCCGGGATATTGTCGGGGCCCTTAGCCTTTACTGTATCCAGCGTGCTCAACCGTTTCTTGATATTACGTGGAGTGAATCGAATTGGCTGAAGTCTGGCTGCTGTGATGGTGGGGACCTCAGGAGGAGGCCGAGATGGATCATCCACTCGACACTTCTGGCTGAAGATGGTTGCAAATGCTTCAGCCTTGTCTTTTGCACTCGCGTGCTGGGCTCCGTCATCAATGAGGATGGGGATATTCATGGAGCCTCCTCCTTCCGTTAGTTGTTTAATGGTCCACCACCTTTCATGGCTGGATGTGGCAGGACTGCAGAACTTTGATCTGATCTGTTGGTTGTGAGACCATTTAGCTCTGTCTATAGCATGCTGCTTCCACTGTTTAGCATGCATGTAGTCCTGTGTTGCAGCTTCCCCAGGTTGGCACCTCATTTTTAGGTGAGGAAATATTAGAAAATCTTAAGCTGTACAATCTGGTGAGAAGGTTAAGGATGAGCGGGGCTTCATCGGGAGAGTGCCTCAAAGAGTTAATTCTACAGTGGAGCATTCCCGGTGTAGAACATAGCACGAGGAGAGCACGTACTGGTGTCTCAAACTGAAAGGTCAACCCACCAAATTTGCAGCCCGTGCGATTTTCCTGTCTGTTAATAAAAATTGTGCGGGCTGCCAATCAGGTGCCCTGATTCCTGTGCCTAATTTCCCGCCATGCCCTCTCGTCACGAAAAGCTCTAAGCAAGAAGCAGCAGATGTTAACCTTTAACCCATTTGAGGGTTAAGTGATATATGGATAAGGCGAAGTTAGAGTCTGGTGATTCAGGTCACAGGAGCAGAAAGCATCAATTGGTGAAAAGTTAAAATAGATCTTAGAAAAAAAATCTCTTTCTTCAAAGGTTCATTCAATTGGAGTATTGCAGATGAGGTGTCAGAGTTCAACAAGATGTCCAAAATGCAGTTGGGTGCTCGGCTGTGTGGGCCCTGCTTTGATGGGCTAAATGGTATTTCTCATTCCTAACTCTCCTTACTCGAACAAAAGGGTTTCTCATTCGTTAAAATGATTTAATTAACAAAACCCTTTGGTAAAAGTTAACAACACTTTGATTAATTTGGAGCGATGGGAGTTATTTTTGACCTCTTGCACGGGACACTTTGCTGTAACACTCTGCACAACTGATTTTATTCATCAAACTACTGTCAACAGCCAACATTCATCTGACCAGCTACAACTGAGCAGCTCGCTAATACTGGGTGACATGCCCATTTTTTTTAAGGCCACATGTCAAAAGAATTTGAACTCACAGCGTAAACAATATATAATGACAAGAATTCCCTACAGATTATTTTGGAATGAATCCACTGGTTCTTTACCTCCTGCTGCTGACAAATAGGGACACCTGTGCTTGGCTACTTGGTAAGTTCCCAGTCTTGGCTGAGCTATCAGGGAGACACACAGTTGGGTCCACCTCTTCCATTACCCTGTCTGCAGTGTGTACCATCTACAAGATGCACTGCAGCAACTCGCCAAGGCTTCTTCGGCAGCACCTCCCAAATCCGCCACCTCCACCACCCAGAAGGACAAGGGCAGCAGACGCACAGGGAACACCACCACCTCCAAGTTCCCCTCCAAATCACACAAACCATCCTGACTTGGAAATATATCATCAAAGTACCGGAACTCCCTGCCTAACAGCACTGTGGGAGTACCTTCACCACACGGACTACAGCAGTTCAAGCAGAAGGCTCACCACCACCACCTTCTGAAGGGCAATCGGAGTGGGCGATAAGGCACCTTGCCAGTGACGCCCACATCCTGAGAATTAATTTAAAATATGGACAAGGAGCTTTCCTACAGAGGCAGGGAACAATGGAGATTACAGTCTGCTACCCAGCCTGGCGAGCAGCCAGACTGTCTGTCTCCATGTCTGAATGACTGTGTGTGATGTGAGGTACCTGAACAAAAGGTGATGAATAGAAATAAACATTAATAAAAATGTTCCTAAATGTGAATATATCAATGAAGTGAGTTGTGGTTAACATTACGCTGAGAATGTTCTGCTCATGAATCAGTCACATTTAGATTTTAAGTTAAAGGGATATTAATTGGCAGAAAATGTCAAAACATAGAGACTCAGTTCATTAAAACACAACGGGGATAATATCAGCTAGTAAAATACGTCTCCAATTATAGATCCTAATAAAACTTTATAAGGTGCGTTAAAGTCCATGAAACCACATCATTGTTTATTCATGAAATGAATTTGAATACAGTCACAATTCACCTTTTGGTCCATGGATGAATGCCAGTCAGATTGTCTCTTTAAGATAAAATCCCATTATGCGTTTTCTTTAATCGCAGATGGTTGAGGAATCTATTGAAAGCTGACTCACTTCGAGGCACATCCCACAACTTGGTCTTGCAGACCAGGCTTTTAACTCATAAATATAGCCATTGTATGGATCAGACAGAACATCTGAAGATAATCATCCGATGGTAACATATCTGATGACAGAATGTAGCAGATGAAGGGAGTCAGGTTAATTTATCAGTGTCAGATAGCAGAACAGGGCAGATTTATTATCAATGTAGGCTCCCATTACTTTGCTCAGATATAATGAATGGACCAAGTCCATGTTGCTGTGGTTAGTGAATGATAATAGAGACTCACCTCTGCAGACATAAATGGAGACAGACTGGGGTGGGGCGTGCTTCACTTGGGTTTTCTTTTACCCCCCTCAGCCCCTAAGACCATTAGAACTATTAGATGGTTGGTGAACTCCTCCCGTACATTGAAGCTTGAACAGGTTTCTGCAACTATAATGTGGATATTATTTAATGATCAGTTGACCACAAATAATTGGGATTATCAATGCTATGTTAGAATATATAGAGGATGGCTCAGTGATGGCAGTGAATTATAGCAGGCCTCTTGTGAGGATTAAGCACGCATAACTGATGGGTGATGTAGACTTTCACATAAGGGATATGGGGCAAAGGCGGTTATAGGGAGTTAGGTCACAGATCAGCCATAATCTCATTGAATGGTGGAACAGGCTCGAGGGGCTAAATGGCCAACACCTGTTCCGACGTTCCTATAACCTAAAGAGGAAAGGAATGTTCAGGAGAAGTACTTTGTGTTCCCCTCCCCATCTGGTGTATATTTGTAGCAGTATACTTTACTCTTTTATAAAATACCATTAGTTTATAACCTCATGGGGAGCCACCATTTTGGATTTGCTTCCTTCCTCTTCTACTCCAGTGCTCTCAGTTACAGGAAGGGGCCACATGCATCACAGAGCAGAGAATCTCCACTTATGTCATGTTTTCAATAGTCTTTTTGATGCTAAGAGACTGTCTGATAATTTACAACTATATTTATGTCTATTTTCCCATTATCCTGAAACTTCAGATGAGCTGATTTTCACACACTACAAGAAGCTCCTAATTTTTTAATTTAATTTCCCGTACTTTCTTACTTTTCCATTTTTCATTTTCTAATCTCTCTCTCTCTCTCTCTCAATTTCCCTTTATCTCTCTCTCTTATTCTCCCTATCTCTATATCTATATATTATATTAAAAATATTGGCTGCCATTTCCCCTACCTCGGCAGGTCCGTGGCGGGCAACGTCGGTGCCTCCAGCCCGTTGTCCAAAATGATTTTCCCCTGATGGGGCTTGTTAATCCCGCCCAGCGCGTTTGCCGGCCAATTTAAGGAAGCGGGTCTGATGACGTCATTTGGAAGTGGCTTAGTGAGTTGCAGTAAATGGTGAGACATAACGGTACCCCTCCCCGCAATGGTGATGAGTGTGAAAGGAATGGCTTGGGCATTGTAGGGATGCTTTGTGGGGTTGGTGTGCGGTGGTGCCAGCCTGGCACATCATGTGGCAGCCAGGGTGTACAGCGTCAAGTGAAGTAAATCTGAAATAACAACAGAAAACGCTGGAAAAACTCAGCAGGCCAGGCAGCATCCATGGAGAGAAACAGAATTAATGTTTCAGGTCGAAGACCTTTCGTCAGAGCTGGCCATGGTAAGGCCATCCCTGGCCTCCGGGCAACAATGTGGTTGGGTGCTGATGCCCTGTGTCCTGTGCAGCATCAGGTGATTGCGGAGAAGGTTGGTGTTGCTGGTGTGCCTGGTGCTGCTGGTGTTGGGGCTGATTGTGGTGGGATTCTGAGGACCAAGGTGAGATAGTTTCAAGGGCACCGATGCTGATGGAATAGATGGCAGGTGAAGTTGAGATGACAGAAGCGATCTGTCAATGGTGAGAGAGGTTGTTCCATTGAGGTGACACTGGATACAGAGTTTGCTCCAAACACTTCCAAGCTGCATAAAGCTCAATCTGTCTTCCAAATGCAGTAAGCAACAGCTTCTGAACCTGGAAAGTGAGCAGCTGTGAGATGGGAGCTTTTAAAGCACATTTGCAGCTATCTAGTAATGAGATGATTCCACGGCCATTCAACTCCCGACCTGTTTACCTGATGTGATCCCCGAGCAGCGTGGACCCCGTGGGCAACCTCGTAAAATGGTAAGGTGAGTTCAAAATACTTCTTAATGGGCTGTTAACAAGGTCACAATGACGGGTCTGTTCAGCGCTGACAGACCCGACATCTGGGAAAGACGCGTGGCGGCGGGTTGACAGCGGGGTACCGACCCGCTGTCAATAAAAAAAATTCCCATCTGACCCACCATCGAACACGCCCGCTTACCCCCTGAAAAATTTCCCCCATTTTGTCTGCCATAAACCTTACATCCTGTGCCATGATTTTGAGTCACTCTTTCACACTGAAAGTTCCTATATCAACATTTATAATAGAAATCTATGTATCAACATTGATAAAGGTAAAACCTTATCTGAGAATGTCAACTTTTCACCATAATGGTTTTTAAAAAAAAGTTTCTCCTGCTGTTTTTTTCTTGGTAACTGAAATGTCCAATGTCCAAAATAAGGTTACAAAGTTAAAATATTTTAAAAATTAATATTTCACAATAACTTGATTAGATTTACCCATTGCCTTTATCATAGATCTTCATAGAATGTTACAGCACAGAAGGAGGCCATTCAGCCCATCGTGCCTGTGCCGGCTCTTTGAAAGAGCTATCCAATTAATCCCACTCCCCCTGCTCTTTCCCTATAGTCCTGTAAATGTTTCCCCTTTCAGTATTTATCCAATTCCCTTTTGAAAGTTACTATTGAATCTGCCTCCACCACCCTTTCAGGCAGTGCATTCCAGATCACAACAACTCACTGTATTAATGTTTTTTTCCTCATGTCGCCTCTGGTTCTTTTGCGAATTACCTTAAATCTGTGTCCTCAGGTTACCAGCCCTTCTGCCACTGAAACAGTTTCTCCTTATTTACTCTATCAAAGCCCTTCACGATTTTGAATGCCTCTAGCAAATCTCCCCTTAACCTTCTCTGCTCCAAGGAGAACAACCCCAGCTTCTTTAGTCACTCCATGTAACTGAAGTCCCGCATATCTGGTGCCATTCTAGTAAATCTCCTCTGCACCCTTTCCAAGGCCTTGACATCCTTCCTAAAGAGTGGTGCTCAGAATTGGACACAATACTCCAGCTGGTGTCTAACCAGTGTTTTATAATGGTCTAGCATAACTTCCTTGCTTTTGTACTCTATGGGCTGGATTTTCCAAGCCCCAAGGAGGCGGGATTGGAGGTGGGACAGCCGATAAACTCGGAGAAAGTGGGGGCGGATCGCAAAGCCACCCCCATCCCGCCTCCGTGCCCTTTTGCCAGGAGGCGGGAAAATGTGCAGCTTCGGGTCCCATCTCCTGGAGGCAGGAAAGGGCTTTTAATCCTTGTAAATGCCTGTTAACAGGTAGTTAACAGGCAGAAAAAAGGATTAGTGCCATTTTACCTTCACAGGTGAAAGCCTCGGAGAACCCCGCCGGGTTGGAGGAGATGTGGAGGAGGTCTGCGGGGGTCGGAGGCACCTGCAAGTAAAATGTAGAGGTGAGTGATGGGTGCAAGTGTGGAGTGGTAAGTATGCAAGGTGAGTGATAAGTTTTAAAAAGTGTTCACTTACCTTCTTTTCTTCCTACAGCCTTTAGCCGCAGTGGATCAGGAGAGCTGACATCCTGCTTGTCAATTTCACAGAATGGCTGTTGGAACCTCCGTTCCTACAGCCATGTGAAATTTACAAATTTGAAAGGTTTGATGAGTCCTGAACACAAGGACTCATCAAACTAAAGAGAATGTCAGTGTTTGACAGCTTCACAGAGCTGTCAAATGATGACATTTCTTCTTTCAAGAAGTCTTGACAGATAGCACGTCTGACATTGACATGATCTGTCAGTGACTTCCTCCCTAACTGGCCTGCTGAGCCCGCAGGGCGGGCTTAACGAGCTCAATCAGGGGAAAATCCCTCTGGTTGGTCAGGCGAGGATGGAGGCTGGACATTGACACGACAAGCAGCTGTCCCGCCTCCAACTCACCTCCATTCACAAAATCCAGCCCTATACCACTATTTATAAAGCCAAGGACCCCATATGCCTTTTTAACAGTCTTCTCAACTTGTCCTGTCACTTTCTTTATGTCTTTCAAATACTTCCTTAGAGATTTTACTTGAAGATTTAGGCCTCTCCCAAAAGCCTTAGGACTTGATATTTTTGCCCAGAGCATTGACTCTATCAGTGGAAGGTAATCCTACAGTCTGAGCATGTGCAGTATGTACAAATTCCCAGGATGTGTCGGCACCAGTTTTCTATCTGAATGTTGGAATGCCTCGACTTTGGCCTCCAACAAAATTGATTTGGTTGTTTTTCAAAATTATTTAAAGAAAAGCTGGAGGACAAATTGCAAAAGCTTTACTCAGGTAAAATCCATATTGAGTGTTTTTTTTTTAAAACAGACTCTAAGGGCTGGATTTTCATTGACCCGTGGAGGTGGGTTTGGAGGCGTGTGGGGGGTTAAAATTGCGAAAACTGGCGGGCAGGCACAAGTCTGCCTCCATCCCGCCTCCACGCAATTTTCATTAAATAGTGTCTGCTGGTCCCGACTCCATCCCGCCTGTAAGAGGCGGGATAGGCTGTTAAGGCCCTTAACAAGCACTAAATTGCCTCTATAATGCCATTTTGAAAGGCCTTTGTGATTTTAACCCTTGTTCTACGTGAAGCACGCCTGTTCTGAACCACGATTGTGAAACCTGGCGGGGAGCATGGCTGGCTGGCTGGCTGGCTGGCTGGCTGGCTATATGGATGGAGAGGAGACATATCTGGGAGTGATGGTGTAAAAATATCTGGGAGCAGACTTAGGGCTGCTGCTGCTCATTTTGCAGGTCCTCTCACAGCAAAGGCCAGGCATTCTTTGAAGACCTTCAATGCAGCAGCAATGATGACATTGTGGCGGATCGCCACCTAAACGGGCGCAATCCACTTTTCCGTCCGTGGACAATAAATCGGGCACCTTGCCTTTAAGGCACATGCTGCCTTTAAGGCAGGAAAAAAGGAGTGGGCGTGGCCTCAGGATTTGCAGAGAAATGCTGTAGCAGCCATTTTTACCTGGAGATGTAATAAAAAAGCCATGTGTTCCACATATTGACTCGGCCTCAATTCGTGCTTCGCGGCAGCCACAACATTGGTGACCCCGACGCTCAGAACGTATTCCGAGCACTGCAATGGCGGACACGAACGCAGTTTTCGTGAAACTGCTGGAGTTTTGGGAAAACCAGCCCGAAGCCTGGTTCTTCCAAGCCGAGTCCCGATTCTGGCTGCGAGACATCACCACAGATGGGATGAAGTACGACTACCTCGTCACATCACTCGGTAGCTCCACAGTTATGAAGATCTGGACAGCGCTGCAGAACCCACCAGAGGTGGACAAGTATGCACATCTTAAGGCCGCGCTCCTTAAAAAATTTACGGCCTCGACATACCAGCGAAACTGCCACCTCCTCAACCTTCCAGGCCTCGGTGATGCCTCACCGTCAGACCTCCTCTCCCACATGCTCTCCCTCACCGATGAGAGCCCACCCGGATCCCTCTTCCGCACGCTGTTCATCCGCCAGCTACCTCTCAGCATCCGCCCAGCGATTGTGGCGTCCGGCCTCACGGACCTGGAAGCCCTGGCCGATGAGGCCGACAAGCTGCTGTCCGCTCACTCCAGCCGCGACGTCACTCCGGACCTGGCAGCCAATGCCTGGATGCGCCCCTCACCGGCCACCACGCGGCCACGCGGCCCAGCCACCGGGCTCACGGGGCCTTCGCGCCCCACTAACCCGGGTCACTGTTACTACCATGCACAGTTCGGCGCCAGAGCACAACGGTGCACACCTCCCTGCTCTTTCAAGTCCGCCCCCGTACCAGCCCCCGCGATGGCCGTGGGCCATGCGGGCTCCCTGCTGTACGTCACGGATGACAAAACCGGCCGCCGGTTCCTGTGTGACACTGGAGCTCAGCACAGCATCATCCCGGCCTCCGCCCTCGACATCCAAAAAAGCAAACGAGGACCGGCGCTGGCTGCTGCTAACGGCTCGGACATCCGGACGTATGGCACCCGCACAGTCACCCTCGACCTCGCTGGTCACCGCTAACGATGGGAGTTCATCACTGCCAAGGTGCTCTCCCCTCTCATCGGCGCAGATTTCCTGTGCGCCCACGGCTTACTGGTAGACATCCCTCGACACCGCCTCGTGGACATGAACACCATGTCCCCCATCCTGGACGCCATGGCCCCCCGTCAACCCGCCGACATGGCGTCACAGTGCCACGCCCGGGCCACGGATGACTACTCGGCACTCCTGGCCGAATTCCCGGCCCTTATCAATCCGACCTTCTCCGCGGAGGCCGCCAAACACGGGGTGGAACACTTCATCCCCACCACAGTCCCCCCAGTGTACGCCCACACCCGCAGGCTGGACCCGGCCAAACTGGAGATCGCGCGGACCGAGTTTGCCACCATGGAACAGCTCGGCATCATCCGCCGCTCTAACAGTCCCTGGGCCTCCCCACTCCACATCGCCCCCAAACCAGGCGGGGGTTGGCGCCCCTGTGGGGATTACCGCCGCCTCAACGACGCCACCACCCCTGATCGGTACCCCGTGCCGCACATCCAGGACTTCTCGGCTAGACTGGCCGGCTGCTCAGTCTTTTCCAAGGTCGACCTGGTGCGCGGCTACCACCAAGTCCCCGTCCACCCCGCAGACGTCCCCAAGACGGCCGTAATCACCCCCAACAACATCATCAAAGGCGACTTTCAGACTGAAAACACTAATTGGTTCATGGGTTCCCACATGCTGGAACTCAATTGCCCAATTAGGTGAAAATTGCATCAATCTCCCACATCCAATTGCAGTCGGGTGGATGACACGACCCCAACCCGCCCCAGTATCAAAGTCCAGCCCTGTGTGTGAGAGAAAGAGGAAAAATGATCGGCTCTTCTGATTACACATCTGTTGGAGCTTTTGTTGGTTGTCAATAATAAACACGGAGGCCTAGAAATTCGTCTCGGGGCAGTGGCGCAGTGGACGTGCGGTATCGGATCGGTCGCCCTTTATGCGCAGCGCCTGATGTTCAGTTCCATTGACTGCAGGGTCGCTGTTTGTGAGATATTGCCTTGTGCTAACTGGCCGCTGTGTTCACCCACATAGCCCAGGGGTGCTGAGGTCAACTGCAGGGCATCTACTGCCCCTCAAGTGGAAATCAGCCAACACAGCAGAGATGGGGAAGCCAAACAACAACAGCAACAACTTGCATTTATATAGCGCCTTTTTTCCCAAAGGTGCTGCACAGGAGGGTTAAACATTTTTAAAATGGGCAAACCGACCCCAACCCTCCCACTTCCGCTTTGAACAGAGGCAGGTCGCGTGGATGGGCGGCCAATCTACTTTCCGGAGGCGAGTCAGTCACTAATATATTTTAAGGAGGCTGCGTGCCTCCATTTGAAGTAATGTTTTACTTTTGTCATCTGCAGGCCGAGTTTCCCAGGCCTCGGGAAACCTGACAGCTGAAGGTAGGCGAGAAGGGCTGGATCCATCAGGTACGTAACTTTACAGCACTGCGGGAATGCTTCCCCCGGCCTTCCCTGTTTACCCCCCACGATTGGACCCCCACAATTAGCGTACCCCCCATCCTATTATGTTTGACTTTCCCCGCCCCACCCGATGTCCGAACCCCCCCAACCCCCACCCCATGCACGATGTCAAACTTACCTTTGATCCGCTCCCCGGCTGCTTTCCAGCTTCAATCTGGCTGGCTGTCGGGCAGGAAACCTGTAGAAAAAATTTGAAACACGTCGTGCCATTAAATTCGGCAGGACCTGCGGGAAACCCTCACTTCCAGGTATCCCGTCTGCAAATCCTTCCCTGCCCAGGGAGCCAGGAAGGGAAGTTGGGTGGTCAGCAGTTTGGTGGGAATAGGGTCGAGGGAGCAGGAGGTGGGTCTCATGGATAAGATGAGCTCGGAGAGAGCATGAGGTAAGATAGGAGAAAAATTAGAGAAAGATGCAAGTTCAGGGCTAGAGGGGAGGGGAACCTTAGGGGACATTTGGCTTGGTGGGCTAGTGGAAGGGAGGGAAGCAGCAGAGGCAGCCAAACGGATGATCTCAAACTTAGTGACAATGAAGTCCATGAGCTCCTCGCACTTGTTGTTGGAGGTGAGGGTGTAACTCTCTTGGCCCGTATGGCTCTGTTCCACATTGACCAACTGAGCGATCAGCATACCTATCGATACAAAAGTTTATGAGCAAGAGCTAAAGTCACTGATGTAAGAAAACTACTAGGCACTTGGTCTAAGTGTTAAACAAAGCTTTAATCAACTGTTTTTCAACATGGAGATCTAGTTGTGTCCTTCACTAGTTCCTGTTGAGGAATGTCCTAAGCAAGCTGGGCCCATGCCCGAGTATTTATACTCTCCCTGGACAGCGCCACCAGCATGCCGTCCAGTATTACTTCATACATGAATGACAAGATTCATGTCACTCACATTTCCAATTATAGTTCTCCCCTTTACATTTCCTGGATTTGTGCCAATATCACTGCATTGGTGGTTTCTTTGAATTGTCATCCATTTTGCCACAGGTGTCAAAATTCAATTACATTGCTTTCAAATGAACTTTTAACTCAACTATATGATCGAATTTATTGAAACTAAGGAAAAGCCGACAAGCAATATCGTCATCTCATTCACAGATAACAACCGTTTATCTTTAATTCAAAGCCCGGCATCATTGCAATTCTGGAACTTGCACTCAGTGAATCTATCACTCTGGTAAATCAGCCAATCTACATATCCACAAGCGATCTAATACTACAATTACTAATAATGTACTGGAAAAAAATCATCAACTGAGAATACAGTTGAGGGAAAGACTAGATTAACATTGGAAGTAGCATGTATGAAGTATGTAATTCCCCAGGTTGGTGCTAATGTCTATCAGAAAAAATGTCACTCATCAAACATCTTTCTTCTTGTTTTTCCCCTTTACTGACAAAAATCCAAAGGAATGTTTATAAACTGAATTTAAGATGGAGAAGGATTTCTGGGCAATTCCCCAATTTATTATTTTTAGAAAAGCAGTTGTTCCTCTCAATCTCACCAAGCTAGGGCAGCATGAAATCTGTTCAATAAATTACTGTTCAGACTTGGCTTTAAGCTTTCAGATTCAATAGAGATCCACCATAAACGAGGGGCTGTGACTGGTTAACACATTTGTAATTTTAGACCTCAGCTAAAGACCTCTCCTGCCAAAGTCTTTTCCTCAGTGCGTTCTTCACACAAATTTGCTTTCCTGCTCTGAACTCTGATAGACTGGGAATGATCCACTGTGACGTACATTTGCCTGGGATTTTATGACATTCTCCACCGCGATTCAGCCAGATAACACTGACTATTAAATTAAAGTGGAGAACAAGCATGGCCCACTGCAAATATGTTTAATAAAAATGTAGAATCAGATCAGCAGACTCCTATTCATTTTTTCTCAAAGGCTATCGTTGTGAAGATTAATGAGATATGTAATGATTCTACTTATAGAACAAGGATGAATAGCGAAACCTTGAGACCTTTGATCTTCACACAGCAACAATGTGGTCCCATGGCTTCCCATCATGGACCTCAACTGTTGACAAGTTGCCCATTGGTGTCCTGGCTTTATATTAAGTCAATTCTCCTTCCAAAAGACCTGTGAATTCTTTTTAGTCCATGTTGGCCTTGGGAGTCAAGCATGGCATAATCCTTCTTTCAGCAATAAAAATAAAAATAAGAAGTTACTGTTTGGAAATTGGAGTCAACAAATCACGACAAAGTCAATGCCAAGCTGAGCAGCTGCAATTCAACAACTAAATCCGAACTGTTTGGTGCCGTGTTCCTCACACAATATGTTTTATGCCTTCAATAAAGAGTCCACAACTTCAGGAAAGGAGGAAGGGAGATGAGAGGAAAGAGAAAGAGGAAAGAGGAGAGTGGAGGCGAGGAGAGGCAAATGAAGGAGAGGACAGGAGAGTAGAGGAAAGGGGAGGGAAGGGGAGGAGAGGAGAGGGTAGGGGAGGAGAGGAGAGGAGAGGAAAGGGGAGGGAAGGGGAGGAGAGGAGAGGGCAGGGGAGGAGAGGGGAGGAGAGGAGAGGAGAGTAAAGGGGAGGGAAGGGGAGGAGAGAAGAGGAGAGGAAAGGGGAGGAGAGGAGAGTAGAGGGGAGTGGAGGAGAGGAGAGGAGAGGAAAGGGGAGAGAAAGGGGAGGAGAGGAGAGGAGAGGAGAGTAGAGGGGAGGGGAGGAGAGTAGAGGGGAGGGGAGGGAAGGGGAGGAGAGGAGAGGGGTATGGGAGGGGAGGGGTAGGGGAGGGGAGGAGAGGAAAGGAGAGGGGAGGGGAGGAGATGAGAGGACAGGGGAGGAGAGGAGAGGGGAGGAGAGGAGAGGGCAGGGGAGAGGAAAGGAGAGGAAAGAAGAGGGGAGGAGAGGAGAGAAGAGGAAAGGAGAAGGGAGGGGAGAGGAGGGGAGGAGAGTAGAGGAAAGAAAAGAGAAGGAGAGAGAAGGAGAGGAACAAAGAGGGGAAGGGAGGAGAGGAAAGAAGAAAGAAAAAAGTTCTGGGAATAAAATAGCAAAAAGAAAATCAGTATGAGAAATAGTTTCTTCACATTTTTGTCAAATATTTACAACAGAAAAAAGCATGTTTGCTCCCAAAACTGAAGATTGAACACAGAAACACTGAACTACAGAAAAGCACCTTTTCCCACTGACGCTTCCTCCACACTAATCCAGCACCATGGCGGGTTCGCATCTCTCCTTGACGTGGCCCAGAGAACAAAGCCAAGGGCTTGGTACAGTGAGGCGATCTTCATTACCCCGCCAGCTCCTGCTTGTCACATCCAGGACACTCTTTGCTGTGGACACTGTTAAGCGTGTTTCTCCTCCGTTTCCCTACAGTGTTCAGAGGGTGGAGCGAGCAGATGTTGTGTGCTTGCTTCCCGCAGCCATTTCCCTCGTGGTCAGCTGAGGTGACCAGTCGACTGTCAGCACACTGAGCTCTGAATGGAGTCCCAGATGCTTTTATTAGACATGAGGTGCAGAGTCAGTTTAAGAACAGATGTTAAAGCTTGAGACCTTTGATCCTCAGATACTTCCAGCAGCTTCATGTATATTGACTGCTGACAGGTTGGTGCAAGGAACGATAAAGTAATAAGACACAGGATGGAAAATGCAGCTCTGATATTCAGCTTAAACGCCCATGTTAAAGTATTTAGTTTCTGTTAATTTAAGATGAATAAACGTTTCCAGGCCTTCGACAGGCAAATCTAGTTTTTTGATTGGTCATGACAAGTCCTGACGAGATCTATCCGGATTTTGTAGTGGGGCGAACCTCATTAGGAGTGACATTATTCTTTAAAAATATTTATGATGTTTTCGTAAAAAAATTTGACTCAACCAGCCCACCGTGACATCTCAGAACCCCCACTGAGCAAGATACATCCTTCGTTCTCAGTTCACCAACTATACTGTGCAATTAGTTTAAAGTTTAACGCAGATAATTTGTCCGAAAGAGGATAGTCACCAGCTGGTTAGTTTGGGCAGAAATGCTATGGGCTGGAGTTTAAATATAGGGTCAAATTTTCCTCTTCCTGCACCTGAGATTATTCAGTTGTCTGGACTAATACAGGAATATTGGACGGGCTCCCTCACGGTGCCCTCCCCTCCCCTCCCCACCCAGTACTCACTGGACCCAGGAGACCCAATAAGCCTGGGCACAAGAGTAGAAAAATCTGCCTGATGTACGCACTCAAACAAGGGCGCTTTTTTTTAAAGTTCAGTCTTATCTAACCCTCAGGCCTTTATTCAAGACCTGCCATAAAGAAAAGGGATTCAAAAACGTCCACGTTACTTGTCGAGTGAGGACCACCTTTCATCTTGATCCTCAGGTACGATATTTAGTCATCCTGACAGCTCGACGCCGCTTCGCTTATTCGAACCTACGGTACAAATAATTTGGCTTTGGAATTACCGTTGCCGTCTTGCAGGCTGGAATGGCGTCAGCCGCGGGTGTGTCGGAGAGACTGGCGGAAGAGACCCCGCTGACAGAGAGAGAGACAGCTGTGGAAATCCCTGAAAGGGCGGCAATTGCTTTTCTCCTGCCTCAGCCTGGAATGAAAGCTCGAGGGAACAATAAAGCAAGCTGCAGTGGCACCAGCGTTCACATTCGGGTAGCAAAGAGTGACCTCTAGAGCATCAAATACTTGTGGCCTCAAGGCACCCAGAAGCTTATGCTCCCTACAGCAAATAAAAGCATTTGGTGCAGTCTGCACCTCTTGGCTCAAAGCTGCTTAATTCAAATGATCTGATATTTCAATACTGTGCAGCACGAAATTCTTACTTCGTTCAAATTGTTGGATAATTCACATTTTTTTCAACCGCAAAGGCCTACAACAACAACTTGCATTTATATAGCACCTTTAACGTAGTAAGACATCCCAAGGAGCTTCACAGGAGCGTTATCAGACAAAAAATTGGGACAGGTGACCAGACGCCTGGTCAAAGAGGTCAGTTTTAAGGAGCGTCTTAAAGGAGGAGAGAGAGGCGGAGAGGTTTAAGGGAGGGAACCCCAGAGCTCAGGGCCCAGGCAGCTGGAGGCACGGCCGCCAATGATGGAACGAAGGAAATGAGGCACGCACAAGAGGCCAGAATTGGAGGAGCGCAGAGATCTGAGAGTGTTGCAGGGCTGGAGGTGGTTACAGAGAGAGAGAGGGGCGAGGCCATGGAGGGATTCAAACACAAAGATGAAAATTTTAAAAATTGAGGTGTTGGTGGAGCAGGAGCCAATGTAGGTCAACGAGCACAGAGGTGATGGGATGACTTTGAATCGTTAGAATTGACTAGATTGCCCTTCATGTTCGGTTATACTTTTAGTTAAAAGGCAAATGTTTCTTTGTGACAATTACTGTGACATGGAGAAAATCTGGGGGGAGAAACTGGGTATCGCCCCGTTTGGGGTGCTAACTTTTAAAAGTTGAAAAAATTAGTGGCAGGTGCTAATGTTTTTCAACTTTTGAAAACTTGGGGGTTTGCGCTCCAGGAAGGACGTGGAGGACTAAATCATGCGTTCCACTTCCGTCCTGGAGCGCAACAGGCAGCAGGCGGGGCGGTGGGTGAGCAGCGCTGAACACTGGGCCGAGCAGCACTGCCGCGGTGGAAGGCTCCTTCCCTCCCTTAAAGGGAAGGGCCATCGCTGCAGGCTCTGCAAGGGCAATACTTACCTGGGCCCCAACGGCAGCCGTGATCCGGCCCGATCCGCCCGATGCACTGCGGCAGAGTGCCGGGCTGATCGAGCGCCGGCGAAGAAAACAGGAAACAAAACCAGAAAGAGCATTTCACAATTTATTTTTACTTACCTCGGCCACTTCGCCTTTAAGTATCGCCCCCCCCCGAAGCGCCCGGCCTCTCAATCAACGCCTCCTGCAGCTGCCGGTGTTTTCGCCCAGCGATGCTGCAGGGGGCAGAACCGAAGTTCGGGTCCGGGGGGGCGATGCGCACGGCGATGACGTCACGATCTCCGGACGCAGGGGATCGGGGGCGCAACGCCAATCCGCCGCCGCAAACCTCCCGCCGAATATAGCGGGAGTCGATCTTCTCGCCGCGCCCGGTCGGTAAGTGCTTCGTGCCCCGTTATCGCCCCCCGGAGGCGCTAACGGGAGGTGCTGAGAAGGCCAATTTCTAGCCCCTGATGTTTTATCACAGATTATTTTACGTCAAAAGGTGATTCAGTTATTGGACTGCAATGCTGGAACTCAGTGCTGTGGTTATCTGATAACAGATACTCTGTTCAAGAAAAACACTGAGAATGGGTTCTAATAATTTGTACACAGATGCTGTCTGGGTTATAGGACAGGCGCCACCTATACTCTGCTATAGAGAACAGGCTGCAATATTATAAAGGTAGTCATAGAAATCTGTTAAGTGTGCCCGGAATTCTAAAGCTAATATTTTTATTTAAGGCGTGTCATTTTTTCATTCTCTCAGGATAAATGAACAACAGGTGCCGTGGCCTCAGTTTTAAAGTGATGCGTTTGACTGCCAACTCACTTACCGCATCATTAATGAAAAATATCTGTCGGCATTTGGAAATGATTTCTGACAATTACGCTTCCTCCCCAAATAAAACAGATCATGAAAGTGCCAGACAATAAGTAAAGTAAAAAGTTCAAAAAGTTGCTTCTCATTATTCCTATTTTTCCTCTTTTCCCCCCCACCCCGTCTGTTCCTCTTCCTGCACTTAGAAATGGGACGGGTCCTAACTTAAATATTGCTCCATGCTACAGCTGCCTAGTGCTGGTTTGTTTTGTGGAGCAAGACAAATGGAGTGTGAGTTTTCCCTGATATAAACCCCTCCTTTCGTGCATATCTCTGGGGCATGTACCCCGTACCTATTAAACCTCATGTTCACATTTCATCATAAATTCAGATTTACAGCTTTGCACGTGCATCAACTAAACCAAACACGGAGTTACTAAAGATACAAAGGTCATTCACTGAGTGCTGCAGGCGATCCAAACTTGCTGTCCTGGGACAATGTTGGGTGGGATGTTACGTCACTCTGCTTTTCATATGATTGTGCCCGAACCACATCTCCCACCCGCAGGTGGAGGGGGGGGGGGGGGGATATTCCAACCGCTGGGTGGGGGCTGAGGGGAATATTCCAACTGCTGGTGGGGGGTGGAGGGGAGTATTCCAGAAATGCCGACACAATAAATCTCTGCTGAAAATGCTGTTTTGTTTGGACTGTGTTTAAGGTGCTTCTGATTGGAACTGAGATCTGCAAAGGCCATTTGTTTTTCATCCCGGAGGCAGTGCGGTTCGCAGCCCTTTGTCCTGCATTTTTTTGCATGGCTGGAATCTGATTTTCTACAGTCAGAAAAAATTGCCAGCTTTTAAAAAATCTTTTCCTGGCAGTCTGTATAACCCCAGTAATATCCTCCTGTGGGTCTGAGGCCGGTGAGAAGGAGGCTTAGCTTTGTTTGGTGAGGATGGAATATTGCGGGATAGGCTGGACTGTCAGCGCGATCCGCACAGACCACAGAACACTAATCGAGGACAGATGCTTTCACTCTGTGCTATGAAGTCATTGCCTGCTGCACCAGCTCGGGGAAGGGCTTTGTTTAGTTAGACTAAAGCTGGCCAATTCCGCCGGCTTACTACACTTCCTCTGCTTTGCCCTCCCTCAGTCCCGAATACAGATCTGCCTGAGGGGTCGATGAAAGCGACAGTAACTGTATTTCCCCAAAGACTTTCAGCTCGTTAGTCTGAATGCAGATAGGGGAAATTCTAGATGTGAAAGTCACTACACAGTTTTCTTTGTTTCAAATAAAACCGCTCACAAATTCCTATTTGTTGTCGGGGTTTTCCTGGGCTCGCTCATTCGACAGACTTGCTGAGGATATGATTTATTTTCTGTAAAGATGTCAAAGTCGTTTATGGAACTTGTGCCTTTTATTAAAAAAACAGTTTACTGGGGTACATAGGAACAGGAGGAGGCTATTCAGCCCCTCGAGCCTGTTCCGCCATTCAATCAGATCATGGCTGATCTGTATTTTAACTCCATCCACCTGCTTCGGTTCCATAACCCTTACCCAACAAAAACCTGTCAATCTCAGTTCTTAAATTTTCAATTGACCCCCCCCAGCCTCAACAGCTTTTTGTGGGAGAGAGTTCCTGATTTTCACTACCCTTTGTGTGAAGAAGTGCTTCCTGACATCACCCCTCAACGGCCTAGCTCTAATTTTAAGATCATGCCCCCTTGGTTACGGCCTGTCCTTGGTTGTATAACCGACGTTGTGCCAACAGACCCTGGGGTGGCACGACATTGGGCCTCGGGCTGAACTGACATTATTTCCAAGAGCTTCCCCCACCCCCGTGGTCCCTCTCCTCGCAGCTCACACAACAAGCGTTATTCTCGGCCCCACCAGCAGCGGCTCAGAGTAAGTCTTGCTGCAAGATGTGGTTGGGAAATGGGAAGGGGGGTGGGGTGGGGTGGAAGGAGGCAATGCGAGGACTGTGCAGTCAGGGGAGCACCTTTGCTTCTCCTGGCCTCACAAAGATCATTTGAAACCTAGTTTTCCAGATCCTCTTCAGCAACATTGCCAGTTGAAACTAGTCGGAGAGGGGATGGTACAACCAGTTCTGTCCTAAAATGGCAATTAAGGTCCGATGTACATCATAGGCCCCCATTTTGCATATTAGTAGGGGCCTATCCTTCTACTGCCCCACTCTCTCCCCATAGCCCTGTGTCAATCCCAAACTAATCCCACTGCCCCACTCTCTCCCCATAGCCCTGTGTCAATCCCAAACTAATCCCACTGCCCTGTCTCTCCTCATAGCCATGTGTTAACCCAAAACTAATCCCACTGCCCCGCTCTCTCCCCATAGCCCTGTGTCAATCCCAAACTAATCCCACTGCCCCGCTCTCTCCCCATAGCCCTGTGTCAATCCCAAACTAATCCCACTGCCCTGCTCTCTCCCCATAGCCCTGTGTCAATCCCAAACTAATCCCACTGCCCCGCTCTCTCCCCATAGCCCTGTATCAATCCAAAACTACTCCCACTGTCCCGTTATCTACCCATAACCCTGTATCAATCCCAAACTAATCACACTGCCTCATTCTCTCCCCATTTCCCTGTATGAATCCTAAACTAATCTCACTGCCCCGGTCTCTCCCCATAGTCCTGCATCAATCCAAAACTAATCCCACTGTCCTGTCTCTCCTCATAGCCCTTTATCAACCCCAAACTAATCCCACTGTCCCACTTTCTCCCAGTAGGCCTGTATCAATCCAACACTAATCCCACTGTCCCACTTTCTCCCAGTAGGCCTGTTTCAATCCCAAACCAATCCCACTCTCCTGCTCTCTACCCATAGCCATGTATCAATCCCAAACTAATCCCACTGCCTCGTTCTCTCCCCATTTCCCTGTACGAATCCTAAACTAATCTCACTGCCCCGGTCTCTCCCCATAGTCCTGTATCTTCCTCTGCTTCAAAATATTTATCTAACTTTCTCTTAAACGATGGAATAGTTTCTGCCCCCACCATTCCCTTTTGACAAAGTATTCAATGTTCCACCGACCCTCAGTGTAAAGAAAGTGCTCCAAACATCTCTCCTCACTCTCTTAGTGAAATTTTAAATTCAAGACTTTTCACATTGACACCCCAACCAGAGGAAAAAGTATTTCCCAGTTCACCGTATCAAACCCCTTCAGAATGTTTAAAGCTTCTATTAAATCTCTTCTGAGTCTACTCTGCTCCGGTGCAAACAGTCCCAGTAACTGAGGTCTCTGCTCATAATTATATTCACAGATTGTCCTGTGTAGGTTTGTATTTAAAAATCTACTAAAATCTTCCAGGTAATGATAATCAAGCAAATGAGTCAAACCATTATTTTTATATGTGGAATGGAACTGTGGAATGTTCTTAGTAATGAAATACTTAAGCGCCTTAATTTTTTTAAAGCTACGGTACCACATAAGCATAAGTTTCAAATCATTAAGCATTTAAAAGTAATTGTTGCCTTTTGGAGTTCCACTGGCAGCATTTATCATACAGTACCTTAACAAATACGATGGCGTAGAAATTCATTTGCGTAGCGCCTGTGACAGGCGAGCACTGAAGGATCATGGCGTGTGACATGCACGCACTCATTCCGCGTCAGTCGTGTGCCGCACGCCATATTGGTCGGGGCATCCTGTAGTTGTCCTGGGCGCCTGCCTGAAGCAGGCGTTGGGCCCATTGCCTGCGTAAATCGGGGGGCGCTAACACCCGTTTCAGTCCCTCCCCCCATCTGTTTGCGAGTGAGCTACGGCACGCACCGTGCACACTGCGATCAGTTTCTCAGGCGCACAGCAGCCAAACCAGCGGTCTCATCTTTCGGATGAGACAGTAAACCGAGGCCTTGTCTGCCCTCTCAGGTGGACGTAAAAGAACCCACGGCACTATTTGAAGAAGAGCAGGGTGAGTTCTCCCCGGTGTCCTGGCCAATATTTGTCGCTCAACCAACATCGAAAACGGATGATCTGGTCATTATCTCATTGCTGTTTGTGGGAGCTTGCTGTGCGCAAATTGGCTGCCATGTTTCCTACATTACAAGTGACTACACTTCAAAAGTAAAAGTAATTCATTGGCTGCAAAGAGCTCTGGGCCGTCCTGAGGTCATGAAAGGCGCTATAGAAATGCAAGTTCTTTCTCTCTTTCTTTCTTCAGGGGGACTACTGGGGGCTGCCACCAAGACGGTAAGTAAAGATTCTTTAAACTTATCTGAATGTGGAGGCAGGTCGAACAGGTGTGATACCCCCGGCTCACCATTATAACTGCGGGCTGCTGGCAGCCGCCACTTCCCCCCCGCAAACCCCACCCCCCCTCAACCCCCACTGATGTACCTGCTCCCCCCCACCCCCCCTGTAACTGCCGAGCATAGGAACATAGGAACAGGAGGAGGCCATTCAGCCCCTCGAGCCTGTTCCACTATTCAATTAGATCATGATGCGGAGATGCCGGTGTTGGACTGGGGTGGACAAAAATGAGAAGTCGCACAACACCAGGTTATAGTCCAACAGATTTATTTAAAATGACAAGCTTTCGGAGCTGTTGCCCCTTCGTCAGGTAGAGTTACAATGAGGGAATCTACAATACATCACAGTATATAAACACCAAAAGCAATGTGTCTGCAGAGATACAATCTTTCAGGGAGGCCTTACATCAAAGACACACCAGAGCACAGCCAAGACAATGAGATGTGTCACAGGGGGTCCAACGTGTCAAATCCTGCTGTCTGCAGTTGAGCTTTTAACTTTTTTTTTTGGGTTGCCCCTGGAGCCAGCTCCGCCATTCAATTAGATCATGGCTGATCTGTACCTCAACTCCATTTACCCGCCTTTGCTCCATCTCCCTTGATACCCTTACCCAACTAAAATCTATCGCTCTCAGTCTTGAAAGCTTGAATTGACCCCTAGCGTCCACATCCTTTTGGGGAAGAGAATTCCAGGGTTCTACTACCCTTTATGTGAAAGAATGCTTGCTGAGTTTACTCCTGAATGGCCTAGCTCTAATTTGAAGATTATGTCCTCTTGTTCTGGATTCCCCACCAGAGGAAATTGTTTCTCTTTATCTACTCTATCGAATCTTTTTTATCATTTGAAACACGTCGATTAGATTACCACACAATCTTCTAAACTTAAGGGAGTACAAGTCCAGTCTGTGCAACCTGTCCTCATAAGTTAACCCTTTAAGCACCGGTATCATTCTGGTGAATCTGTGCTGCACTCCCTCCCAGGCCAGTATATCCTTCCTGAGGTACGGTGCCCAGAACTGAATGCAGTATACCAGATGGGGTCAAACCAGAGCTTTCTTTAACTTCCTATAACATAACTTCCATCCCTTTGTATTGCAACCCCCTTGAGACAAAGGTCAACATATCATCAGCCTTTTTGATTGATTTTTGTATCTGTCCACTGGCTTTTAATGATTTGTGTACCTGGACATCCAAATCTCTTTGCTCCTCCACAACTCTTAGTCTCTCACCATTTAGAAAATACTGTTTTTCTTGGATCCAAAGTGGGTGACCTCACACTTCCCCACATTGAACTCCATTTGCCACAGTTTTGCCCACTCACTCAATCTGTCTATATCCCTCCCATCTGCACTACTTACTGTGCCTCCCAACTTAGTATCATCTGCAAAGTTTGAAATGCAATTCTCTCGTCCCTCATCCAAGTCATTTGCTGGTTTCGGGAGAAGGAAGTGAAGGTTCTGAGGAAGCGTGACAGGGAGCTAGGTGCAATTATGTGAGGTGGTCTTGCCACACCCTAATTTACTCAGCCCCCTCCATACCTGTCCAGACATGTCTGGGGAGATCTGCCTGGGCCACCCTTGCCTCACCAGGGGAGGTAGTTGCACAAATATGAGCTGGCCCTTCGAGCAAGTTCAGGATTGGGCCTGCTCCGCCATTGGCTGTCAAGCTGACCTCACTGCCTGCTATCTGGCACTCCGCAGATCACCTGAGCTGGGTGCCTGGGTGGGATTGACGCAGTGTTGTCCTGACAGACAGCTCCATCATCAGTGGCAACCCCCCGTCAGTCTGGCTGTCTCAAGCGGACCTCCCAGCATGTTGAAACTTGACAATAGCACATTGGTACCCATTGTGTCTTTAGTACCAGTCAGCACTGTTTCCCTTAAGCTGCCGTGGCTGCCCAGTGCTCTATAGGTCCCAGGCAGTCGACTCACTGGCTTTTAAATGGAAAAACTGCACATGCACGGAATTTTGAAAGGGCCGCGCGGCCCCCCCCAAATTAGAGGGAACATTGCCAGTCAGTGCTTGGAACCTTAGTCATTGCAAATGGAGTGGCGACTCTCTCCACGATGCTCTGCAGGTCTTATATTCACTCAAACGTCACAACACAGATGCAGCTGCCTCAGTAATCACCATCAGATTTTGCAACAGCAACAACTTGCATTTATATAGCGCCTTTAATGTAGTAAAACGTCCCAAGGTGCTTCACAGGAGCGATATCAAACAACATTTTCACTAAGCCACATAAGCAGACATTAGGACAGATGATCAAAAGCTTGGGTCAAAGAGATAGGTTTTGAAGAGCGTCTTGAAGGAGGAGAGGTGGAGATGCAGAGAGGATTAGGGAGGGAACTCCATAGTTTAGGGTCTAGGCAGCTGAAGGCATGGCTGTCAATGGTGGAGTGAAGGAAATCAGGAATGCACAAGAGGCCAGAATTGCAGAAACACAGAGTTCTCAGTGGGTTCTGGGGCTGGAGGAGGTTACAGAGATAGGGAGGGTGAGGCCCTGGAGAGATTTGAACAAAAGGATGAGAATTTTAAATTTGAGGCATTACTGTGAAGGGATAATTACTAGTCCTAGCCCTTTTCAGGCTACCCCAGATCAGGCGTATTCCCCAGACGTTCACCTTCAACTAAAGTTAGAGATAGCTGAATCCTAGAGACGCTTAATTGGGTCTAAAGGTCAGACTATCTCTCTCTAAAGGAAAGGAACGACTTGAAGATGTTACCGTCCTCCAGATAGCACTTTTAATAAGTTTAACTAGACTGTAACCTTCCGGATATTATGAGGGTCTGGAACCCCCCCCCCCCCAGAATCCTGCAACTCCTTACAAAAGAGTGTACAGAAATTGAGTTTGCGAGTTTGATACAGAAATACTATGTGAGACAATTCTAAAACTAACAGTTGTTGATTCAATCGCAACTTTAACAGTTCAAAATACAAAGAGCTTACATTTCTTATCAGAGATCCTTATTCTCAAATCTTAACTTCATTACATTTCCACTCTTCTACTTATTCTTAATCCAGAATATCCACCAAAATCAAATAAAAGTACCTTTTGATCCCCGAGACTCAAGAGTTAAAAACTTACAGAGCCTGCCTCTGAAGTTGAGAATCGCTTTGCCCCTTCCAGCGACTTCTGACTTCCTATCTGAAAGCTCCATATTTTAATCACTTTTTGCAGTGGTATATTCTTTGAAGTTTTCTGCTGATGTAAGCTAATTATCTCCAGTCATCTTTCTGTTGACTTCTTTCTATTCTTACTGTCAGTTCAGCTGTTAACTTGCAGAATTCAGTCTCTATCTTTAGGTGTTCGAAACTTATCATAAAAAACAATTTGACAGTAGTTTTCTATTTGATGCCATTCTTACGAAGGTCTTCCATTCAATTCTCAAACCACCCCAGCTGCTCGCAAGCCAGACTTCACGTCTCCCAACTGTTCCAAGTTCAATACATAAACAATGTGATTGCTTGGTGCATCTATTGATGTAATATTTACAAAGTCTTCTGTTTGTACCTTTTACTATATGTAAATCAAAAACACTTCAACTGAGTACTTGATTGTTTCCCCAGCCATCTTAGTTGGTTATATTACAAACTTATGTTTCCTGTCTTTCATTTGATGTTACTTTTATAAAGACACATGGTTTTTTAATGTTCTGTGTTTCTGTTCGAAGTGTTAGTTTTTAACACTTTAAACTGGGTATAGCTATTGTGTTGGTTCCAAACTGCAGACTTCTTGGAACCTACAACCCTGCTGCTTCAACAGGACCATTGTTTCAGTGTCAATAACCAATTCCCATTTCAAAAGCTTGTATGGTGTTTACAGCTTTGTGACTCATCTTATCTCAGAAGCCTATATTTACAGCTTTGTGTCATTGAGGCTTTTAGATTTTTAAACCCAGTTTGTCATATTTTAATAAAGTCAGAATTCTGTTCATAGGGTGGTGTATTTTTCTGAAATATGGCTCATTCCTTTACAACTGGACCGGGAGCCAATGTAGGTCAGCAAGCACAGGTGATGTGTGCTGGGTGAACGGGACTTGGTGTGAGTTAGGAAACAGGCACCAGAGTTTTGGATGAGCTGAAGTTCATGGAGGGTGGAAGATGGGAGACTGGCCAGGAGAGCATTGGAATAGTCGAGTCTGGAGGTAACAACAGCATGGATGAGGGTTTCAGCAGCAGCTGAGCTGAGGCAGGGGCAGAGACGGGTGATATTACGGAGGTAGAAGTAGGCAGTCTTTGTGGTGGGGAGGATGTGGGGTCGGACGCTCAGCTCAGGGTCAAATAGGATGCCAAGGTTGAGAACACTCTCAAACAGTGGCCAGGGAGGGAGATGGAATCAGTGGTTATGGAACGGAGTTTGTGGCAGGGATTGAAGCAATGGCTTCGGTCTTCCCAAAATTTAATTGGAGGAAATTTCAGCTCAAAAATATTGGATGTCGGCAAGCAGCGTGACAAAACAAAGGCAGTGATTGGGTCAAGAGAGTTGGTGGTGAGGTACAGCTGGGTGTTGTCAGCATACATGTGGAATCTGACATTGTGTTTTCAGATGATGCTCCTAGGGGCAGCATATAGATGAGAAATAGGAGGGGGCCAAGGATAGATCCTTGGAGGACTCCAGAGGTTGCTGTGGGGAAACAGGATGTTGGCCCGCCCTCAAATGATTGTATGAAATGTTCAGATATTCGATTTAATTTGGAGGTCCCACTCCCTGGAATCAGTAGCTGAAGGAGGACTCAAGCTGGGCCTCTGGCCAGCAGCTTTATGCTCCTCCACTACTTGCTCATTGTCACTCATGAAAGTCACCCACGATTTCCTCCTGTAACTCAATAGTGGGACCCTCTGGAATGGATGCATCAGTGCTGGTCCTTGCAAATGCTGAAGTGGGTGATGCAGGGCAAGGTTTTGAAGTGCTGGGAACAGGGTCGACATTGGCCTCAGGGCTCTCCTCCTTATAGGCACTGATAGAATCAGAAGAGGAACCTATGGTAGAGTGTTGTCAGTAAGATACTCTTTAACCAGAGCTTACGTGGCAAGATATTAGGCCCTATTCCCTGCTGCCCATACCCCTGACTAGGCACAAGTTGGGCAGCGTGCACCAAAGTCTGATGGGACCTGAGCATGTCTGTAATTGTGAGGTCAAAGGACTATCATGGCCTTAATGTTCTCACCGAGGCCTGCAGCAGGGGTATGGCCACTAGCTCAAGTCCCGATGATCTTCCTGCTGATCCTGCCCAAAAAACCTTACCTGATGGGAGGCTTTGACGAGGTTACTGACGGCTAATTCGCCGATCGTCCAATATAGATACGAACTTCTAAGACACACTTTCAGTGGCCATCTGGCATTTGGGCCTCTGCCAGGCCTCTGCTGGGGTGCAATAGGAGGGAAGTCTGCCCCATTGTGGTAGCACCCTTGCCTCTGAGTCAAAGGGTCGTGGGTTCAAGCCCCATTCCATGACTTGAGCACATAATCCAGGCTGACAGTTCAGTACAGTACTGAGGGAGTGCTGGGAGGGGTGTTAGTGGGGGCGTGTGGAAAGAACAAAAGGGAAGGTCTGTGATAGGGTGGAAGGCAGGAGTGATTAAATGACAAAAGGGAAACTTTTTCCAGTTCTGACGAAGGGTCATCGACCTGAAATGTTAACTCTGTTTCTCTCTCTACAGATGCTGCCTGACCTGCTGAGTATTTCCAGCATTTTCTGTTTTTATTTCAGATTTCCAGCATCCGCAGTATTTTGCTTTTGTAAAAGTTCTTCCATATCTGCTCCCCTGATCTATGAACTCATGGACTCAATCGGCTACATCCACTTAGGTATTTTGAACTTATCTTCTGTTAGGAGTTATGGTAAACTTTTATAAATCACTGTTTAGGCCTCAGCTTTCAATTCTGGGCACCGCACTTTAGGAAGGATGTCAAGGCCTTGGAGAGGGTGCAGGGGAGATTTATGTGAATGGTTCCAGGGATGACGGACTTCAGCTATGTGGCGAGACTGGAGAAGCAGGGATTGTTCTCCTCAGAGCAGAGAAGGTTAAGGGGAGGTTTAATAGAGGCGCTCAAAATTATGAAGGATTTTGATCGAGTAGAGAGTGAGAAACTGTTTCCAGTGGCAGAAGGACACAGATTTAAGATAATTGGCAAAAGAACCAGAGGCGACATGAGGAGACATTTTTTTACTCAGCGAGTTGTTATGATCTGGAATGCGCTGCCTGAAAGGGTGGTGGAAACAGATCCAATGGCAACTTTCAAAAGGGAATTGATCATATATTTGAAAAGCAAAATTTTGCAGGGCTATGGGGAAAGAGCTGGGGAGTGGGACTAATTGGACAGCTCTTGCAAAGAGCCGGCACAGGCATAGTGGGCCGAATGGCCTCCTTCTGTGCTGTAAGATGTGATTCGAGGAGGGTGCCCCTGCTCCAGAGAGGACAACCTTTCTTTGTACCATCTCCAGTGTTGTGTCCTGAGAAGGAGGAGCCCTCACCTTGCCCTGCTGTGCTGCCTCCAAGATTCCAAGTGATAACAGGAAAACCTTCGGCTAGAAATTCATGGCCGCCACCAGAGTTGCTGGTTAACGCCCGCTGAAAATCGACGCAGCGATACCCGAGAAAAATTCGTGCTGGGGGCTAAAGGTATTTAGCCCAGCACTAACTGACTGTGTAACGCCCTGCTGGTGGTGTTAGTGCAGGCCTGGGAGTCGAAGTTCCCGTCCTGAAGCGGCGTTCCGCTTCTAACAGCCTGTGGGAGCGAGGCTGTGGAGTTCGCAAGGAATTGTGGGCAATTAAAAGGGCTACAAATTAAAGGGGCAATGCGCTCAGAACTAATAAAAATTAAAATGAAGTTAAAAAAATGCAGCTTTCAGCCCTTACTCCCTTTAAAAAAAAATTAACATTAAAAGAATTCCCAAATGGGAGTCTTCAGCGCTTAAAGCTGAATTCCCTTCCCAGCCTCAAAAAATGATAAAAGTGCTTCAGCACTAACACAAATGGCTCTGCAAGACAGGGAAAGGGCACTGAGGGTCTCACACGCAGCACTCCAGCTTTGTGCAGGGGGTCAACACTGCAAGAGAGGTCCTCTACCCACAGGGGCCAGGAGGCCCTCCAGAAAGAAGGATGTGGGACCACATCACCGAGGCCGTCACTGCCAGCAGTGTCGTCCCCACCACCTGGCTCCTGTACCCAAAGAAGCTCCATGACCTCAGACCACTGGTCAAGGTCAGTGAATGCATCTTCAAAAGCTATCTCCTACCAACTGCATCTCTGGCCTCAAACACTGCTCAATGCATGACTGCCGCCCCCCGATCACTCACCTACCAACAATCTGTACCAATCATGAGGCGCATCTCCCATTCTTATCCTCATCTCACCCCCTTGGAGGAGACGGTGCTGGCGATTCTTGGCAGGGGCATGGCTGAGCCCTTGGCCAGTGGCGAGGCAGAAAGGATACAAGATGCTGTTATCCTCATATGTTATCCTCCTTCTGGCATGCACCACTTGCTTTCCCACCCTTCCCTCACCACAACACCACCCTTGTGCCTTCCTCATTTCACACACCCAAGAAATGTAGCCTGCCCAGCCAGTGGTTGACCAAGAAGAGGGAGTGGAGAATGATGAAGAACAAGAAGAAACACCATCACTTGATTTGACACTCCCAGCCACCAGCTCCTCAAGGTCAACCAGCAAGGCCATTTGCAGCCTTCCTGGGGTAGCACTGCGTGATATCAGTAGGATAGGCAAAGGCACACATAAAACAGTCACTAAGAGAATGAATATGGGTGACGAATTAATTTCTCGATGTCATATTGGATGGATAGACATATATAGGTGGATTGGAAAGTTTGCATTGTGGTGACATTTATTTCAGCATTGTGGCCAAGAGGATGCTGTGATGGTCAGTAACAGAGGGAAGGTAAGGTGTGGGGCTAATGTTGAAAGGGGAATTGAGGTTGTGGTCACTGGGACCGCAGGCGGATGATTCCATCCCAGATATTCCGATCAGAAAGGGGCTGTCTGGGTTCCATCCTTCCTTCTGCTTCCTCCTCTTTTGCTTCTTCCTCTTCTGCGTCTTCCTCTTCCCTCTGTGAGCGGATGCTGTAAATCTGAAATGACAGCATAAAATGCTGGAAATACTCAGCAAGTCAGGCAGCATCTCAACCTGAGATGTGAACTCTGTTTCTCTCTCCACGGATGTTGCCTGACCTGCTGAGTAATTGCAGCATTTTCTGTCTTCTCAGAGGCCTTCCTTTACCATCTTAGGCCTTGCAAGCATCCAGCAGCACTCCTTACACACTTAAAAAACTTTTAACATCTATTGCAGCAAGCCACTCCTTCAGTAAAATCCAAAAAACCCAGTCCAAAAGCTTAAATGGAAACTTAACTGAAAGATGTGTGTGTCCCTTTAAGAGGTGCTGACAGCGGGCTGGATTTTCATTGACCCGTGGAGTCGGGTTTGGAGGCGTGTGGGGGGTTAAAATTGCAGATTCGGGGGTCCCGACCCCATCCCGCCCCCAACCCGCCTCCATGCCAGTTTCGCTGGAGGCGGGTACCCGACCTGTGCTGGGACCCGCCTCCCTGAGGCGGGAAGGGGATTAGTGACAATTAACTGCCTGTTAACAGGTAGTTAACAGGCAGTTTTTTGCCTAATCCCTATTTTAATGGCTGAAATGTGGGCTTCCTGACAGGTCCGAACCACGCCGTTTTAGCGAGGTGGACCGTGGGTCTGCAGGGGTTGGAGGGGTCGATATGTCCGGTGGGCAGGTGAGTGATGGGTGCATGTGTGCAGAGGTAAGTGTGTAAGGTAAGTGTAAAGTGTGGGAAAAAGTTTTACTTACCTTAACTTCCTCCTGCAGGTGTCAGCTCTTCAGGTCTCGGGAGTCAGAAATCTCACCAGCACAGAAAGCACAATGGCTGTGGTGCTGTCAAAAACTTCAGCCTCTGTTTTCTGTGCTGGAATGATTTCTAACTCAGCCTGAGAGGAAGGACTCAAGTTAGAAGACAGATTGTCAGTGTTTGACAGCTTCACAGAGCTGTCAAACGCTGATATTTCATCTGTCAAAAGCTCTTGACAGATGAAATGTCAATCTGTGACGTCACCTGTTGCCGGGTGGCCCTTAATTGGCCTGCTGAGCCCACTGGGCGGGCTAAACAAGGTCAATCAAGTGGGACGCAAACTTTGCCGATGCGCTACTTTTAGTGCCCCGAAAAAGTTGGTAAATTCAATGGTAGCGCCCCAAGCAGGAGGCGGGGCACTACTGGAAGTGCTCCCCCTCCCTCTTGGGGCACTCTAATTGAATATCGCGGCGCTACGTGCAGCAGTGCCACGCGCGTCGGCACGTAGCACCGCGGTATTACAGGCCTCCCTCCCCTGATTAAAGGGGAGGGGCCTAGCGCAGCGCGCACCGGGGCCCTGCTGGACCACCGGGGAGCGGGGGTGCCAGGGAAAACAGCCCGGCACTCAAGAGGAGCGCCGGGCTGACCGATCGTGGCCGGCACCCCGCAGGAGGAGGCGAGAGGGGGCAGGTGCTGGCAGGCGGCCCAAAAAAAACCGGCCGCCCGGCACGTGCCCTTTAATTTGCGCCACCGCGGCTGCAAACACGGCACCCTGACCCTGTCGGACATATCGTCTGGTGGTAGGTCATGCGGCGCAACCGAAGTTTTCAGCTGGAGTGCGAGTGGGGCGCTGCGCATGGCGATGACGTCATTGTCGGAGGCGCAGCGCCGCGGGGTGCTATCGGTTACCGCCGCCGCTAACCTCCCGCTGAATTTCACGGGAGGTGTCAGCGGCGCCGCGCCCGGGCGTTAGGAGCTTTGCGCTAACGGGAGGCGCAAAGCAACCCAATTTTTCCCCTATGATTCTAGGTCATTGTAAATAGCAATTAGTGTGTTATATCATTTTTTTAGTGATACATTGGAGGTCATTTTAACCCAACCCTCCCAGTGGAAAACTGACAAGATCGCATCCACCACCCGTTTTCTACCCTGCCCTATTTTACATTCCATTGACTCAGTGCAGAGTCAGTTGAGATGGGGATAAAACGAGCAGCCATTTCGACGCTGCCAGTCTCCTGCTGGGCGGGTTAGCCCCCAGTGTGAGTAAATCTGGATGCTACACAGAGAGAGAGCTACAGCCCACCTTAAACTCACCACGTTAGAGATGAAGAGGGGGAAGAATTCCTCTGGACTCCACTTGAATTGAAATTGTAAACCCATTTGTTTCTAATACAGTTCTGATATCACTGCACATGGCAACGAGAGTCATTCTCCCATCCCTTGCTCTCCGCTGAGATATTCGGGAGATATTTTGTAGCAAAAGCAATAAAGCTTCTTCTGAAGGAGGGTAAAAGGTAGCCAATTTGCACACAGTGAGATCCCACAAACAGCAGTGAGATAATGACCAGATAATCTGTTTTTAGGTGCTATTTGAGGGATAAATATTGGGCAGGACATCGGGAAGAACTCCCCTGCTCTTCTTTGAAATAGTGACATGGGATCTTTAACATCCACCTGAGAGGGAAGACAAGACCTTAAGGTCTCATCCAAAAGACTGCACCTCTGACAGTGCAACACTCCCTCAGCACTGCACTGGAGTGTCAGCCTAGATTTTGTGCTCAAGTCCCTGGAGTGGGACTATGCACCCACAACCTTCTGACTCAGAGGTGAGAGTGTTACCCACTGAGCCATGGCTGACACTGCTTTTGTGTGAGACTGCCAAACAGGCTGTGCGGCCTATCTCCACATCAGATTAACCATGAATTACGAGAGAACTAAAAGTTAAATAATGCTCTGCCAAAGCCGTCAACCCCGCTGCCATACGTTATCAATTTGTTGAGTGCTCCATCATAGCATTTTCTCTTTGATTAAATGTAATTTAAAATTACAGTTTGTTTTACGACCTTTCTGTTTGTTTCTATTTAAACAGGCTTGGTGTTGTAATAAAATAGCTTGGCTGCTTTTCGCTGCTGTATTCCTATAAAACTTACTAAATACCAGTGTGCATCTAACCAGTGAATGAAGCTGTTCCGAGAACCCTATTAAACCCTGATAAATACTCACTAAGAGGCACCTTTTATATTAACCCACTAATTGGTAACTTGCTGCCCTCATGATGTCTCAGAACACCCGATTCAACAATGCTGTAAACGAAAAAGTTAGAAAGAACTTGCATTTATATAGCGTCTTTCACAACCTCATGATGTCCCAGAGCATTTTACAGCCAATTAAATACTTCTTTGAAGTGTAGTCACTGTTGTAATGTAGGAAACGCACAGCAAGATCCCACAAACAACAATGAGATAAATAACCAGATAATCTGTTTTTTTAGTGATGTTGGTTGAGGGATAAACATTGGCCAGGACACCGGGGAAAACTCCCCCCTGGCTCTTCTTCGAAATAGTGCCACGGGATCTTTTTGCGTCCACCTGAGAGAGCAGACGGGGCCTCGGTTTAACGTCTTATCTGTTCCTGGGCTACAGTGCTGAGGGGTAGGATCTGCAAATGCTTAGTCTTTGGGCGCGATCTTACCTTTCGGTGCGAGTTGGGAGCGGGTCAGCTGACTTGCGGGTTCCGATCCCACCCCCAACGACGCCCGACGCTATTTTACGTCAATTGTCCTGGTTAAGCCCGCCCTGCGGGCTTGCCGGCCAATTAAGAGAAAGCTGGTGTCAGATGACGTCAGTTAATGGCGCATCATCTGCCGGTTTCCTTAAAGGGGACACGCTCATTTTTTTTTGACAGATGATTTTTCAGTGTATGACAGCATTGAGGTGCTGCAAACACTGCCAATCAGTGTACAAAGGTGAGCCCTTGCACCCAGGCTCTCCAGAGACTCTCTCCTTAGGATAAAACAGATGGCAGCTGCAGGTGAGGTTACAGAAGCGATCTGTCACTGGTGAGAGAGGCTCTCCCAATGAGGTGGGACTACACAAACACTTCAAACCTTATTACCTACAGAAAAGTCTAAATACATTAAAAATGATTTTCCCAGCATTTTCTTACCTCTGAAACTCACCAGTGCACCATTGGATCCTTCAAACCACCTCTACAGCTGTCATCAATGCACAAACATTACAGTAGACTCACAGCACGCCACACTTACCCTGGCATGGTGTCCGGACATCGGGAAGCCCACAGTCAACCTGGCAAAATTGAAAAAAGCCTCTTAAGTGCCTGTTAACTACCTGTTAACAGGCAGTTAAGTGCCTATAATCCTCTTCCCGTTGCTAGGTGTCGGGTGCCTAGGCAAATCAGTGACCCGACACTTGGGAAGATTGTATGGAGTCGGGTAGACAGCAGGTTCGGGACCCTGTCAATCTTTGCAATTTTGCCAGCAGTCCCACCTCCAAACCCGCCCCCTGAGCACCGGCAAAATTCCCCACTTTATATTTGCTTAAAGTATTTACTTTGGGTTGTGAGGGTCATTACAGGAAATGAAATATAAACGGTAGTTTTAAATAATGGTTATGATGGGGCAGCGGTTATGTTACTGCACTAATAATCCAGAGAAGGTGAGTTCATAATCCCACCATGTCAGGAGCTTGTATCAGTAAAAGTGACCATGGGCTGGATTTTGATACTGGGGCGGGTTAGGGTCGTGTCATCCACTTTTCGTGTTATCCACCCGACTGCAATTGGATGTGGGAGATTGATGCAATTTTCACCTAATTGGGCAATTGAGTTCCAGCATGTGGGAACCCATGAACCAATTAGTGTTTTCAGTCTGAAAGTCGCCTCTGATGATGTCATCATTGCTGCTGCATTGAAGGTCTTCAGAGACTGCCTGGCCTTTGCTGTGAGAGGACCTGGATGCAAAATGAGCAGCAGCCCTAAGGCTGCTCCCAGATATTTTTACACCACCACTCCCAGATATGTCTCCTCCCCATCCATCCATATATGCATTCATCCACCCCCATAGCCATCCATCCAGCCAACCCGCCCGATTTAATGCAAATTGCGTGGAGGCGGGATGGAGGCAGCCTTCTGCCCACCTGCCAATTTTCACAATTTTAACCCCGCACACGCCTCCAAACCCACCTCCACGGGTCAATGAAAATCCAGCAAGAATCTGTTGGATTCTTTTAAAATTACATTGCATAAATTTCCAACACTAAAACAGTGACTACACTTCAAAAGTACTTCATTGGTTGTAAAGCGCTTTGGGACGTCCTGAGGGCATGAAAGGTCGTGACCTAGGCACAGGCTTCGGACACGACAACGGCAAACCCAGCCCAGTCGACCCTGCAAAGTCCTCCTCACCAACATCTGGGGACTTGTGCCAAAATTGGGAGAGCTGTCCCACAGACTCGTCAAGCAACAGCCTGACATAGTCATAGTAACAGAATCACCTTTCAGCCAATGTCCCAGACTCCTCCATCATCATCCCTGGGTATGTCCTGTCCCACCGGCAGGACAGACCCACCAGGGGTGGCAGCAGAGTGGTATACAATGGGGAACGAGTGGGCCTGGGAGTCCTCAACATTGACTCCGGACCCCATGAAGTCTCAGACATCAGGTCAAGCATGGGCAAGGAAACCTCCTGCTGATTACCACCTAACTGCTTCCCTCAGCTGATGAATCAGTACTCCTCCATGTTGAACACCACTTGGAAGAAGCACTGAGGGTAGCAAGGGCACAGAATGTACTCTGGGTGGGGGACTTCAATGTCCATCACCAAGAGTGGCTCGGTAGCACCACTACTGACCGAGCTGGCCGAGTCCTGCAGGACATAACTGCCAGTCTGGGCCTGCGACAGGTGGTGAGAGAACCAACACGAGGGAAAAACCTACTTGACCTCGTCCTCACCAATCTACCTGTCACAGATGCATCTGTCCATGACACCATTGGTAGTAGTGACCACCGCACAGTCATAGTGGAGATGAAGTCCCGTCTTCACACTGAGGACACCCTCCAACGTGTTGTGTGGCACTACCACCGTGCTAAATGGGATAGATTCAGAACAGATCTAGCTGCTCAAAACTGGGCATCCATGAGGCACTGTGGGCCATCAGCAGCAGCAGAATTGTATTCCACCACAATCTGTAACCTCATGGCCCCGCATATCCCTCACTCTACCATTACCATCAAGCCAGGGGACCAAACCTGGTTCAATGAGAAGTGTAGAAGAGCATGCCAGGAGCAGCATCAGGCGTACTTAAAAATGAGGTGCCAGCCTGGGGAAGCTGCAACACAGGACTACATGCATGCTAAACAGCGGAAGCAGCATGCTATAGAGAGAGCTAAGCGATCCCACAATCAACGGATCAGATCAAAGCTCTGCAGTCCTGCCACATCCAGCCGTGAATGGTGGTGGCCAATTAAACAACTAATGGGAGGAGGAGGCTCCATGAATATCCCCATCCTCAATGATGGCAGAGTCTAGCACGTGAGTGCAAAGGACAAGGCTGAAGCATTTGCAACCATCTTCAGCCAGAAGTGCCGAGTGGATGATCCATCTCAGCCTCCTCCTGAGGTCCCCACCATCACAGAAGCCATTCTTCAGCCAATTCGATTCACTCCACGTGATATCAAGAAATGGTTACGCGCTCTGGACAAAGCAAACGCTATGGGCCCCGACAACATCCCGGCTGTCATGCTGAAGACTTGCGCCCCAGAACTAGCCGCGCCTCTAGCCAAGCTCTTCCAATACAGCTACAGCCCTGGCATCTACCCGACAATGTGGAAAACTGCCCAGGTATATCCTGTCCACAAAAAGCAGGACAAATACAATCCGGCCAATTACCGCCCCATCAGTCTACTCTCAATCATCAGCAAAGTGATGAAAGGTGTCGTCGACAGTGCTATCAAGCAGCACTTACTCACCAATAATCTGCTCACTCATGCCTAGTTTGGGTTCCGCCAGGACCATAGAAACATAGAAACATAGAAGATAGGAGCAGGAGTAGGCCATTCGGCCCCTCGAGCCTGCTCCGCCATTCGATGAGATCATGGCTGATCATCCAAACTCAGTACCCTGTACCTGCCTTCTCCCAATATCCCTTGATACCTTTAGCTTTAAGAAATATATCTAACTCATTCTTGAATATATTTAATGACTTGGCCTCAACTACCTTCTGTGGTAGAGAATTCCACAGGTTCACCACTCTCTGGGTGAAGAAATTCTTCCTCATTTCTGTCCTAAATGGCTTACCCGTTATCCTTAGATTATGACCCCTGGTTCTGGACTCTCCGACCATCGGGAACATTCTTCCTGCATCTAGTTTGTCCAGACCTGTCAGAATTTTATATGTTTCGATAAGATCCCCTCTCATTCTTCTAAACTCCAGCGAGTATAAGCCCAATCGACCCAATCTCTCCTCATATGTCATTCCTGCCATCCCAGGTATCAGCCTTGTGAATCTTCGCTGAACTCCTTCCATGGCAAGAACATCCTTCCTCAGATAAGGCGACCAAAACTGCACACAGTACTCAAGGTGTGGTCTCACCAAGGCCCTGTACCACTTGGCTCCAGACCTCATTACAGCCTTGGTCTAAACATGGACAAAAGAGCTGAATTCCAGAGGTGAAGTGAGAGTGACAGCCCTTGACATCAAGGCAGCATTTGACTGAGTGTAGCATCAAGGAGCCCTAGTAAAACTGAAGTCAATGGGAATCAGGGGGAAAGCTCTCCACTGGCTGGAGTCATACCTAGGCCAAACCATCTTCAGCTGCTTCATCAATGGCCTTCCCTCCATCATAAGATCAGAAGTGGGGATGTTCGCTGATGATTGCAGTGTTCAGTTCCATTTGCAACTCCTCAGATAATGAAGCAGTCCATGCCCGCATCAGCAAGACCTGGACGACATTCAGGCTTGTGCTGATAAGTGGCAAATAACGGCCCAGAAATTAAAGAGGGAGCCTTCTAGCGGGGGTAAGGCTTCCCCGCGATATCTCACTGCGCGCCGGCTTTTTCATTCCGAGCTCGCACGAACTTGATTTTCTAGACAGCAGCTGGGCAGTGCTTGCGTATCCCACAGGCGCAGTTAATTCGTGCGAGCTGTGGGATCACGTGATTCAGTTAGAGCCAATGGCAGCACACCATCTTTCATTCATAGTTTTCACATCAAGTGCTGTGAAAGCTATGAATCTATACCCCCCAAAAGAACAGCTAAACCTCAATTAAATTTTTTAAAAAAACCATCACATTAATAAAATAAGTATAGTTAAATAAATTAACCACTTTAAACAAAAAATTAAATTTTTGAAAAAATTTAAAATCTTTTAAAAAGTTATAAAAATAAACTTATCTTTCTTTAAAGTCTCTAAAAAAGATATACCTGTTGAAAAAAATTCAAAATAATACTTAATTAACTACTTACCTTTTTAAAAGAGGGTCTTACGCCTCCTTTCTTTATGTGCAAAATCTTCCATGCTTACCTGCGCGTTCGAAGCACTAAGTGCACTGCGTGCGCGCAGCCTGTAGCGCGCACGCGGTTCACTTAGGAACCGCCCCCTTTTGAAATCACCAAGTGCCGGTTTTCAGCGCATGCGCAGTGCATGCAGAAAACCGGCAATTGGAGACAGAATACGCGAGAGTACACAGTGCGTACTCTCGCGTAGAGGCACTAATTTTTGGGCCAACATTCACACCACACATGTGCCAGGCAATGACTATCTCCAACAAGAGAGAGTCTAACCACCATCCCTTGACATTCAACGGCATTACCATTGCCGAATCCCGCACCATCAACATCCTGGGGGTTACCATTGACCAGAAACTTAACTAGACCAGCCACATAATTACTGTGGCTACAAGAGCAGGTCAGAGGCTGGGTATTCTGTGGCAAGTGTCTCACCTCCTGACTCCCCAAAGCCTTTCCACCATCTACAAGGAACAAGTCAGGAGTGTGATGGAATACGCTCCACTTGCTTGGATGAGTACAGCTCCAACAACATTCAAGAAACTCGACACCATCCAGGATAAAGCAGCCCACTTGATTGGCACCCCATCCACCACCTTAAACATTCACTCCCTCCACCACTGGCACACCGTGGCTGCAGTGTGTACCATCTACAAGATGCACTGCAGCAACTCGCCAAGGCTTCTTCGGCAGCACCTCCCAAACCCGCAACCTCTACCACCTAGAAGGACAAGGGCAGCAGGCGTATGGGAACACCACCACCTGCAAGTTACCCTCCAAGTCACACACCATCCTGACTTGGAAGTATATCGCCGATCCTTCATCGTCGCTGGGTCAGAATCCTGGAACTCCCTCCCTAACAGCACTGTGGGAGCAACTTCACCACACGGACTGCAGCGATTTAAGAAGGCGGCTCACTATCTTCCCAAGGGCAACTAGGGATGGGCAATAAATGCTGGCGACGCCCACATCCCAGGAACGAATAAATATAAAAAGTATATAAATCAAAGTTCTTTCCTTTATGAACCCAACTAGTTCACTAACATTCAGTCGGGAAGGAAACCTCCCATCCTTACCAGGTGTAAGGGGTGACCTGCGGCTCTGTGCTTAGCCTGGGTGCTAGTGCGAGGTTAGGCCTTGTTGCCTGTTCTGGTCTCCAGCCAGCCTGATAACGCTAGACACCTGTGAGTGGTTCGACCCACTCGCCCTTACGGTTCTGACACTGGACTTAGGTGCGAGAGCAATAATGCAGAGAAAAACTCAGGTAGACCCGGTTGAATAGTGCGAAATGGAAAATCTTTATTGCATATTATTCAAGATTACGAGATACATGTCATAAGCACAGATTAACGACAGTACAATCTTACACACAGTTATGTAACTAATTTTAGGGAAACGAGGAGCGCATGACACATCGTAAAAGGGGACACACATTATACTTATCCTTAAAACTTAAACCCTCCCCTATCAATACCTGTCCTAATCTAGATTTGTAGGATCGAGACTCATGCTCACCACTCGTGATAACTCGGAGAATTCCGAAACTCTGCTCGGATGTTTATACCGCAGCACCTGACTATCCACGTGTTGATCAGGGGTCTCTGTACCCCACTTGTTTACTCATTTCTGCTCCGGCTAGCAGGCTGGACCGTCTGCTGTCATGAAGATCTGTGTTGTCCTCGGAGTTCCGATACTACTCAAAAAAGAGTCTTCCTGTGCCCTCACCAGTTGTAAAACTCAAAGAAGGGTCTTCTTGGGCAAGAAAGTGTTTATTCGACTTACAGGCGCGGTCGGGGCTTACTGACCGTGGCGATGCGTATTGTTGTCTTCTTCTCTTCTCATCTCATCTCATCTCATCTCATCTCCTCTCGGGCCTTCGGTTCCAACACCGTTTACCGACTTCTCGGGATGGTGCGCCCGCTTCCAGGCCTCACAGCCCAGTTCTCCACAGATCTTCGCGGCAAGCCACGAGGTTGATCCTAGCGGATCAGAGTCCAGAGCCGTCAGGCAAGAGAATAAAAGTTCAACAGCCTTCCAGCGAGTCAAAGCAGCAAGCGCAAGAAGAAGCAGAGGCAGCAGTCAGCAGCAAGAGCAGCAAGAGAGAGATGGACGGTTGTACCTTACAGTTATAGTGCTGTAATTCCTCTTTTCCCGCCCAATCTTAATGTCTATCTTTTGTCAGGGTTTTGGCGCTCAAACTTCTTGTATAGGGTGATCTCCGTTTTTAATGGGTTTCGGTGATACTTGTAACTGTCTGAGTACCTGTTAATACTTCTCCCATTGTGGAACCGGCCAGTAGTCTCCCTGGAGGGGTTTTGGGGCTTCCCAATGCTTTTTGTAACTACCCGCAAACGGCTCTCTCATCGTAGAGTCGTGGGGATTTTGCATATTAATGTCTTTGGATGGGTCCTTGATCCCTCGGTACAATAGCCCTTATTCGCACCTGGGAGACCGATTCCAGTATTTATGTATAAAATGCAAACCCATCATGTCTTGTCAATTATCTCAAATGTGCTGAGTCCTGTACGATCTTGCACAAATGTTTATTAGAACGCCATCTTGTCTGCCCATTGAAAGTCTAGAACGTTCTGCCACGAGGCGTGGCGGCCATTTTACAGGCTGTTTGTGTCCGTTTTGAAACCTGACAGCATTCTGCTGAAATAAAACTGTTTGTACGAAACTTTATGTCTCCTTCTTATTTTATAAAATCGCGATAATTTTGCGAATTCTACACAGGTCTGGCCTATATGTGACTCCAGTCCCACACCAGCATGGTTGGCTCTTAACTAATCCCTGATCTGGCTTAGCAAACCATTCAGTTGTATCAGAGCAACTAGGGTTGGGCAATAAATGTCAGCCTTGCCAGTGACGTCCACTTCCCAGGATTGAATTTAAAAAAACTTAAGCTGCCTACCCACATAGGGAGAACAATGTAAAGACGAAGTTACGCATCGTTAGCCTGCAAATTTCCGGCCTTTTAACGGGTGGAAGAGCGCGGGCTGGAGTTATGCAATTTTGCTTTATGGACTCCCAGTGTGGTGGAATTTCTACCTCATAGTTATCTATGACAAGGCCCCGGCTGCCCTCTCAGGTGGAGAAATAGCTAGTGAAATTATACACTCGTACCGATTCACTGCATTTACAATGTGGCGACACATAGTAACCAGGTCCATTCGTCCCCCTCCCTACCTCCCACCCACATTCTCCCCCGTGATGAGTTTTGATCTCAGCTGAGCTATTCCGGAGTGATGCGTAGGAAGAGCAATTTTAACTCATATCAAGTACTTCTGCAGACGGGGCTATTAGGAAATTCTATGCTTTAGCGCCGAGCTCTGTGAAGCAGAACAAGTAGCGATAATCCATTTGCAGAGGTCAGCGCACTAGATCCATAATAGATCATCGTGCAGGCTGCAGTTCAGGTGTACTGACCTCCACCCTTAAATTCCCGATAGGCGCTCCCATCGCACACAGCTCCGTACCGGGAGTATTAACTGGTCAAATTTCCCCATTTGTGTTTAAGCCCTTTGCCTACACTCCCAGTGCCATCTGTCGGATGAGACGTTAAACCGAATGTCCCCTCAGGCGGACGTAAAAGATCCCACGGCACTATTGCGAAGAAGAACAGGGTAGTTCTCCCCGGTGCCCTGGCCAATATTTATCCTTCGACCAACACCTAAAAACAGATTATCTGGTCATTTATCTCATTGCTGTTTGTGGGAGCTTGCTGTGCGCAAACTGGCTGCCGTGTTTCCTACATTACAACAGTGACTACACTTCAAAAGTGTTACGTTAGCGGCCATGTTACTGCACTAATAATCCAGAGAAGGTGAGTTCATAATCCCACCATGTCAGGAGCTGGTATCAGTAAAAGTGACCGTGAATTTGTTGGATTGTTTTAAAATTACATTATGGGCCAGAAATTCGGCTCCCTGGCTTCCCACAGGTGCAAGGATCGCGCGCGCACCTACCTACCGCACCTGCCGTTGACTCCTGGGCCTCCTCCAACTGCCGGCGCGCAGTGCTTGTGTATCCCAGGGGCGTAGTTAGTGCGATGCGTCCCCTGGGATCACGTGGGCCATGGAGAGCCAATGGCAGCAGACCATCTTTCATTCATAGATTTGACAGGAAGACCTGTCAAATCTATGAATACAGATCGGCCCCAAAACATCCCTAAAACTACAAATAAATTTTTTAAAAAACATCACATTTTTAAAATAACTATAAATTACATTAATTAACTATTTCAAACAAAAATTTTAATTTTTGAAAAAATTAATTACATTTTTTAACGGGGCTAAAACTAAACTTACCTTTCTTTAAAGTAATTAAAAAAGATAAATCTGTGAATTTTTTTTTAAATTTTAATAAAATCAACACTTACCTTGTTAAAAGAAGGCCTTGCGCATCCTTTTTCAAAGTGTATCTTCTCCGTGCTTACCCTCACGGAGGAACCTGTAAAAAAACCCGAAGTGCGAGGCGAACGCGCTGGCCCTCCGGCGTGCGCGTTCGACCTCTGAACCCCTTTCCTCAGGGGAACGGAAGTGCCGGTTTCCCACGCATGCGCAGTGCATGCAAGAAACCGGCACTTTCGTTCCGTCCACGGGTGAGTACATAGCGCGTACTCACCCGACAACAGACGAATTTCTGCCCCTATATGAATTTCCTACATTACAACAGTGACTGCACTTCAAAAGTACTTCATTGGCTGTAAAGCGATTTGGGACGTTCTGAGGTCATGAAAGGCGCTGTATAAATGCAGGTTCTTTCTTTTCATATTATATTTTCAAAGTGCCACAGCTCTATTTAGGATGGTTGGGATATTTGAGCTGAATCCAAGGTCTCTTGCTGTTACACATGACGTGCACTGCCAGCATCAGGAAGAAATCAAAAAAGCTATCAAGATATTTAATATAAATAGTAGGGAGATAATTGATAAACTAGACAAACTTAGGGAAGATAAGTTCTGTAGGATTTGGTTCTTACATTACATCCAGGAAAGAGTCCGAGAGCGGGAGCAGTCAAACAACAACAACTGCAAAACCGCTAAAGTGACGACAAAACCAGGGAAGGAGCTGATTGGTAAGTAGGACCTGGTGAGTATTTCTACAGTCCAGTCGTTAAAGTAAAAGTAAGGTCTCTAGTTTAGAGTGAGTAGTGTTTAAAGTGAAGTAAAGTCCAAAGTGTATTTAATATTCTTTAATTTAGAGGAAGTAAAGGGAGTAAATTAAGGGCAGTTCGGCAGCGTGGAGTGCTCCTCCTGTGCTATGTGGGAAGTCAGGGACACTTTCGGTGTCCAGGGAGAACACGTGTGCAGGAAGTGTCTCCAGCTGCAGCTACTCGAAATCCGCGTTTCGGAGCTGGAGCTGCAGCTGGAGTCACTGTGGAGCATCCGCTGAAGGGATAATTACAAGTCCTAGCCCTTCTCGGGCTACCGCAGATCAAGCATATTCCCCAGACGTTCACCTTCAACTAAAGTTAGCGGTAGACGAATCCTAGAGACGCTTAATTGGGTCTAAAGGTTCAGACTATCTCTCCCTAAAGGAAAGGAATGGCCTGAAGATGTTACCGTCCTCCGGATAGCACTTTTAACAAGTTTAACTGGACTGTAACCTTCCGGATATTATGAGGGTCCGGAAAAGCCCCCAGAATTCTGCAACTCCTCTCAAAAGAGTGTACAGAAATTGAGTTTGCGAGATTGATACAGAAATACTCTGTGAGACAATTTTAAAACTACAGGAAACTCTCGTTTAAACGGCACCTAAATATCCGGAATTCTCCAATAACAGGCAGAATTCATACTCCGAAAACTACAGTATACAGTCGTTTATAAGTTTTGTTTTACTGTTAAGTAATTAAAGAGTTATGGATTACCCTCAACTGGCATTACTGTACTTAATCAAGCATCTTCCACCATCCATTTAACACAACATTCTGTAGGGGAGTACCCAATTATACAGCACATTTCTTGATTTTTTAATTTTTGTTTGTTAAAAATAGCCTCGGTAGATATACCTCTCCGTTATCCGGAATTTTTAATCAACCGGCACCATCCCGGTCCCGTCGGTGCCGGATACCAAAGAGTTTCCTGTATATAGATTTATTAAACAACCGATATTTAGTTAACAGCTGGTATGGCAATCGCAACTTTAACTGTTCAAAATACAAATAGCTTACATTTCTTATCAGAGATCCTTATTCTCAAATCTTAACTTTGTTACATTTCCACACTTCTACTTATTTCTTAATCCAGAATATCCACCAAAATCAAATACCTTGATTACCTGAGACTCAGAGTTGTAGGCCTACTGAGTGGTTCTGAAGGCGAGAATCACTCGGCCCCTTCCCAGCGACTTCTGACTCTCTATCTGAAAAGCTCTATTTTTATACCTTTTTTAGTGGTTTATTCTTTGAAGTTTTCTGCTGATGTAAGCTAATTATCTCTAGCCATATTTCTGTTGACTTCTTTCTATTCTTACTGTCAACCCAGCTGCTAACTCTCAGAATCCTGTCTGGTGTATAGGTGTTTCAAAAACTTATCATTTTTATGGTTATTATCGATTTATCTATTTGATGCTATTCTTAGGAAGTCTTTCTATTGAATTCTTAACTCCCTTTAGCTGCTTGCATTCCAGACCTCGCGTCTCCCAACTGTTCCAAGTTCAACACACAAACAATGTGATTGCTTGATGCATCTATTGATGTAATATTTTCAAAGCCTTCTGTAGGTATCTTTTACAACTTGTAAATTAAAAACGCTTCATCTAGGGTGTTCTTTTCATTTCTTAGCTATTTCAATTGGTTGTATTAAGAATTATGTCTCCTTGTTCTAAGTTTAACATAAAACTATTTTACGGCAGGTATTTCTTTTACTTGATGTCATTTTTTCAAAGGCACTTGTTTTTTTAATGTTCTATGTTTCTTGTTCGACGTGTTTGTTTTTAACACTTTACTTGGGCATTGCTATTGTTTTGGTTCCAAACTGTAGACATCTCAGAAGCAAGCCTTTGCTTTTTCAATAGGACATTGTGTTAGTATTTACAACCATTCTTTATCTCAAAAGCCTGTGTGGTGTTTACAACTTTTGTGTTAACACTTCATCTTATCTCAGAAGCCTGTATTTCTGTTTACGGCTTGTGTCGTTGAGGCTTTTAGATTTTTAACCCCAGTTTGTCATGTTTTAATAAAATCAGAATTCTGTTCATAGGATGGTGTATATTTCTGAATAGGTTTGACTCATTCCTTTACACCGCAAGGCTGAGATCTTCGTGGATAGCACGTTTAATGAGGTGGTCACACTGCAGGTAAAGAGTGCACAGGCAGAAAGGGTATGGGTGACCGCCAGACAGAGTAAATGAACTAGGAAGGTAGTGCAGGAGTCCCCTGGGTCCATCTCCCTCTCCAACAGATTTTCCGTTTTGGATACTGCTGGGGGAGATGGTTTCTCAGGGGAATGCAGCAAGAGCCAAGTCCGTGGCACTATGAGTGGTTCAGCTGCACAGGAGGGGAGGAAAAAGAGTGGGAGAGCAATAGTGATAGGGGATTCTATCGTAAGAGGAACAGATAGACGTTTCTGTGGCCGCAGACGTGACTCCAGGATGGTATGTTGCCTCCCTGGTGCCAGGGTCAAGGATGTCACTGAGCGGCTGCAGGACATTCTGAAGGGGGAGGGTGAACAGCCAGAGGTCGTGGTCCAATTCAGTACCAACGACATAGGTAGAAAGAGGGACGAGGTCCTGCAAGCAGAATATAGGGAGCTAGGAAATAAATTAAAAAGCAGGACCTCAAAGGTAGTAATCTCAGGATTACTCCCAGTGCCATGTGCTAGCGAGAGCAGAAATAGGAGAATAGACCAGATGAATGCGTGGCTGGAGAGATGGTGTAGGAGGGAGGGATTTAAATTCCTGAGGCATTGGGACCGATTCTGGGGAAGGTGGGACCTGTACAAGCTGGACGGGTTACACCTCGGCAGAACCGGGACCAATATCCTTGCAGGGGGGTTTGCTAGTGCTGTTGGGAAGGATTTAAACTAGTTTGTCAGGGGGCTGGGAACCTAAGTGTGGGCCCAGAACAGAGAGAAACAAAGCTGGAAGTGCAAGTTAGAAAAGTAGTCAGCAAAACTAGTAGGGAGCAGAAACAAAGGCCAACAGTAAAGAGGGTCAAAGTGCAGAAAAATATTAAACAGGCAAAGTTGAAGGCACTTTATCTAAATGCACATAGCATTCGCAACAAGGTGGATGAATTAATGGCACTAATAGAAGTAAATGGGTATGATGTAATTGCCATTACAGAGACATGGTTGCAGGGTAACCAAAGCTGGGAACTGAATGTTCCAGAGTACTCAACATTTAGGAAGGACAGACAAATAGGAAAAGGAGGTGGCATAGCGCTGTTAATAAGGGATGAGATCGGTACGGTAGAGATAAAAGATCTTGGCTTGGCAGATCGTGATGTAGAACTGGAATCAGTTTGGGTGGAGTTAAGAAACAGCAAAGGGCGAAAAACATTGGTGGGAGTTGTGTATCGGCCACCAAACAGTAGTGGTAATGTAGGGCACAGTATCAATCAAAAGATTAGAAGTGCATGTAACAAGGGCAATACGGTAATCATGGAGAACTTTACTCTACATATTGACTGGGCAAATCAAATTACCACTAATGGTGTGGAGGACAAATTCTTGGAATGCATGCAAGATGGTTTCCTGGATCAGTATGTGGAGGAACCAACCAGGGAACAGGCTATTCTGGATCTGGTACTGTGTAATGAGAAAGGGCTAATCAATAATCTTGTGGTAAAGGGGTCTTTAGGGACGAGTGACCATAATATGATTGAATTTTATATTAAGTTTGAGAGTGATGTAGTCCAATCTGAAACTAAGGTCTTCAATCTAAACAGAGGAAACTACAAGGGTATGAGGGACAAGTTGGCCATGGTAGATTGGGAGACTACACTCAAAGGTATGAAGGTGGACATACAATGGCTAACATTCAAGGAAATAATGCATAATTTGCAACAAACATATATTCCTCTAGGGCATAAAAACCCAAAAGGAAAAGTGATCCAACCATGGCTAACAAAAGAAATTAAAGCTAGTATTAAGTCAAAGGAGGAAGCTTATAAAGTTGCCAGAAAAAGCGGTCAGCCTGAGGATTGGGATCTTTTTAGAAATCAGCAAAGGGGGACCAAGAAATTGATAAAGAAAGGGAAAATGGAATATGAGCACAAACTAGCGAAAAATATAAAAATGGATTGTAAAAGCTTCTCTAGGTATGTGAAAAGGAAAAGACTGGTGAAGGTAAATGTAGGTCCTTTACAGTCAGAGATGGGAGAATTTATAATGAGGAATGAGGAAATGGCAGAGAAATTAAATAAATACTTTGTTTCTGTCTTCACGGAGGAAGACACAAAAAACCTCCCAGAAATACGAGAAAACCAAGGGTGTAGCGAGAATGAGGAACTTAAAAAAATTATTATTAGTAAAAAAACAGTACTAGCAAAATTAATGGGACTAAAAGTCGATAAATCCCAAGGACCAGATGACCTACATCTTAGGGTTTTAAAAGAGGTGGCCATTGGGATAGTGGACGCATTGGTTGTCATCTTCCAAAATTCTATAGATTCTGGAACTGTTCCTGCAGATTGGAGGATAGCAAATGTAACCCCACTATTTAAGAAAGGAGGGAGAGAGAAAACGGGGAACTACAGACCTGTTAGCCTCACATCAGTTGTTGGGAAAATGCTGGAATCTATTATAAAGGGTGCAATAACTGGGCACTTAGAAACTAATAGTAATATTGGGCAGAGTCAACATGGATTTATGAAAGGGAAGTCCTGTTTGACAAACCTATTGGAGTTCTTTGAGGATGTAACTAGTGGAGTAGACAAAGGGGAACCGGTAAATGTGGTGTATTTGGATTTTCAGAAGGTCCCACACAAGAGGTTGGTGAACAAATTAGGGCACATGGAATTGGGGGTAATATACTAGCATGGATTGAGAATTGGTTAATAGACAGAAAATAGAGTAGGGATAAACGGGTCTTTTTCAGGATGGCAGGCTGTGACTAGTTGGGTACCGCAAGGATCGGTGCTTGGGCCCCAGCTATTCACAATCTATATCAATGATTTGGATGAGGGGACTAAATGTAACATTTCCAAATTTGCTGATGACACAAAGCTAGGTGGCAGTGTCAGTTGTGAAGAGGATGTGAAGAGGCTTCAAGGGGATCTCGACAGGCTCAGTGAGTGGGCGAGAACATGGCAGATGGATTATAATGTGGATAAATGTGAAGTTATCCACTTTGGTAGAAAAAACAGAAGGACAGAGTATTTCCTAAATGGTGAAAGATTGGGGAATGCAGATGCTCAAAGGGACCTGGGTGTCCTTGTACATGAGTCACTGAAAGTGAATGTGCAGGTACAGCAAGCCATTAGGAAGGCAAATGGTATGCTGGCCTTCATTACAAGAGGATTTGAGTACAGGAATAAAGAAGTCTTACTCCAATTATATAGGGCCTTGGTGAGACCACACCTGGAGTATTGTGTACAATTTTGGTCTCCTTACCTAAGGAAGGATATACTTGCCATAGAGGGAGTGCAACGAAGGTTCACGAGATTGATTCCTGGGATGGCAGGACTGTCGTATGAGAAGAGATTGAGTAAACTAGGCCTGTATTCTCTTGAATTCAGAAGAATGAGAGGGGATCTCATTGAAGCATACAAAATTATTACAGGGCTTGATAGGGTGGATGCTGGGAGAATGTTTCTCTTGGCTGGGGAGTCTAGAACCAGGGGCCACAGCCTCAGGATAAAGGGTAGGCCATTCAGGACTGAGATGAGAAGAAATTTCTTCACACAGAGGGTGGTGAATCTTTGGAATTCTCTACCCCAGAGGGCTGTGGAGGCTCAGTCATTGGGTATATTCAAAACAGAAGTCGATAGATTTCTGACTAGTAAGGGCATTAAGGGATATGGCGATAAGGCCGGTGAATGGAATTGAGGCAGAAGATCAGCCATGATCTCATTGAATGACGGAGTAGGCTCGAAGGGCCGAATGGCCTACTCCTGCTCCTATTTCTTATGTTCTTATGTTCTTATAAAACCCTGGTCCGGATAGATTGCATCCATGCATATTCAAATAAGCTCAGGAATATTAAGCAGACACACCAGTACATACATATACAAATTCAATAGAAGTTGGAATAGTGCCAGAGAACTAGCAGACAGTTAATGTTATTCCTATATTCAAAAAGGGAGATAGAACAAATCCTGTGAACTTTTGACCTGTTTGCTTTACGTCAGTGGTAGGAATGATATTGGAATCTTTACTCAAAGATGTAGTAGAAAAACATCTGGAAACCAAAATAGAATAAAGAATAGTCAGCACGATTTTCAAAAGGGAAGGTCATGCTTGGCCAATCTTATTGAATTCTTTGAAAAAGTAGTAGAAAAAGTAGACAAGGGTAATGGAATAGATGTGATATACATGGACTTTTAAAAGGCATTCCACAAAGTACCATATAGTAAACTAAGGTCAGAACATATGGAGCCAAGTAGCAGAATGGATAGCAAACTGGCTACAAAACAGAACACTGAGAGTAGGGGTTAAAGGTAGTTACTCAGACTGGAGGAAGGTGGGAAGTGGCGTTCCACAGGGATCGGTGCTGGGGCCACCATGGTTCACCATTTACATAAATGATTTGGACTCAGGAATCAGAATACAATTTCAAAATTTGCGAATTGCACCAAATTGGATGGGGGGTGGCGGGTATTGTTAATACAGAGGAAGATTGTGATAAAATACAAGAAGCCAGTAATAAACTTGCAGAATGGACGTGTAAATGGCAAATGAATTTCAATATAGATAAGTGTGAGGTGGTGCATTTTGGTAGGAGGAATCAGGAAACCATCTACTCAAAATAAATAAAAGGTTAATGGGGTAGAGGAGCAAAGGGATCTAGGGGTACAGATTCACAAATCATTAAAAGTAGCAACGCAGGTTAACAAAGCCATTAAAAGGGCAAGCAAAGCACTTGGGGTCATTTCTAGAGGAATAGAATTCAAAAGCAGAGAAGTTATGTTAAACTTTGGCTAGACCAGAGTACTGTGCACAGTTCTCCATAGTCCAAAAAGGATATAGAGGCACTGGGGAAATTGCAAAAAGATTTACAAGGCTGATTCCAGAACTAAGAGGGTATAACTATCAGGATAGACTGAACAGGCTGGGGCTCTTTTCTCTAGAACAGAAAAGGCTGATGGGTGACCTGATAGAGGTCTTTAGATTATGAAAGGGTTCATAGGGTAGACGTAGAGAAGATGTTTCCGCTTGTGAGGGAGACCAAAACTAGGGGCCATCAATATAAAATAGCCACTAATGAATCCAATAGGGAATTCAGGAGAAACTTCTTTACCCAGAGAGTGGTTAGAATATGGAACTCGCTACCACAATGAGTAGTTGAGGCGAATAGCATAGATACATTTAAGGGGAAGTTGGATAAACACATGAGGGAGAAAGGAATCGAAGGATATGCTGATAGGGTGAGATGAAGTAGGGTGGGAGGAGGCTCGTGTGGAGCATAAACACCGGCACAGACCTGTTGGGCCGAATAGCCTGTTTCTATGCTGTAAAATTCAATGTAAAAATAATAGTCAGGAGTTTCCTAGGAGATGCCTCACCACTGTAGCTCCACCGGAAGTGCAACTGAAACGTTCAAGTCTGAGATCGATAAATTTTTGTTGGTAAGGGTATCAAGGGAATAAATCTGGGTAAATGGAATTGAGATACAGATTATCCGTGATCTAATTGAATGGCGGTACAGGCTCGAGGGGCTGAATGGGCTACTCCTGTTCCAATGCAGTGGAAACCCGGGAAGTTACGGCAGCAGAGTGAGCAGCTCCAACATAATTCAAAGCCAAAGAAACTGAAGTAAATATTCACGTCAAAGACATTGGGCTGGATTTTCATTGACCCGTGGAGGCGGGTTTGGAGGCGTGTGGGGGGTTAAAATTGCGAAAACTGGCGGGTGGGCACAAGTCCGCCTCCATCCCACCTCCACGCAATTTTCATTAAATCGTGTCTGCTGGTCCCGACTCCGTCCCGCCTCTAAGAGGCGGGATAGGCTGTTAAGGCCCTTAACAAGCACTAAATTGGCTCTATAATGCCATTTTGAAAGGCCTTTGTGATTTTAACCCTTTTTCTACGTGAAGCATGCCTGTTCTGAACCATGAATGTGAAACCTGGTGGGAGCACATTTGGATAGCTGACTATGGCTGGCTGGCTGGCTGGCTGGCTTGCATATCTGGGAGTGGTGGTGGATGGGAGACATATCTGGGAGTGGTGGTGGATGGGAGACATATCTGGGAGTGGTGGTGGATGGGAGACATATCTGGGAGTGGTGGTGCAAAAATATCTGGGAGCAGACTTAGGGCTGCTGCTGCTCATTTTGCCTCCAGGTCCTCTCACAGCAAAGGCCAGGCAGTCTTTGCAGACCTTCAATGCAGCAGCAATGATGACATCATCAGAGGCGACTTTCAGACTGAAAACACTAATTGGGTCATGGGTTCCCACATGCTGGAACTCAATTGCCCAATTAGGTGAAAATTGCATCAATCTCCCACATCCAATTGCAGTCGGGTGGATAACACGAAAAGTGGATAACACGACCCCAACCTGCCCCAGTATCAAAATCCAGCCCCATGACTCTCTCTAGCAAGGATGTAAGAAGCAAGGAATCACCAGACCACACCCGCCCAGACAGACCTTGTCCATCCAGCCAAATCAATTCACAACCCACCCAATGGGAAGCAAGAGATGTTCTTTTGCACTCAAGCAACTAAATGGCTCCAAACAATTGTTTCCGCTCGACTGCGCTGTTTTTTTCCAGCAGAATTTGCCCGATATCAGCGTAGCCAGCGCAAAAGATCGCGGAATTTTAAGCGCAAATTGCGTTCAGCACAACTCGAGTTTCCGCGATCTATTGCACTATTTTTTTAAAACATCACGCTGGAAGCAGGCCCCTGCCCACAAAAGACTGGCCACGCCCCCTGTGTGAATTAATCACCATCGGGAGTTTCCACTAATTACTCTCGTTTCTAGGCCTTCGAGGAGGCTCCAAAAAAATCAAGCTGGAACTTTTTGGGCGCAAGGACACTAATAGGCAGGTTTTAAAAGGTTTTGACTACTGTACACCAATATAACCAGAAAATAGATTTGTATATTTTTTTAAAGTCATTTATGTAAGTTAAACACTGGTTACTCACAGGTGGTGGATTGACACTGTGATTTAAAATGTTTATTTTTTGTGATAAACCCATTTTCAGCCGTATTAATCAAACTGCACCAAGTTACCACTCTTAAATATATCAAGGAATATTTTTTAAAGCAACATTTTTTTAAATATTATTTTTAAAACGCTGTCTGACTGCGCTGGTTTTCTTTGTGAGGAACCAATGTAGAGCAGGGTTTCAAATTTATTGCAGAATTTAATCAGGAAAAATAAAACAGAAACACTTTGCATTGCGACATGTATATATTTTCTTTCTGAAAAATGCGAAATAAAAGTTTGAAATGCAAAAGTGGCTTTAATGCAAAACAGCTTTTACTATGTGACATGTTAATGCTTCGAGGATCAATTATTGAATTAAACAAAAACAAATTCAGAGGATGAATTGCACCACAGAATGCTTTAGCCTAAAGCAACAGCCGAAGTTTTCATTCACTGCCGAGTTATACAGTTGCTGTTAGCTTCTGCCCTGTACTCATGTACTCTCAATTACCGAGAGAGTGCTGCACTGTCAGAGGTGCCGTCTTTCGGATGAGATGTTAAACCGAGGCCCGGTCTGCCCTCTCAGGTGGACATAAAAGATCCCATGGCCACTATTTCAAAGAAGAGCAGGGGAGTTCACCCCTGGCCAATATTTATCCCTCAACCAACATTACGAAAAACAAATTATCTGGTCATTATCTCATTTCTGTTTGTGGGAGCTTGCTGTGCACAATTTGCTGCCACATTTCCTACATTACAACAGTGACTACACTTCAAAAGTACTTCATTGGCTGTAAAGTGCTTTGGGACGTCCTGAGGTCGTGAAAGGCGCTATAGAAATGCAAGTCTCTCCTTCTATTTAACACCTCTGTAGTAGCAAAGGTTTGAAAGAACTGAGTTTTAAAATGTTTGTGACTCATTAACACACACGTAAAATCATTTGAAAAGGCTTGGGTTTTGTGTCAAGCATTCTGTATAATCAATCAAGTATTAGTTAAACTGATCTCATATGGTCTTTCTGTAATTACAGAGACCAAAGAACCCAAAACTAATAAATGGGTATATGATGATAGAAAACATGTCATTTAAAAAATGAGACAAACTTACAGACACATCATGTACATAATTTAAAACCACAATTATGGTTCACAGTTTATGTTGCTGGTTTTGGGTTTGCAATGGCACAGGTTATGCAACAGAAGTGAAACCAAACCAGCAAGAGCTTAGATTTTGGTTTTGGTTGTGAAACGACACATTAAAAAAAGACGCGCATTTATATAGCACCTTTCACGACCTCAGGACGTGCCAAAGCGCTTCACAGCCAACTAAGTACTTTTGAAGCGTAATCACTGTTGTAATGTAGGAAACACGGCAGCCAATTTGCGAACAGCAAGCTCCCACAAACAGCAATGTGATAATGACCAGATAATCTGTTTTAACGATGTTGGTTGAAGGATAAATATTGGTCAGGACACCAGGGTGAACTCCCCTGCTCTGCTTTGAAATAGTGCCATGGGATCTTTTACTTGGGTTTAGCAGTGATTACAGTATCACTACAATCCAGTAGAAAGTCTGGAACTTAAAACACAATAAGATGCTCCAATGGACCCTCTTCATGTTTTTCCTGTTAGCGAAGAATCAGCGGGCTTTTTTCATGTTAGGAATGTCACCATTTAGGTACATGTACACGGTGCTCTGTTCTTCCCCAGTGGGACAAGGGTGTGAAGCACTAGGACAGTACAGGATCTTGGCTCATATTGCCCACAAAGCTGGTACCGTCTTCAAATGTAATATAAGCAACAATGTAAGAGATTTGTTATCCTGCTGCAAAAAACATGCAGAACATATGCATTAAAACCAGATGAATCCGTTTGTGCAATGGAGCTTCTTGCATGCCATACCAGCTTGAGACAATGGAAGTCATTCAGCCCCATCCAGACTCATTATGCACGGATGGTCCTATTCATTTGAGAACAGCACGGGGTAGATTTGAGGGATCTCCAACCTCACTGGACAGGAGCGCATGTCAGCGGATCCGCACTAAGGTGCTGAGGCCCTATCCGAAGCGTGCTCCCAGGGAATAAGGGAGCACAGGATCGTTGAATTTGTTCTTTGTTTTAATCCAGATCATTTGACACTTTCTCCCTTTGCCTGCTCTTCTGATCTGCTCGTTGTCTTTTCAACAGGTGGATTCAGTGATGCTGGGAAGAACTTCTCTCCTGTAGTGTGGAGGAATACAATTGAAAACTGATCAGCTGTGAGCCATTAGCTGAATTTGGTGACAAATCTCGGTCCCATTACCCTGTAAAAATGGAGAGTGCTCCCGGGGGAATCTGGGCAGTACGAGAGCTAAAATCAAAGGGGTCCACTTACCGCCTGTGACTATCTTAAAGCCGGGCGCTTTGCCCTGCCCAACTCATGAATTTATGCTGATCAACGTCCAATTATGTAGATAGGACCCTGGACCCATTTCTGTGGCTTATTCTATGGGAGTTTCTGCCCTGGACACTCCGCTCAGTTACAGCTGCGGCACCTTAAGCAGAGGCCCTCCTCCAAGGTAAGTACTTTTGGGAGGCCAGGAGCAGAAGGAGTGTTCCTTCAGACCCCATGAAAATAGTTTGGGTAACTGGCGCCTTGGGCTCCGTCATCCTGCGTTCCTGAAACCCTAACGAACCCCCCCCACCGATGACCTGCCTTGGGCAGCCTCTGGGCCAGCCACTTTTGTACTGACCTGCAGCCAATGAGCTGCCTCTGGATGCCCGTTTGGGGCGGGACTCTCATCAGCTGTTTAAACCAGGCTCGGCTGTTAAAATGGACCGGGCCTCGCACCGCACCTACCGGTCGTTCTGCCCACCCGCCAACCGCCCGGGAGTTAAAATTGTCCTGAACTGTTTGAGAATGAAGCAACAAGGCAGGTGGCATCACTAAAATGGCCGTCGTACCTGGGCCGACTGTTCGAAAACAATAGGACCTTTTCCACTCATGATCCTGGTCCTTCAAAACGGTAATATTTACAAGTGCCACAAAAACCCAACAAACCCTTTGCTGATGTGAGTATTTAGTACAAGATTGTGTTGCAGTAAAACCCATCCACATTCAGTGACCTTGGGGAGTTTGCCAGGCTTGGAGAGGCCTCATGGAATTTGCACATTATTCTGTTTACTATGACTTGCTCACAAGGATTCTAATTGCAATTAGCCTTTCCACTAAAAGGGCTCTTTACAATTGCCATTAGGTTTCCACAAATGTGGTGCACAGATGATTGTTTAAGTGCCCAGTTAAACTCTCAGTTAAACAGCAATCTATTTTTTGACAGGACGTTTTACTATGTTAAAGGCGTTATATAAATGCAAGTTATTGTTGCTGTTGTTGAGGACCAACTAACGTGTGCATTCAAAGGAACACAAGCAATTCGAGAAGATCAGAGCCATATTCAGCTACTGTGAAAGGGCATAAATCCACATTATTCTGGGTACAACCTGCTTGCAGACTATCTGCCCTTATTTTTTAAATAAATTCTTGCAGAGAGTTCCTTAAGTGTATTACGAAGGTGAGGGACCCAGCTGGTTCGCGCTGAGCACCGCTCCACTCAGACTGCTGCCCTGGCAGGAAGTAAACCTACCAACAAAACGCAGCAATGTTAAAATCAGCTGATATTAAAAGCCCTGATGCCACTGAGAAGCGTGGGGGGAACAGCCGATTAATCAGTGATCACTGCAAGCAGGAATCTTTTATGGATGTTGGCAAGTTACCTGGGAGGAAAGAAAATGCAGAGACACACTGGGCTGGATTTTGATACTGGGGCGGGTTGGGGTCGTGTCATCCGCTTTTCGTGTTATCCACCCACCTGCAATTGGATGTGGGAGATTGATGCAATTTTCACCTAATTGGGCAATTGAGTTCCAGCATGTGGGAACCCTTGAACCAATTAGTGGTTTGAGTCTGAAAGTCGCCTCTGATGATGTCATCATTGTTGCTGCATTGCAGGTCAGAGACTGCTTGGCCTTTGCTGTGAGAGGACCTGGGAGCTCTAAGGAGAGAGAGAGAGAGAGATTTTTTTTTGCATCCAGGTCCTCTGCCAGCAAAGGCCAGGCAGTCTCTGAAGACCTTCAATGCTGCAGCATCAGAGGCAACTTCAGACCTAATACTACTACTACCTTCATCACATCTCCGTTGTAATAGTGGACCTGCAGCTGATAGTCAGCTATCCAAATATACTCCCGCCAGGTTTCACAATCGTGGTTCAGAACAGGCGTGCTTCACGCAGATCAAGGGTTAAAATCACAAAGGCCTTTCAAAATGGCATTATAGAGCCAATTAAGTGCTTGTTAAGGGCCTTAACAGCCTATCCCGCCTCTTAAAGGCGGGACGGAGTCGGGACCAGCAGACACGATTTAATGAAAATTGCGTGGAGGCGGGATGGAGGTAGACTTGTGCCTGCCCGCCACTTTTTGCAATTTTAACCCCCCACACGCCTCCAAACCCGCCTCCACGGGTCAATGAAAATCCAGCCCATTCAGTTTAGAAAGAAAACACGCAGAACCATGGGGAAAAGAAGGGATGTTAGAGATACTCAACATGGCATCGGGAAAAGAAGGCCGTGTCTTACAAACTTCATTGAGGTTTTTTAAGAAGTTACTGAGGTAGTGGTTGAGGGAAATCCAGTAGATATTGTCTACCTGGCCTTTCAGAAAGCCTTTAATAAGGTACCTCACACTAGGTTACTTCACCAGATAGAAGCTTGTGGTATCAAAACAGAAAGGCAGAGTATTATTTAAATGGTGGTAGATTGGGAAATGCTGATGTACAAAGGGACCTGGGTGTCCTTGTACACCAGTCACTGAAAGCAAACATGCAGGTGCAGCAAGCAGTTAGGAAGGCAGATGGTATGTTGGCCTTCATTGCAAGAGGATTTGAGTACAGGAGCAAGGATGTCTTACTACAATTACACAGGGCCTTGGTGAGACCACACCTGGAGTACTGTGTGCAATTTTGGTCTCCTTACCTAAGAAAGGATATACTTGCCATAGAGGGAGTGCAACGAAGGTTCACCAGACTAATTCCTGGGATGGCAGGAATGTCGTATGAGGAGAGATTGAGTCGACTAGGCCTGTATTCACTAGAGTTTAGAAGAATGAGAGGGGATCTCATTGAAACGTATAAAATTCTGACAGGGCTAGACAGACTGGATGCAGGGAGGATGTTTCCCCTGGCTGGGGGGTCTAGAACGAGGGGTCACAGTCTCAGGATACAGGGTAGGACATTTAGGACTGAGATGAGGAGAAATTCTTCACTCAGAGGGTGGCGAACCTGTGGAATTCTCTACCCCAGAAGGCTGTGGAGGCCAAGTCACTGAATATATTTAAGAAGGAGATAGATAGATTTCTAGACACAAAAGGCGTCAAGGGGTATGGGGAGAGAGCGGGAATATGATATTGAGATAGAGGATCAGCCATGATCACATTGAATGATGGAGCAGGCACGAAGGGCCGAAGGGCCTACTCCTGCTCCTATTTTTCTATGTTTCTATCAGTGGGAATTTGATACGCTGGATTAGGAATTGGCTCCAATCCCGCAGCCAAAAAGTTGTAGTTAACGGATGTGGATCAACCTGGAGACATGTTACTAGTGGTGTCCCCTAGGGATCGGTCCTATGCCCGCTGCTATTTACGGTTTTTACTCATGACCTGGACAGCGGAGTTGAAAGTATGGTCTGTAAGTCTGCAGGTGATACTAAAATCCACGCAAGGGTTAAGACAGTCTAATACAAAGAGATTTAGTTGCGCTAGGGGAATGCACCAAACAATGTCAAATGGCATTTAACCTAGATAAATGCATTGTGATGCACGTAGGTCAGACCAACACAGAATACACTTCTCATTTACAGGGAACGATACTGAAAGAGGTTGAGAAAGAAAAAAATCTAGTTATTATTGTGCACAGATCACTAAAGGTTCACGACCAATACAAAAGCTGTAGTTATAGAAAACAGGGTATTGGGTTGCATTAATAGAACCATTCAGTACCAATCAAAGGACATCATTCTGCCATTAAACAGGTCATTGGTTAGACCACAGATGCAGTACTGTGCCCAGTTTCTGGTCCCCTCAAAATTAGCCTTGGGAAAGGTTCAGAGGAGAGATATGAGAATGATTCCTTGCTTAAAGACCTTTAGTTACTCAGATAGGCTTAAAGAGCTGGGTCTATTTACTCTAGAGCAGTGTAGACTTAGAAGCGACTTAATAGAGGTCTATAAAATAATGAAAGGGCTGGATGGCGTGCCTATTGATAGAGTATTTCTGTTTGGCAGATTGGGGCGAACCAGGAGACATGCGTTTAAACTATGCAAGAGTAGAAATAGACTGGATGTCGGGCACTTCTTCTTTTCCCAGAGAGCACTGAGCCTCTGGAATGTGTTGTCGGCTGGTGGGGTGGGTGCTGACTCTCTGCATTGCCTTCAAGAGGGAGCTGGACCGGTTCTTGACTTGGTCAGAGATCGGATCATAGAGAAGGTAAGTGGATTAACAGATAACGTGCGCATGGTCAGTGTGATCTCCTGGACTGGTTTCCATCGCCTGAGGGGGTCGGGGAGGAATTTTTCAGAGTATCTTTCTCTTATTGGTCCTGGGATTTTTTTCTCTGTTTTTTTGCCTCTCCCAGGAGATTACATGACTGCCGAGGGGGGACGGGATGGGACGGGAGGGATGGTGTGGGGTGGGGGGGTTAGAAAGTGTCTATTCGTGACGCTCCAGGCATCACGGGTGTGGGGCAGGCTTGATGAAGTTGGTCTTTTCCTGCCCGTCATTTTCGTATGTTTGCATGAAGAGTTAGACGTTTAAAAACTTTAAACAACAGGGGAATACATTTTTCTTCTTTTTAATCAAATGGTTCATAACCCCTTCTTTTGTAGATCTTCATGAAGAATGAGAATGGACGTGCGACAGTTGATTTCGTAAGATTCATTAGCGGGAACAACAGGAAAACGGCCAATCACAACGAATCTATAATAACACGCCCCTCACAGTCAAGCAGTTATTGCGCCATGTAACAATATTAATGACAAACATTTCATTACTCCAGCCATACAGTGTGCTAAACGTTAGACTAATGGCTTAGCATAATTTATTTTCAGTGACCTCACCTAGGGGATCCTTGTACATTGTGTCATGGAAAAATAGCAGCAACGTCTTAGTGAAGCAGAACGGCCCACAACATGCTTCAGAGATAACTGGCTGTGGCGATATATTGCAGAGTGCATGACTTGGATTCAACTACCTTGAGGAGCAGGAAGGAGAGAGGGAAACTTTAGAACTTGAATAAAAGGAGCACAGAAAGGCAAGAATATAAACGATATCAACAGAGAACAGCAGCAAAGAGCAGATATGGAGATGGGCTCCAGTGGTAGTTGCTCTATTGGCCATTTCAGTAAATGGTGTACTCGGCCAGAGAAATGAATTAATGTCTGTGGACCAAATTACCCTGTGTCAAACCACACTATGGTTATGTTTAAAGGCAGAATTTGCATTTATATTGCCATTCACATCCTCAAACACTTTACAGCCAATGAATTACGCAGTCACTGTTCTTATGCAGGCAAACAGGGTCTTGGAAATCAGTAGGTTTGGTACGAAGATGATCTCCAGCAATGGCATGAGTGAAGAAACACGGTCGGGACTAGGTGGCACTCATATCCGTGCCACGATATAGCACTGCAAAAAAACAACAGAAGGTGTCAAGTAAGAAAACAACCAGCCACCAGTGACTTGAACTTTACACAGGTGTCAGCTGTGGCTCAGTGGGTAGCACGCTTACCGCTGAGTCAGGAGGTTGTGGCATCAAGCCCCACTCCTTGGAGACTTGAGCACATAATCTAGGTTGATGCTTCAATGCAGAACTGAGGGCCCCGTCTGCCCTCTCAGTTGGATACAAAAGATCCCATGGCACTGTGTGGAGAAGAGCAGGGGAGTTCTCCTGGTGTCCTGGTCAATATTTATCCCTCAACCAACATCATTAAATCTGGTTATTGCTATTTGTGGGACCTTGCTGTGCATACATTGGTTGTCACATTCCCCTATGTTTACAACAACAACACTTCAGAAGTTCTTCATTGGCTGTAAAGTGCTTTGGGATGTTCTTTACTTGATGCAAATTCAAGAGAAGTCATAGAGATAGGCCTTCTGAGACTCCTGTTTCTCACCAGTTGCTTCAGTAGCTATTTATTATTGCTACTTCCTTAACTCAGAAAACCATTAACAGTAGGGCATCTACACAAGGCCCAGCCAGAGGTATGTGGCTCACAAGTGGTAAATACAGCTTGAGAAGACACCACATGCACCAAATCAAAATTTGGAAGTATCACCACAACAGTGAAAGAAGTAATTGTACTGAAGAGTTCATACCCATTGGCATGGGTGGGATAGCCAACTGCCAAGTATCTTGCAATGGAATAAGAGGAGACAGCACAGGGGGAACATGACCAGCAGCAGGCGTGAACCCAGGCAACAGTTCTGTAAAAGCCTTAGATACTTTAGTATGGTCGGAGGTAACGCAAGCGACTCCTTAGGCTCACCAAGGAGACTGTGATTGGGGGGCTCCAGCTGAACCAGGAAGACTTGCAGAGAGGTCAACAATCGCAGCAGGGGGAAGAGAGAGGCCGCAATCAGCAGAGGGGAGGCCAAGTGCTTTGGGAAAGCCACGCGGCAACTGTTAAATTGAAAGCAGGCTCCTAACTGCACTGTGGGAGCCTGATTTAAATATGTTAATGAAGTGTCGTGCCTCGATGGCGGGACACTCGCACGACACGAAACCCGCCGCCGTGAAAAAGGCAACAGGTGCTTCTGCAGCGGGTTGGGGACGCGTTCCCCGTTTTTACATTTTTAACCCCCCCGCCCCCGACCCTCTCCCGCTCGTCATGGTGGGGTTACTATCAAGGTTTGTTTTACTTTTGAACAACTAACACTTTACTTTCTGCACAATGAAAGTACAACAGGGATTGCAAGATATATTAAAAGTGAATTCAATTGGTTCGGTTGTACAGTGCTACTTATCCACGTGTTCAGTGTGTTTGCCCCATGTGTGTCATCAACTCTGTGTCTTATAAGATTTCAATGCGTGAGCATTTTATGCCCAATGGAAACTGGCCTAAGCAAGTTAGCTCTATCTCTCTCCCTCTCTCTTACTGTCTCTCTCTCTCTCGATCTTTCTCACTATCCCTCTCTCACACATACAACTACCAGGCCTGGCCTGTTGTCTTAGAACCAAACCAGGGTAGTTTAGGAATACGTAGTTAATCTTATTTTTTTGGCATACTCTTACTCCATCCAAGAAATAAGCAATACAATGGACCATTCTTAATTAAATCAACACGGTATAGATAGCAAACCATATCCTCAGCCATTTATTCAATCCACAGGGGTCCAGGCAAAATGGCGACTGCCTTTTACATACCAGTGTAGACCTTTCTCCACTCAAAAATAGGTTCATTGTCGCACAGATTACCACAGCTATTATAACTAAGTTTTCTTCACAGTCCTCTTGCTCCCCTGGTATCATCTGTCAGGTTTAGTTTCCTTTAGCTGCCTTTTCACCTTGTCTGCTTTTCTGTGTTTCATCAGTAAACGTCACCTCCTTAATAGAAAGGAGTGATGGCAATTCATGCCTGACCTCAAGTCTATTTTAAGCTCAGAGCACTGAACTTTCCGTAACACCAAAACCTATAAGTGTTCAATTGGTTTCCACATCACCTTCCAGAGAGGAATCTATCAGTGCACACAATTCCCAGTAGCCTTCTATATAATGCACTCACACTACACTTGATAATCTTGACTCCAATAGCTGTTTCCATCATCAACCGACCAATAATAGTGAGATATGTGGGCACCTTGCAGTCTCTTGTACTATTCCGAATGTAAGCATTTGCACAACTGTAAATAGTGTATATAAAGTGTGACTATTTTCATTTTACTGTACATCCATCCTCTGAATACAGAGCCGCTTACATATTAGCGCAACCTCTGAGGTTTTATACTAACGTTATACAAATAGAAGAATGGTTTATACACAGGAAGAATAAATCAACTGTTAAGTCCACCTACATTCATCAACTGCTTTCAGAATGCTGTCTCAGTGCTTATAACCGCCTCCACCCTCCTTACTGTGCAGTGTCTGAATCACAACAGCTGACCCTACATTGCAAAAGTGACTACACTTCGAAATTGGCTGAGAGGTGGTTTGAGGGTGTGAAAGGCACTATATAAATGCAGTTTTCTTTCTTCCTTCTTCCTTGATCGCTTCCATATCCTGAAGTGGAGCAAGGGCTAAATTTCCTGCCCACTGACTAGCTGCTGGCCGTTGCTGAAGGACACACTCTCTTCATGTCTCTCACAAGTCGAAGGCAACAGGTTTATGCCATTCATGCTCTGCCCTTAGTCCCCATTTATTGATATTTTTTGGCCTCATTATCTATTCTGACCTCAAGTGAAACTCTCAGATTTCCGCCATTACTTAAGCTCCCTCCAAGAAACTTTGGGGTCGACATTAACCGCACCCCCCCCCCCCCCCCACGATGGGCAGGAGGGAGTCGGGGGGATTAAACCCTAAAAAAGGGAATACATCCCCAACCCGCCACGTACGTGCCTTTTCACAACCTCAGGATGCCCCAAAGCGCTTTACAGCCAATGAAGTACTTTTGAAGGGTAGTTACTGTTGTAATGTAGGAAATGCGGCAGCCAATTTGTGCACAGCAAGTTCCCACAAACAGCAATAAGATAAGTGGCCACGTAGTCTGTTTTCTTAGTAATGCTGATTGCCGGATGAATGTTGGCAAGGACACTGGGAGGACTCACCACCTCTTCTTTAAACCCATGGGATCTTTTATATTCACATAAGGGGGCAAGCAGGGCCTCAGTATAACGTTTCACCTGAAAGTTAGCACCACTGACAGTGCAATACTCCATCAGTACGACTTAGATTATGTGCTCAAGTCTCTGGAGTGGGACATGAACCCACAACTTTCTGTCTCCGAAGTGAGAGCGCTGCCCACTGATCCACAGCTGGCACCTGACGAAGTGAGGCTCGTGCTCTAATCAGCTATTTGAACCTGTGTGAGGACTCGAAAGTGACGGAATATTATTTTCAATTTTGCACGTTGTAAATGTCATCATTGGCCTACTGGCATTGTCTGCTGTGGGAATCCACTCCCATTCAACAAATTAAAGGTAAACCTGATAAGCTCTTCACAATTTTGAGGTAATATAAAATAACTGCTGTATGAAGTTATATTTGGGGTTGTGAGAGGACCACGATATTTTATGCCCACTTCTAGGATTTTTAAGATGGAGGACAGCCAGTTCTGGAAAGAAGTGGTGAGAAATTCATATTAATGGGCAGTATCTTCTCAAAGACCACCTCACACAATGATGGTTCCACATCACTGCCCATTTAAAATCCACAAAACCGCATCTGTCTTATAAAAAAATCTATAAAACCAAATCTGTCCCCATTAAAACTCCACTAAGATAATCAGACATTGATAGTGCCAAGTTCCAATTGATGACAGGTGGTAACATTATGATTTCTGTCTTCTCACCAACTGAATATGCTCACATGATATATCTGAGTTAAATGACAAGGATTCAAAACCAGAGAAGTTATGTTAAACTTGTATCAAGCCTTGGTTAGACCACACTAGGAGGACTGTGCACAGTTGTGGTCTCCACATTACAAAAATGATATAGAGGCACTGGAGAAAGTGAAAAATAGATTCACAAGAATGATACCAGATCTCAGAGGGTATAACAATCAGGGAAGATTGAATAGGCTGGGGCTCTTTTCTCTAGAAAAGGAAAAGAGGTGACCTGATCGAAGTCTTTAAAATTATGAAGGGGTTCAACAGGGTAGACGTAGAGAAGATGTTTCCACTTGTGGAGGTGTCCAAAACTGGGGGTTCATTAATAGAAGATAGTCACTAATAAATCCAATGAGGAATTCAGGAGAAACTTCTTTTCTCACAGAGTGGTGAGAATGTGGAACTCGCTACCATATAAGAAAACATAAGAACATAAGAAATAGGAGCAGGAATAGGCCACTTGGCCCCTCGAGCCTGCTCTGCCATTCAATAAGGTCATGGCTGATCTTGGGCTCAAAGCCACTTCCTTGCCCACTCCCCATAACCCTCACTCAATTTATCTTGCAAAAATCTGTCTATCTCCACCTTAAATGTATTTAATGACCCAGCCTCCACGGCTCTCTGGGGCAGAGAATTCCACAGATTTACGACCCTCTGAGAGAAGAAATTCCTCCTCATCTCAGTTCTAAAAGGGCGACCCTTTATTCTGAAACTTTGCCCCCGAGTTCTAGATTTCCCCACGAGGGGAAACATCCTCTCTACATCTACCTTGTCGAGCCCCCTCAGTATCTTATATGTTTCAATAAGATCACCTCTCATTCTTCTAAATTCCAATGAGTATAGGCCCAACCTGCTCAATCTTTCCTCATAAGTCAACACCCTCATCTCTGGAATTAACCTAGTGAATCGTCTCTGAACTGCCTCCAATGCAAATATATCCTTCCTTAAATAAGGAAACCAAAACTGTACGCAATACTCTAGGTGTGGTCTCACCAATACCCTGTACAGTTGTAGCAGGACTTCCCTGCTTTTATACTCCAACCCCCTTACAATAAAGGCCAACATTCCATTTGCCTTTTTGATTACTTGCTGTACCTGCATGCTAACTTTTTGAGTTTCATGCACAAGGACCCCCAGGTCCCTCTGAACTGTAGCATTTTGTAGTCTCTCTCTGTTTAAATAATAATTTGCTTTTTTATTCTTCCTGCCAAAGTGGATAACCTCGCACCTTCCCACATTATACTCCATCTGCCAAATGTTTGCCCACTCACTTAGCCTGTCTATATCCCTTTGCAGATTCTTTGAGTCCTCTGCACAACTTGCTTTCCCACCCATCTTTGTATCATCCGCAAACTTGACTACTTTACACTCGGTCCCTTCATCCAAGTCATTAATGTAGATTGTAAATAGTTGAGGCCCCGATCCCTGTGGCATCCCACTAGTTACCATTTGCCAACCGGAAAATGACCCATTTATCCCGACTCTCTGCTTTCTGTTAGTTAGCCAATTCTCTATCCATGCTAACATATTACCCCCAACTCCGTGAGCTCTTATCTTATGCAGTAACCTTTTATGTGGCACCTTATCGAATGCCTTCTGGAAATCCAAATACACCACATCCACTGGCTCACCTTTGTCCACCCTACTCGTTACATCCTCAAAGAACTCCAGCAAATTTGTAAACATGATTTCCCTTTCATAAAAACATGTTGACTCTGCTTGACTGCAATATGATTTTCCAAATGCCCTGCTACTGCTTCCTTAATGAAGGACTCCAGCATTTTCCCAACGACAGATGTTAGGCTAACTGGTCTTTAGTTTCCTGCTTTCTGTCTCCCTCCTTTCTTAAATAGGGGTGTTACATTTGCGGTTTTCCAATCTGCTGGGACCTCTCCAGAGTCCAGGGAATTTTGGTATATTGCAACCAATGCATCCACTATCTCTGCAGCCACTTCTTTTAAGACCCTGGGATGCTGGCCATCTGGTCCAGGGGACTTAGCGTCTTTTAGTCCCATTATTTTACCGAGTACTTATTTCCTTAGTGATAGTGATTGTCTTTAGTTCCCCCCTCCCTGTGGCCCCTTGATTATCCATTATTGGGATGTTGTTAGTGTCTTCTACTGTGAAGACAGATACAAAATATTTGTTCAGAGTCTCTGCCATTTCCCCGTTCCCCATTATTAATTCCCCAGTCTCATCCTCTAAGGGACCAACGTTTACTTTAACTACTCTCTTCCTTTCTATATACCTGTAGAAGCTCTTACTATCTGTTTTAATATTTCTTGCCAGTTTACTCTCATAATTCATCTCTCTCTTTATTTATTTTTAGTCATCCTTTGCTGGTTTTTAAAGATTTCCCAATCCTCTGGCCTCCCACCAATCTTGGCAACATTGTATGGCTTCGTTTTCAATTTGATACCATCCTTTACTTTCTTAGTTAGCTACGGATAGTGCTCCCTTCTCTCAAAATCTTTCTTTCTCACTGGAATATATTTTTGTTGAGAGTTATGAAATATCTCCTTAAATGTCCGCCACTGCATTTCAACTGTCTTACCCTTTAATTTATTTTTCCAGTCCACTTTAGCCAGTTCTGCCCTCATGCCGTTGTAATTGCCTTTGTTTAAGATCAGGACACTGGTTTGAGATACAACTTTCTCACCCTCCAACTGAATTTGAAATTCAACCATGCTATGGTCACTCTTTCCTAGAGGATCCTTTACTATGAGATCATTTATTAATTCTGTCTCATTACACAGTACCAGATCCAAGATAGCCTGCTCCCTGGTTGGTTCCATTACATACTGTTCTAGGAAACCATCCCAGATACACTCTATGAACTCCTCCTCAAGGCTACCATGGCCAATTTGATTTGTCCAATCAATATGGAGATTAAAATCACCCATGATTATTACCATACCTTTTTTACAGGCCTCCATTATTTGTTGATTTATACTCTGTCCAACAGTATTGCTACTGTTCGGGGGCCTGTAGACTATGCCCACCAGAGACTTTTTCCCCCTATTATTTTTTATCTCCACCCAAACCGATTCTACAACTTGATCTTCTGAGCCAATATCACTTCTCACCACTGCACTGATTCCATCCCTTACCAACAAAGCCACCCCACCTCCCTTTCCTTTCTGTCTATCCTTCCGAATTGTCAAATACCCTGGAATATTCAGTTCCCAGCCTTGGTCACCTTGCAACCACGTCTCTGTAATGGCGATCAGATCATACCCATTTGTATCTATTTGTGCCGTCAACTCATCTATCTTGTTACGAATGCTGCGTGCATTCAGATATAGAGCTTTTAACTTTGTCTTTTTACCATTTCTCCTTGTTTCGGCCCCATTTTCTGTTGCACTCTTATTTTTAAACATTCTGTCCCTTCCTGTCACACTCTGGTTATTATTTCCCCCATCTCTATCCTGCTCTATTGTTTTCTCATTTCTCATTGACTTTTTAAATTCCCGCTCACCTGGACCCTCCCCCCCAACTATTTAGTTTAAAGCCCTCTCTACAGCCCTAGTTATTCAATTCACCAGGACACTGGTTCCAGCATGGTTCAAGTGAAGCCCGTCCAAACGGAACAGCTCCCTCTTATCCCAGTACTGGTGCCAGTGCCCCATGAATCGAAACCCATTTCTCCCACACCAGTCTTTGAGCCACTCGTTCATTTCTCTGATCTTATTTACCCTATGCAAATTCGCTCGTGGCTCAGGTAGTAATCCAGAGATTATTACCTTTGTGGTTCTGCTTTTTAATTTAGGCCCTAGCTGCTCATACTCTCCTAGCAGAACCTCTTTCTTTGTCCTACCTATGTCATTGGTACCTACGTGGACCATGACAACTGGATCTTCCCCCTCCCACTCCAAGTTCTCTCCAGCCCAGAGGAGAGGTCCTTAACCCTGGCAGGCAACACAGCCTTCAGGACTCACGCTCTCGGCTGCAGAGAACAGAATCTATCACCTGAACTATACTGTCACCTATCACTACAACATTTCTTTTTACTCCCCCCACTTGAATGGCTCCCTGTACCACGGTGCTGTGGTCAGATTGCTCATCCTCTCTGCAGTCCCTGCCCTCGTCCACACAGGGAGCAAGAATCCCGTACCTGTTGGACAAGGCCAAGGGCTGAGGCTCCTCCATCACTATCTCCTGGATCCCAATACCTGCCTCGCTTGTAGTCACACCCTCCTGTCCCTGACCATGGACCAAATTGGAAGTAATTACCCTAGTGGGTGTGACTGCCTCCTGGAAGTCAGTGTCCAGGTAACGCTCCCCCTCCCTAATGTGTCGCCGTGTCTGAAGCTCGGACTCCAGCTCATCAACTCCGAGCCGAAGTTCCTCGAGCAGCCAACATTTCCTGCAGATGTGGTCACCTGAGACCTCAATGGTATCCACCAGCTCCCACATGCAACAACAACAACACATTGCCTGGTCTCCCATCTCAATTAATGAATGAATTAGTTTTAAAATTTGGAACACGTATATCTTTTAATCTATATAGATATATAATCTACAACAAGGCACTTAAATTTAGACGCCCAAGTTTGGAGAAATAGAGAAGTAATCACCAACAATCACTTACCTGTTTTCTGGTGACGTCAAACTTCGATTACTTTTTACTTCTTCACACTCACCAGTCGTTTGTATCTCAGCCTCTCCCGCTCTCGGGTCTGTTTAAATCAGCCTCTCCCGCTCTCGGCTCTGTTTAAATCAGCCTCTCCCGCTCTTGGCTCTCTGTTTAAATCAGCCTCTCCCACTCTTGGCTCTGTTTAAATCAGCCTCTCCCGCTCTCGGCGTTCTGTTTAAATCAGCCTCTCCCGCTCTCGGCGCTCTGTTTAAATCAGTCTCTCCCGCTCTCGGCGCTCTGTTTAAATCAGCCTCTCTCACTCTCGGTGCTTTGTTTAAATCAGCCTCTCCCACTCTCGGCTCTCTGTTTAAATCAGCCTCTCCTGCTCTCGGCGCTCTGTTTAAATCAGCCTCTCCCACTATCGGTGCTTTGTTTAAATCAGTCTCTCCCGCTCTCGGCTCTGTTTAAATCAGCCTCTCCCGCTCTCGGCTCTGTTTAAATCAGCCTCTCCCGCTCTCGGCGCTCTGTTTAAATCAGCCTCTCCCGCTCTCGGCGCTGTGTTTAAATCAGCCTCTCCCGCTTTCGGCGCTCTGTTTAAATCAGCCTCTCCCGCTCTCGGCTCTGTTTAAATCAGCCTCTCCCACTCTCGGCTCTGTTTAAATCAGCCTCTCCCGCTCTCGGAGCTTTGTTTAAATCAGCCTCTCCCGCTCTCGGAGCTCTGTTTAAATCAGCCTCTCCCGCTCTCGGAGCTCTGTTTAAATCAGCCTCTCCCGCTCTCGGCTCTGTTTAAATCAGCCTCTCCCGCTCTCGGAGCTCTGTTTAAATCAGCCTCTCCCGCTCTCGGAGCTCTGTTTAAATCAGCCTCTCCCGCTCTCGGCTCTGTTTAAATCAGCCTCTCCCGCTCTCGGCTCTGTTTAAATCAGGCTCTCCCGCTCTCGGCGCTCTGTTTAAATCAGCCTCTCCCGCTCTCGGATCTCTGTTTAAATCAGTCTATCCCGCTCTCGGATCTCTGTTTAAATCAGTCTCTCCCGCTCTCGGCTCTGTTTAAATCAGCCTCTCCCGCTCTCGGAGCTCTGTTTAAATCAGCCTCTCCCGCTCTCGGCTCTGTTTAAATCAGTCTCTCCCGCTCTCGGCTCTGTTTAAATCAGCCTCTCCCGCTCTCGGAGCTCTGTTTAAATCAGCCTCTCCCGCTCTCGGCTCTGTTTAAATCAGCCTCTCCCGCTCTCGGAGCTCTGTTTAAATCAGCCTCTCCCGCTCGCGGCTCTGTTTAAATCAGCCTCTCCCGCTCTCGGAGCTCTGTTTAAATCAGCCTCTCCCACTCTCGGCTCTGTTTAAATCAGCCTCTCCCGCTCTCGGCGCTCTGTTTAAATCAGCCTCTCCCACTCTCGGCGCTCTGTTTAAATCAGCCTCTCCCACTCTCGGCTCTGTTTAAATCAGCCTCTCCCGCTCTCGGCGCTCTGTTTATATCAGCCTCTCCCGCTCTCGGCTCTGTTTAAATCAGCCTCTCCCGCTCTCGGAGCTCTGTTTAAATCAGCCTCTCCCGCTCTCGGAGCTCTGTTTAAATCAGTCTCTCCCGCTCTCGGCTCTGTTTAAATCAGTCTCTCCCGCTCTCGGCGCTCTGTTTAAATCAGCCTCTCCCGCTCTCGGCGCTCTGTTTAAATCAGCCTCTCCCGCTCTCGGCTCTGTTTAAATCAGTCTCTCCCGCTCTCGGCGCTCTGTTTAAATCAGCCTCTCCCGCTCTCGGCTCTGTTTAAAACAGCCTCTCCCGCTCTCGGCTCTGTTTAAAACAGTCTCTCCCGCTCTCGGCTCTGTTTAAATCACCTCTCCCGCTCTCGGCTCTGTTTAAATCAGCCTCTCCCACTCTCGGAGCTCTGTTTAAATCAGCCTCTCCCGCTCTCGGCTCTGTTTAAATCAGCCTCTCCCGCTCTCGGCTCTGTTTAAATCAGTCTCTCCCACTCTCGGCGCTCTGTTTAAATCAGCCTCTCCCGCTCTCGGCTCTGTTTAAATCAGCCTCTCCCGCTCTCGGCACTCTGTTTAAATCAGTCTCTCCCGCTCTCGGAGCTCTGTTTAAATCAGCCTCTCCCGCTCTCGGCTCTGTTTAAATCAGTCTCTCCCGCTCTCGGCACTCTGTTTAAATCAGTCTCTCCCGCTCTCGGGCTCTGTTTAAATCAGCCTCTCCCGCTCTCGGCTCTGTTTAAATCAGCCTCTCCCGCTCTCGGCACTGTTTAAATCAGCCTCTCCCGCTCTCGGCTCTGTTTAAATCAGCCTCTCCCGCTCTCGGCTCTGTTTAAATCAGCCTCTCCCGCTCTCGGCGCTCTGTTTAAATCAGCCTCTCCCGCTCTCGGCTCTGTTTAAATCAGCCTCTCCCACTCTCGGAGCTCTGTTTAAATCAGTCTCTCTCGCTCTCGGAGCTCTGTTTAAATCAGCCTCTCCCGCTCTCGGCGCTCTGTTTAAATCAGCCTCTCCCGCTCTCGGCTCTGTTTAAATCAGCCTCTCCCGCTCTCGGAGCTCTGTTTAAATCAGCCTCTCCCACTCTCGGAGCTCTGTTTAAATCAGTCTCTCCCGCTCTCGGCTCTGTTTAAATCAGCCTCTCCCGCTGTCGGAGCTCTGTTTAAATCAGTCTCTCCCGCTCTCGGCTCTGTTTAAATAAGTCACTCCCGCTCTCGGCTCTGTTTAAATCAGTCTCTCCCGCTCTCGGCTCTGTTTAAATCAGCCTCTCCCGCTCTCGGCTCTGTTTAAATCAGCCTCTCCCGCTCTCGGCTCTGTTTAAATCAGCCTCTCCCGCTCTTGGCTCTGTTTAAATCAGCCTCTCCCGCTGTCGGAGCTCTGTTTAAATCAGCCTCTCCCGCTGTCGGAGCTCTGTTTAAATCAGCCTCTCCCGTTCTCGGCACTGTTTAAATCAGTCACTCCCGCTCTCGGCTCTGTTTAAATCAGCCTCTCCCACTCTCGGAGCTCTGTTTAAATCAGCCTCTCCCGCTCTCGGCTCTGTTTAAATCAGCCTCTCCCGCTCTCGGAGCTCTGTTTAAATCAGCCTCTCCCGCTCTCGGAGCTCTGTTTAAATCAGCCTCTCCCGCTCTCGGAGCTCTGTTTAAATCGGCCTCTCCCACTCTCGGCGCTCTGTTTAAATCAGCCTCTCCCGCTCTCGGCGCTCTGTTTAAATCAGCCTCTCCCGCTCTCGGAGCTCTGTTTAAATCGGCCTCTCCCACTCTCGGCGCTCTGTTTAAATCAGCCTCTCCCGCTCTCGGAGCTCTGTTTAAATCAGCCTCTCCCACTCTCGCCTCTGTTTAAATCAGCCTCTCCCGCTCTCGGCTCTGTTTAAATCAGCCTCTCCCGCTCTCGCCGCTCTGTTTAAATCAGCCTCTCCCGCTCTCGGCTCTGTTTAAATCAGCCTCTCCCGCTCTCGGCTCTGTTTAAATCAGCCTCTCCCACTCTCGGAGCTCTGTTTAAATCAGCCTCTCCCGCTCTCGGCACTCTGTTTAAATCAGTCTCACCCACTCTCGGTGCTTTGTTTAAATCAGTCTCTCCCGCTCTCGGCTCTGTTTAAATCAGTCTCTCCCGCTCTCGGCTCTGTTTAAATCAGTCTCTCCCGCTCTCGGCTCTGTTTAAATCAGCCTCTCCCGCTCTCGGCTCTGTTTAAATCAGCCTCTCCCGCTCTCGGCGCTCTGTTTAAATCAGCCTCTCCCGCTCTCGGCGCTGTTTAAATCAGCCTCTCCCGCTCTCGGCTCTGTTTAAATCAGCCTCTCCCGCTCTCGGCTCTGTTTAAATCAGCCTCTCCCGCTCTCGGAGCTTTGTTTAAATCAGCCTCTCCCGCTCTCGGAGCTCTGTTTAAATCAGCCTCTCCCGCTCTCGGAGCTCTGTTTAAATCAGCCTCTCCCGCTCTCGGCTCTGTTTAAATCAGCCTCTCCCGCTCTCGGCTCTGTTTAAATCAGCCTCTCCCGCTCTCGGCTCTGTTTAAATCAGCCTCTCCCACTCTCGGCTCTGTTTAAATCAGCCTCTCCCGCTCTCGGCGCTCTGTTTAAATCAGCCTCTCCCGCTCTCGGCTCTGTTTAAATCAGCCTCTCCCACTCTCGGCTCTGTTTAAATCAGCCTCTCCCGCTCTCGGAGCTCTGTTTAAATCAGCCTCTCCCGCTCTCGGAGCTCTGTTTAAATCAGCCTCTCCCGCTCTCGGAGCTCTGTTTAAATCAGCCTCTCCCGCTCTCGGCTCTGTTTAAATCAGCCTCTCCCGCTCTCGGAGCTCTGTTTAAATCAGCCTCTCCCGCTCTCGGAGCTCTGTTTAAATCAGCCTCTCCCGCTCTCGGCTCTGTTTAAATCAGCCTCTCCCGCTCTCGGCGCTCTGTTTAAATCAGCCTCTCCCGCTCTCGGATCTCTGTTTAAATCAGCCTCTCCCGCTCTCGGAGCTCTGTTTAAATCAGCCTCTCCCGCTCTCGGCGCTCTGTTTAAATCAGCCTCTCCCGCTCTCGGAGCTCTGTTTAAATCAGCCTCTCCCGCTCTCGGCTCTGTTTAAATCAGCCTCTCCCGCTCTCGGCTCTGTTTAAATCAGCCTCTCCCGCTCTCGGAGCTCTGTTTAAATCAGCCTCTCCCGCTCTCGGCTCTGTTTAAATCAGCCTCTCCCGCTCTCGGAGCTCTGTTTAAATCAGCCTCTCCCGCTCTCGGCTCTGTTTAAATCAGCCTCTCCCGCTCTCGGCGCTCTGTTTAAATCAGCCTCTCCCGCTCTCGGCGCTCTGTTTAAATCAGCCTCTCCCACTCTCGGCTCTGTTTAAATCAGCCTCTCCCGCTCTCGGCGCTCTGTTTAAATCAGCCTCTCCCGCTCTCGGCTCTGTTTAAATCAGCCTCTCCCGCTCTCGGAGCTCTGTTTAAATCAGTCTCTCCCGCTCTCGGCTCTGTTTAAATCAGTCTCTCCCGCTCTCGGCGCTCTGTTTAAATCAGCCTCTCCCGCTCTCGGCGCTCTGTTTAAATCAGCCTCTCCCGCTCTCGGCTCTGTTTAAATCAGTCTCTCCCGCTCTCGGCGCTCTGTTTAAATCAGCCTCTCCCGCTCTCGGCTCTGTTTAAATCAGCCTCTCCCGCTCTCGGCTCTGTTTAAATCAGCCTCTCCCGCTCTCGGCTCTGTTTAAATCAGCCTCTCCCGCTCTCGGCTCTGTTTAAATCAGCCTCTCCCACTCTCGGAGCTCTGTTTAAATCAGCCTCTCCCGCTCTCGGCTCTGTTTAAATCAGCCTCTCCCGCTCTCGGCTCTGTTTAAATCAGTCTCTCCCGCTCTCGGCGCTCTGTTTAAATCAGCCTCTCCCGCTCTCGGCTCTGTTTAAATCAGCCTCTCCCGCTCTCGGCCTCTGTTTAAATCAGCCTCTCCCGCTCTCGGAGCTCTGTTTAAATCAGCCTCTCCCGCTCTCGGCTCTGTTTAAATCAGTCTCTCCCGCTCTCGGCACTCTGTTTAAATCAGTCTCTCCCGCTCTCGGCTCTGTTTAAATCAGCCTCTCCCGCTCTCGGCTCTGTTTAAATCAGCCTCTCCCGCTCTCGGCACTGTTTAAATCAGCCTCTCCCGCTCTCGGCTCTGTTTAAATCAGCCTCTCCCGCTCTCGGCTCTGTTTAAATCAGCCTCTCCCGCTCTCGGCGCTCTGTTTAAATCAGCCTCTCCCGCTCTCGGCTCTGTTTAAATCAGCCTCTCCCACTCTCGGAGCTCTGTTTAAATCAGTCTCTCTCGCTCTCGGAGCTCTGTTTAAATCAGCCTCTCCCGCTCTCGGCGCTCTGTTTAAATCAGCCTCTCCCGCTCTCGGCTCTGTTTAAATCAGCCTCTCCCGCTCTCGGAGCTCTGTTTAAATCAGCCTCTCCCACTCTCGGAGCTCTGTTTAAATCAGTCTCTCCCGCTCTCGGCTCTGTTTAAATCAGCCTCTCCCGCTGTCGGAGCTCTGTTTAAATCAGTCTCTCCCGCTCTCGGCTCTGTTTAAATCAGTCACTCCCGCTCTCGGCTCTGTTTAAATCAGTCTCTCCCGCTCTCGGCTCTGTTTAAATCAGCCTCTCCCGCTCTCGGCTCTGTTTAAATCAGCCTCTCCCGCTCTCGGCTCTGTTTAAATCAGCCTCTCCCGCTCTTGGCTCTGTTTAAATCAGCCTCTCCCGCTCTCGGCTCTGTTTAAATCAGCCTCTCCCACTCTCGGAGCTCTGTTTAAATCAGCCTCTCCCGCTCTCGGCTCTGTTTAAATCAGCCTCTCCCGCTCTCGGAGCTCTGTTTAAATCAGCCTCTCCCGCTCTCGGAGCTCTGTTTAAATCAGCCTCTCCCGCTCTCGGAGCTCTGTTTAAATCGGCCTCTCCCACTCTCGGCGCTCTGTTTAAATCAGCCTCTCCCGCTCTCGGCGCTCTGTTTAAATCAGCCTCTCCCGCTCTCGGAGCTCTGTTTAAATCAGCCTCTCCCACTCTCGGAGCTCTGTTTAAATCAGCCTCTCCCACTCTCGGAGCTCTGTTTAAATCAGCCTCTCCCGCTCTCGGAGCTCTGTTTAAATCAGCCTCTCCCACTCTCGCCTCTGTTTAAATCAGCCTCTCCCGCTCTCGGCTCTGTTTAAATCAGCCTCTCCCGCTCTCGCCGCTCTGTTTAAATCAGCCTCTCCCGCTCTCGGCTCTGTTTAAATCAGCCTCTCCCGCTCTCGGCTCTGTTTAAATCAGCCTCTCCCACTCTCGGAGCTCTGTTTAAATCAGCCTCTCCCGCTCTCGGCACTCTGTTTAAATCAGTCTCACCCACTCTCGGTGCTTTGTTTAAATCAGTCTCTCCCGCTCTCGGCTCTGTTTAAATCAGTCTCTCCCGCTCTCGGCTCTGTTTTAATCAGCCTCTCCCGCTCTCGGCTCTGTTTAAATCAGCCTCTCCCACTCTCGGAGCTCTGTTTAAATCAGCCTCTCCCGCTCTCGGCGCTCTGTTTAAATCAGCCTCTCCCGCACTCGGAGCTCTGTTTAAATCAGCCTCTCCCGCTCTCGGAGCTCTGTTCAAATCAGCCTCTCCTGCTCTCGGCGCTCTGTTTAAATCAGCCTCTCCCGCTCTCGGAGCTCTGTTTAAATCAGTCTCTCCCGCTCTCGGCTCTGTTTAAATCAGCCTCTCCCGCTCTCGGAGCTCTGTTTAAATCAGTCTCTCCCGCTCTCGGCGCTCTGTTTAAATCAGTCTCTCCCACTCTCGGCTCTGTTTAAATCAGCCTCTCCCGCTCTCGGCGCTCTGTTTAAATCAGCCTCTCCCGCTCTCGGCGCTCTGTTTAAATCAGCCTCTCCCGCTCTCGGCGCTGTGTTTAAATCAGTCTCTCCCGCTCTCGGCGCTGTGTTTAAATCAGCCTCTCCCGCTCTCGGCGCTGTGTTTAAATCAGTCTCTCCCGCTCTCGGCGCTCTGTTTAAATCAGCCTCTCCCGCTCTCGGCGCTCTGTTTAAATCAGCCTCTCCCGCTCTCGGCGCTGTGTTTAAATCAGCCTCTCCCGCTCTCGGCGCTCTGTTTAAATCAGCCTCTCCCGCTCTCGGCTCTGTTTAAATCAGCTCTCCCGCTCTCGGACTCTGTTTAAATCAGCCTCTCCCGCTCTCGACTCTGTTTAAATCAGCCTCTCCCGCTCTCGGCTCTGTTTAAATCAGCCTCTCCCGCTCTCGGCTCTGTTTAAATCAGCCTCTCCCGCTCTCGGCTCTGTTTAAATCAGCCTCTCCCGCTCTCGGCTCTGTTTAAATCAGCCTCTCCCGCTCTCGGCTCTGTTTAAATCAGCCTCTCCCGCTCTCGGCTCTGTTTAAATCAGCCTCTCCCGCTCTCGGCGCTCTGTTTAAATCAGCCTCTCCCGCTCTCGGCGCTCTGTTTAAATCAGCCTCTCCCGCTCTCGGCGCTCTGTTTAAATCAGCCTCTCCCGCTCTCGGCACTGTTTAAATCAGTCTCTCCCACTCTCGGCTCTGTTTAAATCAGCCTCTCCCACTCTCGGCTCTGTTTAAATCAGCCTCTCCCGCTCTCGGCTCTGTTTAAATCAGCCTCTCCCGCTCTCGGCTGTTTAAATCAGCCTCTCCCGCTCTCGGCACTGTTTAAATCAGTCTCTCCCGCTCTCGGCTGTTTAAATCAGCCTCTCCCACTCTCGGCTCTGTTTAAATCAGCCTCTCCCGCTCTCGGCTCTGTTTAAATCAGCCTCTCCCGCTCTCGGAGCTCTGTTTAAATCAGCATCTCCCACTCTCGGAGCTCTGTTTAAATCAGCCTCTCCCGCTCTCGGCTCTGTTTAAATCAGCCTCTCCCACTCTCGGAGCTCTGTTTAAATCAGCCTCTCCCACTCTCGGCTCTCTGTTTAAATCAGCCTCTCCTGCTCTCGGCGCTCTGTTTAAATCAGCCTCTCCCACTATCGGTGCTTTGTTTAAATCAGTCTCTCCCGCTCTCGGCTCTGTTTAAATCAGCCTCTCCCGCTCTCGGCTCTGTTTAAATCAGCCTCTCCCGCTCTCGGCGCTCTGTTTAAATCAGCCTCTCCCGCTCTCGGCGCTGTGTTTAAATCAGCCTCTCCCGCTTTCGGCGCTCTGTTTAAATCAGCCTCTCCCGCTCTCGGCTCTGTTTAAATCAGCCTCTCCCACTCTCGGCTCTGTTTAAATCAGCCTCTCCCGCTCTCGGAGCTTTGTTTAAATCAGCCTCTCCCGCTCTCGGAGCTCTGTTTAAATCAGCCTCTCCCGCTCTCGGAGCTCTGTTTAAATCAGCCTCTCCCGCTCTCGGCTCTGTTTAAATCAGCCTCTCCCGCTCTCGGAGCTCTGTTTAAATCAGCCTCTCCCGCTCTCGGAGCTCTGTTTAAATCAGCCTCTCCCGCTCTCGGCTCTGTTTAAATCAGCCTCTCCCGCTCTCGGCTCTGTTTAAATCAGGCTCTCCCGCTCTCGGCGCTCTGTTTAAATCAGCCTCTCCCGCTCTCGGATCTCTGTTTAAATCAGTCTATCCCGCTCTCGGATCTCTGTTTAAATCAGTCTCTCCCGCTCTCGGCTCTGTTTAAATCAGCCTCTCCCGCTCTCGGAGCTCTGTTTAAATCAGCCTCTCCCGCTCTCGGCTCTGTTTAAATCAGCCTCTCCCGCTCTCGGAGCTCTGTTTAAATCAGCCTCTCCCGCTCTCGGCGCTCTGTTTAAATCAGTCTCTCCCACTCTCGGCTCTGTTTAAATCAGCCTCTCCCGCTCTCGGCACTCTTTTTAAATCAGCCTCTCCCGCTCTCGGCGCTCTGTTTAAATCAGCCTCTCCCGCTCTCGGCGCTGTGTTTAAATCAGCCTCTCCCGCTCTCGGAGCTCTGTTTAAATCAGCCTCTCCCGCTCTCGGCGCTCTGTTTAAATCAGTCTCTCCCACTCTCGGCTCTGTTTAAATCAGCCTCTCCCGCTCTCGGCACTCTTTTTAAATCAGCCTCTCCCGCTCTCGGCGCTCTGTTTAAATCAGCCTCTCCCGCTCTCGGCGCTGTGTTTAAATCAGTCTCTCCCGCTCTCGGCGCTCTGTTTATATCAGCCTCTCCCGCTCTCGGCGCTGTGTTTAAATCAGTCTCTCCCGCTCTCGGCGCTCTGTTTAAATCAGTCTCTCCCGCTCTCGACTCTGTTTAAATCAGCCTCTCCCGCTCTCGACTCTGTTTAAATCAGCCTCTCCCGCTCTCGGCACTGTGTTTAAATCAGTCTCTCCCGCTCTCGGCGCTCTGTTTAAATCAGCCTCTCCCGCTCTCGGCCCTGTTTAAATCAGCCTCTCCCGCTCTCGACTCTATTTAAATCAGCCTCTCCCGCTCTCGGCTCTGTTTAAATCAGTCTCTCCCACTCTCGACTCTGTTTAGAAACATAGAAACATAGAAAATAGGTACAGGAGTAGACCATTCGGTCCTTCGAGCCTGCACCGCCATTCAATGCGTTCATGGCTGAACATGCTACCTCAGTACCCCATTCCTGCTTTTTCGCCATACCCCTTGATCCCCTTAGTTGTGAGTGTTATATCTAACTCCCTTTTGAATATATTTAGCGAACTGGCCTCAACAACCTTCTGTGGAAGAGAATTCCATAGATTCACCACTCTCTGGGTGAAGAAGTTCCTCCTCAGCTCAGTCCTAAATGGCTTCCCCTTAATCCTTAGACTGTGACCCCTGGTTCTAGTTTTCCCTACCATTGGGAACATTCTGCCCGCATCTAATTTGTCTAAACCAGTCAGGATTTTAAATGTCTCTATAAGATCCCCCCTCATTCTTCTGAACTCCAGAGGATACAAGTTCAGTTGACCCAATCTTTCTTGATATGTCAGTCCGGCCATCCCAGGAATCAATCTAGTGAACCTTCGCTGCACTCCCTCAATAGCAAGAATGTCCTTCCTTAAGTTAGGAGACCAAAACTGCGCACAATACTCCAGGTGTGGCCTCACCAAGGCCCTGTACAACTGTAGCATCACCTCCCTACTCCTGTACTCAAATCCCCTTGCTATGAAGGCCATCATTCCGTTTGCTTTCTTGACTGCCTGCTGCACTTGCATTCCCACCTTCAGTGACTGATGTACCATGACGCCCAGGTCTCGTTGCACGTCCCCTTTCCCTAATCTGCCACCATTCAGGTAATAGTCCGCCTCTCTATTTTTACCACCAAAGTGGATAACCTCACATTTATCCACATTGTACTTCATCTGCCATACATTTGCCCATTCACCCAACCTGTCCAAGTCACTCTGTAGCCTCCTAGCATCCTCCTCATTGTTCACACTGCCTCCCAATTTAGTGTCATCCGCAAATTTGGAGATATTACATTTAATCCCTTCGTCCAAATCATTAATATATAATGTAAACAGCTGGGGTCCCAGCACCGAACCCTGCGGTACCCCGCTGGTCACTGCCTGCCATTCTGAAAAGTACCCATTTACTCCTACTCTTTGTTTCCTGTGTGCCAACCAGTTCTCAATCCACGTCAACACATTACCCCCAATCCCATGTGCTTTAACTTTGCTCACCAATCTCTTGTGTGGGACCTTGTCGAAGGCCTTCTGAAAGTCCAAATACACCACATCTACTGGTTCCCCCCTGTCCACCCTATTGGAAACATCCTCAAAAAATTCCAGAAGATTTGTCAAGCATGATTTCCCTTTCACAAATCCATGCTGACTTGGACCTATCATGTCGCCACTTTCCAAATGGTCTGTTATGACATCTTTAATAATTGCTTCCATCATTTTACCCACGACCGATGTCAGGCTGACCGGTCTATAATTCCCTGCTTTCTCCCTCCCTCCTTTTTTAAAAAGAGGGGTTACATTGGCCACCCTCCACTCCATCGGAACTGATCCAGAGTCTAAGGAATGTTGGAAAATGATCGTCAATGCATCCACTATTTCCAAGGCCACCTCCTTAAGTACTCTGGGATGCAGACCATCAGGCCCCGGGGATTTTTCAGCCTTCAGTCCCATCAATTTCCCCAATACCTTTTCCCGACTAATAAGGATTTCCCTTAGCTCCTCCCTCTTACCAGATCCTCTGACCCCTTTTATTTCCGGCAGGTTGTGTGTGTCCTCCACAGTAAACACCGAACCAAAGTACTTGTTCAATTGATCTGCCATTTCCTTGTTCCCCATTACGACTTCCCCTGTTTCCGACTGCAGGGGACCTACGTTTGTTTTTACTAACCTCTTTCTTTTTACATATTTATAGAAGCTTTTGCAGTCCATTTTAATGTTCTCTGCAAGCTTCCTTTCATATTTTATTTTCCCTGCCCTAATCAAACCCTTCGTCCTCCTCTGCTGAGTTTTGAAGTTCTCCCAGTCCCCGGGTTTGCTGCTACTTCTGGCCAATTTGTATGCAACTTCCTTGGTTTTAATACTATCCCTGATTTCCCTTGTTAGCCATGGTTGAGCCACCTTCCCTTTTTTATTTTTATGCCAGACCGGGATGTACAATTGTTGTAGTTCATCCATGCGATCTCTAAATGTCTGCCATTGCCCTTCCACTGATAGCCCCTTAAATATCGCTTGCCAATTTAACCTCGCCAATTCACGCCTCATACCCTCAAAGTTGCCCTTATTTAAGTTCTGGACCATGGTCTCTGACTTAACTGTTTCCTTCTCCATCCTAATGTAGAACTCCACCATACTATGGTCACTCTTCCCCAGGGGGCCTCGTACCACAAGATTGCTGATTAGTCCCTCCTCATTACACAACACCCAGTCCAGGATGGCCTCCCCTCGAGTTGGTTCCTCAACATATTGGTTTAGGAAACCATCCCTTAAACACTCCAGGAAATCCTCCTCCACCGTATTGCTTCCAGTTTGAGTAGCCCAATCTATGTGCATATTAAAGTCACCCATGATAACTGCCGTGCCTTTTTTGCACGCACCTCTGATTTCCTGTTTCATACCCTCCCCCACCTCACTACTGCTGTTTGGAGGTCTGTACACAACTCCCACTAACGTTTTCTGCCCTTTGGTGTTCTGCAGCTCAACCCATATTGATTCCACATCCTCCAAGCTGATGTCCTTCCTAGCTATTGCATTAATCTCCTCTTTAACCAGCAATGCTACCCCACCCCCTTTTCCTTTTATTCTATCCTTTCTGAATGTTGAATACCCCTGGATGTTCAGTTCCCAGCCTTGATTGTTCTGGAGCCACGTCTCTGTAATCCCAATCACATCGTATCCATTAACATCTATTTGCACAGTCAATTCATCCACCTTATTACGGATACTCCTTGCATTAAGACACAGAGCCTTTAGGCTTGTTTTATTAACATCCTTTGTCCTTTTAGACTTATGATTTAGTATGGCCCTTTGTGTTTCTTGCCTTTGTTTACTCGGCCTTCCCCTATTGTTTCTCACCCTTCTAACATTTGTTTCTGACTGCATATTACTTCCCCCTGTTTCGCTACATAGGTTCCCATTCCCCTGCCATATTAGTTTAAATCCTCCCGAACTGCTTTAGCAAATATTGCCCCGAGGACATCGGTTCCAGTCCTGCCCAAGTGCAGACCGTCCCTTTAAATCAGCCTCTCCCGCTCTCGGCGCTCTGTTTAAATCAGCCTCTCCCGCTCTCGGTCCTGTTTAAATCAGCCTCTCCCGCTCTCGACTCTGTTTAAATCAGCCTCTCCCGCTCTCGACTCTGTTTAAATCAGTCTCTCCCACTCTCGACTCTGTTTAAATCAGCCTCTCCCGCTCTCGGCGCTCTGTTTAAATCAGCCTCTCCCGCTCTCGGCTCTGTTTAAATCAGTCTCTCCCACTCTCGACTCTGTTTAAATCAGCCTCTCCCGCTCTCGACTCTGTTTAAATCAGCCTCTCCCGCTCTCGACTCTGTTTAAATCAGCCTCTCCCGCTCTCGGCGCTCTGTTTAAATCAGCCTCTCCCGCTCTCGGCTCTGTTTAAATCAGTCTCTCCCACTCTCGACTCTGTTTAAATCAGCCTCTCCCGCTCTCGACTCTGTTTAAATCAGCCTCTCCCGCTCTCGGCGCTCTGTTTAAATCAGCCTCTCCCGCTCTCGGTCCTGTTTAAATCAGCCTCTCCCGCTCTCGACTCTGTTTAAATCAGCCTCTCCCGCTCTCGGCTCTGTTTAAATCAGTCTCTCCCACTCTCGACTCTGTTTAAATCAGCCTCTCCCGCTCTCGGCTCTGTTTAAATCAGTCTCTCCCACTCTCGACTCTGTTTAAATCAGCCTCTCCCGCTCTCGGCTCTGTTTAAATCAGCCTCTCCCGCTCTCGGCTCTGTTTAAATCAGCCTCTCCCGCTCTCGACTCTGTTTAAATCAGTCTCTCCCGCTCTCGACTCTGTTTAAATCAGCCTCTCCCGCTCTCGACTCTGTTTAAATCAGCCTCTCCCGCTCTCGGCGCTCTGTTTAAATCAGCCTCTCCCGCTCTCGGAGCTCTGTTTAAATCAGCCTCTCCCGCTCTCGGAGCTCAGTTTAAATCAGCCTCTCCCGCTCTCGACTCTGTTTAAATCAGCCTCTCCCGCTCTCGGCTCTGTTTAAATCAGCCTCTCCCGCTCTCGACTCTGTTTAAATCAGCCTCTCCCGCTCTCGGCGCTCTGTTTAAATCAGCCTCTCCCGCTCTCGGAGCTCTGTTTAAATCAGCCTCTCCCGCTCTCGGAGCTCAGTTTAAATCAGCCTCTCCCGCTCTCGACTCTGTTTAAATCAGCCTCTCCCGCTCTCGGCTCTGTTTAAATCAGCCTCTCCCGCTCTCGGCTCTGATTAAATCAGCCTCTCCCGCTCTCGGCGCTCTGTTTAAATCAGCCTCTCCCGCTCTCGGCTCTGTTTAAATCAGCCTCTCCCGCTCTCGGCTCTGTTTAAATCAGCCTCTCCCACTCTCGGAGCTCTGTTTAAATCAGTCTCTCTCGCTCTCGGAGCTCTGTTTAAATCAGCCTCTCCCGCTCTCGGCGCTCTGTTTAAATCAGCCTCTCCCGCTCTCGGCTCTGTTTAAATCAGCCTCTCCCGCTCTCGGAGCTCTGTTTAAATCAGCCTCTCCCACTCTCGGAGCTCTGTTTAAATCAGTCTCTCCCGCTCTCGGCTCTGTTTAAATCAGCCTCTCCCGCTGTCGGAGCTCTGTTTAAATCAGTCTCTCCCGCTCTCGGCTCTGTTTAAATAAGTCACTCCCGCTCTCGGCTCTGTTTAAATCAGTCTCTCCCGCTCTCGGCTCTGTTTAAATCAGCCTCTCCCGCTCTCGGCTCTGTTTAAATCAGCCTCTCCCGCTCTCGGCTCTGTTTAAATCAGCCTCTCCCGCTCTTGGCTCTGTTTAAATCAGCCTCTCCCGCTGTCGGAGCTCTGTTTAAATCAGCCTCTCCCGCTGTCGGAGCTCTGTTTAAATCAGCCTCTCCCGTTCTCGGCACTGTTTAAATCAGTCACTCCCGCTCTCGGCTCTGTTTAAATCAGCCTCTCCCACTCTCGGAGCTCTGTTTAAATCAGCCTCTCCCGCTCTCGGCTCTGTTTAAATCAGCCTCTCCCGCTCTCGGAGCTCTGTTTAAATCAGCCTCTCCCGCTCTCGGAGCTCTGTTTAAATCAGCCTCTCCCGCTCTCGGAGCTCTGTTTAAATCGGCCTCTCCCACTCTCGGCGCTCTGTTTAAATCAGCCTCTCCCGCTCTCGGCGCTCTGTTTAAATCAGCCTCTCCCGCTCTCGGAGCTCTGTTTAAATCGGCCTCTCCCACTCTCGGCGCTCTGTTTAAATCAGCCTCTCCCGCTCTCGGAGCTCTGTTTAAATCAGCCTCTCCCACTCTCGCCTCTGTTTAAATCAGCCTCTCCCGCTCTCGGCTCTGTTTAAATCAGCCTCTCCCGCTCTCGCCGCTCTGTTTAAATCAGCCTCTCCCGCTCTCGGCTCTGTTTAAATCAGCCTCTCCCGCTCTCGGCTCTGTTTAAATCAGCCTCTCCCACTCTCGGAGCTCTGTTTAAATCAGCCTCTCCCGCTCTCGGCACTCTGTTTAAATCAGTCTCACCCACTCTCGGTGCTTTGTTTAAATCAGTCTCTCCCGCTCTCGGCTCTGTTTAAATCAGTCTCTCCCGCTCTCGGCTCTGTTTAAATCAGTCTCTCCCGCTCTCGGCTCTGTTTAAATCAGCCTCTCCCGCTCTCGGCTCTGTTTAAATCAGCCTCTCCCGCTCTCGGCGCTCTGTTTAAATCAGCCTCTCCCGCTCTCGGCGCTGTTTAAATCAGCCTCTCCCGCTCTCGGCTCTGTTTAAATCAGCCTCTCCCGCTCTCGGCTCTGTTTAAATCAGCCTCTCCCGCTCTCGGAGCTTTGTTTAAATCAGCCTCTCCCGCTCTCGGAGCTCTGTTTAAATCAGCCTCTCCCGCTCTCGGAGCTCTGTTTAAATCAGCCTCTCCCGCTCTCGGCTCTGTTTAAATCAGCCTCTCCCGCTCTCGGCGCTGTTTAAATCAGCCTCTCCCGCTCTCGGCTCTGTTTAAATCAGCCTCTCCCACTCTCGGCTCTGTTTAAATCAGCCTCTCCCGCTCTCGGCGCTCTGTTTAAATCAGCCTCTCCCGCTCTCGGCTCTGTTTAAATCAGCCTCTCCCACTCTCGGCTCTGTTTAAATCAGCCTCTCCCGCTCTCGGAGCTTTGTTTAAATCAGCCTCTCCCGCTCTCGGAGCTCTGTTTAAATCAGCCTCTCCCGCTCTCGGAGCTCTGTTTAAATCAGCCTCTCCCGCTCTCGGCTCTGTTTAAATCAGCCTCTCCCGCTCTCGGAGCTCTGTTTAAATCAGCCTCTCCCGCTCTCGGAGCTCTGTTTAAATCAGCCTCTCCCGCTCTCGGCTCTGTTTAAATCAGGCTCTCCCGCTCTCGGCGCTCTGTTTAAATCAGCCTCTCCCGCTCTCGGATCTCTGTTTAAATCAGTCTATCCCGCTCTCGGATCTCTGTTTAAATCAGCCTCTCCCGCTCTCGGCGCTCTGTTTAAATCAGCCTCTCCCGCTCTCGGAGCTCTGTTTAAATCAGCCTCTCCCGCTCTCGGCTCTGTTTAAATCAGCCTCTCCCGCTCTCGGCTCTGTTTAAATCAGCCTCTCCCGCTCTCGGAGCTCTGTTTAAATCAGCCTCTCCCGCTCGCGGCTCTGTTTAAATCAGCCTCTCCCGCTCTCGGAGCTCTGTTTAAATCAGCCTCTCCCACTCTCGGCTCTGTTTAAATCAGCCTCTCCCGCTCTCGGCGCTCTGTTTAAATCAGCCTCTCCCACTCTCGGCGCTCTGTTTAAATCAGCCTCTCCCGCTCTCGGCTCTGTTTAAATCAGTCTCTCCCACTCTCGGCTCTGTTTAAATCAGCCTCTCCCGCTCTCGGCGCTCTGTTTATATCAGCCTCTCCCGCTCTCGGCTCTGTTTAAATCAGCCTCTCCCGCTCTCGGAGCTCTGTTTAAATCAGCCTCTCCCGCTCTCGGAGCTCTGTTTAAATCAGTCTCTCCCGCTCTCGGCTCTGTTTAAATCAGTCTCTCCCGCTCTCGGCGCTCTGTTTAAATCAGCCTCTCCCGCTCTCGGCGCTCTGTTTAAATCAGCCTCTCCCGCTCTCGGCTCTGTTTAAATCAGTCTCTCCCGCTCTCGGCGCTCTGTTTAAATCAGCCTCTCCCGCTCTCGGCTCTGTTTAAAACAGCCTCTCCCGCTCTCGGCTCTGTTTAAAACAGTCTCTCCCGCTCTCGGCTCTGTTTAAATCACCTCTCCCGCTCTCGGCTCTGTTTAAATCAGCCTCTCCCACTCTCGGAGCTCTGTTTAAATCAGCCTCTCCCGCTCTCGGCTCTGTTTAAATCAGCCTCTCCCGCTCTCGGCTCTGTTTAAATCAGTCTCTCCCACTCTCGGCGCTCTGTTTAAATCAGCCTCTCCCGCTCTCGGCTCTGTTTAAATCAGCCTCTCCCGCTCTCGGCACTCTGTTTAAATCAGTCTCTCCCGCTCTCGGAGCTCTGTTTAAATCAGCCTCTCCCGCTCTCGGCTCTGTTTAAATCAGTCTCTCCCGCTCTCGGCACTCTGTTTAAATCAGTCTCTCCCGCTCTCGGCTCTGTTTAAATCAGCCTCTCCCGCTCTCGGCTCTGTTTAAATCAGCCTCTCCCGCTCTCGGCACTGTTTAAATCAGCCTCTCCCGCTCTCGGCTCTGTTTAAATCAGCCTCTCCCGCTCTCGGCTCTGTTTAAATCAGCCTCTCCCGCTCTCGGCGCTCTGTTTAAATCAGCCTCTCCCGCTCTCGGCTCTGTTTAAATCAGCCTCTCCCACTCTCGGAGCTCTGTTTAAATCAGTCTCTCCCGCTCTCGGCGCTCTGTTTAAATCAGCCTCTCCCGCTCTCGGCTCTGTTTAAATCAGCCTCTCCCGCTCTCGGAGCTCTGTTTAAATCAGCCTCTCCCACTCTCGGAGCTCTGTTTAAATCAGTCTCTCCCGCTCTCGGCTCTGTTTAAATCAGCCTCTCCCGCTGTCGGAGCTCTGTTTAAATCAGTCTCTCCCGCTCTCGGCTCTGTTTAAATCAGTCACTCCCGCTCTCGGCTCTGTTTAAATCAGTCTCTCCCGCTCTCGGCTCTGTTTAAATCAGCCTCTCCCGCTCTCGGCTCTGTTTAAATCAGCCTCTCCCGCTCTCGGCTCTGTTTAAATCAGCCTCTCCCGCTCTCGGCTCTGTTTAAATCAGCCTCTCCCGCTCTCGGAGCTCTGTTTAAATCAGCCTCTCCCGCTCTCGGAGCTCTGTTTAAATCAGCCTCTCCCGCTCTCGGCTCTGTTTAAATCAGTCACTCCCGCTCTCGGCTCTGTTTAAATCAGCCTCTCCCACTCTCGGAGCTCTGTTTAAATCAGCCTCTCCCGCTCTCGGCTCTGTTTAAATCAGCCTCTCCCGCTCTCGGAGCTCTGTTTAAATCAGCCTCTCCCGCTCTCGGAGCTCTGTTTAAATCAGCCTCTCCCGCTCTCGGAGCTCTGTTTAAATCGGCCTCTCCCGCTCTCGGCGCTCTGTTTAAATCAGCCTCTCCCGCTCTCGGCTCTGTTTAAATCAGCCTCTCCCGCTCTCGGCGCTCTGTTTAAATCAGCCTCTCCCGCTCTCGGAGCTCTGTTTAAATCAGCCTCTCCCACTCTCGGAGCTCTGTTTAAATCAGCCTCTCCCACTCTCGGAGCTCTGTTTAAATCAGCCTCTCCCGCTCTCGGAGCTCTGTTTAAATCAGCCTCTCCCACTCTCGCCTCTGTTTAAATCAGCCTCTCCCGCTCTCGGCTCTGTTTAAATCAGCCTCTCCCGCTCTCAGCGCTCTGTTTAAATCAGCCTCTCCCGCTCTCGGCTCTGTTTAAATCAGCCTCTCCCGCTCTCGGCTCTGTTTAAATCAGCCTCTCCCACTCTCGGAGCTCTGTTTAAATCAGCCTCTCCCGCTCTCGGCACTCTGTTTAAATCAGTCTCACCCACTCTCGGTGCTTTGTTTAAATCAGTCTCTCCCGCTCTCGGCTCTGTTTAAATCAGTCTCTCCCGCTCTCGGCTCTGTTTTAATCAGCCTCTCCCGCTCTCGGCTCTGTTTAAATCAGCCTCTCCCACTCTCGGAGCTCTGTTTAAATCAGCCTCTCCCGCTCTCGGCGCTCTGTTTAAATCAGCCTCTCCCGCACTCGGAGCTCTGTTTAAATCAGCCTCTCCCGCTCTCGGAGCTCTGTTCAAATCAGCCTCTCCTGCTCTCGGCGCTCTGTTTAAATCAGCCTCTCCCGCTCTCGGAGCTCTGTTTAAATCAGTCTCTCCCGCTCTCGGCTCTGTTTAAATCAGCCTCTCCCGCTCTCGGAGCTCTGTTTAAATCAGTCTCTCCCGCTCTCGGCGCTCTGTTTAAATCAGTCTCTCCCACTCTCGGCTCTGTTTAAATCAGCCTCTCCCGCTCTCGGCGCTCTGTTTAAATCAGCCTCTCCCGCTCTCGGCGCTCTGTTTAAATCAGCCTCTCCCGCTCTCGGCGCTGTGTTTAAATCAGTCTCTCCCGCTCTCGGCGCTGTGTTTAAATCAGCCTCTCCCGCTCTCGGCGCTGTGTTTAAATCAGTCTCTCCCGCTCTCGGCGCTCTGTTTAAATCAGTCTCTCCCGCTCTCGGCGCTCTGTTTAAATCAGCCTCTCCCGCTCTCGGCGCTGTGTTTAAATCAATCTCTCCCGCTCTCGGCGCTCTGTTGAAATCAGCCTCTCCCGCTCTCGGCTCTGTTTCAATCAGCTTCTCCCGCTCTCGGAGCTCTGTTTAAATCAGCCTCTCCCGCTCTCGGCTCTGTTTAAATCAGCCTCTCCCGCTCTCGGCTCTGTTTAAATCAGCCTCTCCCGCTCTCGGCTCTGTTTAAATCAGCCTCTCCCGCTCTCGGCTCTGTTTAAATCAGCCTCTCCCGCTCTCGGCTCTGTTTAAATCAGCCTCTCCCGCTCTCGGCGCTCTTTTTAAATCAGCCTCTCCCGCTCTCGGCGCTCTGTTTAAATCAGCCTCTCCCGCTCTCGGCGCTCTGTTCAAATCAGCCTCTCCCGCTCTCGGCACTGTTTAAATCAGTCTCTCCCACTCTCGGCTCTGTTTAAATCAGCCTCTCCCACTCTCGGCTCTGTTTAAATCAGCCTCTCCCGCTCTCGGCTCTGTTTAAATCAGCCTCTCCCGCTCTCGGCTGTTTAAATCAGCCTCTCCCGCTCTCGGCACTGTTTAAATCAGTCTCTCCCGCTCTCGGCTGTTTAAATCAGCCTCTCCCACTCTCGGCTCTGTTTAAATCAGCCTCTCCCGCTCTCGGCTCTGTTTAAATCAGCCTCTCCCGCTCTCGGAGCTCTGTTTAAATCAGCATCTCCCACTCTCGGAGCTCTGTTTAAATCAGCCTCTCCCGCTCTCGGCTCTGTTTAAATCAGCCTCTCCCACTCTCGGAGCTCTGTTTAAATCAGCCTCTCCCACTCTCGGCTCTCTGTTTAAATCAGCCTCTCCTGCTCTCGGCGCTCTGTTTAAATCAGCCTCTCCCACTATCGGTGCTTTGTTTAAATCAGCCTCTCCCGCTCTCGGCTCTGTTTAAATCAGCCTCTCCCGCTCTCGGCGCTCTGTTTAAATCAGCCTCTCCCGCTCTCGGCGCTGTGTTTAAATCAGCCTCTCCCGCTTTCGGCGCTCTGTTTAAATCAGCCTCTCCCGCTCTCGGCTCTGTTTAAATCAGCCTCTCCCACTCTCGGCTCTGTTTAAATCAGCCTCTCCCGCTCTCGGAGCTTTGTTTAAATCAGCCTCTCCCGCTCTCGGAGCTCTGTTTAAATCAGCCTCTCCCGCTCTCGGAGCTCTGTTTAAATCAGCCTCTCCCGCTCTCGGCTCTGTTTAAATCAGCCTCTCCCGCTCTCGGAGCTCTGTTTAAATCAGCCTCTCCCGCTCTCGGAGCTCTGTTTAAATCAGCCTCTCCCGCTCTCGGCTCTGTTTAAATCAGCCTCTCCCGCTCTCGGCTCTGTTTAAATCAGGCTCTCCCGCTCTCGGCGCTCTGTTTAAATCAGCCTCTCCCGCTCTCGGATCTCTGTTTAAATCAGTCTATCCCGCTCTCGGATCTCTGTTTAAATCAGTCTCTCCCGCTCTCGGCTCTGTTTAAATCAGCCTCTCCCGCTCTCGGAGCTCTGTTTAAATCAGCCTCTCCCGCTCTCGGCTCTGTTTAAATCAGCCTCTCCCGCTCTCGGAGCTCTGTTTAAATCAGCCTCTCCCGCTCTCGGCGCTCTGTTTAAATCAGTCTCTCCCACTCTCGGCTCTGTTTAAATCAGCCTCTCCCGCTCTCGGCACTCTTTTTAAATCAGCCTCTCCCGCTCTCGGCGCTCTGTTTAAATCAGCCTCTCCCGCTCTCGGCGCTGTGTTTAAATCAGCCTCTCCCGCTCTCGGAGCTCTGTTTAAATCAGCCTCTCCCGCTCTCGGCGCTCTGTTTAAATCAGTCTCTCCCACTCTCGGCTCTGTTTAAATCAGCCTCTCCCGCTCTCGGCACTCTTTTTAAATCAGCCTCTCCCGCTCTCGGCGCTCTGTTTAAATCAGCCTCTCCCGCTCTCGGCGCTGTGTTTAAATCAGTCTCTCCCGCTCTCGGCGCTCTGTTTATATCAGCCTCTCCCGCTCTCGGCGCTGTGTTTAAATCAGTCTCTCCCGCTCTCGGCGCTCTGTTTAAATCAGTCTCTCCCGCTCTCGACTCTGTTTAAATCAGCCTCTCCCGCTCTCGACTCTGTTTAAATCAGCCTCTCCCGCTCTCGGCACTGTGTTTAAATCAGTCTCTCCCGCTCTCGGCGCTCTGTTTAAATCAGCCTCTCCCGCTCTCGGCCCTGTTTAAATCAGCCTCTCCCGCTCTCGACTCTATTTAAATCAGCCTCTCCCGCTCTCGGCTCTGTTTAAATCAGTCTCTCCCACTCTCGACTCTGTTTAAATCAGCCTCTCCCGCTCTCGACTCTGTTTAAATCAGTCTCTCCCACTCTCGACTCTGTTTAAATCAGCCTCTCCCGCTCTCGGCGCTCTGTTTAAATCAGCCTCTCCCGCTCTCGGCTCTGTTTAAATCAGTCTCTCCCACTCTCGACTCTGTTTAAATCAGCCTCTCCCGCTCTCGACTCTGTTTAAATCAGCCTCTCCCGCTCTCGGCTCTGTTTAAATCAGCCTCTCCCGCTCTCGGCGCTCTGTTTAAATCAGCCTCTCCCGCTCTCGGCTCTGTTTAAATCAGCCTCTCCCGCTCTCGAGCTCTGTTTAAATCAGCCTCTCCCGCTCTCGGCTCTGTTTAAATCAGCCTCTCCCGCTCTCGGCGCTCTGTTTAAATCAGCCTCTCCCGCTCTCGGCTCTGTTTAAATCAGCCTCTCCCGCTCTCGGCTCTGTTTAAATCAGCCTCTCCCGCTCTCGGCTCTGTTTAAATCAGCCTCTCCCGCTCTCGGCTCTGTTTAAATCAGCCTCTCCCGCTCTCGGCTCTGTTTAAATCAGCCTCTCCCGCTCTCGGCTCTGTTTAAATCAGCCTCTCCCGCTCTCGGCTCTGTTTAAATCAGCCTCTCCCGCTCTCGGCTCTGTTTAAATCAGCCTCTCCCGCTCTCGGCTCTGTTTAAATCAGCCTCTCCCGCTCTCGGCTCTGTTTAAATCAGTCTCTCCCGCTCTCGGCTCTGTTTAAATCAGCCTCTCCCGCTCTCGGCTCTGTTTAAATCAGCCTCTCCCGCTCTCGGCGCTCTGTTTAAATCAGCCTCTCCCGCTCTCGGAGCTCTGTTTAAATCAGCCTCTCCCGCTCTCGGAGCTCTGTTTAAATCAGCCTCTCCCGCTCTCGGCTCTGTTTAAATCAGCCTCTCCCGCTCTCGGCTCTGTTTAAATCAGCCTCTCCCGCTCTCGGCTCTGTTTAAATCAGCCTCTCCCGCTCTCGGCGCTCTGTTTAAATCAGCCTCTCCCGCTCTCGGCTCTGTTTAAATCAGCCTCTCCCGCTCTCGGCTCTGTTTAAATCAGCCTCTCCCGCTCTCGGCTCTGTTTAAATCAGCCTCTCCCGCTCTCGGCGCTCTGTTTAAATCAGCCTCTCCCGCTCTCGGCTCTGTTTAAATCAGTCTCTCCCGCTCTCGGCGCTCTGTTTAAATCAGCCTCTCCCGCTCTCGGCTCTGTTTAAATCAGTCTCTCCCGCTCTCGGCGCTCTGTTTAAATCAGCCTCTCCCGCTCTCGGCTCTGTTTAAATCAGCCTCTCCCGCTCTCGGCTCTGTTTAAATCAGCCTCTCCCGCTCTCGGCTCTGTTTAAATCAGTCTCTCCCGCTCTCGGCTCTGTTTAAATCAGTCTCTCCCGCTCTCGGCTCTGTTTAAATCAGCCTCTCCCGCTCTCGGCTCTGTTTAAATCAGCCTCTCCCGCTCTCGGCTCTGTTTAAATCAGCCTCTCCCGCTCTCGGCGCTCTGTTTAAATCAGCCTCTCCCGCTCTCGGCTCTGTTTAAATCAGCCTCTCCCGCTCTCGGCGCTCTGTTTAAATCAGTCTCTCCCACTCTCGGCTCTGTTTAAATCAGCCTCTCCCGCTCTCGGCTCTGTTTAAATCAGCCTCTCCCGCTCTCGGCGCTCTGTTTAAATCAGCCTCTCCCGCTCTCGGCTCTGTTTAAATCAGCCTCTCCCGCTCTCGGCGCTCTGTTTAAATCAGCCTCTCCCGCTCTCGGCTCTGTTTAAATCAGCCTCTCCCGCTCTCGGACTCTGTTTAAATCAGCCTCTCCCGCTCTCGGCGCTCTGTTTAAATCAGCCTCTCCCGCTCTCGGCGCTCTGTTTAAATCAGTCTCTCCCGCTCTCGGCTCTGTTTAAATCAGCCTCTCCCGCTCTCGGCTCTGTTTAAATCAGCCTCTCCCGCTCTCGAGCTCTGTTTAAATCAGCCTCTCCCGCTCTCGACTTTGTTTAAATCAGCCTCTCCCACTCTCGGAGCTCTGTTTAAATCAGCCTCTCCCGCTCTCGGAGCTCTGTTTAAATCAGCCTCTCCCGCTCTCGATCTGTTTAAATCAGCCTCTCCCGCTCTCGGCTCTGTTTAAATCAGCCTCTCCCGCTCTCGGAGCTCTGTTTAAATCAGCCTCTCCCGCTCTCGGCGCTCTGTTTAAATCAGCCTCTCCCGCTCTCGGCTCTGTTTAAATCAGTCTCTCCCGCTCTCGGCGCTCTGTTTAAATCAGCCTCTCCCGCTCTCGGAGCTCTGTTTAAATCAGCCTCTCCCGCTCTCGGCTCTGTTTAAATCAGCCTCTCCCGCTCTCGGCTCTGTTTAAATCAGTCTCTCCCGCTCTCGGCGCTCTGTTTAAATCAGTCTCTCCCGCTCTCGGCGCTCTGTTTAAATCAGCCTCTCCCGCTCTCGGCGCTCTGTTTAAATCAGCCTCTCCCGCTCTCGGCTCTGTTTAAATCAGCCTCTCCCGCTCTCGGCTCTGTTTAAATCAGCCTCTCCCGCTCTCGGCTCTGTTTAAATCAGCCTCTCCCGCTCTCGGCTCTGTTTAAATCAGCCTCTCCCGCTCTCGGCTCTGTTTAAATCAGCCTCTCTCGCTCTCGGCTCTGCTTAAATCAGCCTCTCCCGCTCTCGGCTCTGTTTAAATCAGCCTCTCCCACTCTCGGCTCTGCTTAAATCAGCCTCTCCCGCTCTCGGCACTCTGTTTAAATCAGCCTCTCCCGCTCTCGGCTCTGTTTAAATCAGCCTCTCCCGCTCTCGGCTCTGTTTAAATCAGCCTCTCCCGCTCTCGGCTCTGTTTAAATCAGCCTCTCCCGCTCTCGGCTCTGTTTAAATCAGTCTCTCCCGCTCTCGGCTCTGTTTAAATCAGCCTCTCCCGCTCTCGGAGCTCTGTTTAAATCAGCCTCTCCCGCTCTCGGCTCTGTTTAAATCAGCCTCTCCCGCTCTCGGCACTCTGTTTAAATCAGCCTCTCCCGCTCTCGGCTCTGTTTAAATCAGCCTCTCCCGCTCTCGGCGCTCTGTTTAAATCAGTCTCTCCCGCTCTCGGCGCTCTGTTTAAATCAGCCTCTCCCGCTCTCGGAGCTCTGTTTAAATCAGTCTCTCCCGCTCTCGGCTCTGTTTAAATCAGCCTCTCCCGCTCTCGGCTCTGTTTAAATCAGCCTCTCCCGCTCTCGGCGCTCTGTTTAAATCAGTCTCTCCCGCTCTCGGCTCTGTTTAAATCAGCCTCTCCCGCTCTCGGAGCTCTGTTTAAATCAGTCTCTCCCGCTCTCGGCTCTGTTTAAATCAGCCTCTCCCGCTCTCGGCTCTGTTTAAATCAGCCTCTCCCACTCTCGGCTCTGTTTAAATCAGCCTCTCCCGCTCTCGGCTCTGTTTAAATCAGCCTCTCCCACTCTCGGCTCTGTTTAAATCAGCCTCTCCCGCTCTCGGAGCTCTGTTTAAATCAGCCTCTCCCACTCTCGGCTCTGTTTAAATCAGCCTCTCCCGCTCTCGGCGCTCTGTTTAAATCAGCCTCTCCCGCTCTCGGCTCTGTTTAAATCAGCCTCTCCCGCTCTCGGCGCTCTGTTTAAATCAGCCTCTCCCGCTCTCGGCGCTCTGTTTAAATCAGCCTCTCCCGCTCTCGGAGCTCTGTTTAAATCAGTCTCTCCCGCTCTCGGCGCTCTGTTTAAATCAGTCTCTCCCGCTCTCGGCGCTCTGTTTAAATCAGCCTCTCCCGCTCTCGGCGCTTTGTTTAAATCAGCCTCTCCCGCTCTCGGAGCTCTGTTTAAATCAGTCTCTCCCGCTCTCGGCGCTCTGTTTAAATCAGCCTCTCCCGCTCTCGGCGCTCTGTTTAAATCAGCCTCTCCCGCTCTCGGCGCTCTGTTTAAATCAGCCTCTCCCGCTCTCGGAGCTCTGTTTAAATCAGTCTCTCCCGCTCTCGGCGCTCTGTTTAAATCAGCCTCTCCCGCTCTCGGCGCTCTGTTTAAATCAGCCTCTCCCGCTCTCGGCGCTGTGTTTAAATCAGTCTCTCCCGCTCTCGGCGCTCTGTTTAAATCAGCCTCTCCCGCTCTCGGCGCTGTGTTTAAATCAGCCTCTCCCGCTCTCGGCGCTCTGTTTAAATCAGTCTCTCCCGCTCTCGGCGCTCTGTTTAAATCAGTCTCTCCCGCTCTCGGCGCTCTGTTTAAATCAGCCTCTCCCGCTCTCGGCACTCTGTTTAAATCAGCCTCTCCCGCTCTCGGCGCTGTGTTTAAATCAGCCTCTCCCGCTCTCGGCGCTCTGTTTAAATCAGCCTCTCCCGCTCTCGGCTCTGTTTAAATCAGCCTCTCCCGCTCTCGGACTCTGTTTAAATCAGCTCTCCCGCTCTCGACTCTGTTTAAATCAGCCTCTCCCGCTCTCGGCTCCGTTTAAATCAGCCTCTCCCGCTCTCGAACTCTGTTTAAATCAGCCTCTCCCGCTCTCGGCGCTCTGTTTAAATCAGTCTCTCCCGCTCTCGGCGCTCTGTTTAAATCAGCCTCTCCCGCTCTCGGCTCTGTTTAAATCAGCCTCTCCCGCTCTCGGCTCTGTTTAAATCAGCCTTCTCCGCTCTCAACTCTGTTCAAATCAGCCTCTCTCGCTCTCGGCTCTGTTTAAATCAGCCTCTCCCGCTCTCGGCTCTGTTTAAATCAGCCTCTCCCGCTCTCGGAACTCTGTTTAAATCAGTCTCTCCCGCTCTCGACTCTGTTTAAATCAGTCTCTCCCGCTCTCGGAGCTCTGTTTAAATCAGTCTCTCCCGCTCTCGGAGCTCTGTTTAAATCAGTCTCTCCCGCTCTCGGAGCTCTGTTTAAATCAGCCTCTCCCGCTCTCGGCTCTGTTTAAATCAGCCTCTCCCGCTCTCGGAGCTCTGTTTAAATCAGCCTCTCCCGCTCTCGGCTCTGTTTAAATCAGTCTCTCCCACTCTCGGCTCTGTTTAAATCAGCCTCTCCCGCTCTCGGCGCTCTGTTTAAATCAGCCTCTCCCGCTCTCGGCTCTGTTTAAATCAGCCTCTCCCGCTCTCGACTCTGTTTAAATCAGCCTCTCCCGCTCTCGGCCCTGTTTAAATCAGCCTCTCCCGCTCTCGACTCTGTTTAAATCAGCCTCTCCCGCTCTCGACTCTGTTTAAATCAGTCTCTCCCGCTCTCGGAGCTCTGTTTAAATCAGCCTCTCCCGCTCTCGGAGCTCTGTTTAAATCAGCCTCTCCCGCTCTCGGCTCTGTTTAAATCAGCCTCTCCCGCTCTCGGCTCTGTTTAAATCAGCCTCTCCCGCTCTCGGCGCTCTGTTTAAATCAGCCTCTCCCGCTCTCGGAGCTCTGTTTAAATCAGCCTCTCCCGCTCTCGGCTCTGTTTAAATCAGTCTCTCCCGCTCTCGGCGCTCTGTTTAAATCAGCCTCTCCCGCTCTCGGCTCTGTTTAAATCAGCCTCTCCCGCTCTCGGCTCTGTTTAAATCAGCCTCTCCCGCTCTCGGAGCTCTGTTTAAATCAGCCTCTCCCGCTCTCGGAGCTCTGTTTAAATCAGCCTCTCCCGCTCTCGGCGCTCTGTTTAAATCAGCCTCTCCCGCTCTCGGCTCTGTTTAAATCAGCCTCTCCCGCTCTCGGAGCTCTGTTTAAATCAGCCTCTCCCGCTCTCGGCGCTCTGTTTAAATCAGCCTCTCCCGCTCTCGGCTCTGTTTAAATCAGCCTCTCCCACTCTCGGACTCTGTTTAAATCAGCCTCTCCCGCTCTCGGCGCTCTATTTAAATCAGCCTCTCCCGCTCTCGGCGCTCTGTTTAAATCAGTCTCTCCCGCTCTCGGCTCTGTTTAAATCAGCCTCTCCCGCTCTCGGCTCTGTTTAAATCAGCCTCTCCCGCTCTCAAATCTGTTTAAATCAGCCTCTCCCGCTCTCGAATCTGTTTAAATCAGCCTCTCCCACTCTCGGAGCTCTGTTTAAATCAGCCTCTCCCGCTCTCGGCGCTCGGTTTAAATCAGCCTCTCCCGCTCTCGGCTCTGTTTAAATCAGCCTCTCCCACTCTCGGAGCTCTGTTTAAATCAGCCTCTCCCGCTCTCAATCTGTTTAAATCAGCCTCTCCCGCTCTCGGCTCTGTTTAAATCAGCCTCTCCCACTCTCGGAGCTCTGTTTAAATCAGCCTCTCCCGCTCTCGGCGCTCGGTTTAAATCAGCCTCTCCCGCTCTCGGCTCTGTTTAAATCAGCCTCTCCCGCTCTCAATCTGTTTAAATCAGCCTCTCCCGCTCTCGGCGCTCTGTTTAAATCAGCCTCTCCCGCTCTCGGAGCTCTGTTTAAATCAGCCTCTCCCGCTCTCGGCTCTGTTTAAATCAGCCTCTCCCGCTCTCGGCTCTGTTTAAATCAGCCTCTCCCGCTCTCGGCGCTCTGTTTAAATCAGCCTCTCCCGCTCTCGGCGCTCTGTTTAAATCAGCCTCTCCCGCTCTCGGCGCTCTGTTTAAATCAGCCTCTCCCGCTCTCGGCTCTGTTTAAATCAGCCTCTCCCGCTCTCGGCTCTGTTTAAATCAGCCTCTCCCGCTCTCGGCTCTGTTTAAATCAGCCTCTCCCGCTCTCGGCTCTGTTTAAATCAGCCTCTCCCGCTCTCGGCTCTGTTTAAATCAGCCTCTCCCGCTCTCGGCTCTGTTTAAATCAGCCTCTCCCGCTCTCGGAGCTCTGTTTAAATCAGCCTCTCCCGCTCTCGGCTCTGTTTAAATCAGCCTCTCCCGCTCTCGGCTCTGTTTAAATCAGCCTCTCTCGCTCTCGGCTCTGTTTAAATCAGCCTCTCCCGCTCTCGGCTCTGTTTAAATCAGTCTCTCCCGCTCTCGGCTCTGTTTAAATCAGCCTCTCCCGCTCTCGGAGCTCTGTTTAAATCAGCCTCTCCCACTCTCGGCTCTGCTTAAATCAGCCTCTCCCGCTCTCGGCACTCTGTTTAAATCAGCCTCTCCCGCTCTCGGCTCTGTTTAAATCAGCCTCTCCCGCTCTCGGCGCTCTGTTTAAATCAGTCTCTCCCGCTCTCGGCGCTCTGTTTAAATCAGTCTCTCCCGCTCTCGGCTCTGTTTAAATCAGCCTCTCCAGCTCTCGGCTCTGTTTAAATCAGCCTCTCCCGCTCTCGGCGCTCTGTTTAAATCAGTCTCTCCCGCTCTCGGCTCTGTTTAAATCAGCCTCTCCCGCTCTCGGCGCTCTGTTTAAATCAGTCTCTCCCGCTCTCGGCTCTGTTTAAATCAGCCTCTCCCGCTCTCGGAGCTCTGTTTAAATCAGCCTCTCCCGCTCTCGGCTCTGTTTAAATCAGCCTCTCCCGCTCTCGGCTCTGTTTAAATCAGCCTCTCCCGCTCTCGGCTCTGTTTAAATCAGCCTCTCCCGCTCTCGGCTCTGTTTAAATCAGCCTCTCCCGCTCTCGGCTCTGTTTAAATCAGCCTCTCCCGCTCTCGGAGCTCTGTTTAAATCAGTCTCTCCCGCTCTCGGCGCTCTGTTTAAATCAGCCTCTCCCGCTCTCGGAGCTCTGTTTAAATCAGCCTCTCCCGCTCTCGGCTCTGTTTAAATCAGCCTCTCCCGCTCTCGGCGCTCTGTTTAAATCAGCCTCTCCCGCTCTCGGCGCTCTGTTTAAATCAGCCTCTCCCGCTCTCGGAGCTCTGTTTAAATCAGCCTCTCCCGCTCTCGGCGCTCTGTTTAAATCAGCCTCTCCCGCTCTCGGCGCTCTGTTTAAATCAGCCTCTCCCGCTCTCGGCGCTCTGTTTAAATCAGCCTCTCCCGCTCTCGGAGCTCTGTTTAAATCAGCCTCTCCCGCTCTCGGCGCTCTGTTTAAATCAGTCTCTCCCGCTCTCGGCGCTCTGTTTAAATCAGCCTCTCCCGCTCTCGGCGCTCTGTTTAAATCAGCCTCTCCCGCTCTCGGAGCTCTGTTTAAATCAGTCTCTCCCGCTCTCGGCGCTCTGTTTAAATCAGCCTCTCCCGCTCTCGGCGCTCTGTTTAAATCAGCCTCTCCCGCTCTCGGCGCTGTGTTTAAATCAGTCTCTCCCGCTCTCGGCGCTCTGTTTAAATCAGCCTCTCCCGCTCTCGGCGCTGTGTTTAAATCAGCCTCTCCCGCTCTCGGCTCTGTTTAAATCAGCCTCTCCCGCTCTCGGCGCTCTGTTTAAATCAGTCTCTCCCGCTCTCGGCGCTCTGTTTAAATCAGCCTCTCCCGCTCTCGGCCTCTGTTTAAATCAGCCTCTCCCGCTCTCGGCGCTCTGTTTAAATCAGCCTCTCCCGCTCTCGGCGCTCTGTTTAAATCAGCCTCTCCCGCTCTCGGCTCTGTTTAAATCAGCCTCTCCCGCTCTCGGACTCTGTTTAAATCAGCCTCTCCCGCTCTCGGCTCTGTTTAAATCAGCCTCTCCCGCTCTCGGCTCTGTTTAAATCAGCCTCTCCCGCTCTCGACTCTGTTTAAATCAGCCTCTCCCGCTCTCGGCGCTCTGTTTAAATCAGTCTCTCCCGCTCTCGGCGCTCTGTTTAAATCAGCCTCTCCCGCTCTCGGCTCTGTTTAAATCAGCCTCTCCCGCTCTCGGCTCTGTTTAAATCAGCCTCTCCCGCTCTCGAGCTCTGTTTAAATCAGCCTCTCTCCGCTCTCGGCTCTGTTTAAATCAGCCTCTCCCGCTCTCGGCTCTGTTTAAATCAGCCTCTCCCGCTCTCGGACTCTGTTTAAATCAGCCTCTCCCGCTCTCGAGCTCTGTTTAAATCAGTCTCTCCCGCTCTCGGAGCTCTGTTTAAATCAGCCTCTCCCGCTCTCGGAGCTCTGTTTAAATCAGCCTCTCCCGCTCTCGGAGCTCTGTTTAAATCAGCCTCTCCCGCTCTCGGCTCTGTTTAAATCAGCCTCTCCCGCTCTCGGAGCTCTGTTTAAATCAGCCTCTCCCGCTCTCGGCTCTGTTTAAATCAGCCTCTCCCGCTCTCGGCTCTGTTTAAATCAGCCTCTCCCGCTCTCGGCGCTCTGTTTAAATCAGCCTCTCCCGCTCTCGGCTCTGTTTAAATCAGCCTCTCCCGCTCTCGGCTCTGTTTAAATCAGCCTCTCCCGCTCTCGAGCTCTGTTTAAATCAGCCTCTCCCGCTCTCGGAGCTCTGTTTAAATCAGCCTCTCCCGCTCTCGGAGCTCTGTTTAAATCAGCCTCTCCCGCTCTCGGCTCTGTTTAAATCAGCCTCTCCCGCTCTCGGCTCTGTTTAAATCAGCCTCTCCCGCTCTCGGCGCTCTGTTTAAATCAGCCTCTCCCGCTCTCGGAGCTCTGTTTAAATCAGCCTCTCCCGCTCTCGGCTCTGTTTAAATCAGCCTCTCCCGCTCTCGGCGCTCTGTTTAAATCAGCCTCTCCCGCTCTCGGCTCTGTTTAAATCAGCCTCTCCCGCTCTCGGCTCTGTTTAAATCAGCCTCTCCCGCTCTCGGAGCTCTGTTTAAATCAGCCTCTCCCGCTCTCGGAGCTCTGTTTAAATCAGCCTCTCCCGCTCTCGGCGCTCTGTTTAAATCAGCCTCTCCCGCTCTCGGCTCTGTTTAAATCAGCCTCTCCCGCTCTCGGAGCTCTGTTTAAATCAGCCTCTCCCGCTCTCGGCTCTGTTTAAATCAGCCTCTCCCGCTCTCGGCTCTGTTTAAATCAGCCTCTCCCGCTCTCGGAGCTCTGTTTAAATCAGCCTCTCCCGCTCTCGAGCTCTGTTTAAATCAGCCTCTCCCGCTCTCGGCTCTGTTTAAATCAGCCTCTCCCGCTCTCGGCTCTGTTTAAATCAGTCTCTCCCGCTCTCGGCTCTGTTTAAATCAGCCTCTCCCGCTCTCGACTCTGTTTAAATCAGCCTCTCCCGCTCTCGGCGCTCTGTTTAAATCAGCCTCTCCCGCTCTCGGCTCTGTTTAAATCAGCCTCTCCCGCTCTCGGCTCTGTTTAAATCAGCCTCTCCCGCTCTCGGAGCTCTGTTTAAATCAGCCTCTCCCGCTCTCGGCTCTGTTTAAATCAGCCTCTCCCGCTCTCGGCTCTGTTTAAATCAGCCTCTCCCGCTCTCGGAGCTCTGTTTAAATCAGCCTCTCCGGCTCTCGGAGCTCTGTTTAAATCAGCCTCTCCCGCTCTCGGCGCTCTGTTTAAATCAGTCTCTCCCGCTCTCGGCGCTCTGTTTAAATCAGCCTCTCCCGCTCTCGGCTCTGTTTAAATCAGTCTCTCCCGCTCTCGGAGCTCTGTTTAAATCAGCCTCTCCCGCTCTCGGAGCTCTGTTTAAATCAGCCTCTCCCGCTCTCGGCTCTGTTTAAATCAGCCTCTCCCGCTCTCGGAGCTCTGTTTAAATCAGCCTCTCCCGCTCTCGGAGCTCTGTTTAAATCAGCCTCTCCCGCTCTCGGAGCTCTGTTTAAATCAGCCTCTCCCGCTCTCGGCTCTGTTTAAATCAGCCTCTCCCGCTCTCGGCTCTGTTTAAATCAGCCTCTCCCGCTCTCGGCTCTGTTTAAATCAGCCTCTCCCGCTCTCGGCTCTGTTTAAATCAGCCTCTCCCGCTCTCGGCTCTGTTTAAATCAGCCTCTCCCGCTCTCGGCTCTGTTTAAATCAGCCTCTCCCGCTCTCGGAGCTCTGTTTAAATCAGCCTCTCCCGCTCTCGGCGCTCTGTTTAAATCAGCCTCTCCCGCTCTCGGCTCTGTTTAAATCAGCCTCTCCCGCTCTCGGCGCTCTGTTTAAATCAGCCTCTCCCGCTCTCGGCGCTCTGTTTAAATCAGCCTCTCCCGCTCTCGGCGCTCTGTTTAAATCAGCCTCTCCCGCTCTCGGCTCTGTTTAAATCAGCCTCTCCCGCTCTCGGCTCTGTTTAAATCAGCCTCTCCCGCTCTCGGCGCTCTGTTTAAATCAGCCTCTCCCGCTCTCGGCGCTCTGTTTAAATCAGCCTCTCCCGCTCTCGGCTCTGTTTAAATCAGCCTCTCCCGCTCTCGGCTCTGTTTAAATCAGCCTCTCCCGCTCTCGGCTCTGTTTAAATCAGCCTCTCCCGCTCTCGGCTCTGTTTAAATCAGCCTCTCCCGCTCTCGGCTCTGTTTAAATCAGCCTCTCCCGCTCTCGGAGCTCTGTTTAAATCAGCCTCTCCCGCTCTCGGCTCTGTTTAAATCAGCCTCTCCCGCTCTCGGCGCTCTGTTTAAATCAGCCTCTCCCGCTCTCGGCTCTGTTTAAATCAGCCTCTCCCGCTCTCGGCGCTCTGTTTAAATCAGCCTCTCCCGCTCTCGGCGCTCTGTTTAAATCAGCCTCTCCCGCTCTCGGCTCTGTTTAAATCAGTCTCTCCCGCTCTCGGCGCTCTGTTTAAATCAGCCTCTCCCGCTCTCGGCTCTGTTTAAATCAGCTCTCTCCCGCTCTCGGAGCTCTGTTTAAATCAGCCTCTCCCGCTCTCGGCTCTGTTTAAATCAGTCTCTCCCGCTCTCGGCGCTCTGTTTAAATCAGCCTCTCCCGCTCTCGGCGCTCTGTTTAAATCAGCCTCTCCCGCTCTCGGCGCTCTGTTTAAATCAGCCTCTCCCGCTCTCGGCTCTGTTTAAATCAGTCTCTCCCGCTCTCGGCTCTGTTTAAATCAGCCTCTCCCGCTCTCGGCGCTCTGTTTAAATCAGCCTCTCCCGCTCTCGGCTCTGTTTAAATCAGCCTCTCCCGCTCTCGGCTCTGTTTAAATCAGCCTCTCCCGCTCTCGGCGCTCTGTTTAAATCAGCCTCTCCCGCTCTCGGCGCTCTGTTTAAATCAGCCTCTCCCGCTCTCGGCTCTGTTTAAATCAGCCTCTCCCGCTCTCGGCTCTGTTTAAATCAGCCTCTCCCGCTCTCGGCTCTGTTTAAATCAGCCTCTCCCGCTCTCGGCGCTCTGTTTAAATCAGCCTCTCCCGCTCTCGGCTCTGTTTAAATCAGCCTCTCCCGCTCTCGGCGCTCTGTTTAAATCAGCCTCTCCCGCTCTCGGCTCTGTTTAAATCAGCCTCTCCCGCTCTCGGCTCTGTTTAAATCAGCCTCTCCCGCTCTCGGCTCTGTTTAAATCAGCCTCTCCCGCTCTCGGCTCTGTTTAAATCAGCCTCTCCCGCTCTCGGCGCTCTGTTTAAATCAGCCTCTCCCGCTCTCGGCGCTCTGTTTAAATCAGCCTCTCCCGCTCTCGGCTCTGTTTAAATCAGCCTCTCCCGCTCTCGGCTCTGTTTAAATCAGCCTCTCCCGCTCTCGGCGCTCTGTTTAAATCAGCCTCTCCCGCTCTCGGCTCTGTTTAAATCAGCCTCTCCCGCTCTCGGAGCTCTGTTTAAATCAGCCTCTCCCGCTCTCGGCTCTGTTTAAATCAGCCTCTCCCGCTCTCGGCGCTCTGTTTAAATCAGCCTCTCCCGCTCTCGGCTCTGTTTAAATCAGCCTCTCCCGCTCTCGGCTCTGTTTAAATCAGCCTCTCCCGCTCTCGGAGCTCTGTTTAAATCAGCCTCTCCCGCTCTCGGCTCTGTTTAAATCAGCCTCTCCCGCTCTCGGCGCTCTGTTTAAATCAGCCTCTCCCGCTCTCGGCTCTGTTTAAATCAGCCTCTCCCGCTCTCGGCTCTGTTTAAATCAGCCTCTCCCGCTCTCGGAGCTCTGTTTAAATCAGCCTCTCCCGCTCTCGGAGCTCTGTTTAAATCAGCCTCTCCCGCTCTCGGAGCTCTGTTTAAATCAGCCTCTCCCGCTCTCGGAGCTCTGTTTAAATCAGCCTCTCCCGCTCTCGGCTCTGTTTAAATCAGCCTCTCCCGCTCTCGGAGCTCTGTTTAAATCAGCCTCTCCCGCTCTCGGAGCTCTGTTTAAATCAGCCTCTCCCGCTCTCGGCTCTGTTTAAATCAGTCTCTCCCGCTCTCGGAGCTCTGTTTAAATCAGCCTCTCCCGCTCTCGGCTCTGTTTAAATCAGCCTCTCCCGCTCTCGGAGCTCTGTTTAAATCAGCCTCTCCCGCTCTCGGAGCTCTGTTTAAATCAGCCTCTCCCGCTCTCGGCTCTGTTTAAATCAGCCTCTCCCGCTCTCGGCTCTGTTTAAATCAGCCTCTCCCGCTCTCGGCTCTGTTTAAATCAGCCTCTCCCGCTCTCGGCGCTCTGTTTAAATCAGCCTCTCCCGCTCTCGGCGCTCTGTTTAAATCAGCCTCTCCCGCTCTCGGCTCTGTTTAAATCAGCCTCTCCCGCTCTCGGCTCTGTTTAAATCAGCCTCTCCCGCTCTCGGCTCTGTTTAAATCAGCCTCTCCCGCTCTCGGAGCTCTGTTTAAATCAGCCTCTCCCGCTCTCGGCTCTGTTTAAATCAGCCTCTCCCGCTCTCGGCTCTGTTTAAATCAGCCTCTCCCGCTCTCGGCTCTGTTTAAATCAGCCTCTCCCGCTCTCGGCGCTCTGTTTAAATCAGCCTCTCCCGCTCTCGGCTCTGTTTAAATCAGTCTCTCCCGCTCTCGGAGCTCTGTTTAAATCAGCCTCTCCCGCTCTCGGAGCTCTGTTTAAATCAGCCTCTCCCGCTCTCGGAGCTCTGTTTAAATCAGCCTCTCCCGCTCTCGGAGCTCTGTTTAAATCAGCCTCTCCCGCTCTCGGCTCTGTTTAAATCAGCCTCTCCCGCTCTCGGCTCTGTTTAAATCAGCCTCTCCCGCTCTCGATCTGTTTAAATCAGCCTCTCCCGCTCTCGGCGCTCTGTTTAAATCAGCCTCTCCCGCTCTCGGCTCTGTTTAAATCAGCCTCTCCCGCTCTCGGCTCTGTTTAAATCAGCCTCTCCCGCTCTCGGAGCTCTGTTTAAATCAGCCTCTCCCGCTCTCGGCGCTCTGTTTAAATCAGCCTCTCCCGCTCTCGGCGCTCTGTTTAAATCAGCCTCTCCCGCTCTCGGCGCTCTGTTTAAATCAGCCTCTCCCACTCTCGGCTCTGTTTAAATCAGTCTCTCCCGCTCTCGGCGCTCTGTTTAAATCAGCCTCTCCCGCTCTCGGCGCTCTGTTTAAATCAGCCTCTCCCGCTCTCGGCTCTGTTTAAATCAGCCTCTCCCGCTCTCGGCTCTGTTTAAATCAGCCTCTCCCGCTCTCGGCGCTCTGTTTAAATCAGCCTCTCCCGCTCTCGGCTCTGTTTAAATCAGCCTCTCCCGCTCTCGGCTCTGTTTAAATCAGCCTCTCCCGCTCTCGGCGCTCTGTTTAAATCAGCCTCTCCCGCTCTCGGAGCTCTGTTTAAATCAGCCTCTCCCGCTCTCGGCGCTCTGTTTAAATCAGCCTCTCCCGCTCTCGGCGCTCTGTTTAAATCAGCCTCTCCCGCTCTCGGAGCTCTGTTTAAATCAGCCTCTCCCGCTCTCGGCTCTGTTTAAATCAGCCTCTCCCGCTCTCGGCGCTCTGTTTAAATCAGCCTCTCCCGCTCTCGGAGCTCTGTTTAAATCAGCCTCTCCCGCTCTCGGCGCTCTGTTTAAATCAGCCTCTCCCGCTCTCGGGCTCTGTTTAAATCAGCCTCTCCCGCTCTCGGCTCTGTTTAAATCAGCCTCTCCCGCTCTCGGCTCTGTTTAAATCAGCCTCTCCCGCTCTCGGAGCTCTGTTTAAATCAGCCTCTCCCGCTCTCGGCTCTGTTTAAATCAGCCTCTCCCGCTCTCGGCGCTCTGTTTAAATCAGCCTCTCCCGCTCTCGGCTCTGTTTAAATCAGCCTCTCCCGCTCTCGGCTCTGTTTAAATCAGCCTCTCCCGCTCTCGGAGCTCTGTTTAAATCAGCCTCTCCCGCTCTCGGAGCTCTGTTTAAATCAGCCTCTCCCGCTCTCGGAGCTCTGTTTAAATCAGCCTCTCCCGCTCTCGGCTCTGTTTAAATCAGCCTCTCCCGCTCTCGGAGCTCTGTTTAAATCAGCCTCTCCGCTCTCGGCTCTGTTTAAATCAGCCTCTCCCGCTCTCGGGCTCTGTTTAAATCAGCCTCTCCCGCTCTCGGCTCTGTTTAAATCAGCCTCTCCCGCTCTCGGCGCTCTGTTTAAATCAGCCTCTCCCGCTCTCGGGCTCTGTTTAAATCAGCCTCTCCCGCTCTCGGAGCTCTGTTTAAATCAGCCTCTCCCGCTCTCGGCTCTGTTTAAATCAGCCTCTCCCGCTCTCGGCTCTGTTTAAATCAGCCTCTCCCGCTCTCGGAGCTCTGTTTAAATCAGCCTCTCCCGCTCTCGGAGCTCTGTTTAAATCAGCCTCTCCCGCTCTCGGAGCTCTGTTTAAATCAGCCTCTCCCGCTCTCGGCTCTGTTTAAATCAGCCTCTCCCGCTCTCGGCTCTGTTTAAATCAGCCTCTCCCGCTCTCGGCTCTGTTTAAATCAGCCTCTCCCGCTCTCGGCTCTGTTTAAATCAGCCTCTCCCGCTCTCGGCTCTGTTTAAATCAGCCTCTCCCGCTCTCGGCGCTCTGTTTAAATCAGCCTCTCCCGCTCTCGGCGCTCTGTTTAAATCAGCCTCTCCCGCTCTCGGCTCTGTTTAAATCAGCCTCTCCCGCTCTCGGCGCTCTGTTTAAATCAGCCTCTCCCGCTCTCGGCGCTCTGTTTAAATCAGCCTCTCCCGCTCTCGGCGCTCTGTTTAAATCAGCCTCTCCCGCTCTCGGCTCTGTTTAAATCAGCCTCTCCCGCTCTCGGCTCTGTTTAAATCAGCCTCTCCCGCTCTCGGCTCTGTTTAAATCAGCCTCTCCCGCTCTCGGCGCTCTGTTTAAATCAGCCTCTCCCGCTCTCGGCTCTGTTTAAATCAGCCTCTCCCGCTCTCGGCTCTGTTTAAATCAGCCTCTCCCGCTCTCGGCTCTGTTTAAATCAGCCTCTCCCGCTCTCGGCTCTGTTTAAATCAGCCTCTCCCGCTCTCGGCTCTGTTTAAATCAGCCTCTCCCGCTCTCGGGCTCTGTTTAAATCAGCCTCTCCCGCTCTCGGCTCTGTTTAAATCAGCCTCTCCCGCTCTCGGGCTCTGTTTAAATCAGCCTCTCCCGCTCTCGGCTCTGTTTAAATCAGTCCTCTCCCGCTCTCGGAGCTCTGTTTAAATCAGCCTCTCCCGCTCTCGGCTCTGTTTAAATCAGCCTCTCCCGCTCTCGGCTCTGTTTAAATCAGCTCTCCCGCTCTCGGCGCTCTGTTTAAATCAGCCTCTCCCGCTCTCGGCTCTGTTTAAATCAGCCTCTCCCGCTCTCGATCTGTTTAAATCAGCCTCTCCCGCTCTCGGCTCTGTTTAAATCAGCCTCTCCCGCTCTCGGCGCTCTGTTTAAATCAGCCTCTCCCGCTCTCGGCGCTCTGTTTAAATCAGCCTCTCCCGCTCTCGGCTCTGTTTAAATCAGCCTCTCCCGCTCTCGGCTCTGTTTAAATCAGCCTCTCCCGCTCTCGGCTCTGTTTAAATCAGCCTCTCCCGCTCTCGGCGCTCTGTTTAAATCAGCCTCTCCCGCTCTCGGAGCTCTGTTTAAATCAGCCTCTCCCGCTCTCGGCTCTGTTTAAATCAGCCTCTCCCGCTCTCGGCGCTCTGTTTAAATCAGCCTCTCCCGCTCTCGGCGCTCTGTTTAAATCAGCCTCTCCCGCTCTCGGCTCTGTTTAAATCAGCCTCTCCCGCTCTCGGCTCTGTTTAAATCAGCCTCTCCCGCTCTCGGCTCTGTTTAAATCAGCCTCTCCCGCTCTCGGCTCTGTTTAAATCAGCCTCTCCCGCTCTCGGCGCTCTGTTTAAATCAGCCTCTCCCGCTCTCGGCTCTGTTTAAATCAGCCTCTCCCGCTCTCGGCTCTGTTTAAATCAGCCTCTCCCGCTCTCGGCGCTCTGTTTAAATCAGCCTCTCCCGCTCTCGGCTCTGTTTAAATCAGCCTCTCCCGCTCTCGGCGCTCTGTTTAAATCAGCCTCTCCCGCTCTCGGCGCTCTGTTTAAATCAGCCTCTCCCGCTCTCGGCTCTGTTTAAATCAGCCTCTCCCGCTCTCGGCTCTGTTTAAATCAGCCTCTCCCGCTCTCGGCTCTGTTTAAATCAGCCTCTCCCGCTCTCGGCTCTGTTTAAATCAGCCTCTCCCGCTCTCGGCGCTCTGTTTAAATCAGCCTCTCCCGCTCTCGGCGCTCTGTTTAAATCAGCCTCTCCCGCTCTCGGCTCTGTTTAAATCAGCCTCTCCCGCTCTCGGCTCTGTTTAAATCAGCCTCTCCCGCTCTCGGCTCTGTTTAAATCAGCCTCTCCCGCTCTCGGGCTCTGTTTAAATCAGCCTCTCCCGCTCTCGAGCTCTGTTTAAATCAGCCTCTCCCGCTCTCGGCGCTCTGTTTAAATCAGCCTCTCCCGCTCTCGGCTCTGTTTAAATCAGCCTCTCCCGCTCTCGGCTCTGTTTAAATCAGCCTCTCCCGCTCTCGGCGCTCTGTTTAAATCAGCCTCTCCCGCTCTCGGCTCTGTTTAAATCAGCCTCTCCCGCTCTCGGGCTCTGTTTAAATCAGCCTCTCCCGCTCTCGGCTCTGTTTAAATCAGCCTCTCCCGCTCTCGGCTCTGTTTAAATCAGCCTCTCCCGCTCTCGAGCTCTGTTTAAATCAGCCTCTCCCGCTCTCGGCGCTCTGTTTAAATCAGCCTCTCCCGCTCTCGGCTCTGTTTAAATCAGCCTCTCCCGCTCTCGGAGCTCTGTTTAAATCAGCCTCTCCCGCTCTCGGCTCTGTTTAAATCAGCCTCTCCCGCTCTCGGCTCTGTTTAAATCAGCCTCTCCCGCTCTCGGCGCTCTGTTTAAATCAGCCTCTCCCGCTCTCGGCGCTCTGTTTAAATCAGCCTCTCCCGCTCTCGGCTCTGTTTAAATCAGCCTCTCCCGCTCTCGGCTCTGTTTAAATCAGCCTCTCCCGCTCTCGGCTCTGTTTAAATCAGCCTCTCCCGCTCTCGGCTCTGTTTAAATCAGCCTCTCCCGCTCTCGGGCTCTGTTTAAATCAGCCTCTCCCGCTCTCGGCTCTGTTTAAATCAGCCTCTCCCGCTCTCGGCTCTGTTTAAATCAGCCTCTCCCGCTCTCGGCGCTCTGTTTAAATCAGCCTCTCCCGCTCTCGGCTCTGTTTAAATCAGCCTCTCCCGCTCTCGGCTCTGTTTAAATCAGCCTCTCCCGCTCTCGGCTCTGTTTAAATCAGCCTCTCCCGCTCTCGGCTCTGTTTAAATCAGCCTCTCCCGCTCTCGGCTCTGTTTAAATCAGCCTCTCCCGCTCTCGGCTCTGTTTAAATCAGCCTCTCCCGCTCTCGGCTCTGTTTAAATCAGCCTCTCCCGCTCTCGGCTCTGTTTAAATCAGCCTCTCCCGCTCTCGGCTCTGTTTAAATCAGCCTCTCCCGCTCTCGGGCTCTGTTTAAATCAGCCTCTCCCGCTCTCGGAGCTCTGTTTAAATCAGCCTCTCCCGCTCTCGGCTCTGTTTAAATCAGCCTCTCCCGCTCTCGGCGCTCTGTTTAAATCAGCCTCTCCCGCTCTCGGCTCTGTTTAAATCAGCCTCTCCCGCTCTCGGGCTCTGTTTAAATCAGCCTCTCCCGCTCTCGGCGCTCTGTTTAAATCAGCCTCTCCCGCTCTCGAGCTCTGTTTAAATCAGCCTCTCCCGCTCTCGGCTCTGTTTAAATCAGCCTCTCCCGCTCTCGGAGCTCTGTTTAAATCAGCCTCTCCCGCTCTCGGCTCTGTTTAAATCAGCCTCTCCCGCTCTCGGCGCTCTGTTTAAATCAGTCCTCTCCCGCTCTCGGCGCTCTGTTTAAATCAGCCTCTCCCGCTCTCGGCTCTGTTTAAATCAGCCTCTCCCGCTCTCGGCGCTCTGTTTAAATCAGCCTCTCCCGCTCTCGAGCTCTGTTTAAATCAGCCTCTCCCGCTCTCGGAGCTCTGTTTAAATCAGCCTCTCCCGCTCTCGGCTCTGTTTAAATCAGCCTCTCCCGCTCTCGGGCTCTGTTTAAATCAGCCTCTCCCGCTCTCGGCTCTGTTTAAATCAGCCTCTCCCGCTCTCGGCGCTCTGTTTAAATCAGCCTCTCCCGCTCTCGGCTCTGTTTAAATCAGCCTCTCCCGCTCTCGGCTCTGTTTAAATCAGCCTCTCCCGCTCTCGGAGCTCTGTTTAAATCAGCCTCTCCCGCTCTCGGCTCTGTTTAAATCAGCCTCTCCCGCTCTCGGCTCTGTTTAAATCAGCCTCTCCCGCTCTCGGGCTCTGTTTAAATCAGCCTCTCCCGCTCTCGGGCTCTGTTTAAATCAGCCTCTCCCGCTCTCGGCTCTGTTTAAATCAGCCTCTCCCGCTCTCGAGCTCTGTTTAAATCAGCCTCTCCCGCTCTCGGCTCTGTTTAAATCAGCCTCTCCCGCTCTCGGCTCTGTTTAAATCAGCCTCTCCCGCTCTCGGCTCTGTTTAAATCAGCCTCTCCCGCTCTCGGCTCTGTTTAAATCAGCCTCTCCCGCTCTCGGGCTCTGTTTAAATCAGCCTCTCCCGCTCTCGGCTCTGTTTAAATCAGCCTCTCCCGCTCTCGGCTCTGTTTAAATCAGCCTCTCCCGCTCTCGGCTCTGTTTAAATCAGCCTCTCCCGCTCTCGGCTCTGTTTAAATCAGCCTCTCCCGCTCTCGGCTCTGTTTAAATCAGCCTCTCCCGCTCTCGGGCTCTGTTTAAATCAGCCTCTCCCGCTCTCGGCTCTGTTTAAATCAGCCTCTCCCGCTCTCGGCTCTGTTTAAATCAGCCTCTCCCGCTCTCGGCTCTGTTTAAATCAGCCTCTCCCGCTCTCGGCTCTGTTTAAATCTGCCTCTCCTGCTCTCGGGGCTCTGTTTAAATCAGCCTCTCCCGCTCTCGGCTCTGTTTAAATCAGCCTCTCCCGCTCTCGGCTCTGTTTAAATCAGCCTCTCCCGCTCTCGGCTCTGTTTAAATCAGCCTCTCCCGCTCTCGGCTCTGTTTAAATCAGCCTCTCCCGCTCTCGGAGCTCTGTTTAAATCAGCCTCTCCCGCTCTCGGCTCTGTTTAAATCAGCCTCTCCCGCTCTCGGCTCTGTTTAAATCAGCCTCTCCCGCTCTCGGCTCTGTTTAAATCAGCCTCTCCCGCTCTCGGCTCTGTTTAAATCAGCCTCTCCCGCTCTCGGAGCTCTGTTTAAATCAGCCTCTCCCGCTCTCGGAGCTCTGTTTAAATCAGCCTCTCCCGCTCTCGGAGCTCTGTTTAAATCAGCCTCTCCCGCTCTCGGCTCTGTTTAAATCAGCCTCTCCCGCTCTCGGAGCTCTGTTTAAATCAGCCTCTCCCGCTCTCGGCTCTGTTTAAATCAGCCTCTCCCGCTCTCGGGCTCTGTTTAAATCAGCCTCTCCCGCTCGGGCTCTGTTTAAATCAGCCTCTCCCGCTCTCGGCGCTCTGTTTAAATCAGCCTCTCCCGCTCTCGGCTCTGTTTAAATCAGCCTCTCCCGCTCTCGGCTCTGTTTAAATCAGCCTCTCCCGCTCTCGAGCTCTGTTTAAATCAGCCTCTCCCGCTCTCGGCGCTCTGTTTAAATCAGCCTCTCCCGCTCTCGGCTCTGTTTAAATCAGCCTCTCCCGCTCTCGGCTCTGTTTAAATCAGCCTCTCCCGCTCTCGGGCTCTGTTTAAATCAGCCTCTCCCGCTCTCGGCTCTGTTTAAATCAGCCTCTCCCGCTCTCGGCTCTGTTTAAATCAGCCTCTCCCGCTCTCGGCGCTCTGTTTAAATCAGCCTCTCCCGCTCTCGGCTCTGTTTAAATCAGCCTCTCCCGCTCTCGGCTCTGTTTAAATCAGCCTCTCCCGCTCTCGGGCTCTGTTTAAATCAGCCTCTCCCGCTCTCGGCTCTGTTTAAATCAGCCTCTCCCGCTCTCGGCTCTGTTTAAATCAGCCTCTCCCGCTCTCGGCTCTGTTTAAATCAGCCTCTCCCGCTCTCGGCTCTGTTTAAATCAGCCTCTCCCGCTCTCGGCTCTGTTTAAATCAGCCTCTCCCGCTCTCGGCTCTGTTTAAATCAGCCTCTCCCGCTCTCGGCTCTGTTTAAATCAGCCTCTCCCGCTCTCGGCTCTGTTTAAATCAGCCTCTCCCGCTCTCGGCGCTCTGTTTAAATCAGCCTCTCCCGCTCTCGGCTCTGTTTAAATCAGCCTCTCCCGCTCTCGGCTCTGTTTAAATCAGCCTCTCCCGCTCTCGGAGCTCTGTTTAAATCAGCCTCTCCCGCTCTCGG